>OX451739.1:699975839-700575839 GCA_948472305.1 Vicia faba | reverse complement strand
AAAAGTTCGCTTGCCCCTATAGAGAACCCAGACTTGCCAAAAAAATCCAATGGGGACAACTTTCGTGTGTCCACGGTGAACTTGCAGGTTGGATGCCTTGATTCAGATCAGATGTGCATCTGATGGTGTGAATTGATGGTATACCATGCGTGCCTGGCCATGAAGAACACTGAATTTGTATGAAACAATTATTAGAAAACAAAATGTTGGACCTGTGATTCAAACTCGGGTCCTTTCCCTCACATCCAAACTTCTTTGCCAGCTGAGCCATCCATTCATTCATTATACCAAATGAAACAAAAATAATATAATAAAAAACTTCAAGTAATTATTTAAAATTAAAAAAACACCCGCAGATTTGAATTGCCCAGTGGGGGGCTGCCACGCATCATCTTCTTCCCTCCGTCATTTTTGACATTGAGACCTATAGTGACAGTTTTGGTCTGTCACTATAGTACCTGCAACTTATAAAACTCAAAATACGCAACAATAATCGAATGTGAGGGCATGGATCAACTGGCCTCATCCTCCTGAGCATGATGGTGCCACTGGTTAAACCTAATTTTGATTGATCTGAAAAAACCCAATTCTAAAGTTCAAACCCTATAAATGGTAAATCGCGATACCTGCATCAAAACTCCAATCCAACTATGCAAGAAGCTTGCAAACACTCTAATATCCAGTAATGTATGATCAAAACGCACTTATGTTACATGAATCAAGCAAAATGAAATTAGAAGAAAATACAAACCGTGCAAATTGGTTGATGTGTTTGGTAATGTTTCAAAGCTTAGTAATGGTTGCAAATGCTTCAGGGGACCTCCAGGAGTGTATTTTGATCTTTGTTTGGGACTAAAACAGGCTGGAGATTGAAATTCGAATTTGACAAATTTGGTGTTTTTTTTTGCAAAACTTTCAGGGGTTCCCCAGGCTCTGTGTGCGTCTTTGATGTTTTCTAATGCCTTCTTTATTTAGAGAGGAGTGAGGAGACATGAAAAGTAATGCTTGTAATAGCCATAGACAAACATTTGAATGCCATGAATACTAATATGTAACCTTGGCCAAAAGTGTGGGATCTTGTCCATTTTTCAAACTTGCATGAATGTGGACATGATGGCCTTTCTATACACGAAAATTAGGACCCCTCCATTCATTAAAACAAGCCTTAACCATATTGATCCATATAATTTTCAATAATTTTGATTTATTTGATTTTTAATTAAATAAAATTAATATAAAATGCAAATAAAATCAATATTATACAAAAATGGTTTTAAGAGTCCTCTATACTCTTAGGAAAATGTTTGAAGTCCAAAAAAAATGAGCCATTTCCTTAAAAGCTCAAATTTGCTCAATGCATATTTCTTGAAATTTCCCAAATTTCCTAATTCAAATGCTCCAGATTCGATTCCCACGCTGAAGTTTCCAAGAGCCAGCTACACTGGATTCCACACAGGAAGATGGGCCAGTACAACTTGGGCCTAGTAAATTTCCAAACGTACCCCCCCCCCCATTTGGTGTTTACATCAGGCCCGTTTGCATTTTCTTATTTTGTTTTAATTATTTTTTAAAAATAATAACCATATAAAATAATTAAGATCACAAACTTAGGTTTTAGGTTTTTAGTAGAATTATTTTTGTTAATTAATTAATAAATATTTAACCATTTTTCTTTAATTTAAAATTAAATAGATTTAGTTTTATTCACTTTCTTTGCTTAACAAATTCCAAAAAATTAGATTTTGTTTTCCTTTTCTTTCAATTAACTAGTTTAATTTTAACATTTTCCAAATAAGCAAAACATAAAAAGAGTTTTCTTTTAACTTTCTAGGATTTAGACATTATTTTCAATTCGCGCGCGTTATTTCCTTTTGCACCTTTTTCATATTATTGTACCTGCTTGCTGGTTGTAATAGTTTAAAATAGGACTTTTACATTTACTGCTTTATTCCCCCCCCCCCCCCCCAAGTTTTTAGATATGTAATTAATCCCCCTCCCCGAAGCCTTGTAATAGTTTAGGATTTACATTTCCGCACTTTTAATTTCTGCAAACTATGAACTACTTAGATGCATGCTAATTAGGATTGTATGGCAAGAATAAAACCAAACGCTAACAAACCTAAATGCAAAAAGATAAATAACTGAAAATAACATAATTTCACATGCGCACCTCTAGGGTACCCCACTTCGGTTTCCTTTGGAAAACAATCACAATTCTCGAAACGTGAGAGATTTTAGTGGCTATCCTCCGGTTTAAATATCATGAGTCCCTCGATGACCCTCTCGACGTTGCCTCAGTTAAATTGATCTTAAAACCCTAGGGTAGTTACTAAGGTTTCTTATGTAACACCCTCTAAAACCCGCATATAATTTTCGCAAATATTAAAGATTATAAACTCAGAGTACATGTAATAATCGAGGAATGCTACAATTCTCTTTTAATAAAATAAATTCCTGTCATGCATAATTTTAGTGGTAACTCATACATGTCTACACAGCGGAATAATTTATTTAATAAATCAAATGTTATAATATTTTCCAAAATCATCAGGGATTAACACCTGGAAAGTCAACGTCATATTATAACAATTAAAAGAAAATAAACGAGTCTGACTAAAGCAGCTCGACAACCAAACGTTCCCGGAGTTACAACTATCAGAGCATGACCCGGACATACTAAAATGAAACTAAACTAGACACGATAAGCCTTCGCCAAGCACCTGAGCGAAGCTCCTCAATCTGAAATATTCAACAGTAAGGGTGAGCTTCTCAAATATACATTTGGTTATACATTCATAACAATCAATTCATGAAATCATAAGCATCACCCAATAATTAGCATATTTCATAGATTACAAAACCCTTACAATTCATATATCCATGACATACTGCCTTTCATATTTGCAAATATTCATCAAACATCATCAACCATTTATCAAATCATACGTGCACACAAACAATCAAATATAACATTGGAAAAATCATCCATTCATGTTATATTCGAGTAATGCAACACACCCATGCATGTGGTACCACTACACCGCCCCATTAAATCGCGGGTCACGGATAACTCACCGTTCCATTATATCGCGGACACGGCTACCACCTCAACGTTCCATTAAATCGCGGACACGTATATTGGCCACCATGTTAATTCCACACAATGGGAATTAACAAATGCAACATGATATGTAAGTATGTAACACTCAGCATACTATGAACATCGATCAACATATCATGCACATCAACAATATCCAACATAACATGATATGAAATAGCATGTAACCACTCAGCATACCATTTAAACATAAATCATATCAAGTTACGAATAGCATGTAATCACTCAGCATACTATTCAAACATCAACCAATCACATCAATTATATCATAATTCATGCTCGATAACATATCTAAAAGCATGGCAATAAAAATCCAACATCAAAACACTGAAATCAAAAATTCAGAAATCATCACAGCAGAGCAACACGGGCACCCGTGTTGTGCAACACGGCCCGTGTTGTACAGCACGTCCAGAAAAATGCACATTTAATTTTATCAGTACAGGGGCTCTGACACGGGTACCCGTGTTGTGCAACACGGCCCGTGTCGTGCAACCAGGAGCACACCCCTTCCAACTCAGAGGAGCAACACGGGCACCCGTGTTGTGCAACACGGCCCGTGTTGCTGAGCGCGCACAGGATTTTCCTGAAACTGCAGCAGCTCAGAAAACAGCAGTCCAAACGCGGGAAAACGTCCGCCAAACGCATAATTCAGTACCTAACGCATCGAGTTTGTACAATTCACAACAACACCAAAATATCCAAGTTACCAACAATTATTAGAATAACCTTAACCGGGGATTAACCGTCCTTTTGGGGAATTCTACTGACACTAAGGTTATCCCTACAACTTCCAAGGTAATTTCACGATCATTAGATATATACTCCCAAGTCCTCATTTGGGACCTAAAACTCTTAATCGATTCATAAAAATTGGGAACCTAACCCTTTTCTAGCAAGGTTCAGTCCTACGGTTATCGATCCCTAGAAACATCTAACAATTGGGATTTTCCTACAATTACCCGAATCAACCGTACATAAACCCATAAACAAATGTAAATCGAGTATAAACCCCCCTTACCTTATCAATTAGCAGCTTTGAGTTCTTGGGCGATGTTCTTCGTTCTTCGTTCTTCAGAGCTCTATTTTCCCAATTCCAACTTCTGTTCTTACGTGAAAACCAAAAATGAGAAAATGGCCTAAGTCCCAAACATAACTTTATTTCTCTGCACCCCCACTCTTTACTAATCCACATCT
The DNA here is from genome assembly GCA_948472305.1 of Vicia faba. NCBI lineage: Eukaryota > Viridiplantae > Streptophyta > Magnoliopsida > Fabales > Fabaceae > Vicia > Vicia faba. The sequence continues at coordinate 700,571,524 of OX451739.1, read as the reverse complement.
AAGCCCAATGACTTAAAATCTCAATATTCCTTATTTCTTTTATTTTCCTCAAATATTCCAAAATAATAATTCTTTTTATTTTATTAATTCTAATAAAATAAATTCCCAAATTTAAATAAATCAATTAATTGAAAACGGGGTGTTACAACTCTCCCCCACTAAAAGAGTTTTCGTCCTCGAAAACATACCTTAGACGAACAGCTCTGGATAAGCCTCTTTCATCTGGCTCTCCAGCTCCCAAGTGATATTTCCATCTGCTGGACCTCCCCAAGCAACCTTCACTAATGCTATCTCTTTACCTCTTAACTGTTTCACTTCCCGATCCTCTATCCTCATAGGCAATGCTTCTACTGTCAGGTTATCTCTTACCTGTACATCATCTATTTGGATTACATGAGATGGGTCTGGAATGTATCTCCTCAACTGAGAAACATGAAAAACATCGTGCAAATTCGCAAGTCTCGGAGGTAAAGCAATACGATAAGCAACTCCTCCAACTCTTTCCGTAATCTGAAACGGACCAATAAAACGCGGAGTTAACTTCTTAGATTTCAACGCTCGACCAATACCCGTCATCGGAGTAACTCTCATAAACACATGATCTCCAGCACTGAATTCTAAATTCTTTCTCCTCTTATCATGATAACTTTTCTGACGACTCTGAGAAGCTCTCATCTTCTCTTGAATCAATTTGATCTTTTCAGTAGTCTGCTGAACAATCTCTGGCCCAACTACCGAACTCTCTCCAGATTCATACCAACACAAAGGTGTTCTACACCGTCTACCATACAATGCCTCAAACGGAGCCATACCAATACTCGAATGGTAACTGTTGTTATAAGTAAATTCAATCAATGGCAAATAGCTATCCCAAGCTCCACCTTGCTCTAAAACACAAGCACGCAATAAATCTTCCAACGATTGAATCGTCCTCTCCGTCTGTCCATCAGTCTGAGGATGGTAAGCTGAACTCAACCTCAATTTAGTACCCAAAGCCTTCTGCAATCCTTCCCAAAATTTCGAAGTGAACCTCGGATCTCTATCGGACACAATACTAGAAGGAACTCCATGCAAACTCACTATTTTCTCAATATATAACTGTGCCAATCTCTCCATCGAGTAATCCATTCGCACCGGTATAAAATGAGCAGACTTAGTCAACCTATCCACAACGACCCATATCGCTTCACAATTCATAGGAGTCCTCGGCAACCCAGATACAAAATCCATAGAAATACTATCCCACTTCCATTCTGGAATAAACATTGGTTGCATAAATCCAGACGGCTTCTGATGCTCAATCTTCGATTTCTGACAGATTAAACATGCATACACAAATTCAGCTATTTCCTTTTTCATTCCCGGCCACCAAAACAATTTCTTCAAATCATGATACATTTTCGTGGCACCCGGATGAATACTCATCCCACTGCGATGTCCTTCCTCTAATATACTTTTCTTGATTTCTGCGACATCAGGAACACAAACTCTATCGCCAAATCTCATAATATCATTTTCATCAATCCTAAACTCACCACCTTGACCTTGGTTGATCAATGTCAATTTATCAACTAAATTAACATCGGATTTCTGCCCGATTCTGATCTCTTCTAGAATACCACTAGTAAGTTTCAACATACCCAAACGAACACACTTCGGAGTACTTTCACAAACCAAACTCAAATCTCGGAATTGCTCAATTAAATCCAATTCACGAACCATCATCATAGACATATGCAAGGACTTCCTGCTCAAAGCATCTGCAACTACATTTGCCTTACCAGGATGGTAATTCAAACCAAAATCATAATCTTTGAGGAATTCTAACCACCTTCTTTGCCTCATATTGAGCTCTTTCTGATCGAAAAGATACTTCAAACTCTTATGATCACTATACACTTCAAACCTCGAACCATACAGATAATGTCTCCACAATTTCAAGACAAACACAACTGCTGCCAACTCTAAGTCATGAGTAGGATAGTTCCTTTCATGAACCTTCAACTGTCTCGAAGCATACGCAACTACTTGCTGATTCTGCATTAAAACACCACCTAAACCCAACAGAGATGCATCACAATAAACCACAAAGGATTCCACCGGATTCGGCAAAATCAGAATAGGAGCACTAGTCAATCTCCGCTTCAATTCTTGGAAACCTTTCTCACAATCAGAATCCCAAATAAACGCTTGTCCTTTACGAGTCAACTTCGTCAACGGCAATGCTAACTTTGAGAATCCTTCGATAAACTTTCTATAATAACCTGCAAGACCAAGAAAACTTCTAATTTCAGAAACAGTCTTCGGCGCTTCCCACTGAGATACCGCTTCTACTTTCGTAGGATCTACTGCAATACCATTCTTAGAAATCACATGTCCAAGAAAACTAACTTCATTCAGCCAGAACTCACATTTGGACAACTTTGCATACAACTTCCTATCTTTCAACAACTCTAACACAATTCTGAGATGTTCCGCATGTTCTTCGTCATTCTTGGAATAAATCAGAATGTCATCAATAAAAACCACAACAAACTTATCCAGATACGGATGAAAAATCCTGTTCATATATTCCATGAAAACACCAGGTGCATTAGTAACTCCGAACGGCATAACAGAATATTCATAATGCCCATACCTCGTTCGAAAAGCAGTCTTTTGAATATCTTCCGCTTTCACACGAATCTGATGATATCCAGATCTCAAGTCAATCTTACTGAATACACTAGCTCCAATTAGTTGATCCATCAAATCATCAATCCTCGGTAACGGATACCGATTCTTAATGGTTGCCTTGTTCAATTGCCTGTAATCAACACACAGTCTCATAGAGCCTTCTTTCTTCTTAACCAACAATACCGGAGCACCCCAAGGCGAAACACTTGGACGAATAAACTTCTTCTCCAGTAAATCTTCCAACTGACTCTTCAATTCAGCCAATTCAGACGCAGACATACGATATGGCGCCATCGACACCGGTCTCGTACCAGGAATCAAATCTATAGAGAATTCCACTTCTCTCTCAGGAGGTAACTCGCCAACATCGTCCGGAAAGACTTCTGGAAAATCACACACCACTGGCAATTCACCACTCCTGACCTTTCCCGTTGCATCTAACGAAGCAAGTAACATAAACACGTTAGCACCATCTTCCATTGCTTCTTGTACCTGCCTAGCAGTCATAGTCAAATTCTCGACACCAACTGCTTCTGGAAAAATCACCGTCTTAGCAAAACAGTTCAGATGAACCCGGTTAAATTCCAACCAGTTCATCCCAAGGATAATATCAATTTGTTCAAGCGGTAGGCACACTAAATCCATACCGAAACCTCTACCAAAAATCTCAATAGGACAATTCCTACATACAAGTGAAGTTGTCACTGAACCCGATGCAGGAGTATCAACAACCATGCTACCTCGCATACCAGATATGTCCAGTTTCAACCTCTCAGCACAATCCAAAGAAATGAAAGAATGAGTTGCACCAGTATCAATAATTGCAACTAAAGGTGTGCCATGAATAAAACACGTACCTTTAATCAATCGATCCTCTGGGGTAGTCTCAGATCCAGACAAAGCAAACACTTTTCCACCTGACTGATCCTTCCTAGGCTTAGGACACTGCGGACAAATGTGACCTTCTTCGCCACAATTGTAACAAGTAACAGACTTCCCTTTGCAATCAATAGACAAATGACCGGCCTTTCCACATTTATAGCACTTCTTCTCATCACTCTTGCAATCTCGAATGTGATGACCAGACTCACCACACCTGTAGCATCTGATAGGAGCCTTAGAATCTCCCCCACTAGGCCTTTTCCAACCGCCTGATCTCTGGTTATCTCTACCATATGGCTTGCCACGGTCCATATGTTGCTTTCCTCTTTTATCAACAGCCCCACGAGAGTGAGACGACCGATTCTTGGTAATATCTTCTTCCAAGATTCTGCTACAATCCACCAGATCAGAAAATCTACGAATACGCTGATACCTGATTCCCTGCTTAATCTCATCTCGAAGACCATTCTCAAATTTAATACATTTAGAGAATTCTCCAGCCTCATCATTGTTGTAGTGTGCATAATACTTTGCCAGCTCGGTGAACTTAGTAGCATACTCACTAACAGTCAGATTGCCCTGCTTAAGCTCCAAAAACTCAATTTCTTTTCTTCCCCGAACATCTTCAGGAAAGTACCTCCTCAGAAAAGCCCTTCTGAAGTTAGCCCAAGTCAGTGCCTCTCCATTCTGAACCATTTCAGTCCTTGTGGCAACCCACCAGTCGTCGGCCTCTTCTGCCAACATATGCGTACCATATCTGACTTTCAAATCTTCAGCACAATCAATCACACGGAAAATCCTTTCGATTTCCTTCAGCCACTTCTGAGCACCTTCAGGGTCATGTGTACCTTTGAACAACAGAGGATTGTTCCTCTGGAAATTTCCCAATTGCCTATCAGCACCAATCACGCCTCCAGTTGGGTTTCCAGCAAGTACACCAGCTAACATCCCCAAAGCCTCAGCTAGTGCAGCATCATTTCGTCCATTACCTCTTCCAGCCATATTCCTGAGAATTAAAACATACTCCACATCAGAATACAGTATCGACAGTGTTACCTTGCACTAGTCGCATACGAAAAGGAATGACTGACTCAAGACTCTGGTCACAACGACCAACCAGGCTCTGATACCACTATTGTAACACCCTCTAAAACCCGCATATAATTTTCGCAAATATTAAAGATTATAAACTCAGAGTACATGTAATAATCGAGGAATGCTACAATTCTCTTTTAATAAAATAAATTCCTGTCATGCATAATTTTAGTGGTAACTCATACATGTCTACACAGCGGAATAATTTATTTAATAAATCAAATGTTATAATATTTTCCAAAATCATCAGGGATTAACACCTGGAAAGTCAACGTCATATTATAACAATTAAAAGAAAATAAACGAGTCTGACTAAAGCAGCTCGACAACCAAACGTTCCCGGAGTTACAACTATCAGAGCATGACCCGGACATACTAAAATGAAACTAAACTAGACACGATAAGCCTTCGCCAAGCACCTGAGCGAAGCTCCTCAATCTGAAATATTCAACAGTAAGGGTGAGCTTCTCAAATATACATTTGGTTATACATTCATAACAATCAATTCATGAAATCATAAGCATCACCCAATAATTAGCATATTTCATAGATTACAAAACCCTTACAATTCATATATCCATGACATACTGCCTTTCATATTTGCAAATATTCATCAAACATCATCAACCATTTATCAAATCATACGTGCACACAAACAATCAAATATAACATTGGAAAAATCATCCATTCATGTTATATTCGAGTAATGCAACACACCCATGCATGTGGTACCACTACACCGCCCCATTAAATCGCGGGTCACGGATAACTCACCGTTCCATTATATCGCGGACACGGCTACCACCTCAACGTTCCATTAAATCGCGGACACGTATATTGGCCACCATGTTAATTCCACACAATGGGAATTAACAAATGCAACATGATATGTAAGTATGTAACACTCAGCATACTATGAACATCGATCAACATATCATGCACATCAACAATATCCAACATAACATGATATGAAATAGCATGTAACCACTCAGCATACCATTTAAACATAAATCATATCAAGTTACGAATAGCATGTAATCACTCAGCATACTATTCAAACATCAACCAATCACATCAATTATATCATAATTCATGCTCGATAACATATCTAAAAGCATGGCAATAAAAATCCAACATCAAAACACTGAAATCAAAAATTCAGAAATCATCACAGCAGAGCAACACGGGCACCCGTGTTGTGCAACACGGCCCGTGTTGTACAGCACGTCCAGAAAAATGCACATTTAATTTTATCAGTACAGGGGCTCTGACACGGGTACCCGTGTTGTGCAACACGGCCCGTGTCGTGCAACCAGGAGCACACCCCTTCCAACTCAGAGGAGCAACACGGGCACCCGTGTTGTGCAACACGGCCCGTGTTGCTGAGCGCGCACAGGATTTTCCTGAAACTGCAGCAGCTCAGAAAACAGCAGTCCAAACGCGGGAAAACGTCCGCCAAACGCATAATTCAGTACCTAACGCATCGAGTTTGTACAATTCACAACAACACCAAAATATCCAAGTTACCAACAATTATTAGAATAACCTTAACCGGGGATTAACCGTCCTTTTGGGGAATTCTACTGACACTAAGGTTATCCCTACAACTTCCAAGGTAATTTCACGATCATTAGATATATACTCCCAAGTCCTCATTTGGGACCTAAAACTCTTAATCGATTCATAAAAATTGGGAACCTAACCCTTTTCTAGCAAGGTTCAGTCCTACGGTTATCGATCCCTAGAAACATCTAACAATTGGGATTTTCCTACAATTACCCGAATCAACCGTACATAAACCCATAAACAAATGTAAATCGAGTATAAACCCCCCTTACCTTATCAATTAGCAGCTTTGAGTTCTTGGGCGATGTTCTTCGTTCTTCGTTCTTCAGAGCTCTATTTTCCCAATTCCAACTTCTGTTCTTACGTGAAAACCAAAAATGAGAAAATGGCCTAAGTCCCAAACATAACTTTATTTCTCTGCACCCCCACTCTTTACTAATCCACATCTAAGCCCAATGACTTAAAATCTCAATATTCCTTATTTCTTTTATTTTCCTCAAATATTCCAAAATAATAATTCTTTTTATTTTATTAATTCTAATAAAATAAATTCCCAAATTTAAATAAATCAATTAATTGAAAACGGGGTGTTACATCTTACCCAGTTGCCTTTGTGACTGTATAAACGTCCCTTCGAATGTCCCTCAAACATCTAACGACTAGGGATACCTACTCACTAATAGTAGGATAGCATTGTCTAAAGGAAAAGAGGAAAAGAACAATCCTTTTGAGTAAAGTAGATAGTTGTAAGATGCTTGCTCAAACAAATTTTTACACTTACATAAAACAACTTTCAAAAACATTTTCAAAATGCTTTATCAACACTCTTGAGGACTGATACAAGAGTTACCATAAAGAAAACTGCCTTTTTGACATTTCAAAAATACTTTCAAAACACACAAAGCACAAGGTATTTCAAAATGAGCTAAGCATCTAAGAGCCCGTAGAAAATTACGGATGGAAAGGGTGCTAACACCTTCCCTTTCCATAATTTACCCCCTTACTCAAAAATAATCTCGAAAGGTCTTTTTCTATTCTTCTCACCCTTTCCTTTGTTGGATAAAAGAAAATTCGGTGGTGACTCTTGCTTACCATAACATTTGCAAATACAAATGCAAAACCAGTATAACAGTCGGTTCTTCCACCGTATCACATAAAGAAATTTAAAATGATCTAACTCTAAGGTAACCCCACTTTTATATTTACCCAGCAGAGTCTCCAGTTCTATAATACAGTGGGAGAACCGATTGTCATACTGGTTTTGTGTTTGTATTCATAAATGTTACGGTAAGCAAGAGTCGCCACCGACTTTTCTTTTATCCAACAAAGGAAAGGGTGAAAAGAATAGAAAAAGACCTTTTGAGGTTATTTTTGAGTAATGGGGTAGATTATGGAAAGGGGAGGTGTTAGCACCCTTTCCATCCATAGTTATCTAAGGGCTCTTAGATGCTTAGCTCATTTTGAAATACCTTGTGCTTTGTGTGGTTTGAAAGTATTTGAAATCACCTTAGTGCGGTGAACTTTGTAATGTTTCTCGGAATGGTAGAGAATGTATACAAAGTGTTTGAAAATGTTTTTGAAAGATGTTTTGTATAAGTATAAAGATTGTTTGAGCAAGCATCTAACATCTATCTACTTTATTCAAAAGGTTGTTCTTTTCTGAAGGGTGAGAAAACACTTAGAAGGGGGGGGGGGGGGGGGGTTGAATAAGTTTCTATTTTTCTTTTTCTTAAAGGCTCAACAATAATGGAAAGACACAGTTATTTTTATCCTGGTTTGTTTGAACTCAAACTACTCCAGTCCACTCGCCAAGGAGATTTCGCCTTTCTCAACAAGGACTTAATTCACTATAATCAACTGATTACAATCACACAACAAGTGTTGTGACTAACAATGCACAAGTAAACTTACAAGTGACTAACACCACTAAGACTCAAACATAGTCCTTGCCTTCTTGAGAAATCTGACCAAACTTGGTCTCTCAAGGAACAAATACAAGAGTTAAATCTTTATAGATAGTGAAACAAATTTTCTTCTAAGAAAGCTATATCACAACTGTGGTTTTTCACTAAGATTGGTATTGCACAAAGTGTATGTAAAATAATTTGTGAGCCCAGAATATTTTCACGTAGTTCTTTCTTCTTTAGAATTTGTTAAGTTTTTTGACTTGAAAAAAATGATCTTCTATTTATAGCATGAAGAAAATTGACCATTGTTGCCTTCAAAAGTGGAGAGCAATTAATGTTTGCGTGTTTTCTTGCAGTATTGCATTTTCCAATGAACTAGCGTAGACACTTGAGTGCATGTAGCCGTCTTTACATTAAATGAGCAAACGGAACTTTGTCAGAGCATGTTTCCTGAAACTTGACAAGACTTGTTAGCTTCTATATTCTTTCAGAATTAGCTTTACGTCTTGATTCAAAACAAGCTTGCATATCTTCTTATCAGCGCTTGCTTGCTAAGTACTTCTGATCAGATCTTGCTTTCAAAGTACTTATGAACATGGAAACCTGCTAAGTGTTAGAAGATGCATAAGATAGTTTCTTATCAGAGTTAGCATTAGAACTTGCACTAAAACAAATAGTTCTTTCATTAAAGAACTTCTTCATTTATTTTCAGCTCAGCACATCAAAATGCTTCTTTCATAATATTATCTAAAACAAATAAATATGTTCATTAGAGTATCAATTATATAAAATATATTTATTGTTATCATCAAAACTCTGAGATATGATCAGAACCAATCTTGTTCTAACAATCTCCCCCTTTTTGATGATGACAAAAATATTCATGTTTTGAAATAAAATTGAATAAGAGATAAGAATCTCCCCCTGAAATAAATATTTCTATAAGAAAAACTTCCTGAGAATTTTCATCAGAGCTTTGAAATTTTCTTCTAGGATTTCTTCAGTAAGTCTTTTGAAGATAATGTTCATTTGATTTAAACTTCCAAAGTTTAGTGATACCTGCACAATTCTTTTAAGCATAGAAAGAAATCTTTGTATTTTGTTAGAATGTTTGAGACTTCGTCCCATAACTGTTAATCAGAGATTATATCAAAATACTCATTTTCTCCCCCTTTTTGGCATAATCAAAAAGTATATAAAAATAGTTGAAGAGCGTAAAGGTTTTAATAAAAGATTCAGAGGTACAAAAACAACAAACAAAAACAAGAAACAGAATGACACTAAGATTTTTTAGAAACAAGAGCCATAAGAAGATTCCTCTTGTTTCATCATCCAGTTTCTGATTTCCTGGTTTGTCTGATCTTGCTTATCCAAGCGCTCATGAATAGCTTCATTTTCCCTCTTAAGCTCATTCAGAGTATCCATAACAAGTGAAGTAGGAGCAGAGGATGAAGAAGCTTCAGCAAGTACAACCTTTGGAGTAGAAACCGTTGAGTCAGAACAAACAAAAGTTGAAAGTAGAGTGCCCAGATCCACCATAAGAGTTGGCACAGGTTCAGGTGCAGCTTTAGCAGAAGGTTGATACAACAGAACTATTGCCAAAGGATTTGAATCTTCAAAGGAATCTTCAGACTCATCTTCTGAAATGTCCATTTGATCAGCTGGAGCATTAGCAATCATCAAAGAAGACTTCTTGTCCCAAATATCAGCAGCTTCTGACTGGAAGGCATGCAGATGTTTGGAGAAGTTCTCAAGCACCTGAGAATGACATAAGTCTTGCAACTTCAGTGACTCAGCATCTAAGGTTCTTCTGAATGTTTCCCACAGAAGACCTATTGCTGCTGGGTTCACATTTCTGGTGCAGTCTTCCTTCAGTAGGTCCAACCAAGCTTGTACTTCTGTTAAGAAATTCTGAAAACATACATTTACATCTGACTGAACAGGTTTGGGAACAGCCTTTTTGTAGGTTTTGTTTTTCAAAAATTGTAGAGATTCAAAATCAACTACAGTTTTCAGAAAGTCAGCTGGTTCAGGATTTTCTGATTGTTCAGGTGTTTCAGTTTGGTCAGGTTGTTCAAAAGGTTCAGGTGTTTCTGATGGATTGAGAGTTTCATAGGGTTCATGTGTTGGATGAAGGTTATGTTCTGGAGATTGAGGAGGTGAAAGCATTGGTGAGTTAGGTGTTGGAAGTTGTGGAGATGTGGGTGGTGTGACGTCAGGTGAAATGATGATTGTGTTATCATTAGTTTGTCAATAATCTTTCTCTTCACCAAATTCTTTCCTGTCAGAGCTTTCCCACATGTAGCCTCTAACTCCCCCAGCAGGTTTGCTTCATCCAGGTGAGCAATCAGACCATTCTCAGTCAGAATGTCTGAAATCAATCTCCCCATTGGAATCCAATTCCTTTTGGATTTAGGGTTCTTCACTCTTTTCGCTTCCCTAGTTTCTTTGACATGAGTCCAGAGGTGATCAAACAGAAGATAGGGTAAATCAATCTTAACATTTGTTCCTAGACAGAATAACAGGTGTTATCGGTCAGCATTTATATAGTCAGGAGAACTTGTTTCCTTTCTATGATGAATGCAACAATGGATGATTCTAGCCCAGATCTTGTACTTATTCTTCAAATCTAACTTTTGAAGACGCTTGCCCAGTTGTAAAAATTTCAGCATAAACTTTTGACATGTCCATTCTGACACTTGAAATTCTAGTCACTCCAGTTCCTTCAAAACCCGGTAGTTTTCTGATGATATTTTCAGTTATAGAGATTTCCTTACCCATCACAAATGAGAGGATGACTTTTGGTGAAGCAATAGCGTGTATCCAAAATTCCTTAACAAGGTGTGGAAAAACAGGACCAACTAGACGATCAAAGAAGTTTCCCCGTCCTTGAAACTCCACAGTAGGAAGAAGGTCAAACCCATTTGCTTTTAGGTTATCAAAATCCACCATCGATTCACTTATAACTTCTAAGCTATCCACTGGAATGAGAGTGGTTCTCTCAGGAATGACGTACTGTTCAGATTAGGTGTTCTCAGAATGAGTAGAGGAGGAAGCCATTTGAGCACTTAGGTTTAGAGAAGAAAAAAGGGTTGCAGAGAAAAAAATACACAGAGACAGTTGAATTTTGAAAGAGAAGGTAAAAAGTGAGAAAGGTTTTTACACAGGTATTTATATGAAAACTTTTGAGAAATAGGGTTAAAAATAAAACTGTCAAAAAAAGTTTTAAAAAAATTAATTAAAAAGAATCTAATCATGACTAGCATTTAATGATAATGAAAATTGAGGGGAAAGCGTGAGATTTGAGCAAATCATAACAGTTACCTAGAACGCGTGACCTTTCAGAAACAAACCACGTGTTCATCTTCTGAAGGTTGCATGGGACAGCTGTTTGATATAATGAACTGCTAAACTATACTTCTAATGAAACGTTAGAACATTTCAAAACTTTATATATAGCTTCTGATGTAACTTCTCTTCTAACTTCTGAAGGTTTGTTAATCAGAACATTCATTTCAGAACATTATGAAGTCTAATACAGAAGATAAATACAATTTTATTCAGGACATAATTATATACAAATATTTTTCAAAATGAATTTAAATTTGTCTTCTGAAAGGGGTTTGGTAAAAATATCAGCCCATTGATGGTCTATTTTTACAAAGTTTAAATTTAAAATTCCCTTCTGAATGTAGTCCCTTATAAAATGATATTTGATTTCTATGTGTTTAGCTTTAGAATGTAAAATTGGGTTTTTAGAAAGACAAATTACAGAGGTATTGTCACAAAAGATAGGAATCTTACTTTCATAAAGATTAAAATCTTCTAGCCGACTTTTCATCCACATCATCTGAGAACTACATCTAGCAGCAGATATATACTCAGCTTCTATTGTTGAAAGTAAAATTCTTGCTTGCTTCTTGTTGTACCACGAGATAAGATTGTCACCCAAAAACTGGCAGCTTCTAGAGGTGCTATTTCTTTCAATTTTATCTCCAGCAAAGTCAGCATCACAATAACCTACTAGTCTGAAATCTTTTGATCTTCTGTAACATAGACCCAGATTAGTAGTGCCTTTCAGATACCTCAGAATTCTCTTAACAATAGTTAAGTGAGATTCTCTAGGATCTGACTGGAATCTAGCACATAAACATACGCTAAATAATATATCAGGTCTAGATGCAGTGAGATAGAGAATGGATCCAATCATACCTTTGTAGAGCTTCTGGTCTACCTTCATACTTACCTCATCTTTTCCCAGTGGGTTGATCATAGATTCTGAGATTATTCATAGTATTGTAAAGAGGATGATCTTCTGAGTCTTCCTTTGCTTCTGACTTTTCCTTTGCTTCTGACTTTTCAGAGTTTGAGAGAAGATCTTCTGTACCTACAAAAATATCAATTTTCTTTGGCTGTTACTGGCCAAGCTTATCATCAAACCCGACTTTGATTGATTCTTCAACAATTAGAGTTTCTGTGTTGTATATTCTATAGCCTTTTGAGCATTTAGAATATCCAAGCAGAAAACACTTTTGTGCTTTAGAATCAAACTTGTTCAGAATGTCTTTAGTATTCAGAACAACACAAGTACATCCAAAAGGATGGAAATATGAGATGTTTCTAATGGCCTAGAGGAAGAAACAACATTTTATGATTTAAAAGAAAGTTTTGAAAACTTTAGTTTTAGACATGCTTCGCACAGAGCTTCTGATGTTGTATTTCCATTCCTATTTCCAATAGTTTCAGAGCCAGTAATCTTCTATTTTTGATTTCCTTTGAAACCTGCGAATCTTATAGATTCCAGGCTTTGGAACATATGCTTTCTTTCCTCCATGAGTAGAGAGCATCCAGATTCCAGGTGTTAGTACTGGAGTATCAACCTTGCTGTTAAAAATATCTGCAACATAGATGATTTTGTCTTTTGGTACCCATATCTTTTTGGGTCCTCTTGGGTTAGAGTATTTAAAGTTCTGTTTGAACTTTGGATTAGCATAAGAGTTTCCAGAGTGAGATGTATATTTAATATTATGTGTGTGCCCAGTGGTGAAGAGAGAATAGAGAGGAGTGCATTTGATAACCAGATCCTTAACTTTCTTAGGCTGGGATACTTTGCCTTTGTATCCTATACCTATTCTGTCTTTCTTGCTAACTCCATAGATCATTGAAGCCATTTTGCTTCTATATATGTTTTTAGCCAGAAACTTATGAAAGCTTTGATCATATTTCTTTATGATCTTATCAGCATTATTGGGATCCTCTGAGATTATTTCCTTCTGAGAGTTTTTTAGATCATTTTCTAGTTTTGAAATCTTTTCTTTTAACTCAGAGTTTTCTGATCTCAGGCTCTCAGTTACTTCAGAGTCAGAAGCAAGATCCTTTTTCAGATTCCTAAATTTGACTCGAAGCTGCTGATATCTTTCCAGAATTTCACTCAGACTTTCTCCTAGTTCAGCTTTAGTGAAATTAACAGTGAAGTCAGGTAATACCTCTTCAGTGTCTGATTCTGATTGTGACCCTGATTCAGATTCAAAAGATTAGGAGACATCTGATAAGTTGTCTGTTTGAGCTATATTGGCTTGTTCATCTTCTGATTTTGTTCCGTCTTCAGAAGATTCAGAATCATCCCATGTTGCCATAAGACTTTTCTTCTTTTCCTTAATGAACTTCCCTTTATGTTTCTCCTTCTGAAGCCTTGGACACTCACTTTTGTAGTGACCTTGTTTATTGCATTCATAGCAGGTAATGATTCTGTTACTTGATATTCTGTATCCAGAGGATTGTTCAGAGTCATTTCCTGTTCTTCTGGAGTTTCTGAAATTCTTCTTCTTGTGCTTCCACAGCTGATTGATCCTTCTGGAGAGCAAGGATAGTTCATCTTCTTCTGAAGCAGATTCTTCAGAGTTTCCTTCTTCATCCTGAAAAGCTTTAGTTTCATATTTTATAATTTATTTAAGGGAAACAAACTTACCTTTCTTCTGAAGCTCGTGCTCATCAAGTTCTATCTCATGACTTCTGAGAGTGCTGATGAGTTCTTCAAGAGACATGTTGTTCAGATCTTTTGAAACTTTGAAAGCAGTGACCATAGGTGCCCATCTTCTGGGTAAACTTCTGATGATCTTCTTAATGTGGTCTGCCTTAGAATATCCGTTGTTCAGAACTCTCAGGCCAGTAATCAAAGTTTGGAACCTTGAGAACATAGCTTCTATAGATTTACTTTCTTCCATTTTGAAGGCTTCATACTTCTGGATGAGAGCCAGAACTTTCGTCTCCTTCACTTGAGCGTTTCCTTCATGAGTCATTTTGAGAGACTCAAACATATCATGTGTTGTATCTCTATTTGTGATCTTTTCATATTCCATTTTAGAGATAGCATTTAGAAAAATATTTCTAGCTCTGTGGTGATTTTTGAAATCGGCTTTTTGTTGTCTATCCAGATTTTTTCTATCAATCTTGTTTTCTTCTGAGTCTGTAGGATGTGTGTAACCATCCAAGACTATATCCCATAAATCACTATCATGACCTAGAAAGAAACTTTATAGTCTATCTTTCCAATAATCAAAGTCTTCTACATCAAACACTGGAGGTCTGGTGTAGTTATTGTTGTTTTGTTCATTTGCCATTGTGTTTTCTTTCTTGATCTTTTCCTGACACGGTTAAGTGTTGCGCTCAGAGTCAAGCTCTGATACCAATTGAAGGGTGAGAAAACACTTAGAAGGGGGGGGGGGGTGAATAAGTTTCCAGTTTTATTTTTCTTAAAGGCTCAACAATAAAGGAAAGACACGGTTATTTTTATCCTGGTTCGTTTGAAATCAAACTACTCCAGTCCATCCGCCAAGGTGATTTCTCCTTTCTTATTGAGGACTTATTTCACTATAATCAACACGTTACAATCACACAACAACTGTTGTGACTAACAATGCACAAGTAAACTTACAAGTGACTAACACCACTAAGACTCAAACTTAGTCCTAGCCTTCTTGAGAAATCTGACCAAACTTAGTCTCTCAAGGAACAAATACAAGAGTTAAATATTTACAGATAGTGAAACAAATTTGCTTCTAAGAAAGCTATATCACAACTGTGATTTTTCACTAAGATTAGTATTGCACAAAGTGTATGTAAAATAATTTGTGAGCCCAGAATATTTTCACGTAGTTCTTTCTCTTTAGAATTTGTTAAGTTTTTTGGCTTGCAATAAATGATCTTCTATTTATAGAATGAAGAAAATTGACCGTTGCTGCCTTCAAAAGTGGAGAGCAATTAATGTCTGCGTGTTTGCTTGCAGTATTGCATTTTCCAATGAACTAGCGTAGACACTTGAGTGCATGTAGCCGTCTTTGCATTAAATGAGAAAACGGAACTTTGTCAGAGCATGTTTCCTGAAACTTGACAAGACTTGTTAGCTTCTATATTCTTTCAGAACTAGCTTTACGTCTTGATTCAAAACAAGCTTGTATATCTTCTTATCAGCGCTTGCTTGCTAAGTACTTCTGATCAGCTCTTGCTTTCAAAGTACTTCTGAACATGGAAACCTGCTAAGTGTTAGAAGATGCATAAGATAATTTCTTATCAGAGTTATCATTAGAACTTACGCTAAAACAAATAGTTCTTTCATTAAAGAACTTCTTCATTTATTTTCAGCTAAGCACATCGAAATGCTTCTGTCAGAACATTATCTGAAACAAATAAATATGTTCATCAGAGTATCAATTCTATAAAATATATTTATTGTTATCATCAAAACTCTGAGATATGATCAGAACCAATCTTGTTCTAACATTTTCCTCTTTTCCTTTAGACAGCGTCATCCTACTATTAATGAGTAGGTAGCCCTAGTCGTTGGATGCTTGAGGGACATTCGAATGGACGTTTATACAGTCACAAAGGCAACGGGGTAAGAAACTTTATTAACTACCCTAGGGTTTTTAAGATCATACCAAGGAAACATCGAGAGGGTCATCGAGGGACTTATGATCTTTAAGTCGGAGGGTAGCCACTAAAATTTCCCACGTTCTGAGAGATGTGACTGTTTATCCGAAGGCAACCAGAGTTGGAATACCCTAGAGGTGAAAATGTGAGAGTGTGTTGTATTCAGTTATTTTTGCCTTGTGTTAGGTTTGCTAGCGTTTGACTTTTATGTTCTTGCCATATAATCATATTAGTCATGCATCTAGACAGTTAATAGTGTGTGGGAATTTAAAGTGCAGAAGTGTGAATCCTAAAATATTACAAGGCTTCGGGGAGGGGGATTATTACAAGTCCAAAAATGGGGGAAATAAAAGCAGTAAATATAAAGTCCTAGTTTAATTCAATTACATCCCATAAGCAAGTACATTAATATAAAAATAAAGTAGAAATATCAAACGCGTGCGAAATGGAAAAGACGTGTAAAACCTAAGTGAAAGGAAATCTTTTTGTCCGTTTTTGTTTTATGTAAGAAAATGCTTAATTGATAATTAATTAAATAATCTAGATCTAAATAAAAAAAATTTTAATTATTAAAGAAAATTGAAATTTAAAAAGAAATTAATTCTAAGTTTCTTGTATTTTTGTTATGAATTAAATCCTAGGTCTATTTATTTTTAAATTAAATAAAAGGTTAAAGTTATTATTTAATTAATTTACCAAGTTAATTTAATTTTAAAAAAAAGGCTAACCTAATATTTTTTTGATTTTAATGTTGTAATGAAATAAAATTGATTAAAATAGAAATGTTAATTAAAACAAAATAAAAGGAAATTGAAAAGGGCCTGCAAACAAAATGAAATGGGGGGGTGCGCTTCAAATAAGTATCAGGCCTATCAGCAAGAGGGCCCAGGCGCTGCAAAAATAGTTAGGGGGTGAGAATAAACAGAAACCCCAGGCCCAATGACAAGAGGGCCCATGCGCCAGTGGGATCTGCAAAACAATGGTTAGAAAAAATAAAAATTTGTTTCCTGCCTAGGTCGAACCCATGACCTGGCAGAGGAGTGCCCTAAGAATGGTGTTCTTGGATTCAGGTACCTAAACTCGCATGTAACACGTTAGATCTACTCAAAACATCAATAGTAATATGAATGCATGCATAAAACTAATTTAAATGACATAATTTAGAGGATTTAAGATTCAAAATTTTACCAAAAACCGTATGATGGTTATGAGGAGGATCTGGGATGTGTAACGCTTGAACCTGGGCTCTAGAGGACTCCTGGGAAACTCAGGAGAGGGTTGATGATTTTGGTTTGGGTTGATAGCACCTGGAAGTGAAGTTATAGATTTTGCAACTTTTTGATTTTTTTGAGAATTTTGAGAAGGCTTTTGGAGAGCTTTTTGAAGAGGAATTTTGTGTTCCTTTTGGCTTGCATTGTTGTGTATTTGTAGAGGGAAGATAGGAGTGAACAAACATGGTAAAGAATCAATACATTCATGGCCTTGGAGACAAGGATAAAACACATTGAAAATGTCCATATTTGTGATATCTTTGCCTCTTTGGTCACTTGCATGAACCTAGTCCCTTTGGATGTATTTTGCATGAAAATATGGGCCTTCTAATAGATCAAATCAAACCCAAATGTCATGGCCCATTATTCTTTGTATTTTATTTGATTTAATACATATTTAAATGAATAAAAATTCAAATAAATAAAAAAAATGCATGGATAGATTTAGAGGTCCCTGGACACATCATGAACATATTTGAACTCCAAAAAGTTAGGTCCAATAACTTAAAATTACAAATTTTCTCAATTGAGATTTCATGCATTTTCTTGGAAAATTGCCCAAGTCGTGCAATCCATAACTTGCTCAATTTTCTCCAATTATGATGATCTTGGACTTTTTGGAAAGCCCAAGATGTCTAATTCAACCCCTCTTCTGATAAATTTTGCATTTGAAGATTTTATCTTAATGTAAAAGGTCTTGGAAAAAAGTGTCTTTTGTTGACTTTCTGAAAATGACCTATAATGTATGAGCTTGTATCTTTCAAATGGTGCATTTCTTGAACTTGAGGATAAAATAGAAGTTGTAGGGAATTGGATTATCTTCAAAATGAGTTTTGGTTAGGTAAAAATGGATGAAGTATGTGAAAGTTATGCCTGGTCAAAGTTTAGTTTACTTCTCCTATAGAAACCCTAATTTAACAATTCTTGACTTTTGATAAATTAAAAGCATTCCTTGAGGAATCATGATCAACCCTTGATCAAATTATGATTATCACTTCAAAATGTTGACATGGAAAAAAAATATTGAAGTTTGACTGTATGTGGGCCAAAGTTGACTTTTGACCTAGTATAGTTGATTTTCAAACATTTGGGCAATTGACTAAGCAAACTTGTTGTGCGAGGCATGAAATTTGGAATGTACAATGTTGAGGACATATTAGGACCATGGAAAACAATTGATGCCTTTGGAGCTCAAACATATTGGTGAAAAGTGAAACCCTAGTTGGAAGGCCCTTGCTTAGGAGGAGAATTTTGTCTGATCAATTCTTAGTCAACCTTGAGCAATTGAGAACCTCGAGGAGCATGTCTTGAGTGAAATGGGAGGGTAAATTTTGGGGTACAACGGTTATCAACTCCACCTTCAATAAATATTGTAACTCCTGAGACAATGGCATATTGATCTTGGTAAATTGTCTTCTTGGTGCGTTTGACCTACGCTAATTTCCCAATTGTTATTGATGTACAGGCGCGGGATTAGAAATTAGCACCACCCCCACAGATTGGTTGTGATCACTTCTAGCACGACCCTTCTGGCCATAAACAACATTTGTTTCCTTATTTCTGTTGAACGTCTTCTTTAAAGCACTTAAAGATGCATCCACTTGAATCTTTCCAGTAATGATACCAATTTTGACACGTTCTCATATTAGTATCAACTCGGTAAAACCAGATGAAGAGATTTTGATCAAATGACTAAAGAAAGGTCATGTTAAAGTTCCCATGAACATGTGAACCAACTCCCTATCAGACAGAGGAGGTTGAACCCTTCTAGCTAAATCTCTCCACTTCTGGGCATACTCTTTGAAGCCTTCATTCGAGCCTATAGTCATACTTTATAATTGCACACGAGTTGGTGTAAGGTCAGTATTGTAGTGATATTGCTTGTAAAAAGTAGACGCTAAGTCTTCCCAAGTACGTATATTGGTTCCTTCCAGTTGATAGAACCATTCCAGTTGTGTCCCAAATAAGATCTCTTGAAAGAAGTGAACCCATAACTTTTTGTCAGCAATATGAGGTTGGATCTTCCGGACATAAGACCTCAGGTGAAGCTTAGTACCATAAACACCATCATATTTAGCAAAAGTAAGGACCTTGAATTTGTGAGGGATCACAACCCCTGAGATAAGACCCAGCTCTTCAAAATCCAACCCATGCACTCTCTAGATCCATGGCATTCATATGATCTTCTAGCTATTTGTATCTGTCATCAGTGGGAGGATATTGTTCATCATAGTAGTCTTCTTCTTCTTTATCAGAACCCTGGTTGTTATTCTCCTCAGCTTTCACACTCTTGTTACCTTCCTCTTGGTTATCATCTTCATTTGATGGGACCTCAAAATCTAGAGCCCTCCTGACTGGACCTTTTAATCTTCTACCCATGTTAAGAATGACCACTAGCTTCTTAGTATTCTTATTTATATCTTTGATGATGAGTGCTTTCAAGTCTTCATGTCCTTTTCCTAAGTTAAGGAACATTTGCTAAAATTGAGCATTCTAAGCTTGAAGATCTTTTACAGTTTGTTCGAGAGCCATCTTTTACTAAAATAAATAGCAAGATGATGAGAAAACTTGTCTTTGGGAGATATTTGTTATGATGATGTGCATGATATGTAAATGCAATGTTTTCAAGGATCTCGCTGGATAAACAAAAATGAAATGTTAGAAGTTGAATATGGCTGCAGCTTTGACTGAAGAACTTCACGTCTTTGAACGTCCTTCTATGAGAATCAAGCTCACCATATCAAGTGGGTCCTGGCCTCTGACTCAAGAGAACATGTTTTGATCTTTGATGGTGTCTGTATAAAGGAAAATAAATTCCTTGCCTCCTTGCTAGCAGTCTAGTTCATGATTAACCTGCATCACAGGCCCTTGAGATCCTTGAAATGGTTAATGAAAATGATATGGTATGATTTCATGATGTCATGTTTGAACAGATAGCAAACACAAGAAAAGCACACAAGAGCCTTAGGTTTAAGGCTTGCATTAGATCCATAGGTAAGTACCCTCTTGAAGTTCATTTGGCTCAACATGTCCTAAAAATAGTAACCGGGTTCTAGGAGTCTCATATCACCGATCTCTCTCACATGCTTTATTTAAGCAGAGCAACTAACTTGCCACCAAAATATCCTGAGAGTTGGATCTCAATGAGTGTAGTATCGAGTATCAACCAACTTTGGACTACACCAAACCCGACCATCTCACTACCTTATAATGGCCAAGTTAGGTCAATTAATGTTCTAAAAGTCAGTTAGTGCTTATGACACCACGTGACAGCCTAGTGTTCTCCTCGACTGGCTCAAGGGACACCAGCACAAACCAAAGTGTCACACTAACATAGCCATCACTTCAACCATATCGGTCTATGTCGTATAGTATTGTACCCCAAAATTTTCCCTCCCATTTCCTCAACATTTTCTCATCACAAGACCTTTGAAGATCAAGATCCAGTTAGGGTTTCCTCTGCTCAAGACTTCTCCTTGCACTGTTAACCCAAATTAGGGTTTGTGGTTGAACAAAGATGTTTTGACCTAAAATGCCTAAGATGACTTTCATGCTTCATGTTGGACTCCCAAGTTTATCCATACCAAGTTTCAAGTCTTGATTCTAAGTTTTGCCCAGTCAATTGGACAGATGACCTAAGAAATCAGCTGTATTGGGGAAAAAGTCAACTGTGGCCAATTGACAGTCAAATCTCATGAAAATTGACCCACATCAACATTATTAACTCATATGGACCATTTGATCAAGTTTGGATCACAATTCCACAAGAAATTTGATCAGATCACCAAAAGGGCAAAATGGTCATTTTAGGGATTTGACTGCACAAGGGTAATTTTTGACTGTTTGACCTAGCCAATGGCAAACCAAGCTCACATATGGACTCAAGGACCCCATGGAATTATTTTGACATGCTCAACAAACTCAATAGATCCCAAGTACACAAGATTGACAGTTGAATTTCCCAGTCAATTGATCAATTTTGACTGTATACTGAAAAGTCAAACTTTGACTTTTTGGTCAAAATCAAGAGTCAAGATCCATTTTTCATCAAACCATGCCAAATCATGAAACTTGTTCACAAAGAAACCAAGAAATGCAAATTAGGGTTTGAAATGGAATTTTTCATAACTTAGAATTTTTGTAAGTTATGGAAAACCCTAATTTTTTCCCAACTTTGCCCCACTTTTTCACCAAGATTCATTTGGATTCAAACAAAAGTCAAAACATGAAAGTTATAGCTTGTTGCATAATCTACAACTTTGATGCACAAAGTTTTCCCAAACGAGGCTTGTATCTCAAGTTATAATTTTTTGAATAAGGGCACTAAACCATTCATAACTTAGTGAAAATTTGACCTTTTTGACAAGGTTTTCTACCTAACTTCCAGGCCATTTTCCATACACTTCCACTTGGAATTTCAATTTGCATTTCAAAGATGGATTGTAGTACACATTCCAAGCTTTCCAAAATGTCCAAGAACCTCTCAAACAACCTTATGGTTAGGGAGAATCGAATTTTGCAAAATGGGCAAAAGTCACTTTGATTCATGGCCATGTACATGTTCATACACTTTGCAATTTTTCAAATCAGCATGGGCAAGCTAGTTACAGGCCTCTAATCCTTTTCTTACTCAATAATTAAATGCCAATCCATTGTGCTTTAGCTTTGTTTTGTTCATATAGTCATTACACAAGGAATTAAGCCTTAATTGCAAAAAGTGATTTATCCATTTTTGCAAAGTAGAACTTTATGTCAAGTTTGAAAATCAAGAGGTACAATGCATATCTTTGGACACAAGATTCATGGACATAACACACTGATCAAGACTAAAAGATGCAGCACATTTTGAGGGGCCTGTACAAGCCTAGAAAAAAGTTGGCATTTTCTTGCTTCACATAGAAGAGACATGACATAACTTGTACCAACTTACAAACCAGCTTACAAACCAGCTTACAAACACTTAGACAAACTTATCAAACACATTCCAAAGATCATAACCAAGCTATTGCACGACCCTAACACCTCTCATCCCTCCCAAAACTCAGAATCACCTTGAAACTGCTCAAACAGAGCAACCTCTGCAGATTGAGCTCCAACTCTCAATCCTTTCAAGCATTCTTGTCCAAACCAGTTCACATACCTTCCTTACCATCTATGCAAGCTATCCAAAAGCTAAAACACGATCTGTAACACCTCCAAGCCACTTCACCATTTTTATTTTTCTGTTTTGCAGTTGAAGTTCTCTAGCACGATTCAGGGAGTTTCAAGACAAAGTAGAACTTGGAATAGCATCCTTACACTTCAAGGAAGCTATACAAATCATCATCTTGCTCTGAAAACTCCTCCATTGCAAAGCACGATTCCAACTGAACAGGTATCTTCATGAAGTTCCATCTCTCAGTATAGGCATTGTTAGCTTTAGGTTTGTGAAGGAAACATGTCACAATCATAGCCCTGAACATGCCCATATGATTAGATTTCATTTATATTATGTATGCTTAGAGAATTTTGGTTCTGAACATTGATGAAAAACTAGGTCAGAAATTGGGGGAGAAGAAATTCTCCCTCATCTTAGAGAGTTAAGTCAAGTTCTTTATATCCCTGAATTTGTCTCTTAATGCTCTACACTTTTCATGTTATGAGTTTTGCTTGAAAGTCCAGGAATTGGAAGATAGAAAACGCGTGTTCATTGTTGTTCATACAGTCTGGAGGTTGAAGAAGGAGTTTTTTGGGCTGGGCATGTTTGGTTATTTCTGTTTGCACCACTCTTTTGCTTTCACACCCCCTAGGCCCATTTGGCTTATTTTTAATGATTTCTGACTTTTTCTTTTTTTGATTGATTCATTTATTTTTTCTCATGTTATTAAAAATATAAAAATCTTTTTTCTCACCATTTTTTAATTTATTAGGTATTTATGTGATTTTCTTTTGATTAATGCATAAATAAATGAATATATATACATTTCATTAAAATATTGAGAAATATGTAAAAATACTTTTATTTTCATTTTTATTTTATTTTACCTTCTGAAAATATTTTACATAAAAAAATACTTTTTTTACAAATATTAAAAATTATTATTATTTATATATATAACACATATTTAAAATAATACATATATACATATATTTATTAATATATCTAGGGTAAATACAAAATATATACACTTTTGTTTTTATTATTATTGATATTTAATATAAAAATACATTTTTGACAAATACTTCATTTTATTTTATTTTTGTACATAATAAATAAATACTTGTATTAAATTAAATAATAATACATTTTATTTAATAGAATTAGGGTTTTACCCTAAATATGAAAAACTCCAAAAAAATAATACCCTTTTATTTTCTTTTTATTTTACATAAATAATTCTTTTTTTTCATACATATAAAAATCCTTTTTGCATTCTTGCATATTTGTCTTATTTTATTTAATCTATGCAAAATATTTGTCTTGTAAATATTCAATGTTGATGTAATAGTTTTAGGTTTAAATTCCTTGTCAAAATCCCCATTTGAACATTTGTACCCCCCTTCCCATATTTGGTTTTGTAATAGCTTAGTAAATTTATTTTCGCACTTTATTGCTTTCTAATTATGCCATGTTAGAATTAGGGTTTGTATGCGAAAAACGACAAAATAGTTATGACCTAATCTCAAGACAAACAAGCATGAAAATGGACACACAAATCACACTTGCACCCCCTAGGGTACTCCACTTGTTGCCTTTCAAAATTGGGCCATATTGCATGTTAAGTCTCTTTGGGCAAAACAAACAAACAAAATGATCATAGTCCCCCGATAACATTTTCAAAATACTTCCAAAACAAATGATCAAGTCCCTTAAAGAAAATGCCCAAAGATACTTGGCACCATTGCAATTATGGTCTAAACGATGACCCGTACCCGTCCCTTTCACATCCTAACATAAGATTGTCCACCAAATGCAATGGTGGAACAAACTTGTTAAAAGGGTTAAAACATAGCAACAATCTTTTGAGAAATTTAGGAGTAGATAACCTCTTAGTTACTTGAATCAATCTTGCAAACTAAAACACTTGCCTATTTCAAAAACCACACATCACTACACTTTCAAAACAACTTTCAAAAACAAATGAAAACCTTTTCAAAAGACATACATCTTTGTATACATCCCCACATGGATCATTACAAAGGTTGCCACCACATTGGCCTCTTTTCAAAACATTTTCAAACCCACACACACACACAAGCACCATTTAAAACAATTGAAAACAAAAAGGCAAGTGATCTAAGCAAGTAACTAAGAGCCCATGGATAAACATGGATGGAAAGGGTGTTAATACCTTCCCTTTCTATAATCTACTCCCCGAACCCAAGAAAACATCTCAAAAGGTTTTTGCTGTGCTTTTTAACCTTTCCTTAGGATAAAATAAAAAGTCGGTGGCGACTCTTGCTCAACCGAAACATTTGCGAAAACAAACGCAAAACCTCAAGTCAGTTCTCCCACCGTATCACAGAACTGGCAACTCTGCTGGGGAGAGTACTTAAAAGTGGAGTAACCTTAGGGTTTAGATCACCTTTGTTTTCAATTGTTTGCTTTGTTTGCTTTTATATTTGTGGGCCTTTGCATCGGAGTTTCATAGATCCTAACCCGGATCTGGGAAATACCCTTTTTAGGTAGCATAATATGTGAGGGACCTGTCCAGCGTAGACCGACATGGGTGAAGCAGTGGCTACGTTGGTGTGGCATCTTAGTCTGTACCTATATCCCTTGTGTCGCAACGGGGAGAATATAGGTCTTCTAAGGAGTCATTAAAACACCATCCAACCTTAGAACCCTAAATTGACCAACTTGGCTATTAGGACAGTAGCAGTATGCTACACTCATTGAGGCTAAACTCTCGAGATGGTTCTGGCCGCGAGGAAAGATTGCGATGCTGGAGTTATGACCGATTGAGGGTAGCCAATGATTTGAGATCCTCTAGAACCCGGTTACTTTTGATAGGACCGGTTTTAACCAACAAAACTAAAAGAGGGTAATACCTAAACTTCATGTCGGCCTTAAACTTAAGGATTGTCTTGTGTGACTTGTGTGCCTTATCATGTTTGCCTGTGTGAATTCTTGTAGTGTGTTTCATCATAGCATCATGCCATCATACCATTGCATGCATCCTGTATAAAGGACTAACCCATTTCAAAGACAAAAAAGTTTCATCTTTGCTCTGTTTTGTAGGACATCATGATGCCCGTACGTAGGAATACCATCCGGCTCAACTTTGTTCAACCACC
Organism: Vicia faba; assembly: GCA_948472305.1. Taxonomy (NCBI): domain Eukaryota; kingdom Viridiplantae; phylum Streptophyta; class Magnoliopsida; order Fabales; family Fabaceae; genus Vicia; species Vicia faba. Next base: position 700,545,921 of record OX451739.1, on the reverse strand, counting down.
AGTTTTACTCAAGGAGTTGGTTGGAAGGATTCCAAACACTTCCTCCTTCATCAACAGACATGGTTCTCTCCTTGGCTTGGTCACTGCAAAATGGGACCAACAACTGATAAGTGTTCTGACCCAGTTTTATGACCCTCTGTATCATTGTTTCACCTTTCAAGACTTCCAGCTGGTTCCTACCCTGGAAGAAATCTCTTATCTGCTTGGGATCCCTGTTTTGAAACAAACTTCATTCACTGGTTTGGAAAAGACTCCTAGGCCTGAAGAGATTGCTGCAATTCTCCCCTTGACCAAAGAAGAGGTATTAGCTAACTGGGAAACTAGAAATGGAGTTAAGGGATTTTTGGTCAAATTTCTGGTTGGCAAGGCTAATGATTTCTGGAATGACTTGGACTTCAAGGCGTACGAGGATATTCTGGCTCTTTTGATCTATGGTCTGGTATTGTTTCCCAACCCTGACACCTTTATCAGTATCCATGTCATAAGGATCTTCATGTCTCGGAATCCAGTACCCACTATTTTGGGTGATATTCTACAACAACTCTATGCTCGTACTGCTCGAAAACGGGGAACTCCGTGGTGTTGTGCTCCTTTGCTAGTAAGGTGGTTTATTTCGCACCTTCCTAAGTTCGTGTTGAAGAATGAAGAAGGAAAAGGTTGGGCTCGGAGGTTAATGTCTCTCACTGATAATGACATCACCTGGACTCTCAGAGGTTTGGATGAGGTAGCTGTTGTTAACCGTTGCGGAGAATACCCAAATGTTTCGTTGATTGGTACCCAAGGAGGAATCTCTTACAATCCCTGCTTAGCTCTCCGTCAGTTTGGAAGAGCCAGAGGAGTTGGGCCTCATGAAATGCTGGTTCCTCACTTCCATTTTGAGTTTCAGGCAGACAGTGACAAACTACGCCATGGATTCATTAGAGCTTGGGACAGAATTCACAAAGCTGACCCACTTGAGTTGGGACCAAAGACTTCTCTACCAATGGAACCCTATTGCAAATGGGTCCGCATCCGTGTTCAGAGGTTAGGTATGCCATACGAAGCTGTTAGACCTCTCATTCTTGAATCTCCTGATGAAGATGGGGTTCCTCCAACTGTCCTCCCTCCTCAGATACCTACTGATTTTGACACAATGAAGAGATCTTGGGTGCAGCTAAAGGAAGAACGGGATTTCTATCAGGAGAAGTTCAACGAGTAGGAACAGAAGATCCAGAGGCTGACTAAGCAATTGGAGGAAGAACGGGTCCTGAACAACTACAGCAGCACTGAGAAGAGGAGCCCATGGGAGCATTGATGAGCTTTGGATATTTCCTTTTATAGTTTTTATTTCCTTTCCAGTATTTTTTCATTCCTGTAATGCCTAAGGGCAAATTGTTGAACAATTGAAAATTTTAATCTAATGAAGTGTGTTTCCCTTTTTGTCAACAAAGTTGAATCTTGTTTGTCTTTGAAAACATAAAACATGCGCATTCCATTGCACCATATGCATAGCAGGTACCCTATTTCACAGGTTGCTTAATCTCCTTCGCTGTTTATTTTGAACATTCATCATGAATCCAGACTCATCCAGTGAGCAAGCAATCAAGGCCCTTCAGGCCCAAAGTGCACAGTTTCAAGAGATGATCCTAAGCCTAGCCCAAGGTCAGCAAGAGTTGAAGACTCTACTCCTGAAGAAGAAGAAAAAGAGGACTGCGTTGTTCAACACCGGACGCAGATTTGGGAACACACTCCATAATTAAGCTGAACCAACTACTTCCTCTGCTGAGAAAAACAGTCCCCAAGGGGGAGGAGCTCCTAGTCCCGCAGTCTCCGACAACGAGACGGACTATAATGACGAACAATACCCACCTGCTGCTGACAGATACAAGCAATTGGAGGACCGCTTGAGCGCCATGGAAATTCAGAATGTGCCGGGACTGGATTTCGGAGATCTGGGGTTATCTTCTGCGGTAGTAATTCCACACAAGTTTAAGGCGCCTGCCTTCGCCAAGTATGATGGAGTCTCCTGCCCAAAGCTGCATCTGAGGTCGTACGTAAGGAAGATCCAACCTTACACGGCAGATAAGAACCTCTGGATTCACTTCTTCCAAGATAGCCTCTCGGGGTCACAGCTTGAATGGTTCTACCAATTAGATGGAACTAGCATCCGACACTGGGAAGATTTGGCAACCGCATTCTACAGACAATACCAATACAATTCTGATCTCGCTCCTACGCGTACCCAGCTTCAGGGTATGTCTCTAGGAACGGGTGAAGGGTTCAAAGAGTACGCACAAAAATGGAGAGATTTGGCTGGCAGGGTGCAGCCTCCATTGACTGATCGTGAGCTGGTTGATATGTTCCTAGGGACTTTGTCTGGTCCATTTTTCAATCATTTGGTTGGTAACTCCTCCGCTGGGTTTACGGATTTGATTCTAACGGGAGAAAGAATTGAAGTTGGCATCAGGTCAGGCAAGATACAAAAGGCTGCCTCTACAAGTACTGAGAAGAGGTCGTTTAAGAAAGAAGCAAGTGCCGTCTACGGTCCTAGACGACAAGTCAAGCCCGAAAGTCGCCAAGCCGTCAATGCTTTGGTCATCTCAAAACCTGTTGCTGCTCCTCAGCAGTACAATCAACAAAGAAGTGAAAGGCCCAAGAGGCAGTATACTCGGCTGAGTATGACCTTATCTCAAATTTTACCCCAATTGTTATCAACCAACTTGGTGACCCTCAAAGAAGCTCCTAAGGTCGTCAACACGGCGTCTCCTAAGTATAACCCAAATGCCCGATGTGCTTATCATTCTGATAGTCCCGGGCACACTACTGATGATTGCTGGGCCTTGAGAAACAAAGTTCAAGATCTTATCGACGCGAAGGAAATTCAGTTTGAAGCGCCTGAGAGACCGAATGTTGTAATTGCTCCTATGCCCCAGCATAGAGTAAATGCCATTGAGGAAGAGTTGTATGCTGTTTCGGTGAATGAAGTTGTTACCCCTCTTTTGACTGTTAAGAGGAACTTACTACTAGCCGGTTTATTTCCGGGTTGTAGTAAGGGTTGCCTCCTGTGTGCTGTTATCCCTACCGGTTGTCCACCGCTGAAATCAGGCATCCAAAGCCTGATGGATAGCAAGGAGATTCTGTTCAAGAAAACTGCTGCTCCGTCTGTTTCCATTGAAGAAATATCTGTTGTCACGATTTATAATCCTGTCAAAGCTCCCGTGAAGAAACCAGTCCAAATTATGTCTGTTGCACCCATCACTATTACTGTCCCGGGGCCTCTCCCGTATGAGTCTGATAAAGCGGTCCCATGGCATTATGGAGCCGACGTGTATGTGCTTGGGGTGAAGCAGGAGTTCAACACCAATACCAGTATCAGTAGCATCACTGGTCCCGCCAAGATTACCCGCAGTGGCAGGCTCTTCTCGCCTAACATTGCACCGCCAGTTATCCGAAAACCTCTCACCATCACACCCGCAAGTGTGCATGTTCCAGTTCAAGTTCCTGTGTCTACTACTGCCGCCGAGTCCTCTGATGCTCGGGGCAAAGAAGTTGCTACCGATTCGCCTGCCAGGACGGAGGCACCAAGGAAGACTGCTGTGGAAGCCTCCCAACAAGAAATGGAGGAAATTCTTAAAATTATCAAAAAGAGTGACTTTAACGTTGTTGAACAGTTGGGGCATACTCCCTCCAAAATCTCTATGTTATCATTGCTTCTATGCTCAGAGGCCCATGCAAAAGCCCTGATTTCATTTCTGAAAAAAACCCATGTGCCGCAAGAGACCTCCGCGGATCAATTCACCGACTGTGTGGCTAATTTGACGGCTGACAATGGCTTAGGGTTCTCGGATGCTGACCTTAACGCCAAAGGGAAAAATCACAATGATGCTCTGCATGTTTCCATAGAATGCAGGGGCACTACTCTCGCACACGTGTTAGTGGATATCGGCTCTTCCCTGAATGTTTTGCCCAAGAAAGCATTGGATCGCTTGGATTGTGAGGGCCTAGAGTTGAAACCTAGTAACATCATTGTTAGAGCCTTCGACGGTTCTAAAAGGATGGTGCATGATGAAGTAGACATCCCCATTCGTGTGGGTTCCCAAGTTTTCAACTCAACATTCTATGTGATGGATATTCGTCCATCTTACTCCTGCTTTTTGGGTCGACCCTGGATTCACAAAGCTGGGGCAGTAACTTCCACTCTACACCAAAAGCTCAAATACCCTGTCAAAGGGAAGATTGTTACTGTGCAGGGTGAGGAGGAATACATGGTTAGTCATTTGAATTCATTCTGGTATATCGAGATGGACGGGGAGTTTATTGAAACCCCCTTTCAGCATTTTGAGGAAGTACCTCCAGTATTGGCATCAGCTGAGGCAGTGGTTGAAGAATATTTTCCGTTGAAGATGGCGTCCTTGAAGGATGCTCGGGCTGTAATCGAGAAAGGAAATTGTGCAAACTGGGGTCAGCTTCCTGACTTCACTCAAAAGAACGACAAGTTTGGGCTGGGCTTTACTGCAGAGGCTCAGAGGGCTGTGCGCAAGGAAAAGATCAGAAAGGCTTCGGTGTTTATCTCCAACCCAAGGGTGAATGCTATCGAGGAGGATGTAGAGGAAGCAGAGTTTGACAGTTGGATCTACCCGACTACCAGCAACGGACCGAGCAACTGGACGGCAAAGGATTTTACACCTATCACATTTGTCACGCAGTAATTAATTTCTTTTGATTTCCAATTTGTAACAAACAATATGTTAAAACTTTGTTGGCTCGGTGTCCTACCCGGGGCATCGTAGCTCCATTTGTGAGGGCTTTTTGTATGACATTTCCATATATCATCAATCAAAACATTGGACGTTTGTTGCATTTCAAATCTTATGCTCTCTTTCTTTCTGTGTTATATATATTGCAAAACAGCTATATTTACACACACTCACTTATACAGGTTTCAATCCACTCTGGATCTCACTGGTAACAGCTCTGCTACCGCCAGTTATGACTTCGAGAATCCGATCAACTTGGCCGAAGACAAAGGTGAAGATGATTGCGAAGTGCCTGGTGAGCTCGCAAGACTGCTACTCCAGGAAGAGAGGGCTATTCAACCACATGAAGAGCCAGTGGAAACGATTAACCTGGGTACTGAGACAAATAGGAAAGAGGTCAAGATTGGGGCTAATCTAGAGCTCAGCGTGAAGCAACGATTGATCCAGATGCTACGTGATTACATGGAGATATTTGCTTGGTCCTATGAAGACATGCCTGATTTGGACGCCGACATTGTAGTTCACCACCTGCCAACCAAGGAAGATTGCCCTCCGGTAAAGCAAAAGGTCTGCCGTATGCGTCCAGAGATGTCTGAAAAGATCAAGGCTGAGGTTATGAAGCAATTCGATGCCGGGTTTCTAGAAGTAACTTCTTATCCTCAATGGGTCGCCAACGTGGTGCCAGTACCGAAGAAGGACGGCAAAGTCAGAATGTGTGTCGACTACAGAGATTTGAACAGGGCAAGCCCCAAGGATGACTTCCCCTTACCTCACATCGACGTTCTTGTTGACAATACCGCTCAACACAAGGTTTTCTCCTTCATGGATGGTTTTTCAGGGTATAATCAGATCAAGATGGCTCCGGAGGATATGGAAAAAACTACCTTTGTGACTCAGTGGGGCACCTTCTGTTATAAGGTCATGCCATTCAGATTGAAAAATGCTGGGGCAACCTATCAACGTGCCATGGTTGCTTTATTTCATGATATGATCCATCATGAGATTGAGGTATACGTTGATGACATGATTGCAAGGTCTCAAACTGAGGAGGAGCACCTTGATCATTTGAGAAAGTTGTTCGACCGACTCAAGTTATACAAGCTGAGGTTGAATCCCAACAAATGCACCTTTGGGGTAAGATCCGGAAAATTGCTAGGTTTCATTGTAAGTGACAAAGGTATTCAGGTGGACCCTGCCAAGGTAAAAGCCATACAAGAGATGCCAACTCCAAAGACAGAGAAAGAAGTCAGAGGCTTCCTAGGACGACTGAATTACATCGCCCGATTCATCTCACATCTGACTGCTACTTGTGAGCCAATCTTCAAATTGCTGAAGAAAGATCAAGTAGTACGCTGGAACGATGAATGTCAGGCTGCCTTTGAAAAGATAAAGGAATATCTCCAAGAGCCACCCATCCTTATGCCACCAGTGGAAGGAAGACCTCTAATATTATACTTGACAGTACTTGACAATTCAATGGGGTGTGTGCTGGGGCAGCATGACGAGTCTGGCCGAAAAGAGCACGCTATTTATTACTTGAGCAAAAAGTTTACCGACTGTGAGTCTCGTTACTCACTGCTTGAGAAAACTTGTTGCGCTCTAGTATGGGCTGCTCGCCGGCTGAGACAGTATATGCTGACTCACACTACTCTATTGATTTCAAAGATGGATCCCATCAAGTACATATTCGAAAAACCTGCTCTGTCTGGAAGAATAGCGAGATGGCAAATGATCTTGACAGAATATGACATCCAGTATACAACTCAGAAAGCAATTAAAGGAAGTGTACTGGCGGATCATTTGGCACACCAACCTGTGGACGATTACCAATCTTTGAACTTTGATTTTCCGGACGAAGACATCATGGTGGTAACTGACTGTGAAGTACCTGGACCGGATGAAGGACCTGAGGAAGGATCCCGATGGTCTATGCATTTTGACGGAGCCTCCAATGCTTTGGGTAACGGCGTCGGCGCTGTAATCATATCTCCCAAAGGAACTCATACTTCACTCACCGCCCGATTATGTTTCAACTGCACCAACAACATGGCAGAATATGAGGCATGTATCATGGGTTTACAAGCTGCAATCGACTTAAGGATCAAATTTCTGAGTGTCTTCGGAGATTCCGCTCTCGTGATCAATCAGATCAAAGGCGAGTGGGATACGAAACACCCAAATCTTATTCCTTACAAGGAGTATGTGTCAACCTTGCTTCCCCACTTTGAAGAAATAACTTTTGAGCACTTCCCAAGAGAAGAGAACCAGCTAGCGGACGCACTAGCTACGATGTCCTCAATGTTCAAAGTTAAATGGGACAATGAGGCTCCCCGGATCATTATCTGGAAGTTGGATGAACCGGCATACTGCTGCGAGCTTGAGGCTGAGAAGGTGACTGAAAAACCCTGGTATCATGAGGTGAAGAGGTACTTGGAAGCTCAGGAATACCCCGAAGGTGCATCTGTCAATGATAAGAAATTCATGAGGAGGTTTGCGGCAAAATTCTTCCTCAGCAACAACATTCTCTATAAACGGAATCATGATTCGACTCTACTACGTTGTGTGGATAAGGCTGAAGCAGAGAAGATCATGATAGAACTGCATGAAGGCACATTTGGAACACATTCCAGTGGACACACCATGGCTAAGAAAATCCTTCGGGCAGGATATTTCTGGTCCACAATGGAAGCTGATTGTTACCAACACTCCCGAACTTGTCACAAATGCCAGATCTATGCTGACAAGGTGCATATTCCTCCAGTTCCTCTGAACGTCCTGACGGCACCTTGGCCTTTTGCAATGTGGGGAATTGACATGATCGGTGAAATCCGACCAACGGCATCCAATGGGCATCGCTTCATCTTAGTAGCGATCGATTACTTCACGAAGTGGGTTGAGGCAGCTTCCTACGCAACGGTAACCAAGAGTGTTGTGGCACGTTTCATCCGGCATAATCTGATCTGTCGATACGGTGTCCCGGAAAGAATCATTACGGACAATGGTACCAATCTCAATAATAAGATGATCACTGAGCTCTGCGAACAATTCAAGATACAGCACCACAATTCTTCTCCCTACCGGCCGAAGATGAATGGGGCTGTAGAGGCAGCTAATAAGAATATCAAGAAAATTGTGCAGAAGATGACAGTGGCCTATAAAGATTGGCACGAGATGTTACCGTTTGCTCTTCATGGGTACCGTACTCAGCACGGACGTCAACAGGGGAAACTACTTTCTCCTTGGTCTACGGCATGGAGGCAGTCTTGCCAATTGAAGTCCAGATACCCTCTCTCCGGATTATGAAGGATGCAGATTTGAGTGAAGATGACTGGATCCAGACTCGACTTGATCAATTAAATCTGATTGACGAAAAGAGGCTCACTGCTATCTGTCATGGTCAAACGTATCAAAAGCGGATGATCAGGGCATTTAACAAGAAAGTCAAACCACAAGAATATCAAGTTGGGGACCTGGTAATCAAACGCATCATCCTTCCTCAAAGTGATCCCCGGGGCAAATGGACCCCTACATACGAAGGGCCATTTGTGGTTAAGCATGTATTCTCAGGAGGAGCCATGATCCTAACCACCATGGATGGTGACGACCTTCCTCACCCCGCCAATGCAGACATAGTGAAAAAATACTACGCATAAATAAAAGACCCGCTAGGTTGACATACCTAGGCAAAAATAAGGGCTTCCCGGCGAACCAAAAGGGTTCGGGCAAAAATAAGGGATGAAATAAATAAAAATCTGTACACCCGGCAAGTCGAAAACCTGAAAGGGCGGCTTGGGCAAAAATGGGTATCCCGGTGGACTGAAAACCCGAAAGGGCGGTCCAGGCAAAAGTTAGGGATAAAGCGTAACACTATGTCTCATTGGATCACTTCGCATCCAGAGTTCGGCATCAACTATCTGGCTCAGATTTCGGCATCGACCAATCAGCTTCATCTTCGACCAAGCAGCAAAGTGATGAGACGCTTGGAGACATAAAGGCGATAGCAGAGTTGGAACCCAGTGGGATTGTTCACATAGCTGTTTTGTTTTCAAAATTGTAAACTCTATGTTATTTGGCGGCGTCCTCTTACTAGGATGTCAGCCTCTTGTACAAAAAACGCCTATTCACAGGCAAAATTCAAATCAATACAAATTCACTTGTCCATACAAATGGCCATTGTTTTTACTTTTTCTGTTTTGTCTTGCGAAGAACGTCCAATGTTCATTTTTGATATATGCATTTGACATTAAAATTGTTGATTCAAAAATATTTGCATATGGAACAAAAGATTAATTACCGGTGACATCAGAGACAGGGGCAATATGAAGTTGTCTGATGCAGTCTGGTTGCTTTGTCCGCCAAGGTACCAAGGTGGGTTCGACTGAAGAATGTGACCAAATCATCTCAACACCCCGCAGAGTAAGACAAGATTCAGCAATACTTTCCCCAAGCGGAGTTGATTCCCTGTCAATCCTGAAAAGGCACAACGTTCCCCGGCAGGTCTTAAAGCTCATCCCCGTTAGATTCTGGAAGCTTGTTCCCTGCAGAGTACGGACGTCTCTCCCGAGCTTTATTCAGAGTTATCCCTCACAAGGGCTTATAAATTGGTTATCCTCAGCTAATTGCCACGGAAGATCGCCCTCGGCAAAGTTCTTTCATTCCCCAGCGGAGTTTGTCTTTGGTTATCCCCAGCGGAGTTTATCTTTGGTTATCCCCAACGGAATCCATCATTGAAGTCCTCAGCAGGCCTCTCGTCAAACTTCAGCAAAGTATCTCTGCCACAGAGCGACTCCCCGGCTGTTCGCCAAGGATTTATTTTCCTAGAAGAAAATACATTCATAAGCATTTCACATTTCATACATCTGGCTTACATACATGATAAAGTGCATACAACACTATCTCATGTTGAACATCATAGCATCATGCATATCATACATCATGACATTGCGTACAACTTATGTTTTTGCCTTTTCAGGGAAAAAGACGATCCCAAAGACAACTACCTTCAACTGTCACAATTCCAGATTCGATACCTGTATCTAGCCAGGGCATATCTGTTGACCACATTTCCAGACTCGATTCTTGTATCTAGCCAGGGCACGTCTGAAGAGTTCCAGACTCGATTCCTGCATCTAGCCAGGGCACGTCTGAAGAGTTCGAAGATTCGATTCCTGTATCCATCCAGGGCACATCTATCAACTATAACATTTCCATACTCGATTCCTGTATCTAGCCAGGGCACGTCTGAAGAGTTCGAAGATTCGATTCCTGTATCCAGCCAGGGCATATCTGTTGACAACTATTTCCGGATTCGATTCCTGTATCCAGCCAGGGCACATCTGTGAGTAACCGTTTGTAGACTCGACACCTGTATCTAGCCAGGGCATATCTGCATAAGGAGATTGAAGATCAAACACCTGTAACAAGCCAGGAAAACATCTGTCTTTCTCAAATACACAAGTTCTCGCTAAGGAATTTCTTATGCGATCAACACTTCCAAATGGCATCTATAAGCCCATTCCCGACAAGGTTCTATCACATCTTCAGATGGCATCTATAAGCCCAACTCCCTATCCACCATCTCTCCAAATGGCATCTGTAAGCCCATTCCCGACATCACATTGTTGAGACTCCAACATGCGAGTGCAAATTTCCGGGCACTCTAGTGTCCAATCTCCTTTTACCCTCGAGTCACGAAAGGCAAACTTGCCAATCTAACTCTTCAGGTCCAAGAAGATTGAACAGGGGCAACTGTTGTACCCCAAAATTTGCCCTCCCATTTCCTCAACATTTTCTCATCACAAGACCTTTGAAGATCAAGATCCAGTTAGGGTTTCCTCTGCTCAAGACTTCTCATTGCACTGTTAACCCAAATTAGGGTTTGTGGTTGAACAAAGATGTTTTGACCTAAAATGCCTAAGATGACTTTCATGCTTCATGTTGGACTCCCAAGTTTATCCATACCAAGTTTCAAGTCTTGATTCCAAGTTTTGTCCAGTCAATTGGATAAATGACCTAAGAAATCAATTGTATTGGGGAAAAAGTCAACTGTGGCCAATTGACAGTCAAATCTCATGAAAATTGACCCACATCAACATTATGAACTCATATGGACCATTTAATCAAGTTTGGATCATAATTCCACAAGAAATTTGATCAGATCACCAAAAGGGCAAAATGGTCATTTTAGGGTTTTGACTGCACAAGGGTAATTTTTGACTGTTTGACCTAGCCAATGGCAAACCAAGCTCACATATGGACTCAAGGACCCCATGGAATTATTTTTACATGCTCAACAAACTCAATAGATCCCAAGTACACAAGATTGACAGTTGAATTTCCCAGTCAATTGATCAATTTTGACTGTATACTGAAAAGTCAAACTTTGACTTTTTGGTCAAAATCAAGAGTCAAGATCCATTTTTCATCAAAACATGCCAAATCATGAAACTTGTTCACCAAGAAACCAAGAAATGCAAATTAGGGTTTGAAATGGAATTTTTCATAACTTAGAATTTTTCTAAGTTATGGAAAACCCTAATTTTTTCCCAACTTTGCCCCACTTTTTCACCAAGATTCATTTGGATTCAAACAAAAGTCAAAACATGAAATTTGTAGCTTGTTGCATAATCTACAACTTTGATTCACAAAGTTTTCCCAAACGAGGCTTGTATCTCAAGTTATAATTTTTTGAATAAGGGCACTAAACCATTCATAACTTAGTGAAAATTTGACCTTTTTGACAAGGTTTTCTACCTAACTTCCAGGCCATTTTCCATACACTTCCACTTGGAATTTAAATTTTCATTTCAAAGATGGATTGTATTACACATTCCAAGCTTTCCAAAATGTCCAAGAACTTCTCAAACAACCTCATGGTTAGGGAGAATCGAATTTTTCAAAATGGGCAAAAGTCACTTTGATTCATGGCCATGTACATGTTCATACACTTTGCAATTTTTCAAATCAGCATGGGCAAGCTAGTTACAGGCCTCTAATCCTTTTCTTACTCAATAATTAAATGCCAATCCATTGTGTTTTATCTTTGTTTTGTTCATATAGTCATTACACAAGGAATTAAGCCTTAATTGGAAAAAGTGATTTATCCATTTTTGCAAAGTAGAACTTTATGTCAAGTTTGAAAATCAAGAGGTACAATGCATATCTTTGGACACAAGATTCATGGACATAACACACTGATCAAGACTAAAAGATACAGCACATTTTGAGGGGCATGTACAAGCCTAGAAAAAAGTTGGCATTTTCTTGCTTCACATAGAAGAAACATGGCATAACTTGTACCAACTTACAAACCAGCTTACAAACACTTAGACAAACTTATCAAACACATTCCAAAGATCATAACCAAGCTATTGCACGACCCTAACACCTCTCATCCCTCCCAAAACTCAGAATCACCTTGAAACTGCTCAAACAGAGCAACCTCTGCAGATTGAGCTCCAACTCTCAATCCTTTCAAGCATTCTTGTCCAAACCAGTTCACATACCTTCCTTACCATCTATGAAAGCTATCCAAAAGCTAAAACACGATATGTAACACCTCCAAGCCACTTCACCATTTTTATTTTTCTGTTTTGCAGTTGAAGTTCTCTAGCACGATTCAGGGAGTTTCAAGACAAAGTAGAACTTGGAATAGCATCCTTACACTTCAAGGAAGCTATACAAATCATCATCTTGCTCTGAAAACTCCTCCATTGCAAAGCACGATTCCAACTGAACAGGTATCTTCATGAAGTTCCATCTCTCAGTATAGGCATTGTTAGCTTTAGGTTTGTGAAGGAAACATGTCACAATCATAGCCCTGAACATGCCCATATGATTAGATTTCATTTATATTATGTATGCTTAGAGAATTTTGGTTCTGAACATTGATGAAAAACTAGGTCAAAAATTGGGGGAGAAGAAATTCTCCCTCATCTTAGAGAGTTAAGTCAAGTTCTTTATATCCCTGAATTCGTCTCTTAATGCTCTACACTTTTCATGTTATGAGTTTTGCTTGAAAGTCCAGGAATTGGAAGATAGAAAACGCGTGTTCATTGTTGTTCATATAGTCTGGAGGTTGAAGAAGGAGTTTTCTGGGCTGGGCCTGTTTGGTTATTTCTGTTTGCACCACTCTTTTGCTTTCACACCCCCTAGGCCCATTTGGCTTATTTTTAATGATTTCTGACTTTTTCTTTTTTTGATTGATTGATTTATTTTTTCTCATGTTATTAAAAATATAAAAATCTTTTTTCTCACCATTTTTTAATTTATTAGGTATTTATGTGATTTTCTTTTGATTAATGCATAAATAAATGAATATATATACATTTCATTAAAATATTGAGAAATATGTAAAAATAATTTTATTTTCATTTTTATTTTATTTTACCTTCTGAAAATATTTTACATAAAAAAATACTTTTTTTACAAATATTAAAAATTATTATTATTTATATATATAACACATATTTAAAATAATACATATATACATATATTTATTAATATATTTAGGGTAAATACAAAATATATACACTTTTGTTTTTATTATTATTGATATTTAATATAAAAATACATTTTTGACAAATACTTCATTTTATTTTATTTTTGTACATAATAAATAAATACTTGTATTAAATTAAATAATAATACATTTTATTTAATAGAATTAGGGTTTTACCCTAAATATGAAAAACTCCAAAAAAATAATACCCTTTTATTTTCTTTTTATTTTACATAAATAATTATTTTTTTTCATACATATAAAAATTCTTTTTGCATTCTTGCATATTTGTCTTATTTTATTTAATCTATGCAAAATATTTGTCTTGTAAATATTCAATGTTGATGTAATAGTTTTAGATTTAAATTCCTTGTCAAAATCCCCATTTGAACATTTGTACCCCCCTTCCCATATTTGGTTTTGTAATAGCTTAGTAAATTTATTTTCGCACTTTATTGCTTTCTAATTATGCCATGTTAGAATTAGGGTTTGTATGCGAAAAACGACAAAATAGTTATGACCTAATCTCAAGACAAACAAGCATGAAAATGGACACACAAATCACACTTGCACCCCCTAGGGTACTCCACTTGTTGCCTTTCAAAATTGGGCCATATTGCATGTTAAGTCTCTTTGGGCAAAACAAACAAACCAAATGATCATAGTCCCCCGATAACATTTTCAAAATACTTCCAAAACAAATGATCAAGTCCCTTAAAGAAAATGCCCAAAGATACTTGGCACCATTGCAATTATGGTCTAAACGATGACCCGTGCCCGTCCCTTTCACATCCTAACATAAGATTGTCCACCAAATGCAATGGTGGAACAAACTTGTTAAAAGGGTTAAAACATAGCAACAATCTTTTGAGAAATTTAGGAGTAGATAACCTCTTAGTTACTTGAATCAATCTTGCAAACTAAAACACTTGCCTATTTCAAAAACCACACATCACTACACTTTCAAAACAACTTTCAAAAACAAATGAAAACCTTTTCAAAAGACATACATCTTTGTATACATCCCCACATGGATCATTACAAAGGTTGCCACCACATTGGCCTCTTTTCAAAACATTTTCAAACCCACACACACACACAAGCACCATTTAAAACAATTGAAAACAAAAAGGCAAGTGATCTAAGCAAGTAACTAAGAGCCCATGGATAACCATGGATGGAAAGGGTGCTAATACCTTCCCTTTCTATAATCTACTCCCCGAACCCAAGAAAACATCTCAAAAGGTTTTTGCTGTGCTTTTTAACCTTTCCTTAGGATAAAATAAAAAGTCGGTGGCGACTCTTGCTCAACCGAAACATTTGCGAAAACAAACGCAAAACCTCAAGTCAGTTCTCCCACCGTATCACATATAGTTTCCATGATCTATAGCTACTTACCTGAGGTCCCTAGATCCGGGTGTAGGTTCTTTGCAAGAAAATAAACCCAAATAACCCTCAAAGATAAAGCACACAAAACAAACAGATAAAGCAGATAAAGTGATCTAAGACTCTAAGGTAACCTTTATTTTTAAAGTATCCCCAACATAGTCGTCAGCTCTCTAATACGGTGGGAGAACTGACTTGTTTTGCATTTTATCGCAAGTGTTTCGGATAGCAAGAGTCGCCACCAACTTTTCTTTTATCCAATAAGGAAATGGTGAAAAGAACAGGAAAGACCTTGAAGATTTTGAGTTCGAGGGATATGTTATGAAAAGGGAAGGTATTAGCACCCTTTTCATCCGTAGTTATCTACGGGCTCTTAATCGCTAGCTCACTTTTGAAAATTGCTTTTTGTTGTGTGTTTTGAAAACATTTTGAAAAGTTGCCAATGTAAGGCGAAACTTTGTAATGATTCTCGTATCTATCCTCGAGAATGCGTATAAAGCATTTGTTTGAAAATGTTTATTGAAAAGTGTGATTGTGAGAGATGTTTTGTTTTGAAGAGCTTTGTGAGCAAGCGATTAGGAGTTCTATCCTACTCAGGGTTGTTCTCGTTCTTTTCCACTTCCTTTAGATATTGTTATCCATACCATTAGTTAGTAGGAAGCCCTATCGTTTGATGTGAAGGGACATATGAGGGTCATTGTACAGTCATCAAAGGCAACTAGTAAGGACACTTTAGCAATTTTCGTAAGGGACTAGATCATTTATCAAAAGGTAACATCGAAAGGGTCATCGAGGGACTATGATCTTTATATCGAGGGAATTTGCTAAAGCGTCCTCACGTTTGAGGGACGTGACTTTTTTCTGAAGGAAACAAGGAAGATTATCCTAGAGGTGTTGTGTGAATAGTGATTCAATTAAGTTATTTTTATCTTGAATTAGGGTTTTCTATCAAGTTGTTTTAGTCTTTTCATGTAAACCCTAATTACTAAGCAGTAATATAGTAAAATAATAAAGGAAATAAGGATTATTTTCATATAAATAAGTTTATTTTTAATATATATATATATATATATATATATATATATATATATATATATATATATATATATATATATATATATATATATATATATATATATATATATTGTAGAGAAAATTTTATTTACCTTGTACAATATGTTAGTGCGTGAGGCACTTTTAGTGAGGAGAGAAAGAGAGAATAATAAAGGAAATAAGAATTCTATTATTCACTTAATGAATTATATAAAATAAGGATACATACTATGACTATTTATATACAATCCTAATTAGGCTTGAGCTAATACAACTTGGATTATATTTATATATTAATGCTAATCAAATCTAATCTAATCTATTTTAATATTTAAACACATACCCATAATCCAAGTTGTCGAACTTACGCTAGTCACAGTCGATTTGAACTATTCCTAATTTCTTTCTCAAATTCAGGAATCTATCGATCTTCAATCTTTTGGTGAAAATGTCGGTCAGTTGTGCTTCAATTGAGCAATGCCTAACTTCAAGTTCACCTTGATTTACCTTTCCCTCAAGAAGTGAAACCTAGCTTTGATATGTTTACTTCTTCCATGCAAAACTAGATTCTTCGCCAGATTTATGACTGACTTGTTATCGATTTGCAACACTAAAGGTTTCGTCACTTCGACCTCCTTTTCTTCAAGTACATATCTTATCCAAATTATTTGACATGCAACGTATGATCCTTCTATATATTCATCTTTACACGATGATAATGCCACCACAGGTTGCTTCTTTGAATACCATGATATTGGGGAACCAAATACTTGAAAGAAATATCCAGTTGTGCTTCTTCGGTCTTCCTTATCTCCACACCAATTAACATCTGAAAAGCAATTAACTATTGCTTCTTTGTCTTCATAATGTCATAGAAATAGTATTCCACAGTTTATCGAACCCTTCAAATATCTTAGGATTCTTCTTCCAGCCTTCATATGTGACACTCTTGGTTCACTCATATATCTGCTTACTAATCCGACAGCAAAACCTATATCAGGTCGACTGTTACACACATATCTCAAAGATCCCACGGTTTTCTTGAACAATATCACATCGACTTTTTCTTCCTCTCCATTCTTCTCCAAATTCACATTTGGTTCGACAAGTGAGGATGCAGGATTCGCATCATCCATTCTGAATCTCTTGAGTATCTCATTGACATACTTTCTTTGATGTAGCATCATACCTTGCTTCTACATTTGAAATTCCATGCCTAGGAAATAAGACAATTTTCCCAGATCCGACATTTCAAATTCCTTCATCATAAGCTCTTTGAATTTTGACAAGTTCTCCTAACTGTTTCCAATTACTAGAAAGTCATCGACATATAATCAGATGATTGTTATATCTTGTGCTACAACCTGAACATAGACACCATACTCAGATTTTCATTTGACAAATCCCAATTCGACTAAGTATGATTCGATCTTCTTGTTCCATGTCCTAGGTGCCTGCTTGAGGCCATAGAGCGCTTTGTGCAACTTATATACTTTACCCGCTTCCTTCTGAATAATAAACCCTAGGGGTTGTATGACATAGACCTCTTCATTTAAAGGACCATTCAGAAATGTTGATTTCACATCTAAATGAAATAGCGACCATCCTTGATTGCATGTATAATATAGTGGGAGAACTGACTTGTTTTGCATTTTATCGCAAATATTGCGGATAACAAGAGTCGCCACTTAATTTTATTTTATCCAATAAAGAAAGGGTGAAAATAATAGGAAGACCTTGAAGATTTTGAGTTCGAGGGGTAGGTTATAAAAAGGGAAGGTGTTAACACCCTTTTCATCTGTAGTTATCTACGGGCTCTTAATCACTAGCTCACTTTTGAAAATTGATTTGTGTTCTGTGTTTTGAAAAGTTTCCAATGTAAGGCGAAACTTTGTAATGATTCTTGTATATTTCTTCGAGAATGCGTACAAAGTATTTATTTAAAAATGTTTATTGAAAAGTGTGATTGTGAGAGATGTTTTGTTTTGAAGAGCTTTGTGAGCAAGCAATTAGGAGTTCTGCCCTACTCAAGGTTATTCTCGTTCTTTTCCTTTTCCTTTAGATAGTGTTATCCATACCATTAGTTAGTAGGAATCCCTATCGTTGGATGTGAAGGGACAGACGAGGGTCATCGTACAGTCATCGAAGGCAATTGGAAAGGACGCTTTAGCAATTTTCGTAAGGGACTAGATCATTTATCGAAAGGCAACATCGAAGTGGTCATTGAGGGGCTATAATATTTGTATTGAGGGACTTTGCTAAAGCATCCCCACGTTCGAGGGACATGACTGTTTTCCGAAGGCAACAAGGGAGATTATCCTAGAGGTGCGTGTGTGAATAGTGATTCAATTTAGTTATTTTTATCTTGAATTAGGGTTTTCTATCGATTTGTTTTAGTCTTTTCTTACAAACCCTAATTACTAAGCAGTAATATAGTAAAATAATAGCAGAAACGTAAAGTGAGGAAAAATAAAGGTCCTATGCTGTTACATGGATTCAGGGCAGTTACATAAGTATAGATGCAGGAAAATAAACCCTAAGCTATTACATATTCGAAGCAATTACATAATGGTGAAAAAGATAGCAGAAAATAAAGACTTAAGCTATTACATAGGAAACACGCGACCTATACAATTGATCTATGAAATTAAAATAGGAAAATAATAATAGAAAAGAATGTGAAAATATTTTTTGGTGATTTTTTTAAGAAAAATGATTTATGATTAATTAATTAAAAAAAGACTTAAAACCTAATTTAATTTAAAAATGTCAATTAATTTAATTAGAAAAACCTAAGAATCTAATTAATTTTAATTAAGAAAATTAATTAGTTAAATTAATTAATTAAAAAAGGGTGATTAAAACTAAACCTAATTAATTTTAACCTAAAACTAATATTTTGGTGTTTCAATTAAATAATAAAAAACAAATAAGTAAAATAAAAAAGAAAAATATAAGAAAAATAAGTTTGGGCCTGATTAAGCAGAAGGAGGGGGTGTAAATTTCAATAGGGGTCTAGACCCAAACGCTGGCCCTTGAGACCTAGTGTGTGGCCTCAGTGAAAGTGCATCATAGGGGAGTGCATCTGGGACGTTAGAAGATCTATGAAAATCTGATGGTGAGACATGGCTGGGTGCATGGTTGGTTGGTGGAATGCGCTGCACTTGATCTATAAAAATCAGAAAACATGAAAAATGCCAAAACCAGGGATCGAACCCACGCCCTATTGTACATATGCCTTAACATACACTCGCTTGCAACTGGGGCGGCTATACATCCATTATCATAACTGAAACAAATTAAATATAAAATAAACAAGATTTCCTGGACTGGAGAAGCGTCGGAGCCCTAGCTCCAGTCGTCTTCTCCGGTGACCCTTTTCTTTGTTTCTGCAAAATAAACATTGTTAATGATCCAAGGGTACGCTACCCCCCTAAATCAGGCCTTGCGAGTTCAATGGGAGTGCATTTTTTGCTGAATCACGCTGCAAAAAGAGGTACAATGAAAATTATTCAAAACGGTATGGACATGGTAATTCATGGTTCGATCATCATGGGGCTCCCATGAGGGGTTTTTCCTGCATATTAATACCTCATAAACACCTTAGCATGGTTAGCACACATTAAAACTCAAAGAAAACAAAAATATAAAAATTCATGCAATGATGGAAAACGGTAGTGCGTGTATGTTGTTTTCATGCGCTTTGGATCTTCAAGGATGATCCATTCTTACCTTATACTACCTCAGAAGTCTATTGGAAGGGTTGATAGGCTTTGACGGTGGTTGCAACTAGGGTTGGAAGTTTTCCCTAGCTTTTTTATATTTTTGGAATTTTGGAGAGGTGTTTTTGGAAAGGATTTTCGTGTCCCCTTATGTCTGAAATGATGAGATATATAAAGCTTGAAATTAGGTCAAAGGTTGTGGCCTTGGACCTTGTAAGAAAAACCTTTGTTTTATCTAATTTGGAAACTTTTGACTTTTGATGAATTGAGATTTTTCTTGATGAATCATGATCAACCCTTGATCAAATGATGAAGGTGACTTCAAAATCTTGATGTTGACCAAAAATCTTGAAGTTTGACTGTATGTTAACCATAGTTGACTTTTGGTCCAATACAGTTGATTTTCAATCATCTGAGCAATTGACTGAGAAAACTTGTGATGCAAGGCTTGAAACTTGGCATGAGCATTCTTGGGGACATATGAGAAACCATGAAATCCACTTGAGACCTTAGAAACCCAATCTTCCTTGTGAAAAGTGAAACCCTAGTTGTGGATCCATTGCTTAGGAGGAGAATTTGTCTGATCAATTCTTGAGGAACCTTGAGCAAATGAAAACCCTAGGAGAATGTCTTGAAGAAAATGGGAGGGAAAATTTTGGGGTACAACAGCATGCTAATGCTACCACTAGTCGAACATTCTCCAATCTTGCTACTGGAGCAAATAATTCAGAGTATTCGAGTCCTTCTCGTTAAAGAATTCCTTGAGCTACTAATCTTGCTTTATGTCTTGCTATCGAACCATCAACATTGTGTTTCAACTTGAACACCCACTTCACTTTGATAGCTTTTGTATATGCTGGAAGATTGACTAACTCCCATGTATTGTTTCTTTCGATTCCCTGTAACTCTTCAACTATAGCTAACTTCCATTGTTTAATCTTCAAAGCTTCTTTATGGTGGATTGGTTCAGCACCTACAAGCAAATCAAAATGAACTAATTATCCATCTGGTGTGACTTCATCATCACCTACTACATCATAATCATGAACTCTTATTGGAAGAACTCTATTTCTTTGAGGTCTCTAGCTTGTTTAATCCATAACCTCTTCAACTTCGACTGTTTCTGGAATGTCAGCAACTACTTCTACTTCAAATTTGACTGGATTCTCAAAAATTCGTTCGACTTTGACTTCATCAGTTTCTTCAGCAAAATCGGAGCTCTTCAATGGATTGTTAACTGAATTACTAGAATTCTAATCCCATGTAGAATTTTCACCAATCACAATATCTCGACTTAACACAATCTTCTCATTAATTGGATTGAATAGTCTGTATGCACCAGTCTTATGATATCATACCAGAATCATAGGTTCACTCTTGTCATAAAGCTTCCATCTTCTCGCATCAGGAACATGCTTGTAACACATAGAGTCAAAAACATTCAAATGACTTACTGATGTTCATTTGCCACTCCATACTTCTTCAGGAATGTTGTTCTTCAATATCTTTATAGGACACTTGTTCAGGATATAAACTGCAGTCGAAACATCATCACCCCTTAAATATTTTGGCAAATTATTTTGCTTCAATATGCATCTTCCTATATCCAATATGCTTTTGTTTCTTTTTTCTGCAATTCCATTATGTTGAGGCGTATAAGGAGCAATTACCTTATGATCACACCATGTTCTGCATAGAATTTTTCAAACATCTTCGAAGTGTATTCGCCACCTCTATCTGTTCTCAAAAATTTGATCCTCTTGTCACTCTGGTTTTCGACAAGCATCTTGAATCTTTTAAAGATTTCAAATACTTCGTATTTTCTCTTAATCACATAGATCCACAACTTTCGACTAAACTCATCGACAAACAAAACAAAATATCTATTTCCACCAATGGTATGTTCTTCGAACAGACCACGTACATTTGAATGTACCACTTCAAGTATGCATGATGATCTCATTGGCATAGTCAAATCAAAAGAGTTTCTGGATTTCTTTCCGACTAAACAACCTTCACAAAGTTTTTATGGTATCTCAAGACTTGGGATACCAGATACCATATCTTGAGTAATCAGCTGATTGAGTGATCGAAAATTCAAATGTCTAAATCTCAAATGCTAAAACCAACTATCCTTGTGGTCGACAACATTTTTTAGACATTGTACTTTAGTCGAACTGATCATGGTCTTAAACGCCTTGTTCTTCGACATAAGAGATTTTAAGACCAAATTATTCCTGGTGTCGAACAATTTTAAAACTCAATCTTTCATGATAACTCAAAAACCTTTTTTGACTAGTTGTCCAATACTTATAAATCATTCCAGGTACATAGAGCACATCTTTGATCATAGATTTCCTTTCATTACTCATTTGAAAGACTGTGTTTCCAGTACCTTCTGCTTGCAATGAACTACTATTAGAAAGTTTTACCTTTCTCTTCTTTGAATCGTCAAAATATGACAACCACTCCTTTTAACCAGTCATGTGGTTTGAGAATCTTGAGTTGAGAAACCAGATCTTGAATTCGGCATGGTTATCTGACTCTGCAGCCATAACCACCATACCACCTTCAGAATCATATGAATCTTTGAGTGCAAGGTTATCTCCTTCGTCCTTGCCTGTCGATCCCTTGTCTTTTCTGTACCAACAATTATTGGCTATGTGACCCACTACACACCTTTTTTATCTACTTTGTCCTTTCCATAATTTCCTCATCCTCTTTTCGAGGATTCAGAAGCTCTGCCTTTGACCTGATGCTTGTGAGGGTTCGACCAAGACTTCTTTCCCTGAGTCTTGTCGACATTTCCTTTGAACTTGTTGGAACCACCATTCCTTTTCCATGACAGAGCTTGTAGTGCCTATATCGATTCCTGAACTCCTTTTCTTTTGAAAATCTTCATTTCACGCGCCTCCAACGAACCAACAAAATCTCCCACTTTTAAGATTTCAAGTTTGTTGGATTCTTGAGTAGCTACAATAACGCGATCAAAGTGAGAGGTTAACATTCTCATTACATTATCCACTATCATCTTATCATTTATGGTTTCACCACAACCCTTCATGAGATGGACGAGTTTCTGAACCTTCGACACATATTCTATAACTCTTTTGTCTTCTCCCATCGACAACAAATCATATTGTCGATGCAAGGTTTGTAACTTGATAACCTTGACCTTTGCACCTCCTTCATAATACTTCACCAGAATATCCCATGCCTCCTATTTCATTTCAGCATAAGAAATCCTATTGAAGTTAGTAGCATCGACCGCCATCTGAATGCAATAAGCAGCCTTGCAATCTTTCTTCTTGACTTTGTTATGGGATTTTTTCTGTTCATCGATTGCATTTGCAGCCAGTGTAGGAACATCGTCGGTAAACACTTCTAGGGTTTCATGGAAGTCAAACAAGGATTGCATCTGTTTTTTCCATCATATCAAATTTTTGTCATCAAACATTTGAAGAGAATTTGGAATGCCCTTAACACTGACCATCTTCGTAGCAGTTGATTCACTTGCCCTAGAAACACGATCTCTAACGTGAAGTTCTTGAAAACTCAATCGAGAAAAATAATCAGAATCTCTGGATACCAATTTGTTAGTGTGTGAGGCACTTTTAGTGAGGAGAGAAAGAGAGAATAATAAAGGCAATAAGGATTTTATTCTCCACTTAATGAATTATACAAAATAAGGATATATACTATGACTATTCATATACAACCCTAATTGGGATTGAGCTAACACAACTTAAATTATATTTAAATATTAAATCTAATCAAATCTAGTCTAATCTATTTTAATATTTCAACACAATCATATTACATTTCTTTGATCATTTTTGTTAAATTCGAGAAGAATTTAACATTAAATCATTTTTAATCTAATCTGTTTGTTAGTCCATCTTAAAGGAAAACGAAAGTAAGCTCATATTTTAATAGAGTCGAGATTCGAATGAACTTTAATCTTTTATATTTTGTTTTTATGTGTTCAATTTATGTCTTGTCATGCACATGATGTTGAAACTAGTTCTAGATTAATTAATTATGGAGAAATTTTGTCATTGTACATGTCTTTTTCCATATAATTTCCACTTGTAAATGTGTTATGTGAAATAAATATTTTGGTCATAGATAATTCACATGAATTATATTGGAGGTATCGACACTACTATGGAAAACCCATTTAATAACGGTTGGAAAACACATATAATCACGCGGGTCTAAGCGTTGTTGTGTAGAGTGTAGCTGTATATATGTCACTTACAATCATGGGTCTAGGAATCGTTGTGGTAAAATATATATCACAATGATTGACATAAACAACCGTTGTAATAATTATAGTGGCATGGGTTTGATACCCAGCTAAAACCAAAATTAAAGTGCATAAAAATAGAATTTCACCACGAATAAACGTTCCAACCGTTGTGCTATATGTAAGAGTTTATTATAAAATATGGGATTGTTTGTTTTTCCTGCCCCTCATTAACCATATACAACCATTTAAATAGATTTTTTGAGACAATAATCCGAAAAATTAAGTTATTCTTGAAAAACAACTTAAAAGATCCAATATTTTTCAAATTGCAAGCATCATGTAAATTATGATTTCCTCTTTAAGCCTATAGGATTTGATTCAATTCCAAATTCTTCAAAGTAATGCTTATAAATGGATGTCAATCTAAGTCTTTCACATAAAATTTGATTTCCTCTTCTTTTCTACTTTATTTTTCAAACATCAAGATTTATGTGAAAGATCCAGACTGACATTCATTTATCAATATTGTTTTGAAGAATTTGTGACATTGAATGAAATTCTATATGCTAAAAAGGGAATTATGATTTACAAGATGCATGCAATTCGAAAAACATTAGATCATCTAAGTTGATTTTCAAGAATAACTTAATTTTTTAAATTATTATCTTAAAAATATTTTTAAATGAATGCAAGTTCAATGAGGGGTTTATGAAATAAACAATCACATATGATATAACAAACTCACTAACAATATTTATCAACAAAAACATTGAATTAATTTACATAGATTGGGAGAACTGAACAACTAACCATTTCTTAAAGTTTTAAGTCATAAGTAAAGAACCATAACCACTTGATAGCTGCACGTGAAAAACCATTTATCAACTTATATTGTATGCTTGCTACCACCACCATCATCATCATATAAGGTTTATCTAGTTTGTGAAGCCATAAAAAAATATAAGGTGGATGAAGTTAACACAATAGCTTCATATTTCTTATCTTTCTTTTCATAGCTTCTAAAATTAGATGAAATTTGATGTTGTTGTTTTTTCTTCATTCACTTTTCTTGAGTCTTACAAATACCATGAAAATTATAAACATGTAAAATTGCAAACTTATTTGTCAACAACACAACATGCAACAACAACATAGAATAACATACTACAATAAAAGAGCCATAAACTATCTAACAAGAATAAATTCATAGGAAAACCAAGTGAAACATAACAACAACATACACGAAAATGAGAGAATAAGGAACAAGAAGAATACTTTTATGTAAGAAGAACAAGATTGGCGGATATACTTTAGAACATGAATGCTAATGATGAAGAAGAAGAGAAAAATGGATTCTAGGATTTTTTTTTATGTGATAGATACGACGCTACTATGAAAGAGTGAGAGTTAATTCTCTTATATATAAATATACTCAACACGGTTGAAGTTTCCACTTGTGGTCGTAACCCTTTATTTTATATAAAAAATTAAATAAAATAGAAAAGACGCGCATTAATGTTAAATGAATAATATATTTGAAGATACTGAGTTTCGAACCCAAGAAAGTCTGGATTCTATAACTACAAGTATGACTGCAACCGTTATTATATGTTAACAATTTTCAATAATAAAATAAAATAAAATGTTAACGCAATGGGTTTAGAGATGTCACCACGGTGTTGGAAGAACCTTCGTGAATTGGACGTTGTTGTTTGCGTGTTTTGTAGTAGTGCAAATATCTTTGTATTACACAATAGAATTTGGACTGAAAATGTGTAATAGAAAATGTATTGGCTTTTTCCTCGAGTTTGTACTACACTTGTATTAGTATAATTAAAGCACATTTCATTGCAAATCAGAAGTTTACAAATTATATTTAAATGTGTAGTTGGTAAGGTCGGCTGAGTCATCTCGAATATAATATGATGCGAATAATTAATATTTCAAAACTAAAAGTTTCTTCAATCCAGTAAATTTTTTAGTGTTTCTAAAGGAAAAAATCAGAGAAATTGAGTTTTTTTCATGACATTAATTGTTGCATTGACCAAAATATCATGCAAAATATTTATTGTCTACTCACAATCAGAAGTTTATGAAAAAAAATTTCCAGACAACGGTCCCATTTTCTAAATTTTTTTCCAGAACTTTCTTCATAAGTATCACATATATTATTAAAAATTGATATTGAACGTCTTGTAGCATATGTTCATATGAAAAAAATGGACTTGAAGATCCATTCTTTAGACGTCCAAAGTTAGTTGTATGATTGATACTTATGAGATTATAACTTCTATATTATGTTTTGGGAACATGCAATCAAGTACATTAAAATGTTTATTCGAATCAAGTCAACAAGATACTATATCTTAATCCTCCCTTAACTTATAATTTATTCTAATACTTCTCATCTAAGTGAATCTTTGGATGTATTATGTATATTCTAATTGCTCCAATATAATGCGTTAAGATGAGTCATAAAAGAATATTGAAAAAATATAATTGATATGAATCTCAATTTTGAGGATATAATTTGAACAAATAATAAAATACTTGATTACGGCCCAGTAGACTGATTATCACTTAATAAATTAATTTTTCCAATATAAGAGGGAGGGAATAAGTAGTTGAAATCATGAACGAGTAGTTCAATGAATAATTTTATATCTTCATTCTCGTACAAACCAATATGAACCAGAAGTTTGAAATATTATTCATTTGCAAATTTTATACAAAAATTTATAGCTGCTATTACTACAATTGAAGTGATTCTCCTGTTGGATAATCCAATATTGCAAATTAATTGAAACCGTGCATGAAGTATGGTAAGAAAGTTGGTTCCAATGTTAAAAGTCATCTACTAAGAAAAGAAATTAAAGTTAAAGATGATCCAAGTGAGGATATGAAAATTCTAAGATCACTTTGACATGATTTATTTTTCAGTTCCAGAAGAAAGAAATCAAGTACATGAAATATGAAATAAAGAGATCTCGATAAATCATGTCATGTATGAAATGGAATGAAACCGAAATTTAGATAACCAAATAAAATCAATATTGACAATATCTTTGTATACAATATAGCGCTAAAAGTGATCAATGATAACTAGGATCATGAGTCAAAGTCTATTAAAGATTGTAGACTAAGTGAGAATTGGCCAAAATGAATATATTCAACTGAAGAAGAATTAAACCCACTTTATAAGTGACTCAATTTTGGACATGTAGTCTGAATACCTCAAGGTATGAAACCAATTGGATATAAATGAGTTTTTGTGAAAAAGTAAAATAAGAATGGTATAAAGCTTGATTTATTGCTCAATGATTTTCACAAAGACCTAAAATTGATTTTGATAAAACATATCCATATGTAGTGGATTCAATCGATTTTTTATATTTAATTAGCCTTGTAGCATATGAAGTGCTTAATTTGAATACGATGAATATTATGACATATTATTTATATGGTTCACTTAATAGTGACATTTACATAAAACTCCCTGAAGGATTCAATATACCTGAGACACGTAATTTTGGATCTCGAGAAAACTACTCCATCAAATAGAACAAATTTCTCTATGGATTGAAATAATCTGGACGCATGTGGTAAAATCACCTCAGTGAATGTTTACTAAATATTGGATATACAAATAACTCAATTTGTCCTTGTATTTTCATAAAATGATGTGGAAAAGGATTTGCAATAATAGTTGTTTATGTGGATGGTATAGATATTATTGGAACTCCCGAAGAGCTTCCAAAAGCTATAAATTTCTTAAATAAAGAGTTTGATATGAAGGACCTAGAAAAGACAAAATATGTCTAGATTTGCAAATTGAGCATTTTGGAAAAGAAATATTTATACATCAAGAAGGCTATATAGAAAAAGGGTTAAAATGCTTCTATATATGGACAAATGTCACATGTTGCCTACTCCAATATGGTTGTTAGATTATTAGATGTGGATAAAGATCTTTTCAGGTCTCGAGAAAAGGATGAAAAATTATTTGGTCCTGAAGTACCATATCTTAGTGCAATTGGAGCACTAATGTGCCTTGCTAATTATACATGTCTTGATATATCATTTACGATTAATCTATTAGCAAGACACCGTTATTCACCTACACGAAGATATTAGAACGAAGCCAAACATATACTTCGTTATCTTAAAGATGTAGGATACTTATCAGATCCTCACAATGATAGATCATAAACAGGTTATTTGTTTACATGTGATGGTACAACCATTTCATGAAGATCTATGAAACCACTCATGACAACAACTATATAAAATCCTGCATAACTATTAGCACTACATGAAATCACTTTAAAGAATACATTTTAAGTAACTACTACAAAGAATATCGTCTCACATTTAAATGTATGCATGAGGGGAGAAATAAATATTTTCTGCACTCTTTTTCTCTTGACCATGGTTTTGTCCCACTGGGTTCTTCTGGCAAGGTTTTTAACAAGACAATTCACATTCAAAGGATATTGTACTCTTTTTCCTTCACTAGATTTTTTTTCACTAGATTTTTTCTAATAAAGTTTTAACGAGACATATATTCAATGGACATCCAAGGGGGAGTGTTATGAATAAATACAAAGTGGATGTCCATCTTTCATCTTCCTATTCTCTATTAAGTGCTATGATTTCTCACATTCTCAATGCCCTGTAAATAATGACCACATTGCAATGTAAATGTAACTATTTAAAAAATATAATATAATATTGTTTCCTTTCTTCTCTTTCTCTTCTTCACTTTTATATTGTTCTTCATCTCTCATTCATCTCTATGTTATTTTTGTTAATTTCATATTCATTTTCTTCTTAATTGATTTTATAGGTAATGAATGATCAACCGGAAAAAAATTAAAAAAAGATAAAAACAATTCAATAAAAATAACTCTTTAACAAAAAAAAAAACTCCTTCAAACTTTAATATTGATCACTCATTTAATACTATAACTCTAATATTTTGATGAATAAATTATTTTAAATAATTGTATTAATTATATAATATCAATTAAATAATTAAAATGTATTTAAAGAATTAAATATTTGTGAAATACTTTTCTTCTACAATCAATTATTTTTTCTTTTAAAAATATATAAATTTGTTTATAATATTTCAGGTTAAAAAATGCATTGATGAACATTTTCTAGTTTTTAATTATTGTTTTAACATTATATATAAATTATAATAATGATCAACAATTAGTATTTAACTTTATAATAATGATCATTAAATGTTATTTAATTATGTAATCAACTGAAAAGATATAATTTTTAATTAAATATATAAAAATTTGTCCAGTTATATTTGAACATTGAAAAGACTATATTTTAATATAAATATATTTTTCCAATCTGCACTTTTAAGCAAGATAAAATTAGCTTATCTATAACAAATTACATATTTTTTCAATTTATACATTAAAAAGAAATTTTTCCATTAAATTTGTATTAGAACAAAGAGGCTATATTTAATCAAAATATCTTTTACATATGTGAAGAGCTCACAATATCAATGGCTTATTCTTAAAAAGAGAGAGAGGAGCTCACAACATCAATTGTTTATTATTGAAAAGAGGGACCCTTAGCACCATTTTTTAGCAGTGAATACAACAAAAATTTAGTACATGAAATTTACTTTCCTGAGACATTTCTCCAGCAGCAAAATCTTCACATATTCACTAAGAGTAACACATAAGTGGAAAATATCATATATCCACTCAAAATCTTAAAATATTAAATATATAAATTTTCTCATTTATAAAGTGTCTAATCTTCATTTTTTAAGTGATATAGGACTTTCGATTCACATTTATATCTCAATAGTCTACCTCTCAAATGTGACTCCATCAATTATTCTCCGCTTAAATATAAGTTCTTTTATCCATATTCACTTGTACCACCATTTATACCCTTATCACACAACAGACACTTCAACAGGACACGCCGTCTAACCACCACCAAATCAAAAAGACTTTTGATTTAAAGAGTCAATTCTTTATTCAAACTATCGACTCTTATACTACTGATGAGTTATGAGAAGGAGCATCTATATTATATCAAGAGCAACACACAAATAATACATACGCCACATATTCACTCAACCATTAAAATATTAGATATATGTATCATCTCACCAATGAAATGATTAACCTCTAATTTTATAAATAATGTGAGACTTCTGACTTATGTTTGTATTTCAATTTTTTTTTATAATTAATTTATTTTTTATAAGACACAAAAAATCGTTTTTGATTAATACGAACCTCATATTTTTTATGAGGAATGAAAATAAATATCTATTCGTAAATATTCATAAAAAACTAAAAATAGAAGTGTTTAAACCGAGAGAAAGTGGTTTAGACTGCATAAAATCGATAATCTTGTATCAAATCAATCAAAGTGTGGAAGTGGGGAAGGGAAAATAATTTGATTTGTTTATTTTTCTTCAATCCTATCCGATCAAGTTTCATAAATTACACGTAAGAGAAGGCAACATTGACTACAAATTAATATTATTGAATTGCCAAATGTAGGGTAACACATATTATATAGTGTTACCAAACTAGACAACTTTTTAGTAGCAGGAGGAAATTGAGGATCTAAGATGCCAAAATGGGGCTATACATCATTGTCATTATTAAGTACAACACTCTCATTGAAGACAAAACATGGGTGATTTAATTGAAGTCATCATCTAATTAGTTTTATAATTTGACCAATGGTTTCTATATAGTGGTTTTCCAAATACCACGATTTCAATAACTCTTGTGCTGTTTTTTGGCACATAGAATTGACTTTGAGTAGGTTACAGCTCATAATGTTGAAGCAAACAATGATATATGTTTTTTTTATATGCATGTCCTTTCAAGTTGTTTTGCTTAAATTATTTAAAAAAATTGTCAACAAATAAATGTAAGAAACATAAGTTTTTAAAATAAATATTTGAAAAATCAACTATTAATAAATAGAAACCGATGGAGTGAGAGTCAACTATTCCACATATAATCATCAAATACTCAATAAAAAAAGAATGATATAAAAATGTGTTTCTGTTGAGATAAGATAAATATTTGAACCAAACTAAATAAATAGAAATACATAAGAAAGTGTAGGAGTGATTTATTTCTTCGAAGGAAATGTTGTGTTATTTCATATACCTAAGGTAAGCTATTTATACTACATGAAGTGTAACTATTCATCTAATGTAATAATACATGTAACTATTCTAAGTTGACAAAATTTTGTATATAGTAGATATTCACTATTAACAATATATTTCAAATAGTAAATATAATTATTTATTATTATTATTATTATAACACTCCTCCTTTTGAAATATTTGTCATGGTGCTCTGTTAAAGTCTTGTTGAAGATAATTAGGGGAACATCTGATGTCTCGTTAAAAACCTTATTAGAAAAAACCCATTAGGATAAAAACTTTAATAAAGGGAAAAAGAGTACAACATTATGCTCCCCCTCAATATAACACATTAGTTCTTCAAACATTTCGAAGGTGTCGCATTCTAATATTTTTGTAAGTGCTTCCTGAAAACTGAAGTGGAAAGTGCCTTTGTGAAGAGATCTGCCATGTTACCACTCGAACGAACATATTTAATATCAATCTCTTTGTTTCTTTCAAGTTCTTGTGTGAATGAGAAGAATTTTGGAGGGATGTGCTTAATTCTTTCAGTTTTGATGTAACCTTCTTTCATCTGGGTAACACACGTATCATTGTCTTCATATAAAATTGTTGGATTTTTATATGTTGTTAAACCAAATGCTCCTTGGATATGTTGAGTCACAGATCTTAACCATCTACACTCTTTGTTTGCTTCATGTAGGGCAATTACTTCAGCATGATTTAAAGAAGTTGCTACAAGTGTTTGCTTTTGAGATCTCCATGATATTGCAGTGCAGCCATATGTAAACACATATACAGTCTGTGATTTAGCATTATGTGGATCTGACAAATATTTTGCATCTGCATAACCAAGAAAAACTGGTTTTGGATTGTTAGAATAAAACAAACCAAGATCAAATGTACCTCTAAGATATCGAAATATCTGTTTTATTCCTTTCCAATGTCTCTTTGCAGGACATGTACTGAATCATGCTACTAAATTTAGTGCAAAAGGTATACCAGGTCTTGTATATCAGGTCTATCATATCACATGCGTCCTGATTGTTTTAGCCCATACAATGATCTTTGCAACTTAATCGCATACATTTCTTTCGGCTTTGATGTCTCAGGCCTGTTAAATTCTTCTAGGTTTTTCATGTATATATCACTATCAAGTGATTCATACAAATAAGTAGTAACTACATCCATAAGTTACATATCAATATTATTAAATACTCATAAACCAATTAAATAACAAAAAATAATGATATCCATAACAGGAGAATATGTCACCTCATAATCGATCCTTAGTCTTTGGTAAAAACCTTGTGCAACAAGACGAGCTTTGTATTTGACAGTCTCGTTTTTCTCATTTAGCTTTCTCACAAAAATCCACTTATATCCAACATGTTTTACACCTTTAGGTATAGCAATAACAGGTCCAAATACTTTTAGATTATTAAGAGAATTTAACTCAGTATCTATAGCATTCTTCCAATTTTTCTAATCATGTCTATTTTGACATTCATTCATAGTTTGGAGTTCGAGATCATCATTTTTATTCATAACTTCGCATGCAACTGAGAATGAAAATATTTCATCAATATTTATACTTTTTCGGTTCGACAAATTTCCAGTATTAACATAATTAATTGAAATTTCGAGACCATTCTTGTTTTTAGTTTCATTATCAATGATCTTATTATCAGCATTTTGTGCTTCTTCGAGCGCACATTTTTCAATTATAGATTTATTATCATCTAGTGCCTTTTCAAGATCAATTTCAATTAAATTCACCTTTTCTGTTTCCTTTCTTTTTTGGGGATTTCTATCTTTGGATCTCATAGGTCGGCCATGCTTCAAGTATTCCTACAGATGCAATGTTTAGACATTTACCTTAACCATGATCATTACATTCTAACCCTAAAGGAAATTAGCCAGACATGGAAATAAACTTATTAAAGCAAATCATGTTTAAGCAGAAAGTAAAAAAGTTAAAAGATAAGTAAATGCGATGCGAGAAAATAAACAAAGTAAAGCAAGTGCAATGCGAGAAAATAAACAAA
The DNA here is from genome assembly GCA_948472305.1 of Vicia faba. Classification (NCBI taxonomy): domain Eukaryota; kingdom Viridiplantae; phylum Streptophyta; class Magnoliopsida; order Fabales; family Fabaceae; genus Vicia; species Vicia faba. The sequence goes on along the minus strand of OX451739.1, from coordinate 700,513,068 downwards.
GTAAAGCAAGTGCAAGGAAATAAGTGCGATAAATGCGAAAACTTAAATAGAAACTTGCTCTAAACGGAGGGATTTAAAGCAATTTGACTGGAAGGTAAATTTGACTAAAATAAAGGAAACTTGAATTAAAACGGCGGCAAGATTGTAAATTGCTCCAAACTTGATTACAAACTCAATGACTCATGCGATAATTCTTTAATGTGAAGAGATTACCGTTTACAATTGGATAATATATGGCTTAAGCCAGTGTAACTATGCTTGGATGAAGAAGAAGAACTGAAATCACTTTTATTTATAGGCCTAGGAGGATTTTTGAAATCACAAGAATTCCCTCCAACTTCTTTTGAGCGGGAAGCAAAATTGCAAAGGTGGCGCCGCCATGGGGGTGTGGCGGCTTCCATGCTCCAAAAATGAAGAAGTAGTGGAGAACATGGCAGTTGGCAGTTGGATGAAGTTGGCCACCTCATGGATGACCCTATGGCGGGCGCCATGGTGGAAGCCACAAGTGTAAAAACTCCAAAATCTTGATTTTTAGCTCGTTTTTCTTTATTTCTTCAAGCAAGGCTTAGGAAAGACAAAAAAACTGAAAACAAAACAAAATGCAATCATAACACAAGAAAATAACAATAAAAACCTAATAAACATATGAGAATCGAGTCAAATATGCAGTGTGATTCAGTGTTATCAAATTCTCCCATATTTAGACCTTTGCTTGTCCTCAAGCAAAAACTCTGTATAGCTCAGCAAAGAGAAACAATATTATCAAACAGTTTAGGCAAAAAGGGCTTCTAAGTTTAAAGCAGGATGTAATAATAGGTACTAGCCAGGTGAACCAAGGGTATCGTGACAACACATTTTGCAAGAACACAGACACAAACATCAATCCTATACAAACTGATCCATTCAAAACCATCACACTTAGGCCTAATTTCCAAATATTTTTCATTCAGGCGCAATCACATTAAGCCTGTCATCTTGCACATACTCAAAGAAGATAGACCGGTTAGTGACTCTAATCTCAAGCACGGGGTTCTGGTACATAAGTTGGTAACCCCTCAAATGACCCAATTGTGGTTGTGGGGGATCGAGTCGTAACCCACCCTACCAAGTCCAGCACCAGAAACCTCTGAACCAACCAACAATGAGCACAAATTATTTTCTTTTATTCTTTTTGCAATTTCTCACAGCCCCTTTTTAGGTTAAGTGACTTTGTAAGGGTCACCTATCTCGGAGTTGTAGCATATGAATCATAAAAGCACAGCAAAAATAATTTGGATCACGCACTTATATTCATCGGTCTCCTATGTAGAGCATGCTTAAGCTGGAGCTGACTGCTAGAATAAACTACTAAAGATGAAGGTTAAGGCCATAACATAAGGTTATCAGGATCGGTTCCTATAATTACAAAGCTTATGGTGTTGAAATGATACCTATTTTTCAAAAGGAATTCCCAAGTCATCTACATCATATCTTAATCCTGTCTTAAAGCCCAAAATATTTCAAAGGATACTGTTTTCTTTTGTCAAAAAAAATTTTTTGGTAGGGCTAAGAAATGGGGAAAAATATAAATACACCATACAAATGACTTGGCAAGCACATGAATTTTATTGAAAACAAACAAAGCAAGGAAAATAAACTGAAAAAGAAAGAAAGACTTAAAAATAAAGAAAAGGAAAAGCAATAAAATCTCCTCCCACACTTAATTCGAACATTGTCCCCAATGTTTCGAAATAAAAAATAGAAAGAGTAAGATGGATGTATCTAGACGCGGCCACTGGTGCCCTCGCCATCCTGCTGATGTCTAGGGTGAAGAGACTTGCTATGATGACAATTGCTTTGGGAAGAGGCTAGTTGCTCCAATCTAGCTGATAGAGCGGTCTGAGAACTCCGAACATATCAAAGGTTCTCTAATAGGGAACCCTGAATGGCCTCCATGAGTGCAAAGTGCCTCTTAAAATAGCCCTGCTGACGCTGCTGCTCAGTACTAATCGCAAGTTGAGATTGCATGATATTCTGAAGACACTGATCAGTATGTTGTTGAGAAGTTTGCATGAAGCTCATGTTGTCAGTCAGCTGTTATTGTAATGTGGTGAGCATGTCATCTCTCCTTTCCTCTCAAGCAAGATGCTCTCGACACATCTTCTTAGTGATGTAAAATCCAGGTGCAACACCTGTAGAATAATGTGAAGAATATAGTGCAGTGTGTGCTGGTGAATAATGGTGGGGGGACATATGTGGAACGAGAGACTAGTCTCTCCGTTCATACTCCTCATCAATCTCATTTCCGTCCCCAAGAGGAACATTAGGGAGCAATGTTCCCCTAATAGGTGGAGCGGACAAATCATAAGTCCAGTTTCTTTCAAGAAGCACATCAGTCCTCCGGGAGCAAGGTAAAGCGACATTGGGAATAGCCACACCATGGATCATGAGGTTAAAACCTCCCTCTTTCCTAACCTTGCATAATTTCATATATTTCAAAAAATTTAAATTAATTATGCGGTTAGGTAGAGGTACCAAAGTGGCTAACTCAGTGTCCAAGTTCAAAGCCCGAGCAATGGAGGTAATCAATCCTCCAAAAGAAATAACGCCCCCTTTCTCAAAGCGGAAGACATGTGTGCAATCATAAATGGGACAACATTAATTTTTAAACCAGTGAGACTTCCTTGCAAAAATAGAAGTTCTTTTGCATTGACCTTGTTTGGATTCTCCTGGAAAAAAATATTACAAGCCAATAAATAACGGAAAAAACGAAAGGTCGGGTTATGGATCATTGAGGAAAGAATACACTCAAAAGAGGAAATGGTGGAACTAGACAATCTAGCCCAAAAAGAAAATACCTCAATCGACCAATCAGAATCCAAAGGGATCTCACAGATAAAACCTTCCCCATGAGACTTGTCCAACAACTCTGCTAAAGCATCGCTAGTGTACTCATATTCAACAATAAACATTTCAACTTTTACCGTACCGATCATGCTAGCAGTTTCGGGATGGACATTATAAATCAATGAACTTAAAAATTCTTTGGTCAGCCTCTCATAGGTAGGTTCTATCCTAGCAAAAATATCGTGCAATCCTAAAGTGTCTAACATGTGGAAAACATTATGATAAATTCCTAAAGTATACAAACCGTCAGTATCGATATACCTTGTCGGAGCAATTTCTTGTGTCTGCAACTTTGATTGATAAAATAGCAAGTGTACTATTTTTAGCAATTTAGTAATAAAATGAAGTTATCCCGTGTATCGATCTCGAGGATTGCGTTAGAACTATCAGTGTTTATAATTATTCAATTAAATAAAAGAACATTGGTGTGGTTGGAAGATAGGTAATAATAATTTATACTGTGAATCTTAAAACAAAAAGTAAAGAGTGTTTACACAATATGATGAAGCATGCTAGGAATAAGATGTATGAATGCTCCGTAATAAACTGAACCTCTATTTTATACCATCTATGTTAATGTGATCCAATACTGATTCTCAAGAGTTATTTCCCCTAATTCCATAGCAATAAACCATTAACATATAATTTTAAATCCTAATTCCTTAGTTATTCAAAATTATGTCAAGCACATATATAAATATCAATAATTTACGGTCATCACTATTAGATCCTTATTCCTAAGAGAGATTAGTGATGTTATTGTACAATTAGCGATAAAGTGATCTGTCCAGCCTACTTTACCCATAGATCAATACCCTATTTTCTAATAGGACAAGAAATAAGAAATTGTATAATACATTGAATACATAAAAACATAAATTTCATAAAAGTATAGAAATTAGGTTCATCACAAAAGCAATTCAGGGACACCCCCTAGCATCGAGGGGTTTAGATTCTCATAATATTCAAAGAAAATATAAATTCAAAGTTAAACATTACAGGAGAATGGAATTGCTCCGATCTTCAATTGCTTCTGCTCTTGATGATCTTCATTTCCCAAACCCTTGACCGCTCTTCTCCTCTTCTCTAATTTCTTCTTTTTCTGATGCCAAAAAAAGTCCATCCTTAATTCTCTCAAAAACTAGGTCTAAGTAGTGTCAGATTACCCCATAACTATGTAGAAAGCCCGAAATACCCTCAATGAACTCAACCAAATCAATTTCAACAATTCACTTTTCTGTCTCGCGCCTGCCAACACGGGTCGTGTCAGGTAACACGAGCACCCGTGTTGGCCACTAGAATCCTTCAACAAAACTCGCCTATCAGACTTTATGACACGCGTTGTGCCAGGTGACACAAGCACCCGTGTCAGCCACTGGAATCCTCTTTTCTCTAATTAAGTATCAACATTTCTGACATAGGCCGTGTTAGGTGACACGAGCACCCGTGTTAGCCACTGGACTTCTGGAGAAAACACTTCGGAACTTGTCAACTTGGCCTCTATTCTTGTGCAATTTCACCATGACCTAAAAATACAAAAAGTACCAGACCAAGACTTCAAAAGTATCTTATTTATCCCAAATTCAAAGTAAACTAATGCAAACAAACAAAATGTGAAAAATTAAAATACGTCACGAAAATAATAAAAAAACTAAGCAAGGTGTTACCAATGATGCGGTTTTGTGTCGGATAATAGATAGAAAACAAGAAAGAATGGTGACCGATCATAACCCCAAACTTATCTCATTGCTTGTCCTCAAGCAAAGCTTAAGTACGCAATATAGGTAACCTCTGAATTTCAACAAACCATAGTACCACTAAGATTATTCGCAACTCCCTTACTTTCTTCTAGACCTTCCCTTCTTAACCAACTCATGGCAATCAACTACACTTTCATAATTCAGCACCTCTTCCTCTGTCAGTTTTTCACACTCTCTCCAGACCTCTCAGGTTAAAGTGTTTATACTCTCTTGATCAAGGTATGCACCGTCATCTACTGAGCTTGCACAACATATGTAAACATAATATAAACACACAAAACATACACTATACGAGGACTTTATTGGTTGTAACGGGGCTAAGGGACAAGGTGGGATACACAAAAAGAAAAGGAAAACAAAGGGTTAATTGGCTCAGTTTAGGTGTTATCTATCTCATAGTTGTGTACTTGTTATTTTTCAACTCAAAGGGTTGGACACATATTATTAAAGATATTTGATTCCTTCTCCTCAATTGGATAGTAAAGGAATTTTGACATTAAGTTTTTCACCGGATTCTCGGTGACGAGTGCATTTTTACAACATTTTTATTCTCTCTTTTTTCTCAACATTTTGTGTTTCTCTATATTTTTTTTATCATTCCTTTTCTTTGATTTTATTTTTTTCCGAATGCACTCATTCACTCTTATTGCAAGTGTCATAACCCCAAACTTAGAGTTTTTACACAAATCACTAAATTTCTAACACTTATCTGAGCAAGGTAGGGAAGTGTTTGGGCTAATGGTTTTATAAAATGTGGTTTAAAAACAAGAACGAGGATAAAGCTCAAACTGGGGTAACAAGGGATAACGTACAAGGGTAGGCTCAACAAGCTCAGGGCTACAAAGAAACAAGTGCCTCAATGCATGTGTGTATGCAGTATATATTCTACAGATAATTATGCAAACAAAAAGAAACTAAGTACACACCCGACACTCTCTTGGTGCATTTGTGTTTGGCTATTTCTGATCCTCACCATGTTGGTTATACCGACAGTTTCAAAGGTGCCTTTTGTGTCATGTAGTGTCATGTAGCTTCGGGTGAATTACACTCCGGTCTAGTTCCAGTGTTAGGAATTGCATCCAATTTTCTTTTCAGTCGTACCAACTTTTGGAGGTTTCCTAGAGTTCAATGTCGGGATTGATCACTCTCATCCACTTCTCTTGGGTTGTCCAACTACTCCGGCATAGTCACCACACATCTGTAAAGAAACAAAATATTTAAACTGAAATAAACTAATTTAAATGAAATAACAAGAAATGAATAAAACACACAAAATACTAAACTATAAAAAAAAACCCACACTTGGACCAAACATTGACCTTAATGTTTCAGAGCCAAGGATGCGAGGAGGGACCCACACGGTTCACTGCGGTGGAGGAGGGGGAGGAAATTCCAACATCAAATGCTGCATCATTCGGTGTATGTCGGTCATCATCTCCCCTTGCTGAGCCTGTTCATGTCCAGTCTTCTTCTTGTTCCAGGTTTTCTGACACGGTCGTGTCCCATGATATAGGCACCCGTGTCAGAGGCTGATCTACGAAACTTTATTATGCTCATTTGGTTGACACATTTGTGTCCCTTGACACTAGCACCCGTGTTATCCCCTGTATTGGCCAATCTCTTCTTTCATATATTCTCATGTCATCTTTCGTCACCCCGCTCAAAACGCCAATCCCCACTCTCTTCAATTACTGTGAATCCTGGTGTGATACGGTGGGAGAACTGACTTGTGTTTTGCGTTTTGTGTTCGCAAATGTTTTGGTTTAGCAAGAGTCGCCACCGACTTTTTATTTTATCCTAAGGACAGGTCAAAAAGAACAGGAAAGACCTTTGAGATGTTTTCTTGGATTCGGGGAGTAGATTATAGAAAGGGAAGGTATTGGCACCCTTTCTATCCATGGTTATCCATGGGCTCTTAGTTATTTGCTTAGATCACTTGCCTTTGCTTTTCAATTGTTTGAAATGGTGCTTTGTGTGTGTGGTTTTAAAAATGCTTTGAAAAAGATGCCTTGTCTAGGCAACCTTTGTAATGATTCTTGTTTGAATATATACAAAGGTGTAGGTCTTTTTGAAAAGATAATTCAATGTTTTGAAAGTTGTTTTGAAATTGTTTTTGAAGTTGTGTTGTGGAGTGTGTTTTGAAAAAAATGGCAAGGATGTTTTGCAAGATTTTTGATCAAGTAACTAAGAGTTGTCTACCCTATTTTACTCAAAGATCTTTCTTATGTTTTTAACCCTTTTAACAGTATTGTTTCACCATTGTATTTGGTGAACAACCTTGTGTTAGGATGTTAACGGGACAGGCGCGGGTCATCGTATAGACCATGATTAGCAATTTTGTAAAGTATCTTAGCAATTTTTGAGGGACTAAGATCATTTTTGTAAGGCAACTTTGAATAGCGACATCGAGGGACTATGATCTTTTGATTTTGTTTGTTTTACCAAGATACTTTGCATGCGTAACATGGCCATTTTAAATTTAGGCAACCGAGTGGAGATACCTTAATGGGTGTTGGTGTGCAAGTGTGTTTTATTGCATGCAAGAGTTTTATCTTTGAATTAGGATTTTCTATTTCATTGATTTTATCTTTCCATACACATCCTAATTACTAGCATTTATATTTGAAAGCGATAAAAGGCGGAAATGTAAAATCCTACGCTATTACAACATTTAGGGGATGGGGATACACATTTGTACATGGGGTGGTTCAACGAGAAAAGTAGATAAGAAAATAAAATAACAAAGGCAAGATATATAGAAAGAGAGAGAGAGCCAGCGTGCTGCTGAGAGAAAGTCAGAAGTTCTGACTCAGGCCTGCTGCCAGATTATCAACCTTTTGGTGAAACTGTATGAGTCAGAACTTCTGACTCTGGCACCTGCAAAACAGAATCCTGTTAGTGGGAAAATCATAAGTTCTGACCCCCATGTGCTGCAAGACAAAAGTTTGTTAGTGGGGAAATCAGAAGTTCTGATCCTGCTGGAAATACAATAATTTTCAGAAGTTCTGATATTATTGACAGCAAAACATGCTTCAGATGTGCTAACGTTAAAGTCAACATTTGGCTTCTCCCTGTGCTAGTCAGAACATCTGCAGTTTTGTTATTTTTCCACAGAACAGAAAACATGTTTGGGACAACTTCAACAAATGTCAAAGTGTTTCAGGAGACAGAACCAACAAGGTCACAGGCAGGTTCTACACTAATTTACTTCCTACTTAAACATTCTGAGGTATGAAGATCCTCAGAACGCAAACAACAACAACATGATATTTATATTATGTTTATTGATCATGCAAAGCTGATGATGCTAGCAACGTGATGAAGGTCAGCAGGTGCTTACCTGGCTGTTGGAAAAGTCTGTGAATGGGAGCTAGCTTTTAGCTCTGATGGTGTTCTGGACATGTTCTTTTTTGAAGGGGTGGATGGAGAGGGTATGTGTATATATGGTCAGAAGCTGTAAGGGTTTTCTTTGGTCACAAAGCAAACTGGGTATTAATGAAGTTTGGAGGTAGGAAGTTCAAAGTTATGAAACACTGGGGAATTTTGGCAGAGTTTCACAAGGTTTCCTTCACCAGAGTTTTCTGTTTCTTCTAAATTTTTCTGGTTGTTTTTTTCACGTCCCCTTTGTGATGGACAATGGTGTCCTATTTATAGGAAAGGATTTGTGGGTTTTTGAATGTTACGGGCGCCAATATTATGCAGTAGAGGTTCACTTGTCTTTTTTTTTAAAGAGGTTCATGAAAAGTTGTGATAATGGACAGCTTTTCAGCCTAGGCTGGAACAGCAGGCAAGGATTGAGGAGAAGCGACCTCTATAGGTGAAAGGTGGTGCGTAGACCCATGCCTAAACCTGCATAAAGGTGTTTACCAAGCCACACATGGAGAGACCCCTTGGATGAATGTTCAGGAGTGGTTGGGAGCATTAATGAGCATTAAATGGTGATGAGATTTATCAACATCAAAAATCTTGTAATATGAGATTTTGCATCAAAACCTGAACCAGCAGTTCTGCTTTACCAAAACAACGTAAACCAAGCTCTGACCTTGGCCTCTTGCTATCTCAGCAAATTCTGAGGATTCTCCTGACTTTCTAGCACGTTCCTTGGATTTGCTTCTGGAAATCCTGGACTTAGAGATTCTGTGTCAGTGTAACACCCACTTTTATGAACCTTTCATCTTCTGATTCCAGTATGTTCTGAAGGAGCCTTCATACTTCTTTGCTTTCTTTGCATTCCTCTAGCAAACTCTGGCTGAACTTGCGTAACTGCTGAAAGAGCCATGTTCTGTTTGAAGATTACATGTTGAACCACGTTTACAACCTCTAACTGAGTTGATGTAGCTGCTGAAATGCCAACTTATGACTGCGTTGAGTCAAGCTTGCAACTTCTGATCGTTTCTTTCTGGAGGTTGGTTCAGAAGTTCTGAAGTGCTATCTTCTTAAACACCCATTTTTAGAGAAAAATTCCAAATGTTTAGAATTTATTTTTCCAAGGTAAAAGCTTTGCCTTTAGAGCTTGTGTGATCATTTTGCTCTTGTAAATGGTCTGCTTGGGAAGAAAAGATAATTCAGGACTTGGATTTATTTAAGAGAAACTCTGAGAATCCAGGATGAATTCCTGAAGAATGAGAGGGCAAATTTTGGGGTATAACAGCTTCCCCTGTTCAATCTTCTTGAACCTGAAGAGTTAGATTGGCAAGTTTGCCTTTCGCGACTCAAAGGTAAAAGAGGATTGGACACTAGAGTGCCCGTAAATTTGCACTCTTCCAAAGCATAGTTGAGGGAATGGGCTTAAAGATGCCATTTGGAGATGGTAGAATCTTGCTGGAGATGGGCTTAAAGATGCCATCCAAGAATCTTTGTTAACTTGCAATGTTGTAGGTCAAAAGAATGAGTATCAAAATGGTATCCGTGTCTAGAATGTACTCGAACTGTATCTGGAGCCTGAATTTGTATGAGCAAAAGAATGGCGTCCGTGTCTGGGGCGTATCTGAGTTGTGATTGTGTTTGAATGTAGAATGATTATCAGAATGACTGCCGTGTCTGGAGTGTATATGTATTGTATCCGGATAACAGAGGAATATATGTGTATGGAGCGACTGTGTGCGGAGGATAAGTTATGAATGAGTGACAGAATGGAAACCGTGTCTGGAGCGTATCTGGACTGTATCTGGAGTTTAGATCCGTATGAGTTAGCAGAATGACTTCCGTGTCTGGAGTGTATCTGAAACTGTAACTGGGATCTGAATAAGTGACAGAATGGCAACCGTGTCTGGAGCGTATCTGGACTGTATCTGGTGTTGAGATCTGTATGAGTAGCAGAATTACTTTCGTGTCTGGAGTGTATCTGAAACTGTAACTGGGATCTGAATAAGTGACAGAATGACTTCCGTGGTGACTGCACTGGGGAGAATCAAACTGCTGGTGTAAGGGCCAGAATGGCATCCGTGTTTGGAGCATATCTGGACTTGAGGTTGATAATTGGATCTGAATGAGAGATAGAATGGCCGCCGTGTCTGGAGCATATCTAGTCTGTATCGGATTGCCAAAGTCTGAATGAGTAGTAGAATGACCGCCGTGTTTGGGGTGTATCCTTACTGTATCTGACTTGAAATTCTGAATGAGTAATAGAATGACCGCCGTGTTTGGGGTGTATCCTTACTGTATCTGAATTGGAGTTCTGAATGAGTAATAGAATGACCGCCGTGTTTGGGGTGTATCCATACTGTATCTGAATTGGAGTTCTGAATGAGTAATAGAATGACCGCCGTGTTTGGGGTGTATCCAGTCTGTATCAGATTGCCGAAGTCTGAATAAGTAGTAGAATGACCGCCGTGTTTGGGGTGTATCCATACTGTATCTGAATTGGAGTTCTGAATGAGTAATAGAATGACCGCCGTGTTTGGGGTGTATCCATATTGTATCTGATCAATGGTTAACAAAATCCTTTTAATCTTGTCCTGAAAAGGGTAAAACGTTAGCTAAAATAATAAGTTATGCTGCAATGGTGTGTATGATGTAATGAATTGTGTTTCATCAATGTTTATGATATATGAATGTGACGATTATGCATGTAGGCTGAGTAGCCGTCTTACTGAGGAAGACAAATCCTAGTAAGGAAATCCTTGACTGCTGCCGGGGAAAATAAACCCATGACCGAAGCTGGGGATTCCAAAAATCTTTGATTACTGAAGATGAGAAATCCTTGTTGACTGCTGACTGCTTAGGGAATAAGGAAAACTTTGAAAATCTCTACTGGGAAGCTAAAAACCTGGGAGACTTATGCTGGAGAAGTGAGACTGAGAATCTTCAATCTGCTGGGAAGTATCTCTGTGGGGAGAATGTTCACTATTCTGGTTCCGCTGGGGATAGGATTTTCAGGGTTTTTGGGCTCCACTGGGGATCTTGAAACTTTACTCTGAGGGGAATTAAGTTTTGGAATGCACTTTAACTGGGGAATCCAGCTTTAAAAAGCTTTTTCTCTGCTTAGGATCTTGAAGTTTAACTCTATTGGGGAAATATATTCCGAATTTTAACTCTGTTGAGGGTCCTGAAGTTTAATTCCGCTGGGGATTTCTTCTGAAATGGCATAAAGATATCTTCCTATACCTTCCACCTATCAGCAACTATCCTTTCTTAAATTCGTTTTATTTGTAAGCAATGATTATGTTCAAATGCATATGCCTATTTAACAAAACATTAGACGTTTTTCAAATAAAATATAAGTGTAAAAAAGAAAAAGAAGGCAAGCAAATTTCTGCACTTGGAAGTGTATTTGTATTAACTTTTATGAGTATCTTTGTACAAAGGAGACAGACATCCTAGTAAGAGAATGTTGTCGAAAAAACTGGAACAATTTATACAAAAGAAAGATGGCTATGTGTAACAATTCCATGGGATTCCCATTCTGCTATAGCCTTCACAACTCTGGGTATCTTGTCCATTCAATGCTTCGTCCGCCGATGACTAGGTTGATCAGAAGCTCGGAGCTTTGTTGATCAAGAGATTATTCTTTAAAGTGATCCGACGAGACATAGTCATACGCTTTAATTCCCTAACTTTTTCCTGAATCTCCCTTTCGGGTTTTCGATCCACCGGGAAACCCTTTTTTGCCCAAGTCGCCCTTTCGGGTTTTCAACTTGCCGGGTGTACCGATTTTTTTTGTTTTATCCCTAATTTTTGCCTGAACCGTCCTTTCGGGTTTTCGGTTCATCAGTATGCCCATTTTTGCCCAAGCCGCCCTTTCGGGTTTTCGACTTGTCGGGTTGTTTTATGCGTAGTATCTTTTGACTATGTCCGTGTTCGCAGGGTGTGGCAAGTCATCACCGTCCATGGTGGTCAGAATCATTTCCCCACCAGAAAAGATGCTCTTGATCACAAACGGTCATTCGTAAGTAGGAGTCCATTTGCCCCTGGGATCACTTTGCAGAAAGATGGTCCGCTTGATTACAAGATCTCCGACTTGATATACTTGACGCCTAACTTTCTTGTTGAAAGCCTTGATCATCTGTTTTTGGTACGTCTGACCATGGCAAACAACAATAAGTCGCTTCTCGTCGATCAAATTAAGTTGATCAAGCCGGGTCTGGATCCAATCGTCTTCACTCAAACCGACGTCCTTCATAATCCTTAAGGAAGGAATCTGAACTTCCATGGATAGGACAGCTTCCATGCCATACACCAAAGAGAATGAGGTTGCCCCTGTTGAAGTACGTGCCATGGTACGATATCCATGCAGAGTAAATGGTAATATCTCATGCCAGTCCTTGTAGGTAACTGTCATTTTTTGAATGATCTTCTTGATATTTTTGTTCGCGGCTTCAACAACACCGTTCATCTTCGGCCGATAGGGAGATGAATTGTGATGATAAATCTTGAACTGTTCGCATAGAGCGGTGATCATAGTATTGTTTAAATTTGTACCGTTGTCTGTGATGATCCTGTCGGGGACACCATACCGGCATATGAGGTTCTGCTTGATGAAGCGAGCAACCACATTCTTTGTAACAGAGGAAAAGGAAGCTACTTCGACCCACTTGGTAAAATAATCAATAGCGACCAAGATGAAGCGATGTCCATTGGACGCCGTGGGCTTGATCTCTCCAATCATGTCAATGCCCCACATTGCGAATGGCCAAGGAGCTGTCAGAATGTTGAGAGGAACAGGAGGAATATGTACCTTGTCGGCGTAGACTTGGCATTTATGGCAAGTACGGGAGTGTTGATGACAATCAGCTTCCATGGTAGACCAGTAGTAGCCTGCCCTTAGAATCTTCTTTGCCATCGTATGTCCGCTCAAATGGGTGCCAAATGTGCCGCTGTGTATTTCAGTCATGATCAACTCCGCTTCAGCTTTGTCCACACATCGAAGTAGAACACAATCATGGCTGCGCTTATAAAGGATGCAATTGCTTAGGAAGAACTTGGCAGTAAATCTCCTTAAGAACTTTTGGTCATTGACGGAAGCTCCTTCGGGATATTCTCTAGTCTGGAGATACCTTTTGATTTCATGAAACCAAGGTTGTTCCACTACTTCCTCGGTATTAATCTCATGACAGTGTGCAGGTTTGTCCATTCGCTTGATGGTAATTTGGGGAGCCTCGTTATCCCAGTTGAGTTTAAACATGGAAGACATTGTAGCCAGAGCATCTGCTAGCTGATTCTCTTCTCGCGGGAAATGCTCGAAAGTAATCTGCTCGAAGTGAGGCATCAAAGTCAGGACATGTTCTTTGTATGTGATAAGATTAGGATGTTTGGTGTCCCACTCTCCTTTGACTTGACTGATAACCAAAGCCGAGTCCCCAAATACGACCAAAGATTTGATTCCCAAGTCTATAGCAGCCTTGAGACCAAAGATGCAAGCTTCATATTCGGCCATGTTGTTGGTACAACTGAAACAAAGTCGGGAAGTGAAAGGTGTATGGAAACCTTCTGGAGCCGATACCGTTTCCAAGTGAATTTGAAGCACCATCAAAGTACAGAGTCCATCGGGATCCTTGTTCAGGTCCGTCATACGGTCCGTTACCTTCGATGCTTTCCAGAGTCATGATGTCTTCGTCAGGGAAGTCGAATCTCATAGATTGATAATCTTCGACGGCTTGATGAGCTAGATGGTCAGCTAGTACACTCCCTTTTATAGCTTTTTGGGTAGTATACTGGATGTCATACTCAGTCAGGATCATATGCCATCTAGCGATTCTTCCAGATAAAGCAGGCTTCTCGAAGATATATTTGATCGGGTCCATCTTGGAAATTAACAAAGTGGTATGAGTCAACATATACTGCCTTAGTCGGCGAGCAGCCCATACCAAAGCGCATCAAGTTTTCTCAAACAGTGAGTAGCGAGTCTCACAGTCAGTAAACTTTTTGCTAAGGTAATAAATGGCATGCTCTTTTCGACCAGACTCGTCATGTTGGCCCAGTACACACCCGATTGAGTTGTCCAAAATAGTTAGATACATGATCAACGGCCTTCCTTCGACGGGTGGCATCAGGATAGGAGGTTCTAGAAAATACTCCTTGATCTTATCAAAAGCAACCTGACAATCACTGTTCTATTCAACTACCTAATCTATCTTTAATAGTTTGAAAATTGGTTCACAGGTAGACGTCAGGTGAGAGATGAACCTGGCGATGTAGTTCAAGCGTCCCAAGAATCCTCTAACCTCCTTTTCAGTATGGGGAGCAGGCATTTCTTGTATAGCCTTTACTTTAGCAGGATCGACCTCAATGCCCTTGTTGCTATCAATAAATCCCAGAAGTTTACCAGACCTAACTCCAAAAGTGCACTTGCTTGGATTCAGTCTGAGCTTGTACTCTTTCAACCTGGCAAACAGCTTCTGCAAATGTTCGAGGTGCTCTTCTTCTGTCTGTGATCGAGCTATCATGTCGTCTATGTAAACTTCGATCTCATGATGTATCATATCATGAAAAAAGCTACCATGGCGCGTTGATAGGTTTCCCCCGCGTTCTTCAGTCCGAACGGCATCACCTTGTAGCAGAAGGTACCCCATTGTGTGACAAAGGTAGTTTTCTCCATGTCCTCGGGGGCCATTTTGATCTGGTTATAGCCCGAGAATCCGTCCATGAAAGAAAATACTTTGTGTTGAGCCGTGTTGTCAACCAAAATGTCGATATGTGGCAACGAAAAATCATCTTTAGGGCTAGCCCTGTTCAAATCCCGATAGTCCACGCACATTCTGACCTTGCCGTCATTTTTGGGTATGGGCACAATGTTAGCAACCCATTGTGGATAGGTTGTAACAGCCAGAAAGCCGGTGTTGAATTGCTTCATTACTTCAGCCTTAATCTTCTCACACATGTCAGGTCTCATTCGGCGATCCTTTTGCTTGATCGGTGGACAATCTTCTCTTGTAGGGAGACGGTGAACCACAATATCTGTATCTAAACCTGGCATGTCTTCATAAGACCAAGCGAAGATCTCAACGTATTCATTCAACAACTGTATTAACCGTTCCATGACACTCAGTTCTAGGTTGGAACCCACTTTTACTTCTTTCCTGTCCTCCTCTGTCCCTAAGTTGATGGTTTCCAACAACTCTTCATGAGGCAGAATGGCCCTCTCTTCTTGTTGTAGAAGTCTGGCTAACTCTCCTGGCACTTCACAATCTTTGTCAGCTTCGTACTCAGCGTGATTGACCAAATCTTCAGAGTTATCGAAGGCTAAAACAGAATAGTCACCCATGGAATCCGGAGTGGATGGGTACCTGCATTTGTAAGTATGGGTGTGTGTAAGGGATAGCCATCCTTAAACAAACAAAAATGCAAAAAGAAAGAAAATGAGCTAGTTTATAGATGAAAAACGTCCAATGATTCATTAAAACATGGCATATGATTATGAAGGAAATCAAACCCTTACAAATGGACCTACATGCCCCGGGCAAGGCATGAGGTGAAAATAGTGTGAATTGTTTAAGTTATTACAGACCATAAAAATGGGAAATTGTTCAAAGATAAAATTACTGGTTGATAAAGGTGATAGGAACGAAATCCTTTGCTTCCCAATTGCTCAAACCCCCGTCAACAGTCGGAAAAATCCAATCTTCAAAGTGGCTCTCCTCATCTTCATCTTCTACAACATTGATTCCATGGTGAGAAATCTTGACAAGTGTTCCTCCAATCTTAGTACGACGCATAGCCTTCTGTCCTGCAGCAGTAAACCCTAAGCCAAACTTGTCCGTCTTATGGGGAAAGTCAGGCAATTGTCCCCATACTGTGCTCTTCCCCTCCTTAATCACAGCCTCTGCGTCCTTGAGAGATGCCATTCTAGCCACATGCTTGGGAAAGATAGGTACATCAACCGCTGTCTTCGCAACTGCTACTTCGGGATAGACTTCCTCAAAATGTTGAAAAGGTGTTTCGATGAACTCGCCGTCTAACTCCACATATCTAAAGGAATTGAGATGACTAATCATGTACTCTTCCTCGCCATGCACAATTATGATTTTACCCGTAACAGGATACTTCATCATCTGGTGCAAAGAGGATGTAACTGCCCCGACATAGTGGATCCACGGTCTTCCTTGCAAACATGAGTATGACGGACGGATGTCCATCACGTAGAAGGTGGAGTTGAACACTTCGGTGCCTACCTTGATGGGAATATCAACCTCTCCATGAACCATTCTCTTGGAACCATCGAAAGCTCTGACGACTATGTTACAGGGTTTGAGGGTCAAACCTTCACAATCCAAATGGTCCAAGGCCTTCTTTGGCAGCATATTCAGGGAAGAACCAGTATCGACCAAGACATGGGCGAGGGTGGTTCCTCGGCACTCAACCGAAACATGTAACGCATCATTATGTTTCCTTCCTTTGGGAGTTAAGTCTGCATCGGAAAAGCCCAGGCCGTTGTCAGCAGTAAGACTAGCCACACAATTCTGGAATTGGTCAGCCGAGGTCTCTTGGGGGACATGTGTCGTCTTCAAGAATTTAATTAGAGCCTTAGCATGGGCCTCTGAACAGAGCAGGAGTGCTAACATTGAAATTTTAGAAGGGGTCTGCCCTAATTGTTCCACAATGTCGTAGTCACTTTTTCTGATTATTTTCAGGATTCCATCCATCTCCTTCTGAGTGGTTTCAGGGATAACCACATCATGAGCCTTCGTCCTGACAGGCATTTCCAGTATCCCCTTACCTTTGTCGGTGTTATCAGCGGATGGTCTTTCTTCAGGAGTGTTTAACTCTTCAATCACTGGGCCTTGCACAGAGGGTCCAACATGTGTAGAAGCTTTTAAGGGTCCGAAGACTGCTCGGGGAGGAGCAATCTCCGGAGAAAAGATCTGGCCACTGCGGGTGATCTTACTCGTACCCGCGATGTTCCCTATATCAGGGTCTTCTTCAAAGATTTCTTGGACTGTTTCGATTTGTTTGATGTCGTGGTAGAAGATTTCTCCCCCATAGTTCCACGGTATCATTTTGCTTGATTGGTACGGGACGGGTCCCGACATTGTGATCTTTAAAGGTACACATTCAGAGTTGGGTGTAATCTTGACAGGCCTTTTCCAAGCCTTGGGAGGATTGTCGGAAATGGTTATGATGGCAATATCATTGGTTGAGGTATCACGAGCATCAGGAGTAAATGGATTGAAAGTGTTAACAGGGGTTTTCTAGAAAAAGTATTTCTTGAGTATCCATCAGGCGTTGGACACCCGACTTCAACATTGGACAATCACCTTGAATGTTCAAACAAGAATAGCAGTCTTCGTCACAACCAGGAAAAATCCCGGCTCTCAACAAATTTTCTTTTATCACTAACAATGGAGTCAACATATCGGCAATATCAGTAACATGGAAATTTTCCAAAACAACATGCACATTGTGGTCGTGCTTGGGCATCAGCGCGGACATGACATTGGGCTTTTCAGGAGCGTAAAATTCAACCTCCTTGGCGTCAATTAAGTCCTGAATTTTGTTCTTGAGTGCCTAACAATTATTGGTATCGTGCCCAACACTGTCGGAATGGTAAGCACACTTGGCGTTGGAGTGATAGTATGGAGAGGAAGTATTTGCATTCTTTGGCGCCTCTTTTAAACTAGCCAGATTCAACTTTAGGAGATGTGGAAGGATTTGAGTCGGTGTCATATTTACTGGAGTAAACTGCCGTGGCGGCCTTTGCTGATAAGTTCTGGGCTGATCATTCCTCGGTTGGCTGTTTCTAAGCTGGTCTGATGCGGATTTCTGTATTAACACGACCCCCACTGTTGGCCGACGTTCCTCTCTTTCCTGATTTTTCTGAGTGTATACAGCAGATGCTTCTTTCTTGGTTGGGAAAGGTTTTCTAGCAGCTGTGGATGCGGAAGCATCCTTTTGAATTTTTCCACTTTTGATACCGGCTTCCACCCTCTCACCAGTCAAAATCAACTCAGTAAATCCCGCAGAAGAGCTTCCGATTAGATGGTTGAAGAAGGGGCCAGACAGGGTCCCCAAGAACATGTCAACTAATTCCCTATCTGATAGCGGTGGCTGCACCCTTCCTGCCAGGTTGCGCCACTTCTGGGCGTACTCCTTAAACCCTTCATTTGAAGCCATCCCCATACTCTGTAGCTGAGTACGGGTAGGCGCCAAATCAGCATTGTACTGATACTGACGATAGAAAGCGGCTGCCAAGTCTTCCCAATTGTGGACCTCTGATCTCTCGAGTTGATAAAACTAATCTAACTGAGTGCCAGACAAGCTGTCTTGGAAAAAGTGCACCTAGAGATCTTTGTCGGATGAATGTGGCTGGATCTTTCTAACATACGACCTCAAGTGCATCTTAGGGCAAGACAGACCGTCGTACTTGGCGAATGTCGGCACCTTGAACTTAGGAGGGATAACAATCCCATCTACAAGTCCTAGCTCCTCAAAATCCAATCCGGGCACCCTCTGCAACTCCATAGCTGCCAATCTGTCTTCAAGGTTCTTATACTTGTCGTCCGCTGGTGGATACTGTTGTTCTGAATAGTCTTCGTCTGCTTCCTCTTCCTCCTCTTCTACCTCAAATTCAGAAGGTACAGTAACTCCTTTCCCCTTGCAAATCCCTTCGTCGGACGTTGAAGGAAACTCAAGAGTCCTTCTAGCATCGCCCTCAAATCTTCTTCCGAAAGTAGCTACCCCCGGTCTCTTTTTCTTTTTCTTCTCTTTACTCTTCTCTAGCAGAACTTTGAGATCCTCCTGACCCTTTGCCAAGGTTATGAGGAGTTGTTGAAATTGTGAATTTTGTGCCTGTAGGTCCTTCACTGTTTGCTCCAAATCCATCTTACTGAAATAAACAGCAGAAAGATAAGGAAACCTGGCTTGAAGACCTGCTTATACATATGATGAATGATATGCTATTCATGTAATGCATTCAAGGGTTCAAAAATTCAAATTTGTTGCAAACAAAAAGAACGCCCGTCATATTAAGAAGAAATTTGTTAGTACATAAATGTCCCATGGGCGAATATTACAAAATTCTTAATGTAAAAAGACGTTGCGCATCCTTTTTGGTGCGATGTAGGTGTTGAGAGTTTCCTCCTCGTGAAGTCGGAGGCTGAGCTCTAAAACCTTCTTCTCACTGGCATAAAAGCTGGCTTCAAAAGTATCCCGTTCTTCCTTGAGTTGGATCCAACTCTTTTGCATTTCTTCCCATGATGTTGGCATGTCAGGATGTAGGATGGTGTATGGAACCTCTCCTTCCTTAACAGGATCTTTAATCAAGGGGAGAATGTGAGGATATGGCCTCGTAAGATTCTGAGAGCGGGTTCTTACCCACTTGAGGTAAGGCTCAAGGGGGATGGAATTCTTGTGTCCCAATGTCTTACTATCCACCTTGTTAGGCATCCTCCAAGCTCTGATGAACCTTTGTCGAAGTCCTTGCACATTGTTGTCAAAGTCAAAAACTAGGTCAGGAATCAACATGTCATGAGGGCCATCCCTCCGAGCATATCCAAATTGTCTCAAAGCTAGACAGGGATTGTAGGTAATGCCTCCCCTAATGCCAAGTAATGGGACATTAGGGAATTCACCGCAACGATCAATGATGATGACATTTTCTCTGGACCGAGAACACCAATGTACATCAGAATGTGTGAGGGCCATCAACCGTTGTGACCACCTTAAACCCTGCTCATTCTTCAAAACTGATTGTGGAAGGTGAGAAATAAATCACCTTGCTAGGAGAGGAGTACAGCACATGAGAACACCTATTTTCCTCATTGTTCGTGTGTAAAATGAGTGTAGGATGTCCCCAAGCAATGTAGGTATGGGATTCTTGGACATGAAAATCTTGACAACATTCACATCTATAAGTTGGTCAGGGTTTGGGAACAAGACCAACCCATAAATAAGGAGTGCCACAATCTCTTCAAAGGCTTGTAGATCAAGAGAATTCCAACACTCTCGTGCCTTCTCAAACAAGAACTTTGCCAAGAAGCCCTTGACACCACTTCTGGTTTCCAAATGCCCCTTGATGTCAGATGATTACAAGTGTAATGCTTGAGCAACATCTTCAGGTTTTGGTTCTTTTTCCGTACCGTTGTAGGGTAGTTGATTAAGAATAGGAATTCTCAGGAGTTGAGAAAATTCCTCTAAAGTAGGCACCAATTGGTAATCAGGGAATGTGAAGCAGTGGTGTAGGGGGTCAAAGAACTGGAAAAACACTTTCACCATGTCTTCTTTAATGCTGGTGTTGACTAAGTTGAGGAGTCTACCATGTCTTTCACTAAAGAGAGAATTCTCTGGAATCCTGGAAGTAAGCTCTTTGAGTTGAGGAGGGATTCTCACAAGGTTGACTTGAATTGTTTTCCTGCAAAGAGATTCCATGACCTACAAAACAAGAACAAAGATGAAGATCCAAACCCTTGAAATGGTTAGTGGATGCTGTAGGTGTTTAGGTATTGGCTTGCATTTTTGGTAAATCCCAAGTGTATGTGTGAATGTCATGACTGATGTCATAACATTCTAGTTCAGTTTGTACTGACTCATTAGGTACCTTTGCAGAAAAATATTGTAATTGAAGTACTGATGTTTATAAGTGTGTATCTGAGCATTTTGCAAAATGATCACATTTTGCTAAATCAGTAGACAGGTTTTCTCAGATGTCATAACAGATGTTATGACATCCTGTTCTGAACTAACAGGTATGCAGGATGGATAAGTCTGAGTTTTTTCAGGAAATAACTCAGTCTTTCCTGAACAGAATCCTGCGTTTTCTGAGGGGTAACCTAGCTCAACCCTAACCTGGTTAATAAAGCCCTGTGACCTGGTCTTTAGGTCAAACGGAATTAACCCTAGGATTTTGGAAACCCTAACTGATGTTGCAGCTGCTATATATTCAACAGAGTTGCTGTTTTTCAAGGATCGCTCTTTATTTGATCAGAAGATCATTTGTAATCTGTATAGATTTGATTATTGTACTCCAAGCAATTATCATTGTGATAAGTGCCTTGGAATAGGTTTCTAATTGTAAGGGTTGTGTAGCACTCAAAGCTTTGAAGCAAGAGTGTTTGAATGTTCCTTGACTAAAGCTGTGAAGCAGAGTCAAGTTAGTTGTGTGCATCACTCAAAGCTGTGAAGCACGAGTGATTGTGTTGCTTGATTAAAAAGCTGTGAAGCTTAATCAAGTGTTTGTTTTTGAAGAGTGTCTTCATCAATTCTTAAGTCAAATTGGTTTATGTATCACTGCTGTGATTGAGGGGGAGTGAGTAGGAACTCAGGTTTAAGTTGTACTTAGATTGGAATTGCATTGGGTAGGTCTTAAGTGAAGGAGATAAACTGGTTGGTTTATTCCTGAATTAACATCTCTTATAGTGGATTTCCTCCCTGGCTTGGTAGCCCCCAGAGTAGGTGTTGTTGCACACTCAACTGGGTAAACAATTGACTGTGTTCTTTATTGCTTTTGTATTTACTGTCATATAGTAAGTCAAATACGGTGTCATAACATTGAACGTGACATTGAGTATCTGCAGCCAGAATTTCAATTGGTATCAGAGCAGGCACCCTGCCTGTATTACTGGGTGAGATCTAGGGATATCACTTTCTGGCACTATGGACAAAGAAGGAGTTTTTGGAAATAGACCACCCATTCTGGATGGAACTAATTATGACTACTGGAAACCTCGTATGATTGCCTTCCTAAAATCTCTGGACAAAAAGGCTTGGAGAGCTGCTGACAAAGGATGGATTCATCCCACCATAACTGAGATAGATGGGACAATCAGTCTGAAGCCTGAGGAAGATTGGAGTAAAGAAGAAGATGAGTTAGCTCTGGGAAATTCAAAAGCTTTAAATGCCTTGTTCAATGGAATTGATAGAAACATTTTCAGACTAGTACATCAATATGAACTGGCCAAGGAAGTTTGGGACACTCTCAAAACTACTCATGAGGGCACTTCCAAAGTAAAAATGTCAAGGCTTCAGATGTTGACTACCAAATTTGAGAATCTAAAAATGATGGAAGATGAAACCATTCATGAGTTTCACATGAACATCTTGGAGATTGCCAACACCTCAGGAGCACTGGGAGAAAAGATGTCAGAAGAAAAACTGGTGAGGAAGATTCTCAGATCCTTGCCTAAAAGATTTGCAATGAAGGTAACTGCCATAGAGGAAGCCCAGGACATTAGCAAGTTGAAAGTGGATGAACTTATTGGGTCTCTTCAGACTTTTGAGATGGGGATCACTGATAATGGTGACAAGAAGAACAAAAGCATAGCACTTGTATCCAACACTGATGTTGAATACAAGGAGGATGAAGAAGAAAACATATCAGAAGCTATTGCCATGCTTGGAAGACAGTTCAACAAGCTCATCAAAATAATGGATCCAAAGTCAAGGTCTAATGTTCATAACATTCCCTCTGACATTGACAGTTCCAGCAGAAGACCAAGGTCAGAAGATAAGGGAAACCAAGGCAGAGGTATTCAATGCCATGGATGTGAAGGATATGGACATATTCGAGCTGAATGTCCTACCTTTCTTAAGAAACAAAAGAAAGGAATGACTGTTACTTGGTCTGACTATGATTCAGAAAGTAATTCTGAAGAAGAATCTGCCAAACTAGTTACTGCCCTAACTAGTGTTTGTACTTCTAAAAGTGACACTAGTGATGAAGAAGTGACATTTGAAGAACTGGCTGATACCTACAAGAAATTGTGTATCAGAAGTGCTGAAGTCTGTGTGCAGAATGAGAAACAATCAAAACTCATTATAAAGCTGGAGGCTGAAAAAAGGGCAAATCTTGAAACTATAAGTCATCTAGAAGGAGAAGTTCAATTGCTGAACTCACAACTGAATCAAATGACCAAATCTGTCAAGATGTTGACAAATGGAACAGACAAATTGGAAGAGATCCTTCAGGTTGGACAAAATGTGGGAAATAAATCTGGACTAGGATTTATGGAAGCAAAGAAATCTGGTACTGGTAAGCAAATGTCAAAACAGATGTCTCAACACAACTCTCAACATCAGGAACAGAGACATATGAAGAAAAGATACCAAAGATGGAAATGTCATCATTGTGGGAGATATGGTCACATAAAGCCCTTCTGCTTCAGACTACATGGATATCCTAATCAGAACTCAGGTGTCAAACCTAAGTCTAAAAAGGTACCACATGCTCCTAAATGGAAGAAAAAGGCTACTGCACTGATAGCTCACACTTCCCTGAGGATCTCTGCAAAGGAAGATTGGTACTTTGACAGTGGATGTTCCAGACACATGACTGGATTCAAAAATCTCCTCAATAATGTTATGCCTCACACCACCAGTTTTGTGACCTTTGGAGATGGTGCTAAAGGTGAAGTCAAAGGAGTTGGTAATTTGGACTGCCCTGGAGTTCCAAGTCTGAATAAAGTACTGCTGGTAAAAGGGTTGACTGCTAATCTCATTAGTATCAGTCAATTATGTGATCTAGGATTCAAGGTCAACTTCTCAAGATCTGAATGTCTAGTAATTAATGAAAAACTAGAAGTTGTAATGAGAGGAATCAGATCCAAAGATAACTGTTACGTGTGGCAGCCTGAGAACACTGATATCTCCACTATGTGTCAAATCATCAAAGAAGAAAAAGAGATGAAACTGTGGCAGCATAAGCTTGGTCTACTTCATCTAAGAGCTATTTCTATGGAAGCTGTCAGAAGAACTCCAAAACTATAGGTTGATAATATCTGTGATGTGGCAAATAAACTTGAAGAAGGATGTGTTGTCAGAACCTTAAGTCATCTTGACAAGGATGTTGGAAATAACAAGTCTAATAAATTCTGTTCTCAAAACATCTGGTCAAAACAAATGCTCCCTGAGTACAATGTTACACAAGATGTTGTGACATTGTGTTGTGACAATCTGAAAACAATCAACATTTCCTTGAACCCTATTGACTTTGAAGAGAAGAAGTCATTTAAACTGGAACATAGTTTCTCTAAGCTTCAGCTGACTGATTCTTCTACCAAGGCTCTTGTTGGAAATAAGCTTGAAAATTTGAGGGGAAGGTTGGGTATTCTCCAACATAAGAAATTATAGCAATTAATTTTGCTTAAAACAAAGGTTGAAGGAATTAACTTTATTAAGTCTATCATTAGTGGGTTAAGCTTATACTTTCACAATTCTTTCAAAATCTTTAAGAAGTTGAAAAGACTCCCTTTTACCCTCTACCTCTCTCGTCCTTGCAACCTGTTTTCTCCTCTCAATCAAAGATCTTCCTCAAACTGCTACCATTACTCAAAGTCAATCAAAATGTCTCAGACATCGTCTTCAACCATGGCAACTTCGTCATCCTCATCATCGTCATCATCTGACCAAGATTCTAGGGCAATCACCACATGCATAGAATCTGAAGTTCTTGAGGTCACTCCTCTCAGGGAGATGGCAACTGACCCAGCCAAAGTCAAAAAGCTCAGAACCAGACATGCAGGAAGAGCTCAAGCTACAGCCTCTGGTAATTCTTCTCATCCTTCTTCTTCTGTACCTAATAGAGAAGGATCAGTTCAAGTTCACCAAGCTATTGCTAGGCTGGTTACTAGTATACTGAGTGGCAACCAATCTGTACCGGGGATTTCTATCCCTTTAAATCAATCAGAAAGTCCAAATGTGGAAGTTTCTGAAAATGTAGATGTCACTGAGAATGTTGTGACACCAAAAGACAACATTCAGAACCCCTCTGAAAAGGCTGCTGATCCACCTATCATTGATGTGGATGAAGATTACTCAGATAATGAACTGATTGCTAATGTGAACCCTAGCATAGCTAGGAGATTGATGAAAAGAAAGAGTAGTCAGAATGATAAACCTGATGCTAAGAAATCCAAGGCTGAAGGCATGGCTGAGAAAAGTATTCAAACAAAAGGAAAGAAGGCCCATGTGCATACTGCTAGACAACCAATCTCTAAGAAGAGTAAAGAACCTGAAACTTCTGATTCTGATGAGGAATCAGAATTTGAGATTGATATTGAAGAAACTCCCATCAGAAGGAAGCTCCCTTCCAGCAAAATTGCTAGAGTGCCTGAAGTGCCAACAGACAACATCTCTTTTCATCATCCTAACAATGCAAACAGATGGAAGTATGTTTGCTTAAAGAGAATAGCCTTAGAGAGAGAACTCAACAATGATGCCTTGGAGTGCAAAGACATCATGGACCTGATCAAGAATGCTGGGCTAATGAAGACAGTGATAAAGTTTAACAAATGTTATGAAAATCTGGTCAAGGAGTTTGTAGTGAACTTGTCAAATGATTGTGCTGATGGAAGGTCAGCTGACTTTGAAAGTGTTTTTGTTAGAGGAAGAAGGGTCAAGTTCTCTCCATCAGAAATCAACAAGTTTCTTGGAAGAACAAATAAGGACTGTCCTGATCTAGAGGCAACTGACAATGAAGTTTGTCTAACCATCACAGCCAGGCAAGTAAAGTGCTGGCCCTTGAAAGGGAAGCTGAATGCTAGTAAACTCAGCATGAAATTTGCCATCTTGCATAAAATAGGTGCAGCCAACTGGGTGCCTACAAATCACAAATCAACTATCTCCACAGGATTGGGGAGATTTATCTATGCTGTGGGAACCAAGACTGCTTTTGACTATGGGAGGTACATCTTTGAACAAACTTTAAAGCATGCTGGCAGTTATGCTGTCAAAGGACCAATTGCCTTTCCCTCCCTCCTTTGTGGAATCATCCTTGCACAATACCCTGATATCCTTGTGGCAAGAGATACAGTCTGCAAAAGAGCTCCTGCCCTTGGCCTGCACTACAAACTGTTTCAGGGATCTCATGCTCCAGACATTGTCATAACATCAGCTGAGACATCGTCTGTGAAGACCCAGTCCAAGACATCAGATGTCATAGCTGTTTTAAAAGAAACTTGCAAAGAGCTGGATGCTAGAAAAAGGACCCTAGAAATTCTAATTGCCAGGCTAGAAAAGGAGGAAGCTGAAGAAAACAGAAGGGAAGAAGGTGTAGAAGCTGAAGGACATCTCAACATTGAAGAAACTAGCTCCTCTGAGTCTGATGACAGTGCTTGAAGGTTGATTGCTGTTTGGTGGTGTTGCTGGTTGGTGCTGATATCTGGTGGAGTTTGGAAGTGTATTCAGTTGTTTTCTGCTGCTGCTCTTATTATTTTGTTTTGGATAACTGTATAATTTTATGAACATGTATCTTTGGCCCATTTGTGGCTAAAGAGGGGGAGAATATTTTGGTACTTAATTAGTACTTGACATTCTATTTTTCTGCTGTCACTTATTTCTGCTGCTATCTATCTCTGATTGTTTAGGGTCTTTAGCCAAAAATCTGCCAAAGGGGGAGTTTGTAGGTGTTTAGGTATTGGCTTGCATTTTTGGTAAATCCCAAGTGTATGTGTGAATGTCATGACTGATGTCATAACATTCTAGTTCAGTTTGTACTGACTCATTAGGTACCTTTGCAGAAAAATATTGTAATTGAAGTACTGATGTTTATAAGTGTGTATCTGAGCATTTTGCAAAATTATCACATTTTGCTAAATCAGTAGACAGGTTTTCTCAGATGTCATAACAGATGTTATGACATCCTATTCTGAACTAACAGGTATGCAGGATGGATAAGTCTGAGTTTTTTCAGGAAATAACTCAGTCTTTCCTGAACAGAATCCTGCGTTTTCTGAGGGGTAACCTAGCTCAACCCTAACCTGGTTAATAAAGCCCAGTGACCTGGTCTTTAGGTCAAACGGAATTAACCCTAGGATTTTGGAAACCCTAACTGAAGTTGCAGCTGCTATATATTCAACAGAGTTGCTGTTTTTCAAGGATCGCTCTTTATTTGATCAGAAGATCATTTGTAATCTGTATAGATTTGATTATTGTACTCCAAGCAATTATCATTGTGATAAGTGCCTTGGAATAGGTTTCTAATTGTAAGGGTTGTGTAGCACTCAAAGCTTTGAAGCAAGAGTGTTTGAATGTTCCTTGACTAAAGCTGTGAAGCAGAGTCAAGTTAGTTGTGTGCATCACTCAAAGCTGTGAAGCACGAGTGATTGTGTTGCTTGATTAAAAAGCTGTGAAGCTTAATCAAGTGTTTGTTTTTGAAGAGTGTCTTCATCAATTCTTAAGTCAAATTGGTTTATGTATCACTGCTGTGATTGAGGGGGAGTGAGTAGGAACTCAGGTTTAAGTTGTACTTAGATTGGAATTGCATTGGGTAGGTCTTAAGTGAAGGAGATAAACTGGTTGGTTTATTCCTGAATTAACATCTCTTATAGTGGATTTCCTCCCTGGCTTGGTAGCCCCCAGAGTAGGTGTTGTTGCACACTGAACTGGGTAAACAATTGACTGTGTTCTTTATTGCTTTTGTATTTACTGTCATATAGTAAGTCAGATACGGTGTCATAACATTGAACGTGACATTGAGTATCTGCAGCCAGAATTTCAGATGCATATGATGCTTTATGATGTTCATGATATATGCACAAACACATGTACAAGCAAGTCACACAAAACCCTAGTTTCAGGCTTGCATGAGGATTCATAGGTAAGTACCCTCTTGAGTTTAGTTGGCTCAAAACCTGTCCTATAAATAGTAACCGGGTTCTAAGGAGCTCAATATCATTGGATTGTTTTCTATGTTCATTGTTTTGGTTTAGCCACTTAACTAGCGACCAAAATATTCCAAGAAAACAACCCTCAATGAGTGTAGTATCGAGTATCTACCAACTTCGGACTGCACCAAAGCCGGTCATCTCACTACCCCTAATAAAAGGCCAAGATGGTCAAGTAAGGTTCTAGTTCATTAGTGCTTAATGACATCACTCATCGGCCCCGTATTCTCTTTGATTGACTCAAAGGCTACCGGTACTCACAAATATGTCGCACTAATATAGCTATTGCTTCAACTGTGTCGGTATACCCCGCACAGTTTCCACAATGTATTGCTATCTATGAATGTTTCCCAAATCCGGGTGGAGAATTTCAAACCCAAACAAGAGAACCAAAATGTAAAGCAATCAAAGCAAACAATAATCATGCAAAAGGGTGATCTAAGCCCTAAGATTACTCCAATTTTAGAATAATCCCCAGCAGAGTCGCCAGTTCTGTGATACAGTGGGAGAACTGACTTGTGTTTTGCATTTTGTGTTCGCAAATGTTTCGGTTTAGCAAGAGTCGCCACCGACTTTTTATTTTATCCTAAGGACAGGTCAAAAAGCACAGGAAAGACCTTTGAGATGTTTTCTTGGGTTTGGGGAGTAGATTATAGAAAGGGAAGGTATTAGCACCCTTTCTATCCATGGTTATCCATGGGCTCTTAGTTATTTGCTTAGATCACTTGCCTTTGCTTTTCAATTGTTTTAAATGGTGCTTTGTGTGTGTGGTTTTAAAAATGCTTTGAAAAAGATGCCTTGTCTAGGCAACCTTTGTAATGATTCTTGTTTGAATATATACAAAGGTGTAGGTCTTTTTGAAAAGATAATTCAATGTTTTGAAAGTTGTTTTGAAATTGTTTTTGAAGTTGTGTTGTGGAGTGTATTTTGAAAAAATGGAAAGGATGTTTTGCAAGATTTTTAATCAAGTAACTAAGAGTTGTCTACCCTATTTTACTCAAAGATCTTTCTTATGTTTTTAACCCTTTTAACAGTGTTGTTTCACCATTGTATTTGGTGAACAAACTTGTGTTAGGATGTTAACGGGACAGGCGCGGGTCATCGTATAGACCATGATTAGTAATTTTGCAAAGTATCTTAGCAATTTTTGAGGGACTAAGATCATTTTTGTAAGGCAACTTTGAATAGCGTCATCGAGGGACTATGATCTTTTGATTTTGTTTGTTTTACCAAGATACTTTGCATGCGTAACATGGCCATTTTAAATTTAGGCAACCGAGTGGAGATACCTTAAGGGGTGTTGGTGTGCAAGTGTGTTTTATTGCATGCAAGAGTTTTATCTTTGAATTAGGATTTTCTATTTCATTGATTTTATCTTGCCATACACATCCTAATTACTAGCATTTATATTTGAAAGCGATAAAAGGCGGAAATGTAAAATCCTACACTATTACAACATTTAGGGGATGGGGATACACATTTGTACATGGGGTGGTTCAACGAGAAAAGTAGATAAGAAAAGAAAATAACAAAGGCAAGATAGATAGAAAGAGAGAGAGAGCCAGCACGTTGCTGAGAGGAAGTCAGAAGTTCTGACTCAGGCCTGCTGCCAGATTATCAACCTTTTGGTGAAACTGTATGAGTCAGAACTTCTGACTCTGGCACCTGCAAAACAGAATCCTGTTAGTGGGAAAATCATAAGTTCTGACCCCCATGCGCTGCAAGACAAAAGTTTGTTAGTGGGGAAATCAGAAGTTCTAATCCTGCTGGAAATACAATAATTTTCAGAAGTTCTGATATTATTGACAGCAAAACATGCTTCAGATGTGCTAACATCAAAGTCAGCATTTGGCTTCTCCCTGTGCTAGTCAGAACATCTGCAGTTTTGTTATTTTTCCATAGAACAGAAAACATGTTTGGGACAACTTCAGCAAATGTCAAAGTGTTTCAGGAGACAGAACCAACAAGGTCACAGGCAGGTTCTACACTGATTTACTTCCTACTTAAACATTCTGAGGTATGAAGATCCTCAGAACGCAAACAGCAGCAACATGATATTTACATTATTTTTATTGAGCATGCAAAGCTGATGATGCTAGCAGCGTGATGAAGGTCAGCAGGTGCTTACCTGGCTGTTGGAAAAGTCTGTGAATGGGAGCTAGCTTTTAGCTCTGATGGTGTTCTGGACAGGTTCTTTTTTGAAGGGGTGGATGGAGAGGGTATGTGTATATATGGTCAGAAGCTGTAAGGGTGTTCTTTGGTCACAAAACAAACTGGGTATTAATGAAGTTTGGAGGTAGGAAGTTCAAAGTTATGAAACACTGGGGAATTTCGGCAGAGTTTCACAAGGTTTCCTTCACCAGAGTTTTCTGTTTCTTCTAAATTTTTCTGGCTGTTTTTTTCACGTCCCCTTTGTGATGGACAATGGTGTCCTATTTATAGGCAAGGCTTTGTGGGTTTTTGAACGTTAAGGGCGCCAATATTATGCAGTAGAGGTTCACTTGTCTTTTTTTTGAAAGAGGTTCATGAAAAGTTGTGATAATGGACAGCTTTTCATCCTAGGCTGGAACAGCAGGCAAGGATTGAGGAGAAGTGACCTCTATAGGTGAAAGGTGGTGCGTAGACCCATTCCTAAACCTGCATAAAGGTGTTTACCAAGCCACACGTGGAGAGACCCCTTGGATGAATGTTCAGGAGTGGTTGGGAGCATTAATGAGCATTAAATGGTGATGAGATTTATCAACATCAAAAATCTTGTAATATGAGATTTTGCATCAAAACCTGAACCAGTAGTTCTGCTTTACCAAAACAACGTAAACCAAGCTCTGACCTTGGCCTCTTGCTATCTTAGCAAATTCTGAGGATTCTCCTGACTTTCTAGCATGTTCCTTGGATTTGCTTCTGGAAATCCTGGACTTAGAATTCTGTGTCAGTGTAACACCCACTTTTCTGACCCTTTCATCTTCTGATTCCAGTATGTTCTGAAGGAGCCTTCAGACTTCTTTGCTTTCTTTGCATTCCTCTAGCAAACTCTGGCTGAACTTACGTAACTGCTGAAAGAGCCATGTTCTGTTTGAAGATTACGTGTTAAACCACGTTTACAACCTCTAACTGAGTTGATGTAGCTGCTGAAGAGCCAACTTCTGACTGCGTTGAGTCAAGCTTGCAACTTCTGATCATTTCTTTCTGGAGGTTGGTTCAGAAGTTCTGAAGTGCTATCTTCTTAAACACCCATTTTTAGAGAAAAATTCCAAATATTTAGAATTTAATTTTTCCAAGGTAAAAGCTTTGCCTTTAGAGCTTGTGTGATCATTTTGCTCTTGTAAATGGTCTGCTTGGGAAGAAAAGATAATTCAGGACTTGGATTTGTTTAAGAGAAACTCTGAGAATCCAGGATGATTTCCTGAAGAATGAGAGGGCAAATTTTGGGGTATAACACCTGGATTTCGACCAGGTAACAGTTTAAGTTACTACGAAGCCTGGAACCCCACCAGATAGTAGTTCACTTCTTCAATTACTGTGAAGCCTGAATTTCGACCTGAAAACAGTTTAAGTTGCTGCGAAGCCTGGAACACGACCAGATAACAATTAACTTCTTCAATTACTGTGAAGCCTGGATTTAAACCAGATAACAATTTAAGTTGCTGCGAAGCCTGGAATCTGACCAGATAGTAGTTTACTTCATCTAAGTCATTGTGAAGCCTGGAATACGACCAAATAACAATCAACTTCATTATCCTCAGCAAGTCACCATGAAGCATGGATTTCAACCAGATAACGACTAACTTTTATCTCCCCAGTCAAGAGATAACTCCTAATAGAGTAATGGACAACTATAGCTCCTAGACTCTATTCCCCAAACAGAAATCAACATTGCCCAACGGAGTCCTCCTCAGACAGCAGGAACAGGAATCCCTATAAAAATACTTCTTAGGAAGTCAGCATCTACTTTGGATGGCATCTGTAAGCCCATCTCCGACAACTCTATGTCATCTTATCCAAATGAAATTTGTAAGCCCATTCTCGCCATAATCAACAATCAGTGTTACTTCATGCGAGTGCAAATTTCTGGGTACTCTAGTGTTCAATCATCTTCCACCTACAAATCATGAAAGGAAGATGTGATCGGTGGATCTGGAACTGACTGTTTAACGCTGGTTCGCGAAATGTCGCGGAAGCAAGAGTCGCCACCGTCTTTTATTTTCTCCAAATGGAAAGGACAAAAGCACAGAAAAATTCCTTAAAGAGATTGCTCTCGGTTCGGGAGGTAGGTTATAGAAAGGGAAGGTGTTAGCACCCTTTCTATCCATGGTTATCCATGGGCTCTTAGATACTTGCTCATTGTGTTTTCAAAATTGTTTGTTTGCTTTTCAACTGTGGGTTTTAAAAAGTTTCTTTGAAAATTCCAGTTCGACTCTTGTATCGGTCCTCAAGAGTGTTTGAAAATTTGCTTTCGAAAGCTTTTTGAAAAGGTGTTGGTGTGAAAAGTATTTTTTGAATTTGTTTTGAATTTAGAGCAAGTATCTACGAGAACCTACCTACCCTAAGGAATTCGTCTGTGTAAATGTCCTTTAAAGTAGTGCCATCCCACCATTGAGAGGTAGGTAGCACCACCGTTGGAGGTGTTCGGGTCAATTCGAGGTTTGGGACGTGGTGATCACCAGAGCAATGGGAAGACACCTTAGAAGCTACCCTCATGCCAGGTTCCCGGATCATGAGGACTTACTAAGACATCCTCTACTCGACGATCACCTTTCGAGGCAAGGCAACAGTGAGGCGTACCCTAGGGGTGGTGTGTGATTTGTGTGTCGTTTTCAGATATTTTGTCTTGTTCATGTTATTGGTGACCTAAGCGTTTGTTTTTATTTTTTTGTCCATTCATTCTTGCATGCATTTTATTTAACAGTTAAGAAGTGCGAGAAGGTAAAATTCTAAGCTATTACAAAAGGCGCGGGTCCACATCGCCAAAATTTCCGGAACCCGATTTGACAGAAAATAAAGAATTAGAAATGCGAGAAATAAATATTACATGGCCTTGGGAGAGGTACATAAAATTATATGAAAAATAAATAAACACGCGAATTAAATAAGAATTGAGAACTAGGGCGTTGGACCCTTTTAAATAGAATTAAATTAAATTATCATTTACAAATTAATTAAGATTAAAATGAAAAGAAATTATTTTTTGGTATTTTTTGTACTTATGAATTTGATGAAAAAGATTAAATGAAATTAAAATTAAATTAACCCTAATTCTAATTGTTTTTTAGTTTATTACAAAATATTAAAGTTTAAACCTAAGTTAACCTAATTAATTACATGGTAATTTAATTACAAAAATAAATAATATTTAATTATTAGTGAAGAAAAAAGAAAATAAGGATAAAAATCATTACAAACCCTAATTCTACCAATTTTAAGTTTTATTGAAAAGATATTTGCATTAAACCTAATTTAATAAGCTAAAATTAATTAATAATATTTATTTACAAAAATATATTAATTAAATAAATACATTTAATTTTTGTCTTTTCTGATTTTTGTGTTTTTATGTTTTTATGAAAAAATAATTAAATTAAGGAAATTAATTAAAAAACAATAATTGAATCAAATAAAAAGAATAATGCAAAGAATATTGCAAACCTAGGGGGGTCTGCCCCCAAATTGGGAGGTAAGTCTTTAGCAATTTGAGCCCAATAAGCTTCAGGCCTTGTAGACTTTTTCCACTAGCGTGCCCAGGCGTTGACTGAGGTTCACCATATTCTTTAGGTCGTGACCCTTGGATTGATGAGATTGAACGCGTGGCAGGCTGAGATTTTGGACGTATGGTATTCCTCCATGGTGAACCTGCACAGAATCCTTAATAGAAAAATAATGTGAAAGGGGTGGGGGACCTGGGGCTCGAACCCAGGTCCCAGGGGTTACCAGCGTACACGTCTACCACTGAGCCATCCAACACATTTTGATTATAATATGACTAAGAATTAATATGAAATAAAACGCGTATTAGTGAACTTTTTAGCGCGAGAATTCAAATTAGCCAATCAGCTGATGCCACAGGGTCGTCTTCTTCGTTGCTTTGTTTTTCCCTGAAATAGAAAAAGAGTTAGCGGGGGTTTTGAACCCCCCCAAATTATGCTTGATTTGATAATAGCGATTAGGCCATGTGACCTCAGAAATTAGGCGCGATGGTTTCATTATTTTCGTCCCAACGCACTGAATTTGGTCATGATATTATGAGGCTATAATTTTATGGCTTTTAGAAACGCCTAATTTGGAACTCAAGAAAACCTAGCCTGCATCAATGGTAGAATCATGTATAGCGCATAAAAACACAATTAACTTATATGGTTAGCTTCAGAATCTTCTCATTAGTCAGAATCTATGAAAGAAATGTCATGAAAATGCATAAATATTAAAATACGATTATGAAAAAAAAGTGGAAAAGTTTGATTTCTGTACAACGATTCAAGGCGTTAGAGTTGATGTTCTTGATCCAGGATCCTTCCTTGATGTCCCAGGAAGGTGATAGGATGGTTGTTTTGGCTTGAAATGCTTGGGAATAGCGATTTCAGTTTTGGAATTTCTTGCAAAAAATTTGAGTTTGGCTCTTGGTATATGGCGCAGCTTAGACCTCTTTTGCATTAGGGTTGCACTTGGTACTTATGTGTGAAGGTTATAGGGTTGAGAAGCTGATCACAAATCCATGAATTGATGAAAAATATATTTGATTTTCAAGCCATTATTTTCAAATCTTTTTCAAGCATATTTGGTCTCAATCATATCCAATCATCTTCAATTCTTCCCTAATCTGATTTGCACGAAATATTGGAGATATTATATGCACAAAAAGATTTGAAATAGTAGGTTTAACATTTTTCATGTATTTTTATTAATTAAATGAATTATTAGTAAAAAAAATCCAAATAAATAAATAAAAAACTGAAGAAAAACTTCCCTTTGGGCCAAATGGTCGTGCACATGTCTTGGATAATGAATTGTGGAAGAAAAAGAGGCCCATTAGCAATTTTAGGTCATTTGAAGCAATGTTGACTTTTCAAAATATCCAAAAACTTTCCCAACTTCCACAAGGCATAACTTGCTCAATTTTTAAGCTTTGCTCATGTTCTGGGACATTTTGGAAAGGTCTTTGAGTCCTCTAACCAATGCCTTTGGTCCCATGTCAATTTGATTTACCAATCTCAAGTTATGGCCTTTGACTTAAAGTCCCTTTTTGTTGACTTTTGAAAATGACCTATAATGTTGAAATTAATAACTTTTTGTGAGAGCATTTCTTGGACTTGAAGTATGAAGAGGAGTTGTAGGAAATGTCTTTCTCTTCAAAATGAGCTTTGGATGGAATTTTTCTGATAATCCATGTGAAAGTTATGCCCTGGTCAATTTACAGTTGACTTTTTCAACTGTCAAAATAAGGAAACTTTTGCATCTTGAGACTTTTTGAGCCAAGCTTTGAGAATCATGATCAAGCATTGATCAAATGATGTTTGTGGCTTCAAAATGAGATGTTGGACAAAAATTTGAACTTTTGACTGTCAAATGACCATTTTGCCCCTACAGTTGACTGTAGTGCAATTAGGGTTTTGACTGTGCAATTTTGTGCTGAAAGTCTTGAAACTTGATATGAGGATGCTTGACCATGTTTGTAGGCATGTGGGACTTGATTGGACCCTTGGAAACTTCATTTTCTTTGCCAGAACCAAAACCCTAATTTTGACTGTTTAGGAGGCCCTTGAACTGTGCAACCCTTGGGGAATTTTGCAGCTTTGACTTTGCAATTCTTGAAGAATATGGGAGGGCAAATTTTGGGGTACAACAGAAGACAAGTCAATCTACATCTTCAAGTTTAAGAAGATTGAACAGGGGCAGCTCTTGTACCCCAAAATTTACCCTCTCATATTTTTCCAAGATCTTTTCTTATATGGGTGGTTACAAACACTTGATTAAAGAAAAATAAATTTTTTTGAAGATGAACAAGGTGTCTTTTGATTGACATCTTGACAAGCTTCGTTTGGGCATCTAGATCCTTCGAACAAGCTTGGTTTCAAATTCTTCGATTAGGCATTTGGCACTCTTCGCTGTAGGTTTGATTCACAAGTTTTGAATGGGCACTGGGTTCCCCTTCGATCATCTTCAAATCACAAGGCTTCGACTGCGCATTGGTTACTTCAGGCTTGCCTTTGATTCACAAGGCTAACGGCCTATACAAGTTCCTTTCGATTCACAAGGCTAATGGCCTCTTCAAGTTCCCTTTGATTCACTAGGCCAAAAGCCCCTTCATGCTTGCTTTGGATTCACAAGGGCAGAGGTTTCTTCTTTGATTGCCTTCAATGCATAAGGCAAAGACTTCCTATGCGCTTGCTCTCAAGGCCAATACCCCTCAACACAGCTTCTGCACTATGATACATAATATGACCCTTTTGAAAGAGCACTCCAAAAGCCCATTCGAAGGACACATACTGCTGGCCATTTGAAAGAGACACATAATCACTGAATGCAAGTTTATCTTATGATGAGTCTTGGTCCTACATGTGGCCAGGCCTAGGCGTCCTGTGCAATGGGATTTGAAGGAAGTGACAAAAGAGGCTTCGATTGGCAGAATGGAGTTCTCACTTCGGGGTATTTGAATCAAACAACTAAGGCAAATAGATGGGTCTAGTATAAAGCTATTTGAAGGACACGTAAATAATCCATTCAAAGAAGAAATTTAAAGGCTCATTCGAAGGACTCTTAGTATTGTCTGAAAGAAAGGGGTTTGGTCAAAGATTAGATCTAGTTGGCCAAAATGAAAGAGAGAGAAATATGCAAAGATGCTGGCTGGCCCAAAACCCCACATATTGCCATATTCAAGCTCCCTGCATAAGCATTCATACTGAAGGAACCTTCGATTAGCCTAGAAAGAGTTTTTGTTGGGGCTAGCTGAGTAGGGGCTCAATCAAAGAGGCCCCAATGAAGAGACTTAAGCCATTCGATGGACACACCTTGGTGGCCCATTCAAAGAGCACACAAGGCATACATATGGACTATTCGAAAAACACTCAAAAAATCCATTCGAAGGAGACATTCAAAAGGCCCATTCGAAGGGTACACAAAAGGTCCATTCAAAAGACCCATTCGAAGGATATACAAAAGTTCTAATCGAAGGGTAGAGACAGAAGGTATTATAAAGTCAAAGGTGTCCAGGTTCATAAAAAATTCAAAAAGGGACAAGAAACCATGTCTTTGGCAAAGTTTCAAAGTGACATTCATGGCCTTTAAAACACCAACAAAATGGTTGTTTATTCCTTTGTCTTCTTGTCCCCTCCATCCCCTCTATATAAGGAGCACACTAGCAAGCTCAAAAAAGAGGACATACACTAGAGAACATACACACTATACACACACGCTTCCTCATAAGCCACACCAAAATTATCAAAAATCTCCGGAGTGATCCAAATCGAAGGAATCTTCAACAACACTCCACTAACTCCTTGAAGTTTGCAGAGAACATTCCCAAGCACTAGACACCTCCAACACCACAGATCCATACACCACTGTTGGTAAGGAAAAGTAAGGAATCAAATTCCATATTTTCTTTGCATGTCATAGTCATTCAATTTTCATTCATGATCGAAGGACATAGGTGTGGTACCCAGGTCTGTATTTGTTTCTTTTTGTCTTTAATGTTTATGTTGCAATCCAGCATAAATAAGGCCGGTGTGCACAGAATCGAAGGACCTGGGCTTGGCACCCAGGTCATGCTTTTATTTTTGCTAACATATCTTTGCAGATTCAGAGCCCTCACAGGTGATTCATCAGGCCCTTTCAACAATGCCCTCTGGATCGAAAGCCACATCCTTTCACTGGATCGAAGAGGAACACCCGTTCACTGGATCAAAGGATAGCCATTTTCTCCTGGATCAAAGAAGACAACTCCTTCTCTGGATCGAAGAAGACACCTTCTCTGGATCAAAGCCTCCAATTTCCCCCTGGATCGAAAGACACTTTCTCTGGATCGAAGCCTCCCATTTTTCTCCCTGGATCGAAGAATGCCCCTTTGTATTTTTATTTTTTTCGTTATTTCTTTATTGACTTTATCATTTTAAATTAACTTTAAATAAAAAAATCACAAAAAAAAACATTAGATTAGTTTTTATTAATCAAATTAATTTGTAAGCAAATTAATTAATCATTTTAACCTTTTCTTGAAATTAAAGTTAAATAGACTTAGGTTGTATTTTCTTAAAATAAAACAAAACAAACAAAAATATTTCTTTTCCTTAGGATTTAGGCGTCCCTTTTAATTCTTTTGCGCATTTATTTACTTTCGCATTTTTTTCTTCATCTTATTGTAACTGCTTCCCAATTTGTAATAGTAACTAGGAATTTAATTTTCGCATTTCTATAATGTACCTCTCACAAAGCCATGTAATAGCGTAGGATTTACATTTCTGCACTTTACATTTCTGCACTTTAAATTACTGTATATACCACTGCTAGTAATTAAGATTGCATGACAAGACTGAAAGCAAACACTATCAAATCTAAGTGTGCAAGATAAATAGCTTAACTAAACACAATTTCACATATACATCTCTAGGGTATCCCACTTCGGTTGCCTTTAAAAGACAGTCACAATTCTCAAAACGTGAGAAGTTTTAGTGGTTGTCCTCTAGTTTGAAAGATCACAAGTCCCTCGATGACCCTCTTGACGTTTCCTCGGTTAAAAGTGATCTTAGAACTTTAGGGTAGTTACTAAAATTCCTTTCCAAGTCGCCTTTATAACGGTAACGTCCCTTCGAATGTCCCTCAAACATCCAACGATAGGGCTACCTACTCACTAATAGTAAGATAACACTACCTAAAGGATAGGAGGAAAAGAATAAACCTTTTTTAAGTACAAGTAGATAGTTGTTAGATGCTTGCTCAAATAAAATAAACTTTTCACACTTACGCATTTCAAAAACATCTTTCAAAGACATTTTCTTTGTCAACACTCTTGAGGACTGATACAAGAGTTATCACAAAGTGAATCGCCGCACTAAGGCATTTGCAAAACAAATTTTCATAACACACAAAGCACAAGCAATTTTCAAAACATGAGCTAGCATTTAAGAACCCGTAGAAAACTACGGATGGAAAGGGTGCTAACACC
This sequence comes from Vicia faba, assembly GCA_948472305.1. Taxonomy (NCBI): domain Eukaryota; kingdom Viridiplantae; phylum Streptophyta; class Magnoliopsida; order Fabales; family Fabaceae; genus Vicia; species Vicia faba. The sequence continues at coordinate 700,474,240 of OX451739.1, read as the reverse complement.
TTCCCTTTCCATAAACTACCCCCCTTACTAAGAAAATTCTCGAAAAAGTCTTTTTCTGTTCTTTTCACCCTTTCCTTATTTGGATAAAAGAAAAGTTAGTGGAGACTATTGTTTAATGTTGTAACCCAAAATTTGCCCTCCCATATTTCTCAAGATATTGCAAGAAAAATCTCCAAGTTGCTCAAGTTTTCTCAAGAGTTGGACATACAAGCTATCTCCTAAAGCAGTCAACCCCAAATTAGGGTTTTGTGTTGCATCAAGGTCCTTGAGTCCAAATGACCTCAAGGGCTCCCCAATTCCCTAATATGTTCTCAAGATCATCCATGTCAAAATTCAAGCCTTGCAGGGAAAGTTTGCTCAGTCAATTGCTCAAAGGTCCAAAAATCGACTATGCTAGGGCAAAAGTCAACTGTGACCTATATACAGTCAAACTTCAAGATTTTATGTCAAAATTCTCATTTTGAAGGATATTTCATCATTTGAGCAAGGTTTGATCATGATTCATCAAGGATTGCTCAAATTTCATCAAGACTCAAAAGTTGCTAAATTAGGGTTTTGTAAGAAAAGTCAACTCAACTTTGACCAAGCATAACTTTCTCATACCTTATGATAAATGACCCATCCAAAGCTCATTTTGAAGAGCATGCAATTTCCTACAATCCATATTCATACCCCAAGATCAAAATATGCACTCACAAGAAGTTATAAATTTGGACATTATAGGTTATTTTTGAAAGTCAACAAAAATACCTTTTTTCCAAAGTTTATAACTTGAGAATGGAATATAAAAATTATATGAGACCAAAAGGGTTGATTAGATGACATCTCAAGATTTCTAAAAAGTCCAAGAACACCTCCAAAAGTTCAAAATTGAAGAAGTTATGCATTGTTGAAGTTGTACTTTTTTGCAAAATTGCCAAAAGTCAACTATCCCTAAAACATCAAATTTTGTCAAATGGGCCCATTCGTTTCCACTTGATTTGAGCTTGCATAGTTGCCCACGTGTCCTAGCTTTAGCCATGATCCCATATTTCATTTTTATTATTTAATTTGATTTTTTATTGCATTTATTCATTTTAAATCAAATAAAATCATAGAAAATCCAAATAATTAATAACTCTTGATTTTTTTATTGTTTTAGGCTTTGTTCACAGCTAGCATCACCATCAAATTCGTATCAAGCCGAATCATGTACAAAAAGATTGAATCAAATCAAATTTGGAAGGTTTAATAATGGAGATCAAATCACATTCATGTGCATTGATATGAAGGGATTCAGTCCATGATTCTTACCCTAATACAAAGCATATTACATAAGCAAGCCAAGGCATACGAAACAAGGGTTGGAAAGTGCAGAGAGAGGCAGAACAAAAAGTGAAAAAATCACAAAAAGTGAGAAGTCGAAATCCAGGTTAGAGGCATTTTCAGAGGCCAAGACTTGTCCCAATCGCTTCCTGAGCATTCACTCAAGCTACCTGGATCAAAACCAAGCATCTTCAAACTCCATAACATGCTGTAAGTGTCACGAAACACACCCCTATTCTTGATTTCACAACTCCGAATTTAAGCATCTTTTTCATGAATCAATACCATATTTTGAATCTACATAACATTTTCAAGCGATTGGTATTATTCAATTGCGTTTATCTGGCCTGAATGGAGAACCACCATAGCTAGGGTTCTTCATTTGTTTTTTAGAGTTTCATATTTCAGGTAAAATTGTGACTCAAGAAGAACATGACTTTGATCAGGAGGCCATAACGAATCCAACCGTGTCCTTGCAATGGATTTATATGGCCTGGAGAGAGTTTTAGCATAAGCCTGCGTTTTTAGCTGCGAATTCAAATCCGCATGTATTTTTGTTACAAGTCTGAAGACAGGGATGAGATCGTGTCATCCTCCGATTGGCTAATTCAAATAATTTTTGCGTGTTTTATTTTTTGCTGGCATTTTTTTTAATATATTATGATTAATATGTATTATAAGAACAAATGAAGCAGCGTGGTGTGTTGGCAAGGAAAGCGTTCATATCTCCTTCAGGACCTGGGTTCGAATCCCAGGTCCCCCACTTTCTCAATATTTTTTCCTTTCAAGTGATTGTGTGCATGCTCAAGCTTGCAGTATACCATGCGCCCTCGTCCATTCAATAGCCAGATGGCCATTGGCCAGATCTGGTGGCCAGGGTCTGAAGGTCCACCAAGGCACCAATCAATGCACAAGCACCAGATCCCAGAAAGTCAAACAAAGGCCAACATTATTTGGCCACGAAATTGCTACCAGTACCCCCATAATTCAGGCCCACACTCTCTCTTTCACTTATTTTATTTTATTTTATTAATTGTTGTATTATTTTTGTTTAATTTCTAACCAATCAAAATTCAGTCTTTTATCAAATAAAATCACAAAAAATATTTATTTTTTATTTCAAATCAAATTTTAATCTTTTATTTTTCTTAATAAATTTATTAATTAATTAGGTTTTAATTAGAGAACTTTAATTCCTTTTGAAAAATAAATAAAATTAATTAGACTTAATTAGTTTTAACCATTAATTTAATTATTATGATTTCTTTCCTAAATAATCAAAAACTCAAAAAATAATTTATTTTTGTTAATTAATTAATTTAATTTAATTTAGTGATTAATTTAGGTTATTTCTTTCTTAAAATAAAAAACAACAAAAGATATTTTCTTTAACCAAAAGGGTCAAAACCCTAATCATGCGCTCGATTTAATTTCCCGCACGCGATTTACTTTCTTTTATCCAAATAATGTTCCTGCTTCCGGATTGTAATAGTAAATAGGACTTTTAATTATTTTTATTGCTTTATTTTATTTTTCAAAGGGTTTGTCTTTGGCGATGTAAATACCCGACGCCTTGTAATTTAAATTTCGCATTTTATTTCTGCAAATTATAACTGCTAGATGTTTGATAATAGGGTTTGCATGACAAGACTGAATGTTTTAACCTAAAATCAAATTAGATCACCCTTAACATGTACAAAGATAAAAAATAACTGAAAATGACACACTCGCACATGCGCACTCTTAGGGTACACCCCACTTGGTTGCCTTCGTATACGGTCATTGAGTATAAGTTGTTTTAGAGGTCACCCTCTTGCCTAAAAGATCATAGTTGCCTCAAAATGGTTGCCTCGGATATTGTTGCCTCAAACAAATGATCTAAGACATTAGGGTTACCGCTAAGGTGTCCTAACATTGCTTTAGTGACCGTATGTCCCTCATTCGAATTGACCCTTAAACTCCAACGACGGTGCTACCTACTCATTAATAGTGGGATAGAATTGTCTAAAGGAAATTAGCATAGAACGACTCCTTCTTCGAGTAGGTAGATGGTTCTTAGATACTTGCTCTTTCAAAAAACAAAATCATTTTCACACTTACACTTTTCGAACAAAGTTTTCAAAAACACTTCATACACTCTTGAGGACAGAAGCAAGAGTTAAATCGAAGTTTCAAACAAAAACTTTTTCAAACCCACAAGCACAAAGAAAAAAATTTTGAAAACAATGAGCAAGTACCTAAGAGCCCGTAGATAACTACGGATAGAAAGGGTGCTAATACCTTCCCTTTCTATAATCTACCCCCCGTACTCAGGAAATCTCAAAAAAGGAATTTTTCTGTGCTTTTTTCCTTTCCTTGTTGGATAAAATAAAAGTCGGTGGCGACTCTTGCTCACCGCGACATTTTGCAAAAACAAACGCAAAACGCAAACCAGCATTCCAAAAAAAAATAGTCAGTTCTTCCCACCGTATCATAGAACTGGCAACTCTGCTGGGGATAAATAAGTGGGGTGTACCTTAGGAATAATTCATAATTGTAGTTGTTTAGTTATTGGCTTGCATTTTTGGTAAAACCCAAGTGTGTATGTGTGAATGTCATGACTGATGTCATAACATTCTAGTTTAGTTGTACTGATTCATTAGGTACCTTTCAGAAAAATATTGTCATTCAGGTACTGATGTTTATAAGTGTGTATCTGAGCATTTTGCAAAATGATCACATTTTCCTAAATCAGTAGACAGGTTTTCTCAGATGTCATAACAGATGTTAAGACATCCTGTTCTGAACTAACCGGTTTTCAGTTGGGTTAATTATGAGTTTTTTCAGGAAAATATCAGTCTTTCCAGAACAGAATCCTGCGTTTTCTTTGGGTTAACCTAGCTCAACCCTAACCTGGTTAATAGAGTCCTGTGACCTAGTCTTAAGGTCAAACGGAATTAACCCTAGGTTTTTGTGGAAACCCTAACTGAAGTTGCAGCTGCTATATATTCAACAGAGCTGCTGTTTTGCAAGTAATCCCTTTTTGGTCAAGAAGATCATTTGTAAACTGTATAGGTTTAATTATTGTACTCCAAGCAATTATCATTGTGATAAGTGACTTGGAATAGGTTTTTAATTGTAAGGGTTGTGTAGCACTCAAAGCTTTGAAGCAAGAGTGTTTGAATGTTTCTTGACTAAAGCCGTGAAGCAGAGTCAAGTTAGTTGTGTGTATCACTCAAAGCTGTGAAGCAAGAGTGGTTGTGTTGCTTGATTAAAAAGCTGTGAAGCTTAATCAAGTGTATGTTTTTGAAGAGTGTCTTCATCAATTCATTAGTAAAATTGTTTTATGTATCACTGCTGTGATTGAGGGGGAGTGAGTAGGAACTCAGGTTTAAGTTGTACTTAGATTGAAATTGCATTGGGTAGGTCTTAAGTGAAGGAGATAAACTGGTTGGTTTATTCCTGAATTAACATCTCTTATAGTGGATTTCCTCCCTGGCTTGGTAGCCCCCAGAGTAGGTGTTGTTGCACACTGAACTGGGTAAACAATTGACTGTGTTCTTTACTGTTTTTGTATTTACTGTCTTATAGAAAGTCAGATACGGTGTCATAACATTAAACGTGACATTGAGTATCTGCAGCCAGAATTTCAATTGGCATCAGAGCAGGCACCCTGCCTGTATTACTGGGTGAGATCTAGGGATATCACTTTCTGGCACTATGGACAAAGAAGGAGTTTTTGGAAATAGACCACCCATTCTGGATGGAACTAATTATGACTACTGAAAACCTCGTATGATTGCCTTCTTAAAATCTCTGGACAAAAAGGCTTGGAGAGCTGCTGACAAAGGATGGATCCATCCCAGCATAACTGAGAAAGATGGGACAATCAGTCTGAAGCCTGAGGAAGATTGGAGTAAAGAAGAAGATGAGTTAGCCCTGGGAAATTCCAAAGCTTTAAATGCCTTGTTCAATGGAATTGATAGAAACATTTTCAGACTAGTACATCAATATGAACTGGCCAAGGAAGTTTGGGACACTCTCAAAACTACTCATGAAGGCACTTCCAAAGTAAAAATGTCAAGGCTTCAGATGTTGACTACCAAGTTTGAGAATCTAAAAATGATGGAAGATGAAACCATTCATGAGTTTCACATGAACATCTTGGAGATTGCCAACACCTCAGGAGCACTGGGAGAAAAGATGTCAGAAGAAAAACTGGTGAGAAAGATTCTCAGATCCTTGCCTAAAAGATTTGCAATGAAGGTAACTGCCATAGAGGAAGCCCAGGACATCAGCAAGTTGAAAGTGGATGAACTTATTGGGTCTCTTCAGACTTTTGAGATGGGGATCACTGATAATGGTGACAAGAAGAACAAGAGCATAGCACTTGTATCCAACACTGATGTTGAAAACAAGGAGGATGAAGAAGAAAATATTTCAGAAGCTATAGCCATGCTTGGAAGACAGTTCAACAAGCTCATCAAAAGAATGGATCCTAAGTCAAGGTCTAATGTTCATAACATTCCCTCTGACATTTACAGTTCCAACAGAAGACCAAGATCAGAAGAAAAGGGAAACCAAGGCAGAGGCATTCAATGCCATGGCTGTGAAGGTTATGGACATATTCGAGCTGAATGTCCTACCTTTCTTAAGAAACAAAAGAAAGGAATGACTGTTACTTGGTCTGACTGTGATTCAGAAAGTAATTCTGAAGAAGAATCTGCCAAACTAGTTACTTCTCTAACTAGTGTTTGCACCTCTGACAGTGACACTAGTGATGAAGAAGTGACATTTGAAGAACTGGCTGATACCTACAAGAAATTGTGTATCAGAAGTGCTGAACTCTGTGTGCAGAATGAGAAACAATCAAAACTCATTATAAAGCTGGAGGCTGAAAAAGGGGCAGATCTTGAAACTATAAGTCACCTAGAAGGGGAAGTTCAATTACTGAACTCACAACTGAACCAAATGACAAAATCTGTCAAGATGTTGACCAATGGATCAGATAAATTGGAAGAGATTCTTCAAGTTGGACAAAATGTGGGAAACAAATCTGGTCTAGGATTTGTGGAAGCTAAGAAATCTGGTGCAGACAAGAAGATCAGGCATGTTAAACAATTGTCAAAGCAGATGTCTCAACACAACTCTCAACATCAGAAATACATGAAGAAAAAATACCAAAGATGGAGATGTCATCATTGTGGGAGGTATGGACACATAAAGCCCTTCTGCTTCAAATTGCATGGATACCCTAATCAAAACTCAGGTGCTAAACCTAAGCCAAAAAGGGTACCACATACTCCTCATTGGAAGAAAAAGGCTACTGCCCTGATAGCCCATACTTCCCTGAGAGTGTCTGCAAAGGAAGGCTGGTACTTTGACAATGGATGTTCCAGACACATGACTGGAATCAAGAACCTCCTCAACAATGTTAAGCCTCACACCACCAGTTTTATGACCTTTGGAGATGGTGCTAAAGGTGAAATCAAAGGAGTTAGTGATTTGGACTGCCCTGGAGTTCCAAGTCTGAATGAAGTACTGCTGGTAAAAGGGTTGACTGCTAATCTCATTAGTATCAGTCAATTATGTGATCTAGTATTCAAGGTCAACTTCTCAAAATCTGAATGTCTAGTAATTAATGAAAAACTAGAAGTTGTAATGAAAGGAATCAGATCCAAAGATAACTGCTACTTGTGGCAGCCTGAGAACACTGATAACTCCACTATGTGTCCAATTACCAAAGAAGAAAAAGAGATGAAACTGTGGCAGCATAAGCTTGGTCATCTTTATCTAAGAAGAATGAAAAGAGCTATCTCTATGGAAGTAGTCAGAAGGACTCCAGAACTACAGGTTGATAATGTCTATGATGTGGCAAATAAACTTGAAGAAGGATGTGTTGTCAGAACCATAAGTTATCATGACAAGGATGTTGGAAATAACAAGTCTAATAAATTCTGTTTCCCTGAAGAAATGAGGCGTGAAGTCTCCTCTCCTATAACTCTCCATCAAAATGGAGTGGACAAAAAGAAAATCATTCAAGAATCAACCAGAACTATGATTCATATCAAAAGAATGCCTTCCCAACTCTGTGCAGAAATAGTTGTTGCTAGGAAAAACTGTTCTCAAAATATCTGGTCAAAACAGATGCTCACTGAGTATAATGTCTCACAAGATGTTGTGACATTGTGTTGTGACAATCTGAATACAATCAATATTTCCATGAACCCTATTCAGCATAACAGGACCAAGCACATTGACTTTGTAGAGAAGAAGTCATTTAAACTGGAACATGGTATCTTTAAGCTTCAGCTGATTGATTCTTCTACCAAGGCTCTTGTTGGAAATAAACTTGAAAACTTGAGGGGCAGGTTGGGTATTTACCAACATGGGAAATTATAGCAATTAATTTTGCTTAAAACAAGGGTTGAAGGAGTTAATTTTATTAAGTCTATTTTTAGTGGGTTAATCATATGTTTTCCCAATTCTTTCAAAATCCTTAAGAAGTTGAAAAGACTCTCGTTTGCCTCCTACCTCCCTCGTCTTTGCAACCTGTTCCCTCCTCTCAATCAAAGTTTTTTCTCAAATTGCTACTGGTGCTCAAAGTCAATCAAAATGTCTCAGACATCATCTTCAACCAAGGCGACTTCATCATCCTCATCATCCTCATCATCTGACCAAGACTCTAGAGCAATCACCACATGCATAGAATCTGAAGTTCTTGAGGTCACTCCTCTCAGAGAGATGGCAACTGACCCAGCCAAAGTCAAAAAGCTAAGAACTAGACATGCAGGAAGAGCTCAAGCTGCAGCCTCTGGTAATCCTTCTCATCCTTCTTCTTCTGTACCAAATAGAGAAGGATCAGTTCAAGTTCATCAAGCTATTGCTAGGCTTGTTACTAGTATACTAAGCAGAAACCAACCTGTACCGGGGATTTCTGTCCCTTTAAATCAATCAGGAAGCCCAAATGTGGACGTCTCTGAGAATGTAGATGTCTCTGAGAATGTTGTGACACAAAATGACAACATTCATAACCCTTCAGAAAAGACTGTTGATCCACCTATCATTGATGTGGATGAGGATTACTCAGATAATGATCTGATTGCCAATGTAAACCCTAGCATAGCTAGGAGATTGATGAAAAGAAAGGGTAATCAGAATGATGCAAAATGTGTGTCCAAAGATAAACCTGTTGTTAAGAAATCCAAGGCTGAAGGCATGGCTGAGAAAAGTATTCAGACAAAAGGGAAGAAGGCCCAGGTGCATACTGCTAGACAACCAATTTCAAAGAAGAGAAAAGAACCTGAATCTTCTGATTCTGATGAGGAATCAGAATTTAGGATTGATGCTGAAGAAATTCCTATCAGAAGGAAGCTCCCCTCCAGCAAAATTGCTAGAGTGCCTGAAGTCCCAACAGACAACATCTCTTTTCATCATCCTGACAATGCAAACAGATGGAAGTATGTTTGCTTAAAGAGAATAGCTTTAGAAAGAGAACTCAACAATGATGCCTTGGAGTGCAAAGACATCATGGACCTGATCAAGAATGCAGGACTGATGAAGACAGTGATAAAATTTAACAAGTGTTATGAAAATCTGGTCAAGGAGTTTGTAGTGAACTTGTCTAATGATTGTGCTGATGGAAGGTCAGCTGACTTTGAAAGTGTTTTTGTTAGAGGAAGAAGGGTCAAGTTCTCTCCATCAGAAATTAACAAATTTCTTGGAAGAACAAATGAGGATTGTCCTGATCTGGAGGTCACTGACAATGAAGTTTGTCAAACCATCACAACAAGGCAAGTGAAGTGCTGGCCCTTGAAAGGCAAGCTGAATGCCAGCAAACTCAGCATGAAATTTGCCATCCTGCACAAGATTGGTGCAGCCAACTGGGTGCCTACAAATCATAAATCAACTATCTCCACAGGATTGGGGAGATTTATTTATGCTGTGGGAACCAAGACTGCTTTTGACTATGGCAGGTACATCTTTGAATAAACTTTAAAGCATACTGGTAGTTATGCTGTCAAAGGACCAATCACCTTTCCCTCCCTCCTTTGTGGAATTATCCTTGCACAATACCCTGATATCCTGGTGGCAAGAGATACAGCCTGCAAAAGAGCTCCTGCCTTTGGGTTGCACTACAAACTGTTTCAGGGATCTCATGCTCCAGATATTGTCATAACATCAGCTGAGACATCGTCTGTGAAGACCCAGTCCAAGACATCTGATGTCATAGCTGTTTTAAAAGAGACCTGCAAAGAGCTGGAAGCTAGGAAAAAGACCCTAGAAATCCTAATTGCCAGGTTAGAAAAGGAGGAAGCTGAAGGAAACAGAAGGGAAGAAGGTGTAGAAGCTGAAGGTCATCTCAACATTGAAGAAACTAGCTCCTCTGAGTCTGATGACAGTGCTTAAAGGTTGGTTGCTGTTTGGTGGTGTTGCTGGTTGGTGCTGATATCTGGTGGAGTTTGGAAGTGTGTTCAGTTTTTAGCTGCTGCTCTTGTTACTTTTTTCTGGATGACTGTATAATTTTTATGAACATGTATCTTTGGCCCATTTGTGGCTAAAGAGGGGGAGAATATTTTGGTACTTACTTAACTAGACATTCTATTTTTCTGCAGTCATTTCTCTCTGCTGCTGTCTATCTCTGATTGCTTAGGGTCTTTAGCCAAAAATCTGCCAAAGGGGGAGTTTGTAGTTGTTTAGTTATTGGCTTGCATTTTTGGTAAAACCCAAGTGTGTATGTGTGAATGTCATGACTGATGTCATAACATTCTAGTTTAGTTGTACTGATTCATTAGGTACCTTTGCAGAAAAATATTGTCATTCAGGTACTGATGTATATAAGTGTGTATCTGAGCATTTTGCAAAATGATCACATTTTCCTAAATCAGTAGACAGGTTTTCTCAGATGTCATAACAGATTTTAAGACATCCTGTTCTGAACTAAGCGGTTTTCAGTTGGGTTAATTCTGAGTTTTTTCAGGAAAATAACTCAGTCTTTCCAGAACAGAATCCTGCGTTTTCTTTGGGTTAACCTAGCTCAACTCTAACCTGGTTAATAGAGTCCTGTGACCTAGTCTTAAGGTCAAACGGAATTAACCCTAGGTTTTTGTGGAAACCCTAACTGAAGTTGCATCTGCTATATATTCAACAGAGCTGCTGTTTTGCAAGTAATCCCTTTTTGGTCAAGAAGATCATTTGTAAACTGTATAGGTTTAATTATTGTACTCCAAGCAATTATCATTGTGATAAGTGACTTGGAATAGGTTTTTAATTGTAAGGGTTGTGTAGCACTCAAAGCTTTGAAGCAAGAGTGTTTGAATGTTTCTTGACTAAAGCTGTGAAGCAGAGTCAAGTTAGTTGTGTGTATCACTCAAAGCTGTGAAGCAAGAGTGGTTGTGTTGCTTGATTAAAAAGCTGTGAAGCTTAATCAAGTGTATGTTTTTGAAGAGTGTCTTCATCAATTCATTAGTCAAATTGTTTTATGTATCACTGCTGTGATTGAGGGGGAGTGAGTAGGAACTCAGGTTTAAGTTGTACTTAGATTGAAATTGCATTGGGTAGGTCTTAAGTGAAGGAGATAAACTGGTTGGTTTATTCCTGAATTAACATCTCTTATAGTGGATTTCCTCCCTGGCTTGGTAGCCCCCAGAGTAGGTGTTGTTGCACACTGAACTGGGTAAACAATTGACTGTGTTCTTTACTGTTTTTGTATTTACTGTCTTATAGAAAGTCAGATACGGTGTCATAACATTAAACGTGACATTGAGTATCTGCAGCCAGAATTTCAATAATGTTTTCAATTGCTTGACTTGTATGCTTTATCTTTGTGGGTTTGAATCAGAGTTACTATAGATCCTAACCCGGATCTGGGGGACACCCTTTAGGTAAGTAGCAATAAACTGTGAGGGAAATGTACAGCGTAGACCGATACTGTTGAAGCAGTAGCTACGTTGGTGTGGAACTTTAGTATATACCGATATCCCTTGTGGCACAACGAGGAGAATATGGGTCTGCTAAGGGGTCATTAAACACCAACTGACCTTAGAACCTTTAAATTGACCAACTTGGCCATAGAACAGTAGCAATATGATACACTCATTGAGACCAAACTCTCGCGATGATTCCGGCCGCAAGAAAAGGTTGCTAAACAGGAATTATGACAGATCGAGAGTGGTCAGTGATATTGAGATCCTCTTGAACCCGATTACTATTTCTAGGACAGGTTTGAACCAACTGAACTGAAAGAGGGTAGTACCTAAGCTCCTTGCCAGCCTGAAATCTAAGGGCTATCTGTGTGACTTGTTTGCCCTTACCATGTTTGCTATTTGTGGATTTTTGTGGTGTGTTTTCTATCATGACATCATGACATCATGACATTGCATGCATCTTGCATTGGACTAACCTATTTCAAAGACAGGAGGGATTCATCTTTGTTCTGTTTTGTAGGTCATGGCACCCATGCGTAGAAACACCATTCGGATCAACTTTGTCCAAATTCCCACTCAGCTTAAGGAATTGGTTGCAAAGATTTCAGATACTTCCTCCTTTATCAGAAGACATGGTCACCTCCTGGGTTTGGTCACTTCCAAATTGGACGAGCAGATGATGAGTGTCTTAGTCCAGTTCTTTGATCCACTGTACCATTGCTTTACTTTTCTGGACTACCAGTTGGTCCCTACCTTGGAAGAGTTCTCTGATATGCTTGGTATCTCTATTTTGGAACAGACACCGTTCACAGGTTGGGAGAAAGTCCTTAGACCGGAAGAGATTGCTTCAGCCCTCCATCTGACAAAGGCTGAGGTAATGGCTAATTGGGAAACTAGAAGTGGAACAAAGGGCTTCTTGACTAAATTCTTGGTTGGTAAGGCTAATCATTTCTGGGACAGTCTAGACTTCCAGGCTTTTGAAGACATTCCGGCTCTTCTCATATATGGTTTGGTGTTGTTTCCTAACTCGGATTCCTTCGTCGATGAGAATGCAGTGAATATTTTCATGTCCGATAATCCTGTGCCCACTCTCTTGGGTGACATTCTTCACTCTCTTTATGCCCGTACTGCTCAGAAGCGGGGAACCCTTATGTGCTGTGCTCCATTGCTGGCGAGGTGGTTTATTTCTCACCTCCCCAAATCAGTTTTAAAGAACAAGGAAGGCATGGGTTGGGCCTACAGGATTATGTATCTCTCTCATAATGACATCATTTGGTCTATTAAGGGCATGGAAGACATGGCTATTATTGATCGATATGGGGAATACCCCAATGTTCCACTGATAGGAACCAATGGAGGAATCACCTGTAATCCATGTTTTACCTTACGTCAATTTGGGCGAGCTAGGCGGGAAGGACATCATGAGTTGCTAGTGCCGAGCATTGTCTTTGATTTACAAGGGGATAGTGACGAGCAACGCCGCAGGTCCATAAGAGCTTGGGATAGAGTACACAGGTCTGATCCGCACGAGCTGGGTGAAAAGACTTCTCTTCCGATGGAGCCATATCTCCGATGGGTTCGAATCCGTGCCCAAAATCTAGGAATATCGTACGAAGCCGTCTTGCCTATAATTGTTGAAGTTGCTGATGAAGAAGGGGTTCCTCCTACCATCCTCCATCCGTACATGACTACTGACATTGGGGAATTAAAGAGATTGTGGATGCAGCTGAGAGAAGAGCGTGATACTTACAGAGAAAAGTATCACGAGCAAGAGAAGAATATTCATAAGTTGACAAGGCAGCTGGAGAACGAGCGGATCCTCAATGACTATGTCCGCACCGACAAGAAACGACCATGGGAGCACTTATTGTCTTTTGATTATTTCTATTTTTGATTTACTTTTCAGTTTTTCTTTCCTGTAACGCCTTAAAGGCATATGTTGAACAATTGATTTCAAAGTTTATCTAATAAAAGTGTGTTTCATTTTTTGGTTTACGAATTTGAATCTCTAAAGTCTTTGAAATCATATCATGCGCATATCATTCCCATGCACCTCATGACAGGTACCCTTACAGGTTTTTCTCATCTTTTTCGCTGTTTATTTCAGCATCATGTCTTCTGAAACTTCAACTGAACAAGCAATCAAGGCTCTGCAAGCTCAAAACGCCCAGTTCTAGGAATTGTTCACGAGTTTGGCTAAGGGTCAGCAAGATTTGAAGACCCTTATCTTGAAAGAGAAGAAGAAGAAGAATAAGAAGGTCCTATTTAATATGGGTCGCAGATTCAGAAACAATTTGCGAGAAGAGGTTGATTTGACCCACTCATCTAGAGGTGGAGATAATCAGTAAGAAAGGAGGGCTCCTAGCCCTGTGGTTTCAGACAACGAGACTGACTTTGACGAAGACTTGTATCCGACTGAGGATAGATATAAGCAACTGGAAGATCGTTTGAGTGCGATGGAAATTCAGAAAGTGCCTGGTCTGGACTTTGGAGACTTGGGTTTGTCATCTGGGGTGGTAATTCCCCACAAGTTTAAAGCACCAATTTTTGCTAAATACGACGGGGTTTCTTGCCCAAAACTGCACCTCCGTTCGTATGTTAGGAAGATTCAACCATACACCGATGACAAGAACCTCTGGATCCACTTCTTTCAAGACAGTCTCTCAGGGACTCAGCTTAAATGGTTTTACCAACTGGAAGGAGCCAGTATCCGTAATTGGGAAGATTTGGCCGCTTCTTTCTACAAGCAGTACCAATACAATGCCGACCTCGCTCCCACGCGTACCCAACTCCAAGGTATGTCTATGGGTGCGGGCGAAGGTTTCAAAGATTATGCTCAGAAGTGGAGGGACCTTGCTGGAAGAGTGCAACCTCCCTTGGCTGATAGGGAGCTAGTGGATATGTTTCTGGGGACCTTGTCCGGTCCGTATTTCAACCATCTGATTGGAAGTTCATCGTCCGGGTTTACAGAGCTGATTATGACCGGGGAAAGGATTGAGGCCGGTATCAAATCTGGTAAAATACAGAAGGGTGCTTCATCAAGTACCGAAAAGAAGCCTTTTAAGAAGGAGTCCAGTGCTGTTTACAGTTCAAAAAGCCATAATAGACCTGAACGCTACCAAGTTATTAATGTGGTGGTTATATCAAGACCTGCTGTTTCACCTCAGCGCAACAATCAGCCAAGGGCCGAGAGGCCACAAAGACAATTCACTTAGCTCAACATGACTTTATCTCAGATTCTGCCACAGTTATTGAAAACCAACTTGGTGATTCCGAAGGAGGCCCCAAAGACTCCCAATACAACATCACCCATGTACGATCTGAATGCCTGCTGTGCTTTTCACTCTGATAGCCCGGGGCATGATACGAATAACTACTGGGTCTTGAAGAACAAAGTACAGGACTTGATTGATACGAAGGAGATTGAATTCGAAGCACCTGAAAGACCTAATGTTGTGACTGCTCCTATGCCCAAGCATGGAGTAAATGTTGTAGATGAAGACTCGTTTGTGGTTTCTGTGAAAGACATTGTTACCCCATTGATGATTGTGAAGAAGAACCTTCTGTTGGCCGGTTTATTTCCGGGCTGTGACGAAGATTGCCGTATGTGTGCCGTACTACCTACCGGTTGCCTTTTTTTGAAGTCAGGTGTCCAACACGTGATGGATAATAAAGAAATTCTGTTTGAGAAGACTTTTGTTCCTTTGGTTCCTGCTGAAGAAGTTGCTATAATTACCATTTTCGACAATTCTCCCAAGGCTTCCACGAGAAAGCCTGTTAGAATTACATCCGTTCCAAGAATTGCACCATTGATCATCACTGTTCCTGGGCATATCCCCTATACATAAAATAAAGTTGTCCCTTGGCATTACGGGGCTGACGTATACTATCACAGAGTTAAACAAGATTTGAATGCTGGTACTGACGTCAGCAATATCGTTGGATCCAGTAAGGTCACCCGCAACAAAAGGCTTTTCTTCCCTGAGTTCTCCGCACCGACTGTCCGGAAGCCTGTGGTTATTACGCCTGTCAATACACCTGCTACTGTCCCTATTCAAGTTCCAATTCTTACCCCTGTTCCCGAGTCATTTGACACTCGGGGCAAAGGGATCACCGGTGAGCCTGCCCAGACGGAGGAACCAAAGAAGATTACTATTAAGGCCTCTCGGCAAGAGATGGAGGAAATTTTGAAGATCATTAAAAAGAGCGACTACAATGTAGTTGAGCAGCTGGGGCAAACCCCGTCCAAAATCTCTATGTTATCTCTATTACTATGCTCAGAAGCCCATGCCAAGGCTCTGATTGCTTTCCTGAAGACTGCACATGTACCACAAGAGACATCAGCTGATCAGTTTAAAGATTGTGTGACCAGTCTGACTGCTGATAATGGGTTGGGTTTCTCTGACGTCGACTTGACTGCTAAGGGCAAGAATCACAATGACGCCCTGCATGTCTCCATTGAATGCAGGGGCACTACTCTTGCTCACGTATTGGTAGATACTGGATCTTCGTTGAATGTGTTACCTAAGAAAGCACTAGACCGTTTAGACTGTGAAGGGATGGAGCTGAAGCCGAGGAACATTATAGTCAGGGATTTTGATGGGTCCAAGAGAATGGTACACGGAGAAGTGGATATTCCGATTAAGGTCGGCTCTCAGGTTTTCGCATCTACATTCTATGTGATGGACATTCAGCCATCTTATTCTTGTTTGCTGGGTCGTCCATGGATCCACAAAGCTGGGGCAGTAACCTCAACGCTCCACCAGAAGCTAAAGTACCCGGTGAAAGGGAAAATCGTGACATTACAAGGAGAAGAGAAGTACATGGTGAGCCACCTCAACTCTTTCCGATATGTAGAGATGGACGGGGAGTTCATTGAGACCCCATTTCAACATTTTGAAGAGGTTCCCCAAACGCTGGCGTCAACTGAAACTGTTGTTGAAAATCCTCCAATGAAGATGGCTTCCTTCAAGGATACCCGGGCTGTTGTTGAGAAAGGTGGGTGTGCAAATTGGGGCCATCTCCCTGATTTTTCACATAAGACTAACAAGTTTGGTTTGGGTTTCACTGCAGAAGCTCAAAGGGCTGTTCGGAGGGCACGAATCGGAAGACCTCCCCTGTTCATCAGTAATTCGGGAGTGAATGCCATTGAAGACGATGTTGAAGAATCTGAGTTTGACAGCTGGATTTACCCAACGACCAACGATGGATTAAGCAATTGGACGGTGAAGGACTTCGTCCCAATTTATTTTATTACCCAGTAATAAGACTTTTATTTTGAATTTGTAACAGACAATGTTTTAAACTTTACGGCCCGGTGTCTTTACCCGGGGCATCGTGGCTTCATTTGTGAGGGCTTTATATGTGTCATCTACATATATCATTAATAAAAGCATTGGACGTTTCTTGCATTTCAAATTTTGCGCTCCTTGTTTTTATTTTATTACATATTGCAAAACAACTATTTTACACAAACTCACATATACAGGTCTACATCCACTCTGGATCCTACTGGTAACGACTCTGCTACTGCCATTTATGACTTCGAAAGTCCGATCAACTTAGCCGAAGATGAATGTGAATATGATTGCGAAGTGCCTGTTGAACTTGCTAGACTGCTACTTCAGGAAGAGAGGGTCATACAGCCACATGAGGAGCCGGTGGAATCAATAAATCTGGGTACAGAGGTGGACAAGAAAGAGGTAAAGATCGGAGCAAATCTGGAAGCTAGTGTTAAGCAACGGTTGATTCAGGTGCTGCGTGACTACATTCAGATCTTTGCCTAGTCTTATGAAGATATGCCTGGGTTGGATACCGATATTGTGGTTCACCGCCTGCCTACCAAGGAAGACTGTCCTCCAGTGAAACAGAAAGTCCACCGAATGCTCCCAGAGATGTTTGAAAAAATCAAGGCTGAAGTGATGAAACAGTTTGACGCCGGTTTTCTAGAAGTTACTTCTTACCCACAGTGGGTGGCCAACGTGGTTCCTGTGCCGAAGAAGGATGGTAAGGTTCGAATGTGTGTTGACTACAGGGATCTGAACAGGGCAAGCCCCAAGGATGATTTCCCTCTACCTCATATTGACGTTCTGGTTGACAACACCGCACAACATAAGGTCTTCTCCTTTATGGATGGTTTCTCCGGTTATAATTAGATTAAAATGGCTCCCGAAGACATGGATAAGACAACCTTTTTTACTCAATGGGGCACCTTTTGCTACAAGGTCATGCCTTTTGGATTGAAAAATGTTGGGGCAACGTATCAGCATGCCATGGTCGCTTTGTTCCATGACATGATCCATCATGAGATTGAGGTATACATTGATGATATGATTGCAAGATCTCATACTGAAGAAGAGCATCTCGACCACCTTAAGAAGTTATTTGACAGGTTGAAGTTGTACAAGCTGAGGCTAAACCCAAACAAGTGCACCTTCAGGGTAAGATCTGGTAAGCTGATGGGTTTTATCGTAAGTGATAAAGGCATTCAAGTGGATCCTGCAAAGGTGAAGGCTATACAGGAAATGCCAGCTCCCCAAACAGAAAAAGAAGTCAGAGGCTTTCTGGGACGTCTGAATTACATTGCCCGATTCATCTCGCACCTAACTGCTACTTGTGAGCATATCTTCAAGATACTGAAGAAGGATCAAGTGGTAAGATGGAACGATGAATGTCAGGATGCTTTCGAAAGGATCAAGGAATATCTCCAAGAGCCACCCATTCTGATGCCGCCAGTTGAAGGGAGACCTCTGATCCTATACTTGAAAATATTCGACAACTCAATGGGGTGCGTGCTGGGACAGCATGACGAGTTTGGCCGAAAAGAGCATGCTATTTATTACCTTAGAAAAAAGTTTACCGACTGCGAGACCCGATACTCGTTGCTTGAGAAAACTTGCTGCGCTTTGGCATGGGCTGCTCGCCGGCTGAGACAATATATGGTGACTCACACTACTCTATTGATATCAAAGATGGATCCAATCAAGTATATCTTCGAGAAGCCTGCGTTGTCCGGAAGAATAGCAAGATGGCAGATGATCTTGACTGAGTATGACATCCAGTACATGACTCAGAAAGCAATTAAGGGAAGTGTGTTGGAAGACCATTTGGCACATCAAGCAGTGGATGATTACCAGTCTATGAACTTTGAATTTCCGGATGAGAATATCATGTTGGTAACTGATTGTAAGACACCTGGACCGGATGAAGGACCTGAAGAGGGATCCCGATGGTCTATGTACTTTGATGGAGCTTCCAACGCTTTGGGTAATGGCATTGGCGCCGTGAACATATATCCTAAAGGCTCTCATACTCCGTTCACCGCCCGACTATGTTTCAACTGCACCAACAATATGGCGGAGTATGAAGCATGCATCACGGGCCTTCGAGCAGCAATTGACCTAAGGATAAAGTTTATGAGTGTATTCGAAGATTCTACTCTCGTGATAAGTCATATCAAAGGCGAGTGGGATACGAAACACCCAAATCTTATTCCTTACAAGGAGTCTGTATTGACGTTGCTTCCACATTTCGAGGAGATAACCTTTGAACACTTCCCTAGAGAGGAGAATCACTTGGCGGACGCGCTAGTTACGATGCCTTCTATGTTCAAAGTCAATTGGGACAACGAAGCTCCCTGAATTACCATTGAAAGGTTGGACGAACCTGCACATTGCTATGACATTGAGACTGAAGAGTTAGCAGATAAACCATGGTTTCATGAGGTGAAGAGGCATCTTGAAGCTCAGGAGTACCCCGAGGATGCATCTGTTAATGACAAGAAATTTCTGAGGAGGTTCGCGGCAAAGTTCTTCATCAACAATGGCTTTCTTTACAAGCGTAACCATGATTCAACCTTACTGCGTTGTGTGGATAAGAACGAAGCAGAAAGGATCATGGAGGATTTACATGAAGGTACTTTCGGGACTCATTCCAGTGGACACACCATGGAAAAGAAAATCCTTCGGGCATGATATTATTGGTCCACAATGGAAGCCGACTGTCGACTGTTATCAGCATTCTCGGACCTGTCACAAGTTCCAAGTCTATGCTGATAAGGTGCACATACCTCCAGTACCTCTAAATGTCTTGACAGCTCCATGGCCTTTTGCAATGTGGGGCATTGATATGATCAGCGAGGTTAGACCTATAGCATCCAACGGGCATCGTTTCATCTTGGTAGCAATTGATTACTTTACGAAGTGGGTTGAAGCAACTTCCTTTGCTATTGTAACCAAGAACGTCGTGGCACGGTTCATTCGGCACAACCTGATTTGTCGATACGGTGTACCAGAGAGGATCATTACGGACAAAGGTACCAATCTCAACAATAAAATGATCACCGAGCTTTGCAAACAGTTCAAGATACAACATCACAACTCTTCTCCCTACTGGCCGAAGATGAATGGGGCTGTTGAAGCGACTAATAAGAACATTAAGAAGATTGTGCAGAAGATGACGGTGACGTATAAAGACTGGCACAAAATGTTACCGTTCGCCCTTCATGGGTACCGTACCTCAGCACAGACGTCAACAGGGGCAACACCCTATTCCTTGGTATATGGTATGGAGGCAGTCTTTCCCATTGAAGTTCAGATACCCTCTCTTCGGATTATGAAGGATGCAGGATTGAGCGAAGATGACTGGATTCAGAGCCGGCTTGATCAGCTGAACTTAATCGACGAAAAGAGACTTACTGCTATCTGTCATGGTCAGACGTATCAAAAACGGATGATCAAGGCATTTAACAAAAAAGTTAGACGACAAGAATATCAAGTCGGGGATCTAGTAATCAAGCGTATTATCCTACCTCAAGGTGATCCCAGCGGAAAATGGACCCCTACTTACGAAGGACCATTTGCGGTTAGGAACATCTTCTCAGGAGGAGCTATGATTCTAACCACCATGGATGGTGACGACCTTCCTCACCCCGTCAATGCAGACATAGTGAAAAGATACTACGCATAATCAAAGACCCGCTAGGTCGACTGACCTAGGCAAAAATAAGGGCTTCCCGACGAACCAAAAGGGTTCGGGCAAAAATAAGGGATGAAAATGAAAAAATCTGTACACCCGGCAAGTCGAAAACCTGAAAAGGCGGCTTGGGCAAAAATGGGTATCCCGGTGGACTAAAAACCCGAAAGGGCGGTCCAGGAAAAAATTAGGGATCAAAGCGTAACACTATGTTTCATTGGATCACCTTGCAACCAGACTCCGGTATCGACTATCAAGCTCGAACGACACTAATAAATCTGATCTACCTTCAACCAAGTAGCAAAGTGATGAAATGCTCAAGGATATAAAGGCAATAGCAGATTTGGAACCCAGTGGGATTATTCACATAGCTGTTTTGTTTAAGTTTTTCACAAATTGTGTAAATTCTATTATTTGGCGGCGTTCTCTTACTAGGACGTCAGCCTCTTGTACAAAAACGCCTATTTATAGGACAAACTTCAAAATCAATACAACTCAGTTTCAGAGAAATTTAAAAGTGTTTTTCCTTTATCTGTTTTGTTTTGCAAAGAACGTCCAATTTTCATTTTTGATATATGCATTTGACATTAATTGCTGCTCATAAATATTTACATGCGAAACAAAAAGACCATTACTTGTAATATCAGAAACAGGGGCAAATAAAAATTGTCCAAACGGTACAGTTACCCTGCCCACCAGGTACAAAGGTAGATTCAGTTGAGGAATATGGCTAAGGTACTTTCACTCCCCGCAGAGTAAGAAAAAACAGTAATGATAGCTCTCCCCAGCTGGGACTTGCAACTGTGAATCGGTAATATTCTCCCCAAGCAGATTTTATCTACCATCAGCACTGAAAAGTCTTAATATTCCCTAGCGGAGTATAAGAATATTCCCCGGCAGAATACAAAATGTCCCTAGTGGAGTTTGAAATTTTTCCCAACGCAGTCTGAAAAAGCTTCCCCAATGGAATTTGGAGAGTCATCCCGAGTAGACATTGGAAGATTGTCCCCAGCAGAACGCAAAGGATTATCCCCATTAGAGTCTAAAAGGTTATCCCCAGTGAAGTCGCAATTGAAAGCTCATCCCCCAGCGGAGTTCTTTCCTTTCACAAATAGAATTCAAATCCCCAGCAGGATTCAATATCACCAGCAACGGTAATTCATCCCCAAAGGAATTTATCGGTGGAATCCTCAATAGAGCATATCTTCCCCACAGAGTAATCTCCTCATCAGTTTATTTCCCAGCGGAGTTATCCTCTCCTACAGGTTTATTCTCGCAATCACCTTCGTTCGCCATCCCCAACGGAAATAAAGAATCCAACTCTATTCCCCAGCAGCTATCCGGGATTTATTTTCCCCAGCTAAAAACATTACTTTTCCATACATCATGACACATGCATATACGCATCATACAACACAATCTCATTTATTTTGAGAACATCATTGCTTGATATATCATGCATTGCATACGACTGACCTTTACCTTTCAGGAAGGATGCAGTTAAGTTCTCATCTATGAAGCTTTTACCCAAGTCGAAGTACTGACCGATTCTTAAATCTCAACTGAATTATTCTCGGTTGAATTATAGATAAGGTTCTAAATCTTGACAATTTTCCTCCGTCGAAGTGTGGACAAGTTCTTAAATCTCAACAGAATCATCCTCCGTTGAAGTACAGACAGTCCTAGATCTCAATGAAGATGTTTCCCTCAGTAGAAGTACTGACCGGTTCTTAAATCTCAACTGAACTATTCTCGGTTGAATTATAGATAAGGTTCTAAATCTCGACAAGTTTACTCCGTCGAAGTGTGGACAAGTTCTTAAATCTCAACAGAATTATCCTCCGTTGAAGTACAGACAGTCCTAGATCTCGATGAAGATGTTTCCCTCAGTCGAAGTACTGACCGGTTCTTAAATATCAACTGAATTATTCTCGGTTGAATTACAGATAAGGTTCTAAATCTCGACAATTTTCCTCCGTCGAAGTGTGGACAAGTTCTTAAATCTCAACAGAATTATCCTCCGTTGAAGTACAGACAGTCCTAGATCTCGATGAAGATGTTTCCCTCAGTCGAAGTACTGACCGGTTCTTAAATCTCAACTGAATTATCCTTGGTTGAATTATAGATAAGTTTCTAAATCTCGGAAATTCTCCTCAGTCGAAGTACCGACGGGTTCTTAAATCTCCACTGAATTATCCTCGGTTGAATTATAGATAAGGTTCTAAATCTCGGCAATTTTCCTCATTCGAAGTACTGACCGGTTCTTAAATCTCAACTGAATTATCCTCGGTTGAATTACAGATAAGGTTCTAAATCTCGGCAATTCTCCTCAGTCAAAGTACCGACCGGTTCTTAAATCTCAACTGAATTATCCTCAGTTAAATTACAGATAAGGTTCTAAATCTCGACAATTCTCCTCAGTCGAAGTACTGACCGGTTCTTAAATCTCAACTGAATTATCCTCGGTTGAATTATAGATAAGGTTCTAAATCTCGGCAATTTTCCTCCGTCGAAGTGTGGACAAGTTCTTAAATCTCAACAAAATTATCCTTGGTTGAATTACAGACAAGTCCTAAATCTCGATGAAGATGTTTCCCTCAGTCGAAGTACTGACCGGTTCTTAAATCTCAACTGAATTATTCTTGGTTGAATTATAGATAAGGTTCTAAATCTCGACAATTCTACTCCATCGAAGTGTGGACGAGTTCTTAAATCTCAACAGAATTATCCTCTGTTGAATTACAGACAAGTCCTAAATCTCGATGAATATTTTTCCCCCCAGTTGAATCACGGACAAGTTCTTAAAATTCAGCAGAGGTATTCTCTCAGTTGAAGTACAGGCAAGTTCCTAAATATCAATAAGATCAGACTTCCCCAGCGGAATCTTCCACAACAACAGGCATACAAGTTCTCGCTAAAGAATCTATTATGCGATCGACACTCCTGCATATGGCATCTTTAAGCCTATCTGTGATCGGTGGATCTGGAACTGACTGTTTAACGCTGGTTCGCGAAATGTCGCGGAAGCAAGAGTCGCCACCGTCTTTTATTTTCTCCAAATGGAAAGGACAAAAGCACAGAAAAATTCCTTAAAGAGATTTGTTCTCGGTTCGGGAGGTAGGTTATAGAAAGGGAAGGTGTTAGCACCCTTTCTATCCATGGTTATCCATGGGCTCTTAGATACTTGCTCATTGTGTTTTCAAAATTGTTTGTTTGCTTTTCAACTGTGGGTTTAAAAAAGTTCCTTTGAAAAATTTCAGTTCGACTCGTACGTCAGAGTGTTTGAAAAGTTTGCTTTGAAAACTTTTGAAAAGTGTTGGTGTGAAAAGTCTTTTTGAATTTGTTTTGAGATTAGAGCAAGTATCCTTGAGAACCTACCTACCCTAAGGAATTTGTCTGTGTAAATGTCCTTAAAAGTAGTGCCATCCCACCATTGAGAGGTAGGTAGCACCACCGTTGGAGGTGTTCGGGTCAATTCGAGTTTTAGGGACATGGTGATCTCCGGAGCAATGGGAAGACACCTTAGAAGCTACCCTCATGCCAGGTTCCCGGATCATGAGGACTTACTAAGACGTCCTCTACTCGACGATCACCTTTCGAAAGGCAACAGTGAGGCGTACCCTAGGGGTGGTGTGTGCGATTTGTGTGTCGTTTTCAGATATTTGTCTTGTCATGTTTATTTGTGTTCTACGCTTGATTTTAATTAAGACATTCACTCTTGCATGCTTTTTAACAGTTAAAATTTGCGGGAAAATAAATCTAAACTATTACAAATGGCGCGGGTCCACATCGCCAAAATTAAACCGGACCCGATTTAGCGAAAAGTAAATGAAGCAATAAAGTAAAAGTGCGAGCAATTGTTTACACGGCTTTGGGAGAATTACATAATGAATTAAAAGAAAGAATAAATAAAATGCGCGAATTGAATAAATTACGAATGCAGGCGTTGGACCCTTTTGCAAAAATATTTAAAGTTAATGAATTAATTAATTAGAATTAATATTAAAGAAAAAAGAATGTTTTTGGTATTTTGTTAAGATTTAATGGAAAAAATAATTACTTAAAATTAAAATGAAGCGTCAAACCCTAATTCTAATGGTTTTTTAAGTTATTGTGAAAATATTAAGTTTTAACCTAATTTAAATCCAAGTTAATTTACATGCAAACTTTAATTATAGAAAATAAATAAAATAAATATTATTATTAAAAAGGGAAATTAAAAAGGAATAAAATTAACAATTAAACCTAAATTCTACATATTTTTGGATTTTTGTTATTAAAAGAAATTAAAATTGTTACCTAATTAAAGCTAAATTTATTTACATGCCATATATCTACAAAAATAGTAAAATAAAATAATTTATTATATTTTCATCTTTTTTCTGATTTTTAGGATGTTTTTATATTTTGTAAAAAAAAATAAATTAATTAAATTGAGATAATAAATTGAATAAAATTGCAATTGGAAATAAGATATAAAAAAAATGAAAAGAAAATGCAAACCAGGGGGGGGGGGGGGGTGGCCCCAAAATTGGAGGTAAGGCCTTAACGCTTCAGGCCCATTTAATATTCAGATTTATTGACTTTCCCAATCACGTATGATGCATTGACTGGCGTGTATTGTGTTCTTTGATCTATGGCCCTTGATCTGATGTTGGGATGTACGTGGCATGCTGATTGCTGAACGTGTATGATGATCCTGGCCTTGGGCGCTGCATATGAACATTTGATGAAAAACAATATTGGGATAACGTAGACCTGGGACTTGAACCCAGGTCATGATGGTTACAAACACATACGCCTGCCAGTTGAGCCATTTGACTTAATTGATATATTAATAACACACAAATAACAAAAAGAAAGAATAAACGCATTAGTGATTAAAAGCGCGAAATTCAAACTAACGAATCATGCTTCGCCAACGCATTATCTTCTTCGCCCAACTTTTTATTTTTTCTGAAAACAAAAGCATATGGCAACGGTTTGGCAAACGTTGCCTAAGACCATCTACCAAAAAATAGCGAATAGACCCTCGACGCTCATAAATTGAGCGCGAGGGTTGGAATCTCTTCGTCTGGACGTGCTAAGTGCCATGGCAATAGTCTTGAGCTCCAATTTTGCTTCGTCTCAAAAACCCCAAATTAGCAAACCTGTAAACCCTAAATTTCACTCATGGCATCATCGCGTATGGTCAATAAAAACACAATTAAAGGTGCTGGTTAGCTTTGAAACTTCAATATGAACAAGAATCAATCAATAAAATTTACAAATAACGCATATAATGGAATGTATGATTATGCAATTTGTTCGATACAGTTAAGGTTCCTGGTACCGATTCTTGGCGTTTGAAGGGAAGTTTATGATTGCAATATGATCAGGAAGATTGGAGGAAGCTATTGGAAAAGCTTATGTGCCTTGAATCGCCCTCTAAGGTTGATTTCAGAATTTGAGTTTTTAAGCAATTTTTCAAGTTTTGTAATAGTCTCTTATGCGCAGCTTTCAGTGTAATGCCATTAGGTTTGTGATCCTGCATATGTAGCCAAGCTTTTAGGTCAAAAAAACTTGATAAAATCCAAGGCATTCATTGTTTGGATATTTGATTTGTTAAGAATCTTTTCATATCTTTTTTCATGTTATTTTTGCACAAATCATATCCCAATGCTCCAAATCTTTCCAAATTGGCTTAGGCACGAATTATTGAGCCTAAAATGTGTACAAAAAGATTCATTAGGTCAAGTTAGATATTTTCTATATATTTAAATAATTTAAATGAATTAATATTAATATAAATTCAAATAAATAACTAAAAAATAAGAAAATACTCCCCTTTGGGCCAAGTGGTCGTGCATATGCTTGGAATGATGGATCATGGAAGAAAAATGGGCCCATTAGCAATTTTAGGTCATTTGAACCATTGTTGACTTTTCAAAATTCCCAAAAATTTCCCAACTTCCACAAGGCATAACTTGCTCAATTTTTAAGCTTTTCACATGTTCTTGGACATTTTGGAAAGGTCTTTGAGTCCTTTAACCAATTCCTTTGGTCCCATGTCATTTTGATTTACCAATCTCAAGTTATGGCCTTTTACTTAAAGTCCCTTTTTGTTGACTTTTGAAAATGACCTATAATGTTGAAATTGATAACTTTTTGTGAGAGCATTTCTTGGACTTGAAGTATGAAGATGAGTTGTGGGAAATGTCTTTCTCTTCAAAATGAGCTTTGGATGGGATTTTTCTGATAATCCATGTGAAAGTTATGCCCTGGTCAATTTCAGTTGACTTTTTTCAACTGTCCAAATATAGTAACTTTTGCATCTTTGATGATTTCTGAGCCAAATTTTGAGAATCATGATCAAGCATTGATCAAATGATGTTTGTGGCTTCAAAATGATATGTTGACCAAAAATTTGAACTTTTGACTGTCAAATGACCATTTTGCCCCTACAGTTGACTGTAGTGCAATATAGGGTTTTGACTGTGCAATTTTGAGCTGAATGCCTTGAAACTTGGTATGAGGATGCTTGACCACATTTGTAGGCATATGAGACTTGATTGGGCCTTTGAATACTTCATTTTCTTGATCAGAATCCAAACCCTAGTTTTGACTGTATAGGAGACAGTTGAGCTGCACAACCCTTGGGGAATTTTGTGACTTGGCTTGGCAATTTCTTGAAGAATATGGGAGGGCAAATTTTGGGGTGCAACAGTTGCCCCTGTTCAATCTTCTTAGACCTGAGGATGCAGATTGGCTGACGTGCCTTTCGTAATCCGAGGGTAGAAGATGATTGGACACTAGAGTGCCCAGAAATTTGCGCTCACATAGTAACGGTGATGGGAGAATGGGCTTATAGATGCCATCTGGGGGTTGATGAATAGGATGATGGGCTTATAGATGCCATCTGGATGTTGATCGCGTAGGAGATTCCTTAGCGAGAACCTGCATACCTGCAAAAGAAAAATGAGTACCTGACACGTTGCAGGAGCTGATTTTAGATGCTTGGTATAGATGTGTCCTGACTGGTTACAGGAGCTGAGTCTGGAGCTTCAAACGCTGATGAAAGAACCAAGGATGGTTACTGCCTTAGCATGAATGGTAAGAGAACCTTGGGCGACTTTAACTTCAACAACGCTCGTTGAGAAAAATCTTGGCGGGAACTACCATCTTTGCAATATCGGAACGAGAACCACAGGCTATTATAATCTGAAAGGGAATCACCTCACTCGCCGTTGGAGAGGGGACCATAGGAAAAGGAATTGTCACCTCACGCACTTGCCGGAGAGGGGACCATAAAAGACTATCACCTCACGCTCACTGTCGGAGAGGGAAACATCTTGAAAAAGGAATTACCACCTCACGCACTTGTCAGAGAGGGGACCATTTGAAAAAAGAATTACCACCTCACGCACTTGTCGGAGAGGGGACCATTTGAAAAAGGAATTACCACCTCACGCACTTGCCGGAGAGGGGACCATAAGTTCTGTTGAGTTTTTATCAGAAAAATCTGTTGGGAGTCGATTTAGCTGGACTAGAGAAGGCTTTTTTGTTTGATAAGGATGTGATGAAGGAATCTGAGACGATTGCTACTCCAAATCTATGACGAAGGAATCTGGGACGATTACTACCTCGGCAGAATGATGAAGGAATCTGGGACGATTACTACCTCAGCAGGATGATGAAGGAATCTGGGACGATTACTACCTCAGCAGGACGATGAAGGAACCTGAGACGATTGCTACTCCAAATATATGATGAAGGAATCTGGGACGATTACTACCTCAGCAGGACGATGAAGGAATCTGAGACGATTACTACCTCAGCAGGGCGATGAAGGAATCTGGGACGATTGCTACTCCAAATATATGATGAAGGAATCTGGGACGATTACTACCTCAGCAGGATGATGAAGGAATCTGGGACGATTACTACCTCAGCAGGACGATGAAGGAATCTGAGACGATTGCTACTCCAAATATATGATGAAGGAATCTGAGACGATTACTACCTCAGCAGGACGATGAAGGAATCTGAGACGATTACTACCTCAGCAGGATGATGAAGGAATCTGGGACGATTACTACCTCAGAAGAATGATGAAGGAATCTTGGAGCGATTACTACCTCAGCAGGATGATGAAGGAATCTGGGACGATTACTACCTCAACGGGATGATGAAGGAATCTGGGACGATTACTACCTCAGCAAGATGATGCCTTTTATCTGTTGATCGTTCTTTCCTGAAAAAGTAACGAGTTAATTGTATGCAATATCATAATGCATGAATTGCCTGATTTTAAGATGTTCTCAAAAATAAATGAGATTGGGGTGATATGATGCGTCTATGCATGCTATAATGATGTATGTGACGTTTTATGAATGTGTTTTTCGTCTAGGAAAGTAAATCCTTGACGGGTGTCGGGAAGTCACTCCTGAGCTGATGTTGAATGATAGATTTTACTTCCGCTGGGGATGATAACTGCAAGAATACCGGTAGGAGAAGAGGACTCCGTTGCGGGATAAACTTGGCAAATGGAAGATTCTGCGGGGAGAAAAGATATTCTAGCGACCATGCTGAGAAGCAATACTCTGTGGGAAGAGGGATGCCTTGCTGAATGTTGACAGTAGTTTGCTGAGGATACCCTTGTTGTTGGAAGTGTTGATAGACTTCGCTGGGGATAGGAAGACTTTGTCGACGACGCTCTTTCCGTGGCTTTTGGCTGAGGATAACCCAGTTATATCCTGTTAAGGAAATAACTCTTTAAATAAAGCCGGGCGACGCGTTCGTGCTCTGCGAGGGGAGGCTTCCAGAATCTACTGGGGATAAGCTTACTGCTTGGGGAGATGAATTCCAACTTTCCTGGGGAAGCTGGATTGGATTCTCCTGGGGAAGTATTGAACTGTATTGGTTACGTTCTTCAACAGAACCTATCTTGATACTTTGGAGGATAGAACAATCGGACTGCTTAGACCACTCTTCATTGCCCCTGTTTCTGATGGGGGGAGGCACTTGTGGGGTGCTGATTGACGGACAAACCTTCTTCTGGTAGACAGATGGCAGGACATAGTCGTACGCTTTAATCCCTAACTTTTGCCTGGACCGCCCTTTCGGGTTTTCAGTCCACCGGGATACCCATTTTTGCCCAAGCCGCCTTTTCAGGTTTTCGACTTGCCGGGTGTACAGATTTTTCATTTTCATCCCTCATTTTGCCCGAACCCTTTTGGTTCGCCGGGAAGCCCTTATTTTTGCCTAGGTATGTCAACCTAGCGGGTCTTTGATTTTGCGTAGTATTCTTTTCGACTATGTCCGTTCTCTTAGAATGTAGGGAGTTGCCCCTGGCTGGAAGTGTTTCGTCATGCTACCAGAAGATGTTTGATCAGGCAAGATTCGTTGCTGCAGTGCCCCCAAGTGACTCAGGCGGAGATTTGCCCCAGGCTATTTGGCCCTTTGAGAGATTCTCCGAATCTTGATTGGACTGCCCCAGATAATGGACCATGGTCATGTCTGCCCCTTGATTGGAAGTACTTTTGTTCACTAGGTATTCATCGTGCGAATTTCCATGCTGTTCAAACAAAAGGTCATATGCAAACAAAGTTATGTTAAAAATGCAAAGCTTATGTCTGTCTTGAAGATTTTGAAAATGCATTTTTTTCATAAAACATGTGAATGTTTGTAAAACATGATGTCAACTTTGTATTTACCGTAGCCTTAAGGAGTCAGGATACCTTCGTAACAGTATGCTTTCGAACTAACCCATGCTTCAGCTAGGACTTTTGAGGGTTATAACGTGGCCTGGTTCACGGTTTAAGAAACAAAGGATAAAGGCTCAAATTTTATTTGTACCCACCCGCTCTTCGTGATGTTCTCCAAACCTAAACTCAGTTGATCATGCGCTAGACCTTGCTTGAGTCTTTGCTTTGATGTTCCAGTAATGGTTCAGATGTTGATAGCTTATTTTGAATAGGCAGTCCTTCTTTGTTTTTGTTGAGGGTTTGTGAGACCTCTTTTTTTGATTTCGTTATCCCTATTTTTGCCTGAACTGTTTCCTTTTTGGAATTACAGTCAGCGGGATGCCCCAGTTTCATAAGTCTCCTTGGTAGGTTTAGACTTCTTGGGTTTTTCATTTATGATTTTTTCAGGACTGCCTGTCCTTATGATTATTCTGAACCATCACTGTCTTTCGTTTTGTAAGGACCTCTTTGGTGCCATTCGTTATGCACTTGGATCAACTGAGAGAACTACCCTGCCCCAGGTTATGATTAAGGGTTTCAATTTTCGAAAATAAAACTCCTACTTCTTTGGCTCAGATGGGTTGACGAGGGATTATCTTCCTTATAACTCCAGTGTTTAGGAATTGAAACAATGCCTGTACCTCATCAGCCAGGTCTGGTCAAAAGCATACTGTAATGATCGCGGTATCGTTTTCGTCATCCTCCCTCAAGAGGCTTAGAATTATTAATCGAGAGTTAACATCAGAAAAAATATGAACATAATTTGCGTATAGTGAATACGAATATATTGCTTCAAAACAGACATATGCGATGCATTAATGTGATAACAATGTTTAACATGAATAAATGTTCGAACAATCAAAGAAAAATACAACTTGAATATTTGAATGAAAAAAAGACATTCTCGATGATTCGGTGTAGGATCAGTGTTCAAACTCGACCTCCTTGGCGTCAATCAAATCCTGGATCTTGTTTTTCAAGGTCCAACAGTCGTCGGTGTCATGTCCAGGACTGTCAGAATGGTAGGCACATCTCACGCCCGGATTGTACTTGGGAGAGGAAGTGTCAGGATTTTGAGGAAGATCCTTAAGTGTGATCATTTTCGCCTTCAGCAATTGCTGTAATGCCTGAGACAAAGACATGTTGATGTCAGTATACTTCCTATCTTGATGCTTTATCCTACGCCTATTGCTCTTTCTTGGTTGAACGGGCGTGGGATCAGAAATCTGGATTGCCCCTGCATCATGAAGACCCTTTTTACCATGTATAGCATTGGACTCTTTCTTTCCACTGTGGGGCTTTTTCTGAGCATCAGCAGGTGCGGTTTCTTGAATCTTCCCTGACTTGATACCAGCTTCGATTCTCTCCCCAGTCAAGACAAGATCTGTAAACCCAGCAGCAGAATTCCCAATTAGGTGGTTGAAGAATGGACCAGACAGGGTCCCCAAGAACATGTCGACGAGCTCGCGGTCAGTCAGAGGTGGTTGTACCCTTCCAGCAAGGTCCCTCCATTTTTGAGCATACTCTTTGAAGCCTTCGCCTGTACCCATAGACATCCCCTGAAGCTGAGTACGCGTGGGAGCGAGGTCGGCATTGTACTGGTAGTGTTTGTAAAATGCAGTGGCTAAGTCTTCCCAGGTACGGATGTTGGCTCCATTCAGTTGATAAAACCACTCGAGCTGAGTCCCTGAAAGACTCTCTTGGAAGAAATGGATCCATAAGTTTTTGTCAGCTGTATAGGGCTGGATCCTCCTTGTATAAGCTCTGAGATGCAACTTAGGACAGGATGCCCCGTCGTATTTAGCAAAGGCAGGTACCTTGAATTTGCGCGAGATCACTACCCCAGAAGACAGACCTAGATCCTCGAAGTCCAGGCCAGGCACCTTTTGTATCTCCATAGCACTTAGCCGGTCTTCCAACTGTTTGTACTTGTCCTCAGCAGGAGGGTACTGTTCGTCGTTGAAATCTGTCTCGTTGTCGGAGACCACTGGACTAGGCACCTCTCTCTCATGGTGACTGCTTTCCCTCACAGATGGGGTAGTCCTCTCAGCTTCAGTCTGCGGTGTATTCCCAGATCTGCGTCTAGGGATGAACAAGACAATCCTCTTCTTCTTCTTGTCCTTCTTCAAGAGCAGAGCCTTCAGATCTTGTTGCCCCTGGGTCAAATTCATGATCAGCTCTTGGAACTGGGCGTTCTGAGCCTGGAGGTCCTTGATAGTTTGCTCGGCTGATGATTCAGGGTTCATGACGATCGGCTGAAATAAACAGCGGAGAAGGGTAAGCAACCTGTCAAAAGGATACCTGCAATGCAATGAGATGTATGACATGCATGCAATGATTTCAAGGACCTCGCAGGGTAAACAGAGAAACTTGTTAGAGTTGGAAACTGGCAACTTGATTGAAGGTACTTCCTGTTGTAGAGAGCCCTTCTTCAAGGGTCAAAGGCTCACCATATCCAGTGGGTCATAGCCCCTGACACCCTTGGCTAGAGGAAAATAAATCCCCTTTGCCCCTTGCTGGGTAGTTGGTTCATCATGACCTGCATCACAAGCCCTTGAGATCCTTGAAATGGGTTAGGATGTATGCAATGGTATGATGTCATGCTATGCATGGGGTGATGTAGGTAAACCCTGTTATGAGCCCTTATTAAGGACTACAAACAGACCCTGCAAGAAATTCAGTATACTTTGTCATGAGTCCTAATTAAGGACTATAAACAACCCTGCAAGAAATTTAGTACCCTGTTATGAGTCCCAATTAAGGACTATAAACAAACCTGCAAGTAGTTCATGTGTCAGATAACAAGCATGCAAGTAGTCAAGTACGAAGGCACACAAGTCACACAAGAGAAGCCCTTAGAGTTTAGGCCAGCATGAGGTCTGGGTATTACCCTCTTTCAGTTGGTTGGTTCATACCTGTCCTATCAAAGTAACCGGGTTCTTAGAGGATCCCAATATCATTGACTAACCTCAATCGGTCATAACTCCAGCATCGCAATCTTTTCTTGCAGCCAGAACCATCACGAGAGTCTAGCCTCAATTGGCGTAGCATACTGCTACTGTTCTAATGGCCGAGTTGGGTCATTTAAGGTTCTAAGGTCGGTTGGTGCTTAATGACTCCTTGGAAGACCCATATTCTCCCCGTTTCAACACGAGGGATATCGGTACAGACCAAGGCGCCACACCAACGTAGCCACTGCTTCACCCATGTCGGTATACGCCGGACAGGTCCCTCACAGCTTATGCTACCTAAACAGGGTATCCCCAGATCCGGGTTAGGATCTATGTATCTCCGATGCAACCCACAATAGTAAAGCAAGCAAGACAATACAAGTGAAAACACAGTTATGACCTAGCCCTAAGGTACACCTCACTTTATAGTTTGGTCCCCAGCAGAGTCGCCAGTTCTGTGATCGGTGGATCTGGAACTGACTGTTTAACGCTGGTTCGCGAAATGTCGCGGAAGCAAGAGTCGCCACCGTCTTTTATTTTCTCCAAATGGAAAGGACAAAAGCACAGAAAAATTCCTTAAAGAGATTTGTTCTCGGTTCGGGAGGTAGGTTATAGAAAGGGAAGGTGTTAGCACCCTTTCTATCCATGGTTATCCATGGGCTCTTAGATACTTGCTCATTGTGTTTCCAAAATTGTTTGTTTGCTTTTCAACTGTGGGTTTAAAAAAGTTCCTTTGAAAAATTTCAGTTCGACTCGTACGTCAGAGTGTTTGAAAAGTTTGCTTTGAAAACTTTTGAAAAGTGTTGGTGTGAAAAGTCTTTTTGAATTTGTTTTGAGATTAGAGCAAGTATCCTTGAGAACCTACCTACCCTAAGGAATTTGTCTGTGTAAATGTCCTTAAAAGTAGTGCCATCCCACCATTGAGAGGTAGGTAGCACCACCGTTGGAGGTGTTCGGGTCAATTCGAGTTTTAGGGACATGGTGATCTCCGGAGCAATGGGAAGACACCTTAGAAGCTACCCTCATGCCAGGTTCCCGGATCATGAGGACTTACTAAGACGTCCTCTACTCGACGATCACCTTTCGAAAGGCAACAGTGAGGCGTACCCTAGGGGTGGTGTGTGCGATTTGTGTGTCGTTTTCAGATATTTGTCTTGTCATGTTTATTTGCGTTCTACGCTTGATTTTAATTAAGACATTCACTCTTGCATGCTTTTTAACAGTTAAAATTTGCGGGAAAATAAATCTAAACTATTACAAATGGCGCGGGTCCACATCGCCAAAATTAAACCGGACCCGATTTAGCGGAAAGTAAATGAAGCAATAAAGTAAAAGTGCGAGCAATTGTTTACACGGCTTTGGGAGAATTACATAATGAATTAAAAGAAAGAATAAATAAAATGCGCGAATTGAATAAATTACGAATGCGGGCGTTGGACCCTTTTGCAAAAATATTTAAAGTTAATGAATTAATTAATTAGAATTAATATTAAAGAAAAAAGAATGTTTTTGGTATTTTGTTAAGATTTAATGGAAAAAATAATTACTTAAAATTAAAATGAAGCGTCAAACCCTAATTCTAATGGTTTTTTAAGTTATTGTGAAAATATTAAGTTTTAACCTAATTTAAATCCAAGTTAATTTACATGCAAACTTTAATTATAGAAAATAAATAAAATAAATATTATTATTAAAAAGGGAAATTAAAAAGGAATAAAATTAACAATTAAACCTAAATTCTACATATTTTTGGATTTTTGTTATTAAAAGAAATTAAAATTGTTACCTAATTAAAGCTAAATTTATTTACATGCCATATATCTACAAAAATAGTAAAATAAAATAATTTATTATATTTTCATCTTTTTTCTGATTTTTAGGATGTTTTTATATTTTGTAAAAAAAAATAAATTAATTAAATTGAGATAATAAATTGAATAAAATTGCAATTGGAAATAAGATATAAAAAAAAAATGAAAAGAAAATGCAAACCAGGGGGGGTGGCCCCAAAATTGGAGGTAAGGCCTTAACGCTTCAGGCCCATTTAATATTCAGATTTATTGACTTTCCCAATCACGTATGATGCATTGACTGGCGTGTATTGTGTTCTTTGATCTATGGCCCTTGATCTGATGTTGGGATGTACGTGGCATGCTGATTGCTGAACGTGTATGATGATCCTGGCCTTGGGCGCTGCATATGAACATTTGATGAAAAACAATATTGGGATAACGTAGACCTGGGACTTGAACCCAGGTCATGATGGTTACAAACACATACGCCTGCCAGTTGAGCCATTTGACTTAATTGATATATTAATAACACACAAATAACAAAAAGAAAGAATAAACGCATTAGTGATTAAAAGCGCGAAATTCAAACTAACGAATCATGCTTCGCCAACGCATTATCTTCTTCGCCCAACTTTTTATTTTTTCTGAAAACAAAAGCATATGGCAACGGTTTGGCAAACGTTGCCTAAGACCATCTACCAAAAAATAGCGAATAGACCCTCGACGCTCATAAATTGAGCGCGAGGGTTGGAATCTCTTCGTCTGGACGTGCTAAGTGCCATGGCAATAGTCTTGAGCTCCAATTTTGCTTCGTCTCAAAAACCCCAAATTAGCAAACCTGTAAACCCTAAATTTCACTCATGGCATCATCGCGTATGGTCAATAAAAACACAATTAAAGGTGCTGGTTAGCTTTGAAACTTCAATATGAACAAGAATCAATCAATAAAATTTACAAATAACGCATATAATGGAATGTATGATTATGCAATTTGTTCGATACAGTTAAGGTTCCTGGTACCGATTCTTGGCGTTTGAAGGGAAGTTTATGATTGCAATATGATCAGGAAGATTGGAGGAAGCTATTGGAAAAGCTTATGTGCCTTGAATCGCCCTCTAAGGTTGATTTCAGAATTTGAGTTTTTAAGCAATTTTTCAAGTTTTGTAATAGTCTCTTATGCGCAGCTTTCAGTGTAATGCCATTAGGTTTGTGATCCTGCATATGTAGCCAAGCTTTTAGGTCAAAAAAACTTGATAAAATCCAAGGCATTCATTGTTTGGATATTTGATTTGTTAAGAATCTTTTCATATCTTTTTTCATGTTATTTTTGCACAAATCATATCCCAATGCTCCAAATCTTTCCAAATTGGCTTAGGCACGAATTATTGAGCCTAAAATGTGTACAAAAAGATTCATTAGGTCAAGTTAGATATTTTCTATATATTTAAATAATTTAAATGAATTAATATTAATATAAATTCAAATAAATAACTAAAAAATGAGAAAATACTCCCCTTTGGGCCAAGTGGTCGTGCATATGCTTGGAATGATGGATCATGGAAGAAAAATGGGCCCATTAGCAATTTTAGGTCATTTGAACCATTGTTGACTTTTCAAAATTCCCAAAAATTTCCCAACTTCCACAAGGCATAACTTGCTCAATTTTTAAGCTTTTCACATGTTCTTGGACATTTTGGAAAGCTCTTTGAGTCCTTTAACCAATTCCTTTGGTACCATGTCATTTTGATTTACCAATCTCAAGTTATGGCCTTTGACTTAAAGTCCCTTTTTGTTGACTTTTGAAAATGACCTATAATGTTGAAATTGATAACTTTTTGTGAGAGCATTTCTTGGACTTGAAGTATGAAGATGAGTTGTGGGAAATGTCTTTCTATTCAAAATGAGCTTTGGATGGGATTTTTCTGATAATCCATGTGAAAGTTATGCCCTGGTCAATTTCAGTTGACTTTTTTCAACTGTCCAAATATAGTAACTTTTGCATCTTTGATGATTTCTGAGCCAAATTTTGAGAATCATGATCAAGCATTGATCAAATGATGTTTGTGGCTTCAAAATGATATGTTGACCAAAAATTTGAACTTTTGACTGTCAAATGACCATTTTGCCCCTACAGTTGACTGTAGTGCAATCTAGGGTTTTGACTGTGCAATTTTGAGCTGAATGCCTTGAAACTTGGTATGAGGATGCTTGACCACATTTGTAGGCATATGAGACTTGATTGGGCCTTTGAATACTTCATTTTCTTGATCAGAATCCAAACCCTAGTTTTGACTGTATAGGAGACAGTTGAGCTGCACAACCCTTGGGGAATTTTGTGACTTGGCTTGGCAATTTCTTGAAGAATATGGGAGGGCAAATTTTGGGGTGCAACACTATCCTCCTGCCAACAATCTCCAATGGCATCTGTAAGCCCATTCCCGACATCACAAGGATGATACCACTTCATGCGAGTGCAAATTTCTGGGCACTCTAGTGTTCAATCATCTTCCACCTTTGGATCACGAAAGGCATGAAAGCCAATCTACACCCTCAGGTTTAAGAAGATTGAACAGGGGAATATGTTGTACCCCAAAATTTGCCCTCCCATATTTCTCAAGATATTGCAAGAAAAATCTCCAAGTTGCTCCAGTTTGCTCAAGAGTTGGACAGACAAGCTATCTCCTAAAGCAGTCAACCCCAAATTAGGGTTTTGTGTTGCATCAAGGTCCTTGAGTCCAAATGACCTCAAGTGCTCCCCAATTCCCTAATATGTTCTCAAGATCATCCATGTCAAAGTTCAAGCCTTGCAGGGATAGTTTGCTCAGTCAATTGCTCAAAGGTCCAAAAATCGACTGTGCTAGGGCAAAAGTCAATTGTAAACTATATACAGTCAAACTACAAGATTTTTTTGTCAATATTATAATTTTGAAGGATATTTCATCATTTGAGCAAGGGTTGATCATGATTCATCAAGGATTGCTCAAAATTCATCAAGACTCAAAAGTTGCTAAATTTGGGTTTTGTAGGAAAAGTCAACTCAACTTTGACCAAGCATAACTTTCTCATACCTTATGATAAATGACCCATCCAAAGCTCATTTTGAAGAGGGTGCAATTTACTACAATCCATCTTCATACCCCAAGATTAAAAGATGTACTCACAAGAAGTTATAAATTTGGACATTATAGGTCATTTTTGAAAGTCAACAAAAATACCTTTTTTTCCAAAGCTTATAACTTTAGCATGGAATATCAAATTGATATGATACCAAAATGGTTGATTAGGGGACATCTCAAGCTTTCTAAAAGTCCCAGAACACCTCCAAAAGTTCAAAATTGAAGAAGTTATGCATTGTTGAAGTTGGACTTTTTTGCAAAATTGCCAAAAGTCAACTATCCCCAAAACTTCAAATTTTGTCAAATGGGCCCATTCTTTTCCACTTGATTTGAGCTTGCTTAGTTGACCACGTGTCCTAGCTTCAGCCATGAGCCCATATTTCATTTTTATTATTTAATTTGATTTTTTTTGAATTTATTCATTTTAAATCAAATAAAATCATAGAAAATCCAAATAATTAATAACTCTTGATTTTTTGATTGTTTTAGGCTTTGTTCACAGCTAGCATCACCATCAAATTCGTATCAAGCCAAATCATGTGCAAAAAGATTGAATCAAATCAAATTTGGAAGGTTTAATAATGGAGATCAAATCACATTCATGTGCATTGATATGAAGGGATTCAGTCCATGATTCTTACCCTAATACAAAGCATATTACATAAGCAAGCCAAGGCATACGAAACAAGGGTTGGAAAGTGCAGAGAGAGGCAGAACAAAAAGTGAAAAAATCACAAAAAGTGAGAAGTCGAAATCCAAGTTAGAGGCAGTTTCAGAGGCCAAGACTTGTCCCAATCGCTTCCTGGGCATTCACTCAAGCTACCTGGATTAAAACCAAGCATCTTCAGACTCCATAACACGCTGTAAGTGTCAGGAAACACACCCCTGTTCTTGATTTCTCAACTCTGAATTTAAGCATCTTTTTCATGAATCAATACCATATTTTGAATCTACATAACATTTGCAAGCGATTGGTATTATTCAATTGCATTTATCTGGCCTGAATGGAGAACCACCATAGTTAGGGTTCTTCGTTTGTTTTTTAGGGTTTCCTGTTTCAGGTAAAATTGTGACTCAAGAAGAACACGACTTTGATCAGGAGGCCATAACGAATCCAACCATGTCCTTGCAATGGATTTATATGGCCTGAAGAGAGTTTTATCATAAGCCTGCGTTTTTAGCTGCAGATTCAAATCCGCAGGTATTTTTGTTACAGGTCTGAAGACAGGGATGAGATCGTGTCATCCTCCGATTGGCTAATTCAAATAATTTTTGCGCGTTTTATTTTTTGCTGGCATTTATTTTTGTTTTAATATATTATGATTAATATGTATTATAAGAACAAATGAAGCAGCGTGGTGTGTTGGCAAGGCAAGCGTTCATATCTCCTTCAGGACCTGGGTTCGAATCCCAGGTCCCCCACTTTCTCAATATTTTTTCCTTTCAGGTGATTGTGTGCGTGCTCAAGCTTGCAGTATACCATGGGCCCTCGTCCATTCAATAGCCAGATGGCCATTGGCCAGATCTGGTGGCCAGGGTCTGAAGGTCCACCAAGGCACCAATCAATGCACAAGCACCAGATCCCAGAAAGTCAAACAAAGGCCAACATTATCGGGCCACGAAATTGCTACCAGCACCCCCATAATTCAGGCCCAAACTCTCTCTTTCACTTATTTTATTAATTGTTTTATTATTTTTGTTTAATTTCTAACCAATCAAAATTCAGTCTTTTATCAAATAAAATCACAAAAAATATTTATTTTTTATTTCAAATCAAATTTTAATCTTTTATTTTTCTTAATAAATTTATTAATTAATTAGGTTTTAATTAGATAACTGTAATTCCTTTTGAAAAATAATTAAAATTAATTAGACTTAATTAGTTTTAACCATTAATTTAATTATTATGATTTCTTTCCTAAATAATCAAATACTCAAAAAATAATTTATTTTTATTAATTAATTAATTTAATTTAGTGATTAATTTAGGTTATTTCTTTCTTAAAATAAAAAACAACAAAAGATATTTTATTTAACCAAAAGGGTCAAAACCCTAATCATGCGCTCGATTTAATTTCCCGCACGCGATTTACTTTCTTTTATCCAATAATGTACCTGCTTCCGGATTGTAATAGTAAATAGGACTTTTAATTATTTTTATTGCTTTATTTTATTTTTCAAAGGGTTTTTCTTTGGCGATGTAAATACCCGACACCTTGTAATTTAAATTACGCATTTTATTTCTGCAAATTATAACTGCTAGATGTTTGATAATAGGGTTTGCATGATAAGACTGAATGTTTTAACCTAAAATCAAATTAGATCACCCTTAACATGTACAAAGATAAAAAATAACTGAAAATGATACACTCGCACATGCGCACTCTTAGGGTACACCCCACTTGGTTGTCTTCGTATACGATCATTGAGTATAGGTCGTTTTAGAGGTCTCCCTCTTGCCTAAAAGATCATAGTCGCCTCGAAATGGTTGCCTCGGATATTATTGCCTCAAACAAATGATCTAAGACATTAGGGTTACCGCTAAGACATCCTAACATTGCTTTAGTGACCGTATGTCCCTCATTCGAATTGACCCTTAAACTCCAACGACGGTGCTACCTACTCATTAATAGTGGGATAACATTGTCTAAAGGAAATTAGCATAGAACGACTCCTTCTTCGAGTAGGTAGATGGTTCTTAGATACTTGCTCTTTCAAAAAACAAAATCATTTTCACACTTACACTTTTCGAACAAAGTTTTCAAAAACACTTCATACACTCTTGAGGACAGAAGCAAGAGTTAAATCGAAGTTTCAAACAAAAACTTTTTCAAACCCATAAGCACAAAGAAAACAATTTTGAAAACAATGAGCAAGTACCTAAGAGCCCATAGATAACTACGGATAGAAAGGGTGCTAATACCTTCCCTTTCTATAATCTACCCCCCGTACTCAGAAAATCTCAAAAAATGAATTTTTCTGTGCTTTTTTCTTTCCTTGTTGGATAAAATAAAAGTCGGTGGCGACTCTTGCTCACCGCGACATTTTGCAAAAACAAACACAAAATGCAAACCACCATTCTAAAAAAAAACAGTCAGTTCTTCCCACCGTATCACACTTACCATAACATTTGCAAACACAAACGCAAAACCAGTATTAACAGTCATTTTTGCCACTGTATCACAGAACTGGAGACTCTGTTGGGGATAAATAAAAAGTGGGGTTACCTTAGAGTTTAGTTCATCATTTTTAAATTGCTTTCCTTGTATGCTTGACTTGCTTTATCTTAAAGTGTTTTGCTTGGGTTTACATGTAAAGATCCTATACCCGTATCTGGGGAACCTTTTAGGTAAGTAGCAATAGATCGTGGGGGCTGTGCGGGGTATACTGACACGCTTGAAGCGATAACTACGTTGATGTGACACTTTGGTTGGCACGGGTAGCCCTTGAATAGTCAAGGAGAATACGAGGACGCCGCGTGGTGTAGTGAAGCACTAACGGACCTTAGAACCTTAATTAAACAAACTTGGTCATTAGAAAGTAGTGAGATAGATGGCCTCGGTGTAAAGTTGGGGATTGGTTGATACTCGATGCTACACTCATTGAGATCAGACTTTCGAGATGTTTCGGCCGTAAGAAAAGATTGCTAAGCTGAAATAATGCTCGATAAAGAAAGATCAGTGATATTGAGACTCTTTAGAACCCGATTACTATTTCTAGGATAGGTTGAACCAACTAAACTTCAAAAGGGTACTTACCTACAAACCCCATGCAAGCCTAAACCTAAGGCTGCTTGTGTGACTTGTTTGCTTTCAACTTGAACTACTTACAAGGGTTTTATTATCTAATAACATGATTTCCTTGCGGGATTTGTTTACAGTCATTATCCAATATCCTGGATTTCTTACAGGGTTTACTTGCTTACGCCACCTTACACTTTTTCTTAATGCATAACATACACATCATAACATCATCCCATAACATCTCCTTATCCATTTCAAGGATCTCAAGGGTTTGTGATGTAGGTTATGATGAAACAGACGTCTAACAAGGGGCAAGGGGATTTATTTTCCTCTAGCAAATTCCTTCAAAAGACCATAACATAAGAACTTAAGTCAGGGGCTATGACCCACTTGATATGGTGAGCTTGATTCTCGTAGAAGGACCTTCAACAATACAAAGTTCTTCAATTAAAGCTGGAAAATTCAACTTCTGACATTTTCTTGTTTAACCCGCGAGATCCTTGAAAACATTTACATATCATACATTTCATTTCATAACAGGTATTCTCCGGACAGGATTCTTACCCCTTCGCTGTTTATTTCAGCAAAATAAATGGCTCTCGAGCAAACAATGAAGGACCTCCAAGCTCAAAACACTCAGTTTCAAAAAATGTTCCTGGCTCTGGCTAAGGGACAAGAGGATCTGAAAACCCTGATTATTAAAGAGAAGACCAAGAAGCCAAAGAAATAGGCTGGCATCTTGAATATGGGAAGGATAATTAGAGGACCAGTCAAGCGAGCTCTAGATCTTTCAACTCCATCAAATGAGGGGGATAATCATGAAAAAGATAAAAAATCGAGGACTGATAAAGACGAAGTGGACTACTCTGAGGAACAATATCCTCCTATTGATGATAAATACAAACAGTTGGAGGATTTCCTCAATGCTATAGAGATTCAGCAGATACATGGCTTGGACTTTGAAGAATAAGGGTTAGTTTTTGGGGTGGTCATCCCACCAAAATTCAAGGTTCCCACATTCACTAAATATGACGGGGTCTCTTGTCCTAAACTTCACTTGAGATCATACGTCATAAAGATCCAACCTCACACTGTTGACCGGAAGTTATGGGTCCATTTCTTCCAAGAATGTTTGGCCGACACTCAACTAGAGTTGTTCTATCAGCTAGAAGAAACTGGCATCCATACCTAGGAAGACTTGGTTGCTGCTTTCTACAAGCAATACCAATATAATGCTGACCTGGAACCAACTCAAGTGCAATTGTAGAATATGTTCATGGGTTCAAGAGAAGGTTTCAAGGAATATGCGCAGAAATGGAGGGATCTTGCAGGGAGATTCCAGCCTCCTCTGTCTGATAGAGAGTTGGTGGTCATGTTCTTGGGCACTTTGTCTGATCCATTCTTCAACCACTTGATTGAAATTTCTTCGTCTAGGTTCACCGAGCTAATACTGACAGGTGAAAGAGTAGAAGCCGGTATCAAGAGTGGGAAGATTCCGATGGCTGCATATCCTAATGTTGAGAAGAAGCCATTCGTTGGCAAGAGGGAAGCTAATGCTGTATATGGCCAGGAGGGACGTGCTAGAGGTAACCACAACCCATTTGTGGAGGCAGTACTGGTCTCTAATCCTACACTGACACAACATCAACAACATGGGAATCATCGTAAGGAGGTCTCACCTAAAAGACAATTACCCAAGATCAATATGTCACTAGCTCAAACATTACAACACATGTTGAAGGCAAGGTTGATTACGTTAAAGGCTCCTCAGCGGAATCCTAATACCTCTACTCCTAGCTACCACCCCAATGAAAGGTGTGCATACCATTCTGATAGTCTTGGACATGATACAAATGGCTGCTGGGCTCTGAAGAACAACATTCAGGATATGATTGATGCCAAGGAGATTGAATTCGACCCTCCAAAGACTCATCACGTGATCACTGCTCCTAGGCCAAATCATTGAGAGCGTCTATTTCAATTTTGATTTTTCAATTGTAATTTCCGTTGCTTGTTCAAACAATTATTGTTATGTCAAACTTTGGTTTTCCCATTAATGCATCACATATGTTTCGTCTTGAATTATTTCATCCGTATTCATTATATTCAAACTGTGTTTTTACTTCCTTTCGTGATATTCAACTATCGATTAAAATCTCTACACTTTTAGAGGGAAGATGACGAAAACGATACCATAATCTCTATAGTGTGCTTTTGAATAGACCCCGCTGACGATGTATAGGCGTTGTTTCAAATCCTAAATAGTGGATTTATAAAGAGGATAATACCTAGTCAACCCCTTTGATCCTAAGAAGTAGGAGTTTTTCTTTTCACACAAATTAAAACCCTTAATCATAACCTGGGGCAGGGTAGTTTTCTCAGTTAATTCAAATGTGCATTCAATCGAAAACTTTCCCCTTCATGCACGACAAATAGTGTAGACGATGCTCTCCAAAAGATGATGATGGTTCCACATAATCATTAAGACAGGCAGTCATTATATCTCAAAGTAAAAGCTCATTAAGTCAAAACCCTATGAAGGAGACTTA
This sequence comes from Vicia faba, assembly GCA_948472305.1. Taxonomy (NCBI): domain Eukaryota; kingdom Viridiplantae; phylum Streptophyta; class Magnoliopsida; order Fabales; family Fabaceae; genus Vicia; species Vicia faba. The sequence continues at coordinate 700,430,180 of OX451739.1, read as the reverse complement.
AGGAAAAAATGGGGGCATCCCACTGACTGTAATCACAAAAGAACAGTTCAGGCAAAAGCAGGGATAACAAAATAAAAAAAGAGGTCCTACAAATCCTCAACAAAAAAAAAGAAAAGGTTAAAAAAATGATTGCCTTCTCAAATAAACGTTCAATCTCTGAACCATCACCAAGTATCAGCAAAGATTCCAGACTCAAGTTGGATCTAAATGCATAATTAACTGAGTTTAGGATTGAAGAACGTCACGAAGAACGGGTTGGGTACAAATAGAATTTGATCCTTTATCCTTTGTTTCTTAAACCGTGAACCATGCCACGTTATAGCCCTTAAAAGTCCTAGCTGAAGCATGGGTTAGTTTGAAAGTATACTATTACAAAAGGTATCCTGACTCCTGTAGGATTCGCTATAAATCCTGAGCTGATATCACACTCTTACAAAAAAATTTTGTTTTACTAAAAAAATGAATTTTCAAACTTTAAGACAAACATAAGCTTTGCTTTCTTTAAATACCATTATTTGCATATGACTATTTGTTTAACAGCAGAAAAATTCGTACGATGGATATTCGATAAACAGAAATCCTCTCAGTGGACAGAATCACCTCAGATGGAAAGACATTCCAGTAATAGGCCTTTCATAATCAAGGGGCATAGCATGGTGTCCAGATGATCTGGGGCAGCCAAGTCAAGGTTCAAGGAATCTCTCAAAAATGCCAAATAGCCAGGGGCTGATCTCCATCTAAATCACTAGGGCATTGGACATGAATTCTAGTAGCGAATCATACGTGATCAAACAAACACCTTCTTGCAGTGTGACAACATTTACTACTAAGGACAATGATAATTCTCCGTACCCGGTGAATGTGGACATAGTCAGAAAATACTACGTATGAAAAAGACCCGCTAGGTTGACTGACCTAGGCAAAAATAAGGGCATCCCGGCGAACCAAAAGGGTTTGGGCAAAAATTAGGGATATACATATGAAAAATATGTACACCCAGCAAGTCGAAAACCTGAAAAGGCGGCTTGGGCAAAAAAGGTATCCCGATGGACTAAAAATCTAAAAGGACAGTCCAGGCAAATTCTAGGGATTAAAGCGTACGACTACGTCCCGTCACTTGTCTATCAGTAGAAGGTTTATTACCCTGATCGGCATTCACCAAGGACTCTAAGAGTTGTGATAACAGTCAAACCATCTACAAAACCCCAATAGATATTTTATCCAGCAGGTATAGAGGCAGGGGCATCCTGCTACAAGGTCACTTCCATATTCTTTGCATGAAGCCTAACGATGTCAGTTGTTCTTATACCCTCGACAGAGCTAGAATCTCCAATTACTGCTCCAACATCTAAGAATTCCCCAGTGAAGTCTCCAAGCTTCTCAGGACTCCCCAACAGATTTCTTCTCAAAACAACAAAACAAGAATTCCCAGCGGAAACATTTTAAATAAAGTGGACTCTCATCTAGAAATGGTTCAGGTACGATCAAAATACGGATGTCATCCTGACATTTACTCCATATTTTCATCTAGAAACGGTTCAGGTACGATCCAAAGACGGATGTCATCCCGACACTTACTCTTGATTCTCATCTAGAAACGGTGCAAATACGATCTAGAGACAGATGTCATTCTGACACTTATTCCAGATTATCATCTAGAAACGGTTCAGGTATGATCCAAAGATAGATGTCATCCTGAAACTTATTCCAGATTCTCTTCTAGAAACATTGCAGATACGATCCAGAGACGGATGTCATTCTGACACTTATTCCATATTCTCTTCTAGAAACAGTGCAGATACGATCCAGAGACGGATGTCATTCTGACACTTATTCCAGACTATCATCTAGAAACGATTTAGGTACGATCTAGAGACGGATGTCATCCTGATACTTATTTAACACATCTCCAGATACAATCATGACATAGATTCACTCTGACAATTCTCAAACAGTCCACGAAGTCTACCTTCCCCAATAAAGTTTATTTCTCTAACAATGGAAGTTCGTCTCCCAGCGTTTCAATTTCAACAAATTTGAAGACCTACATTCTTCCCCCCAGCAATAATCATGGATTTATTTTCCCTTGTTCAAACAACACTGCAGCAGAACGACTGGTATGTTCATACATTGCATTCATACATCATTTTACAAATGTCATAGAATATACATACAAATGCATATATCACAGTCTCATTTATTTGGGGAACATCACTTCCCAATGCATTTCATGCATCATGACATTGCATACAACTAACTCTTTACCTTTTTAGGAAGGATCCACAGACGAATATCATCAATAATTTTCAACAGTTCCAGATTAATTCTTGAAACCAGACAGGGCGACTATCTGTGAAAAAATTGCAGATCAATTCTTGAAATAAGACGGGGAGACTATCTACTCGACCGTGTTAAGAGATTCATTCCTGAAACTAAACAGGGTAACTATCTCAATAATCAACAAAAGAATGGTTCCAGATTAATTCCTGAAACAAGACGGGACAGCTATCTGAGATAACATCTCAAATTACTATGAAGCCTGGATTTCGACTAGATAACAATTTAAGTTGTTACGAAGCCTGGAATCCGACCAGATAGTAGTTCACTTCTTCAATTACTGTGAAGTCTGGATTTCGACCAGATAACAGTTTAAGTTGCTATGAAGCCTGGAATCCGACCAGACAGTAGTTCACTTCTTCAATTACTGTGAAGCCTGGATTTCGACCAGATAACAGTTTAAGTTACTGCGAATCCTGGAACACGACCAGATAATAGTTAACTTCTTCAATTACTATGAAGCCTGGATTTCGACCAGATGACTGTTTAAGTTGCTGCGAAGCCTGGAATCTGACCAGATAGTAGTTTACTTCATCTAAGTCGCTGTGAAGCCTGGAATACGACCAGATAAAAGTCAACTTCATTATCCTTAGCAAGTCACTGTGAAGCCTGGATTTCGACCAAATAATGGCTAACTTTCATCTCCCCGGTCAAGAGATAACTCCTAATATAGTAATGGACAACTACAGCTCCTAGACTTTATTCCCCAAATAGAAATCAACATTCCCCATCGGAGTCCTCCACAGACAGCAGGAACAGGAATCCCCACAAAAGACCTCTTAGGAAGTCAGCATCTACTTTGGATGGCATCTATAAGCCCATCTCTGATAACTCTATGTCATCTTATCCAAATGGCATTTGTAAGCCCATTCCCGCCATCATCAACAATCAATGTTACTTCATACGAGTGCGAATTTCTGGGCACTCTAGTGTTCAATAATCTTCCACCTTCAGATCATGAAAGGCAGACAAGCCAATCTACATCTTCAGGTTTAAGAAGATTGAACAGGGGCATCTGTTGTACCCCAAAATTTTCCCTCTCATGTTTTTCTAAGATTTTTTCTTATATGGGTGGTCACAAACACTTGATTAAATAAAAATAAATTTTTTGAAGATGAACAAGGTGTCTTTCGATTGGCATTTTGACAAGCTTCATTTGGGCATCTAGATCCTTCGAACAAGCTTGATTTCAAAGTCTTCGATTAGGAATTTGGCACTCTTCGCTGCAGGTCTAATTCACAAGCTTCGAATGGGTGCTGGGTTCCCCTTTGATCATGTTCAAATCACAAGGCTTCGACTACGTATTGGTTACATCAGGCTTGCCTTAAATTCACAAGGCTAATGGCCTCTACAAGTTTCTTTCGATTCACAAGGCTAAATGCCTCTTCAAGTTCCATTCGATTCACTAGGCCAAAATCCCCTTCATGCTTACTTTGGATTCACAAGGGCAAAGGTTTCTTATATGGTTGCCTTCAATGCATAAGGCAAAGACTTCCTCTACGCTTGCTCTCAAGGCCAAGACCCCTCAACATAGCTTATGCACTATGAAACACAATATGACCCCTTTGAAAGAGCACACCAAAAGCCTATTCAAAGGACACATATTGCTGGCCATTCGAAAGAGACACATAATCACTGAATGCAAGTTTATCTTATGATAAGTCTTGGTCCTACATGTGGCTAGGCCCAGGCTTCCCGTGCAATGGCATTCAAAGGAAGTGACGAAGGAGGCTTCGATTGACAGAATGGAGTTCTCACTTGGGGGTATTTGAATCAAACATTTAAGGCAAATAGATGGGTCCAGTCTAAAACTATTCGAAGGACACATAAATGATCCATTCGAAGAAGCAATTAAAAGGCCCATTTGAAGGAAACTTAGTGTTGTCTGAAAGAAAGGGGTTTGGTAAAAGATTATATCTAGTTGGCCAAAATGAAAGAGAAATATGCAAAGATGTTGGCTGGCCCAAAATCCCACATATTGCCATACTCAAGCTCCCTGCATAAGCATTCATACTGAAGGAAGCTTCGATTAGCCTGGAAAGAGTTTTTGTTGAGGGTAGCTGAGTAGGGGCTCAATCGAAGAGGCCCCAATGATGAGACTTGAGCCATTCGAAGGACACAACTTGGTGGCCCATTTGAAGAGGGTACAAGGCATACATATGAACTATTCGAAAGACACTCAAAAAATCCATTCCAAGGAGACATTCAAAAGGCCCATTCGAAGGGTACATAAAAGGTCCATTCAAAAGACCCATTTGAAGGATATACAAGAGGTCCAATTGAAGGATAAGGACTGAAGGTATTCAAAAGTCAAAGGTGTCCAGGTTCATAGAAAATTCAAAAAGGGACAAGAAACCATGTCTTTGGCAAAGTTTCAAAGTGACATTCATGGCTTTTAAAACACCAACTTAATGGTTGTTTATTCCTTTGTCCACTTGTCCCCTCCATCCCCTCTATATAAGGAGCACACTAGCAATCTCAAAAAAGAGGACATACACTAGAGAACATACACACTATACGCACACGCTGCCTCATAAACCACACCAAAATGATCAAATATCTCCTGAGTGATCCAAATCGAAGGAATCTTCAACAACACTCCACTCACTCCTTGAGATTTGCAGAGAACGTGCCCAAGCACTAGACACATCCAAAACCACAGATCCATACACCACTATTGTTAAGGAAAAGTAAGGAATCAGATTCCATATTTCCTAGCATGAATTGCTCTGTAATAAACCGAACCTCTATTTTATACCATCTATGTTAATGTGATCCAATACCGAATCTCAAGAGTTATTTCCCCTAATTACTTAGCAAGAAACCATTAATATATAATTTTAAATCCTAATTCCTTAGTTATTCAAAATTATGTCAAGCACATATATAAGTATCAAGAATTTACGGTCATCACTATTAGAACTTTTTTTTCTCTAAGAGAGATTAGTGATATTATTATACAATTAGCGATAAAGTGATCTGTCTAACCTAATTTACCCATAGATCAATACCCTATTTTCCAATAGGACAAGCAATAAGAAATTGTATAATACATTGAATATATAAAAACTTAGATTTCATAAAAGTATAGAAATTCGGTTCATCACAAAAGAAATTCAGGGACACCCCCTAGCATTGGGGGGTTTAACTTCTCATAATATTCAAAGAAAATACAAATTCAAAGTTAGACATTAAAAGAGAATGAAATTTCTCTGTTCTTTAATTTCTTCTTCTCTTCATGATCTTTGTTTCCCAAACCCTTGATCGCTCTTCTCCTCTTCTCTAATTTCTTCTTTTTCTGATGCAAAAAAAAGTCCATCCTTAATTCTCTCAAAAACTAGGTCTAAGTAGTGTCAGATTACCCCACAACTATACATAAAGCCTGAAATACCCTTAATGAACTCAAACAAATCAATTTCAACAATTCACTTTTCTATCTTGCGCCTGCCAACACGGGTCATGTCAGGTGACATGGGTACCCGTGTTGGCCACTGGAATCCTTCAACAAAATCCCCCCTATCAGACTTTCTGACACGGGCCGTGTCAGGTGACACGGGCACCCGTGTCATCCACTGGAATCCAATTTTCTCTAATTAAGTATCAGCATTTCTGACACGGGCCGTGTCAGGTGATACGGGCCATGTCAGGTGACACGGGCACCCGTGTCATCCACTGCATTTCTGGAGAAAACATTTCAGAACTTGTCAACTTCGCCTCTATTCTTGTGCAATTTCACTAGGACCTAAAAATACAAAAACTACCAGACCAATAATTCAAAAGTATCTTATTTATCTAAAATTCAAACTAAGCTAATGCAAACAAACAAAATGTGAAAATAAAAATACGTGACAAAAACAGTAAAAAAACTAAGCAAGGTGTTACCAATGATGCGGTTTCGTGCCGGATAATAGATAGAAAATAAGAAAGAATGGTGACTGATCAAACTTATAGAGATTTTTTCTCTGCCTCAACCCCGGTTTTCCATCACGAAGAAAAAATCCATCGAACTCCATGGTTGCCATTGTTGGTGAAAGAGGAGAAAAATGGGTTTTTATGGAAAGAAGGTGAAAATGGTGGTTTGTGGATTTTTAATGAGGGAAGTGAAGTGGTGGAATAGGAAATGTTAGTGGGGTTGTGAATAAATGGGATAGTTATGAACTTTAGTGGGTTTTGATGGAGGTTTTGGAGAGGCAAAATGGATTTTTTGGGGTTGGAAGATGAAAAATGGTGGTTTTGGTGGTTCTGCCCCGTAAAAGGTACAAACCCCATGGCAGATGCCATGAGGGTTATGGAGGGCACCATGGGTGTAAAATCTGGATGGGCCAGATTTTGAACTTTTGCTCATGGGCCTTGTACTTTTCACGGGGGGTATGGATAACATCTTTCACAAGTTTTTCTTCATAATTTGAATCTTGGATGACATAGCTTGATAAAAATCAAAATGGAAATTCATAAAATAAAATAAAATACAACAAAATACAAAAATAAGAGAAAAGTAAATAATGAAAAACATCAACATGCAATATATTAATATATGTAGATATGCAATACGATTGTTAGAGATAAATTCATAAAAACGAAAATAAATCCAAGCAGAAATCAAATATAGATAACGATAAGTCCAGAAATAAAAATAACGATAAAGCATATAAATAACATCTCTGTCTCAGATGGGAGGAACACCGTCAACACCAGCAGGGGGATCGTCATCAAGGTCAAAGCCTCTTGGGGCTTGTGGGCTTCCTGCTATCTGTCGGTGCAACTCAACAATCTCTTGGTAAAGAAAGTCAACCTCCGTTGCATGAGTCAAATCAGAGACCTCATACTGCAAGGTGAGGTCAGCAATCTCCTGTCGAAGTCGGGCCACCTCTATATGCAGCTCAGCTACGCACATCCGGCTGCTGCAAAGAGAAATCATTAGAAATCACGGTGAACCTGGGTGAAAGTGGTGCAGGGATGTACTATGCCATAGGTGGTGAACTAGGTGCATCAATGGTCTCTCCCTGGCCTTCCAAAATGTAGGTCTAGTTAGCCGGATCATGAACACTGGTCATCATAGGACCTATAAAAGTGAAGTAGTGTATCGTCTCATTCTTGATCAGGATCCTGAAAGAGTCTGAGCTAAAGGAGACCTGCCTCATCAATCCACGATCCAAGCAATAGTCGATATCCAACAGCATGTATCCACAGTAAGGGGTCAAGTGACGTAACTGCCTCTCAAGACCTAAAGCAATAGTAATGTGTGTCACCGTCCCTCCCACATGTATGATACTCTTAGCGGGAAGGGTAGTGGTGTGCAGATTCCATATCAAGAAGTTACCGCAGGCAACTGGATGTGACTGATTAGCACAAAACAAGAAGAATACCTCCTTATCACCTACATGGTGGTCAGCATCACCCCTTCCTAAGAAGGTATGGGCCAGAATGTTTGACATCGTGTGGTCAGATTCATGGCTACTCCCAATAGTGATGTCATCCCAAAACTTTTCCACGTCTCTAGTCATGAAGTAACCCAAGGGTAACTTCTGTCCAGAACAATCTGAAACAATTGTGGCCATCTGGATCGACATATTAATCATAGTCCAATGAGTTGAGGAACTCTAAAGTGAAGTTTTGGTAAGTCTCGTTCTTACTGTCATCATACTCCTCCCAGTTGAGTTGGTGGCATAGGAATCTAACACTATTCTCCAAGCCTAAGACTTCCAAGCAAACTTCGTATGGATACTGGGTAGGAGCCATCGGGCGAAGGGACAAGGCCTCATAGTGTTGTTTATGAATCTCATTTCTGAAGTTGACGTGCATGTCATCAAAAGGCGGTATCCTAAAGAGGTATGGTTTGACGAGAATGTTGTCCTGAAAAATATAAACATTAAAACTGTTAGTAAAAAAATAGGGAAACATAAGGCGATAAAATTATAAAATAAATAAATAAATGTAAGTAAAGAAAAAGGAAAGAAAATAAAACCCATGGGTTGCCTCCCATGTAGCGCTTGTTTAATGTCAATAGCTCAACGAAATAGACTTCATATCTCGGAAATGGGTACTGAAGGGTCGATCAAAGTGTGGCTGGAGTAGTCAATGGGAATGTCACCTCCTTTATAAAGCCTGAGTCTTTGTCCATTTACTGTGAATGGATTGCAAGAGCTGTTTCTGATTTCCATGACATCTTACTTTAAGATCTTAGAAACCTCATAAGGGCCAGTCCATCTAGAGCGTAGCTTACCTGGAAAAAGTCTCAACCTGGAGTTAAAAAGGAGAACAGGATCGCCTATGTTGAATTCCTTTTTTATAATCCTCTTGTCATGCTATGCCTAAGTTCTTTCTTTGTATATTATGGCATTTTCATAGGCATTCTGGCGGATTTCTTCTATTTTATGAATATCAAGGATTGTTTTCTCACCAACAGCCAAATAATCCAGATTTAAGGTTTTGATGGCCCAATAGGCTTTGTTTTCTAACTCAAAGGGTAAATGATATGACTTTCCATAGATCAATTGATAGAGGGTAGTTCCAATAGGGGTTTTATAAGTTGTCCTATAGACCCACAATGCTTCTTGTAGCTTTTGAGACCAATCTTTTCTAGATATTGAAACAATTTTCTCTAGGATTTGTTTAATCTCCCTATTAGATACTTCCATTTATCCACTAGTTTTCGGATGGTAAGGTGTTTCCACTTTATGTCTAACTCCATACTTACATAAAAGTTTGTCAAAAATTCTTGATATAAAATGTGATCCACCATCGCTTATGACAAGACAGGGTATTCCAAACCTGAGGAACATGTAATTTTTGAACAGTTTGAGTACTACCCGTATGTCATTTATGGGTGCAGCTATAGCTTCAATCCATTTAGACACGTAGTCAACAACCACTAAGATGTATTTATTGCCTAAGGAGGATGGAAAAGGACCCCAAAAATCTATACCCCATACATCGAAAAGTTCTACTTCTTGAATGTTCCTTAAGGGTATTTCGCCACGTCTTGAGATGTTCCCAGTGCGTTGGCACCGATCGCATTGGACAATGTAAGCATGGACATCCCTCCAAAGTGTGGGCCAGAAAAGGCCGACTTGGAGGATTTTAGAGTATGTTTTAGAGGTGCTCGTATGTCCACCATAAGGTGCGGAGTGACAATGTTCTATGATATTTCTTACCTCTTCTTCAAGGGGAACAACGATGAAAAATACCATCGGTGCCTCTTTTGAACAGAAGTGGTTCATCCCAATAAAAGTGTTTCACATCATTAAAGAACTTCTTTTTCTGGTGATAGCTAAGATCTGGGGGTACTATATCAACAACCAAATAATTAACAAAGTCAACATACCAGGGTACATTACTAACTGCTAGGACTTTCTCAGGGATCTCGTAACGATTTAGGTCATCTTCCTTAAAGGTGTCTATTTTGGCTACTAGTCTGTCATAAGAAAAGTCATCATTTATAGGAACTAACTCTGGTTTCAGGTATTTGAGCCTAAAAAGGTGGTAAGCAACTACATTTTCTGTGCCTTTCTTATCTCGAATATCTAGATTGAATTCTTGTAGTAAAAGGATCCATTGGAGTAGCCTAGCTTTAGCATCTTTTTTACTTAATAGGTAGCGGATAGCTGCATGGTCTGTGTAAACTATAATTTTAGCTCCTACTAGATAAGATCGGAATTTATCAATAGTAAACACTACATCTAAAAGTTCTTTTTTGGTGGTAGCATAGTTAAGTTGGGCAGCATCTAGGGTTCAGCTAGCATAGTAAATCACATGCAGCTTCTTATCTTTTCTTTGACCTAGAACAACTCTAACAACATAATCGCTGGCGTCACACATGATTTCAAAAGGTTCGATCCAATATGGGGGTTGCATAATAGGTGCAAAAATTAGGGCTTGTTTTAAAATGTTAAAGGCTTCGACACACTTTTCATCGAAAATAAACTTAGCATCTTTCATCAACATGCCATTTAAAGGTTTTGTCATCTTAGAGAAATCCTTGATAAAGCGTCGGTAAAAGTCGGCATGACCAAGAAAACTTCAGACTTCCCTAATGGTCTTAGGTGGCTTAAGGTTTTCTATAACTTCTATTTTGGTTTTATCAACTTCAATACCTTTCTCAAAGACTATGTGTCCTAAAACTATACCTTCGGTCACCAGGAAAATGCATTTCTCGCAGTTCAATATGAGGTTTACTTCGACGTATATTTCCAGAATTTTCTCAAGGTTAGCGAGGCAATTTTTGAAATCAAACCCGCATACCAAGAAATCATCCATAAAAACTTCCATAATTCCATCGAGATAATCTGCAAAGATTAACATCATACAACGTTGGAAAGTGGCAGGAGCATTACAGAGTCCAAATGGCATTCGTCTATAGGAAAAAGTTCCGTAAGGGCATGTAAAAGTTGTTTTCTCTTGATCTTCAGGATGAATAGGGATTTTGAAAAATCCAGAATATCCATCTAGGTAGCAAAAATAAGAGTGTCTAGCTAAACATTCAAGCATTTGGTCTATAAATGGTAAAGGGAAATGATCTTTCCTAGTCGCTTTGTTTAGCTTTCTATAATCTATGCACATACGCCAACTGCCTTCCAAACGCCTGGCTACATGCTCGCCTTTTTAGTTTTGCATGACAGTGATGCCTCCCTTTTTGGGTACTACATGCACAAGGATTACCCATCTACTATCTGAGATTTGATAAATGATACTAGCTTCTAGTAACTTAAGGACTTCTTTCTTTACAACATCACTCATTATAGGGTTTATCCTTCTTTGGTGCTCTCTGGAGGGTTTAGAGTCTTCCTCTAGTAAAATCCGATGCATACACACATGCAGACTTATTCCTTTCAGATCAGAAATGTTATACCCTAAGGCCGAGGGATATTTTCGCAAAAATTCTAAGAGTTGGTTTGTTTCAGCTTGGTTTAAGGTAGCACTCACGGTAACTAGGCGCTTCAACTCCTCGTCAAGAAACTCATATCTTAGATTCTTGGGTAATTATTTAAGTTCTAAAGTGGTTTGCTTAGGGCTGGGTATAGGATCTGGGGTAAGGGCTAAACATTCATAGAGGTTATCATCAATGTAGGGTTCCATCTTCTCGAATCCATCGTCTTCCCATATGGTGGTCGAAGGTAGTTTGATTGATTCGATAGGTCCTTCCTCATTTAATTGTCTTACACACTCATCAATAATGACTATGGCATAACATGCGTCTCCTATTACTGGTTCCATAAGGAACTTTGAATGAATAAACTCTATCTTTTCATTTCCTACTTCAAAGGTCACTTTTCCTCTCTTGACATCTATTATGGCTCCAGCTGTAGATAAGAAGGGTCTTCCTAGGAGGATTGGGATATCGTCATCTTCTTTGATGTCCATGACAACAAAGTCGGTAAGGATATATAACTGTCCAATTCTAACTGGGATGTCTTCTAATATACCAATGGGATATTTGACAGATATATTGGCTAATTGAAGAGACATCTTAGTAGGTTGAAATTCTCCTCAGTCCAATCTTTCACAAACTGCCAGAGGCATTAGGCTAATGTTATCTCCTAAATCCAGAAATGCCTTATTGATCACATGGTCCCCTAATATACAAGGTATGGAAAAGTTTCCAGGGTCTTTCTCTTTCTTGGAAAATCTATTTTCAGAGATAGAATTGCATTCTAAGGGTTTGGGATTGTCAAGTCTTCGTTTGTTGGTCAGGATGTCTTTAAGGAATTTAGCATATGATGGTATTTTGGTGATGGCTTCGGTAAATAGAATCTCTACATTAAGTTTCTATATTATCTTTAAGAATTTTTTATACTGGTTGTTGATTTTTGTTTGCTTTATTCTTTATGGATACGGTATCAGAGGTTTGTATGGAGGAGGTGGTACATAATATTTGTCTCTAGTCTCTTCCTTATCTTGGTCTTTATCCTTTTCGGGTTCCACTGGTTTTTCTACTCCACTTTCCTTAGAGATTTTAGGTTTACTCCAGGTTAGGTTAAAAGGTTCATCGTAAGCAGTCCCACTTTGTAAGGTAATTACATTGGCTTGACCTCTAGGGTTTGGTTGAGGTTGTCCAGGAAATTGTCCTCCAGGCGTAGTCTGGGGAGCTTGTGTTTGGGCTACTTGCAAGATTTGGGTTTCAAGCATCTTGTTATGAGTTACTATATGGTCAACCTTAGTTCCTAATTTTATGATCAATTCATTTACATGAATGTTCTGGTTCATGAATTCTTTGTTTTGTTGAGTTTGGGACGAGATAAAATTTTCCATGATTTTCTCGAGGTTTGGTTTTGGGGGAACATCTTGCATAGGTTGATTTGGTCTTGGAGCTTGAAAACCTGGTGGTCTTGGGGGTGAAAAGTTTTAAATAGGTTTATTGTTCTTATAGGAGAAGTTTGGGAGATTCCTCCATCTAGGGTTATAAGTGTTCGAAAAGGGGTTTCCTTGGGTGTAGTTGATTTGTTCGATGGTTGTTTTGTTCAACAGGTTGCATTCTGCTGATTGGTGTCCTTAGGTTCCACATATCTCACATTCTTGGGTGACTTCTACTACAGTGGCTGGGGTATTGGACATATGCTCGACTTTTAGGGCTAGAGCATCCACTTTGGCTTGCATCATGTCCATAGACCTTATCTCATGTACTCCTCCTTGGGGATCCTTCTTTTCCACTATTGCTCGCTCAGTTCCCCATTGGTAATGGTTTTGAGCCATATCTTCAATGAGAGTGCAAGCTTCAGGGTAAGGTTTGTTCATCAGAGTGCCACCGACGGCAGCGTCGATGGTCATCTTGGTGTTATTTTTGAGTCCATTATAGAAGGTATGTATGATCAGCCATTATTCTAGGCCATGGGGGGGGGGGGGGACTCTTTATAATTCCTTATACTTTTCCCAGGCCTCAAATAATGATTCTCCTTGGACTTGAGTAAATCTGTTTATTTGGTTTCTAATAACGACAGTCTTACTAGGGGAAAATATATAGTAAGGAACACTCTCCTAAGGTCTTCCCAAGTTGTTATTGAATTGGCTGGAACAAAATCTAACTAACAATGGGCTTTACCTCTGAGGGAGAAAGAAAATAGTCTTAAACGAATTGCCTTGGATGTAGCATCGTTGGTTTTAAAGGTATTAGCTAGTTGAATGAAGATTTTCAAATGTTGATTTGGGTTCTCCGTAGAGAGACCCGCAAATTGGTTTTGTTGTACTAGTTGTAATAGTGAGGGTTTTAGTTTGAAATTGTTGGAAGGAATAGTAGGGTTTACTATACTAGAACTACGTTCTTCGTTGGAGGGTTGGGCGAACTCCTTAAGGGGTCTTTGGTCATGATTTTCGGCCATAGAGTTCCTAACTCTTTAGAGTAAGAGGCTAGTGTGAATGTAACGTTCAGGTTCCGCTAAAGGGTTTAATAAACTCCCAGTACTGTGAGCTTTCCGCATTGACCGGCTAGTTAAGCCTTAGTCTAGACAGTGTAACAAAAGGGTACGAAATTTGGCGTAATTACTCCCTGGAAACAACACCAAAAACTTGATGCATGGTATTCGCAAGTATATGAATTGCGTCAGAGTAATATAAAAGATTATCGATCCCACCGAGACCAAGACATTAATCTATCAAATTCTATTGTCACTATGTTTATCTAAGGCACATCAAATCAGTGTTTTATAGTAGGGAGAGTAAATAAAGTAAAAGATGTTAATTCAGACAAAAGTAACGGGTTTGAATGCAAATCACAATAGTCAAATAATACTCTAAAATGCTTCTAATAGAACTACTTATGGGGCAATATTTCTTACTTTGAAAAGAACTAATTTAACACAAAATGCCGTTTTCGCGTATTCAGAACTGAGTTTATTCTTTAAATAATGCCTTTTTGTTGTCACGGATAAAAGGTGTGTGTTGCGTTAAAGTAATAAACCTATTTTTAAGAAATATAGTTACTTGACTAAGTCAAAAAGTGATTTTGACTCAGAGCTTCTAACCAACAGATGATTAGACTTTTAAAGCTATAAATGCGTCCGAAAAAGGTTTTGAAATCATTTCTTCTAAAAAGTTAAAGGTTCTTACTTAATTGAACAAAACACTTTCGCTCTCTTTGAGAAATTAAGACTAACCAAGTTTATCAATGGTTGGACGAATTTCGATCTTACCCAACAGAAAATAAAGTGCAGAAAACTTGTGTTAAAAACCAAAACAGCCCCTAAAGTATTCCTACAGATGCAATGTTTAGACAATTACCTTAACCATGACCATTACATTCTAACCCTAAAGGAAATTAGCCAAACATGGAAATAAAATTATTAAAGCAAATCATGTTTAAGCAGAAAGTAAAAAGGTTAAAACATAAGTAAATGCGATGCGAGAAAATAAACAAAGTAAAGCAAGTGCGATGCGAGAAAATAAACAAAGTAAAACAAGTCTGAGGAAATAAGTGCGATAAATGCAGAAACTTAAATAAAAACTTGCTCCAAACGGAGGGCTTTAAAGCAATTTGATTGGAAGGTAAATTTGACTGAAATAAAGGAAACTTGAATTAAAATGACGGCAATATTGTAAAGTGCTCAAAACTTGATTACAGACTCAATGACTCGTGCGATAATTCTTCGATGCAAAGAGATTACCACTTACAATTGGACAATATATGTCTTAAGTTAGTGTAACTAAGCTTGGATGAAGAAGAAGAACTAAAATCACTTCTATTTATAAGCCTAGGAGGATTTTGGAAATCACAAGAATGCCCTCCAACTTCTTTTGAGCGGGAAGCGAAATTGCAAAGGTGGTGCTCGTCATGAGGGTGTGGCGGCCGCCATGCTCCAAAAATGAAGAAGTAGTGGAGAACATGGCAGTTGGCAGTTGGCTGAAGTTGGCCACCTCATGGCTGACCTTATTGCGGGTTCCATGGTGGAAGCCACAAGTGCAAAAATTCCTAAATCTTGTTTTTTAGCTCGTTTTTCTTCATTTCTTCAAACAAGGCTTAGGAAAGACAAAA
Source organism: Vicia faba (assembly GCA_948472305.1). Lineage (NCBI taxonomy): Eukaryota > Viridiplantae > Streptophyta > Magnoliopsida > Fabales > Fabaceae > Vicia > Vicia faba. The sequence continues at coordinate 700,414,882 of OX451739.1, read as the reverse complement.
AAACTGAAAACAAAACAAAATGCAATCATAACACAAGAAAATAACAATAAAAACCTAATAAACATGTGTGAATCGAGTCAAATATGCAGTGCGATTCAGTGTTATCACTAAGTTGACAAAATTTTGTATATAATAGATATTCACTATTCACAATATATTTCAAATAGTAAATATAATAATTTCTTATTATTATAACAGTTTGGAAGCTGTTGATTGAATTGAATTAAACTCAACCTAAAATATAGTATCTAAACTTATTTAATATTCAATATTATCATATAATCACTATCAAACAACTCAAATCATGCTCTAGATGATAGTCTAGATGACTAGTGTCATGCGAGAAAATTGAAATTAAGTTATTGATTAACTTAACTAAAAAAACAAAGAGTCACCGCTGAACTTTATTGTTTTCAAAGGAAAAAGGGAAAAGGTCGAAAAAACCCACAAAAAAGTTTTGAAAACCAAAACAAAAGAGAGATTTAGGCACGGGGTTAGTTATCCAATGGGAAAGTATTATCACCCTTTACATCTATGGTACTCCATAGGAACCATTTGCATTTGTTCGTTGTTTGTTTTTTAGGTGAAAAAGACATTTGTCGTATTTGAGTGGAAAACTCAACTTACTACCCACAAGTATGAGGAAATGAGTATTTGCATCATATTGATATGGAGAATATTGCTTGTATTTACTCAACAAGCATGTCTCTACATACTGTAGAAGTATAGGAATTTGCATCACTTCAAGAATGGACTTATGTCTTTTATTTCAGAAAAAAGAGTCTGGTTTGAAAAGAAAATTGCACTAAGGCACAAAAAGAGTTTGATGAGTTTGTCTTTTTTAATAATTTTCAAAGAGTTTGAATATGATTAAGTATTTTAGCATTTATTAAGAAAAATGTTTTTTGGATCACTTGACAAAGTTAAGGTTTGTTTAAGAAAAGATGAAGTTTTGATAGCAAGAAGTTTTGAAACAGGGAGAAGATTTTGAAAATTAAAGAAGGGGAGGAGATGAAGAGACTATCCTAAAGCACAAAGTAAATAGCAAGAAATAAATAGTCTCATTATAAGGTAGTCCAAGAGAAAGCCTTTGTGTGTGCATGTGAACTAACCACAAAAAGAGCAAGAATTTAACATTGGTCAAGATGATCATTCTTTTCCATTTGGATTTAAGACACAAGTCAAGCATCAGATGAATAATCACACAAGCAGATGAATTTTAAAAGTATAAGATGAAATCTAAAATATCAAATGAAACTCAATGTATCAGATGAAATTCCCAAAGTGATCAGAGCTAAGTCTTAATTTGAAGTTCAGAGGTCCAGATGAGTCACAAGGTCTCAGATGAATTCACTTTATGCAAATGAAAGGTTATAAATCCTAAGTTCAAAGTCCAATTTCCTCAAGAAAAGGATAATAACCAAATAGTATTCAAGAACACATTATAAATTTTTAAGGGTTTGCCTTTATTAATTTCTTTTGATAAAAAAAGGAAAGAAAAGCCCAAAGGTCAAAAGGAAAACAACATAAAATAAATGACATAAAAGTAAGATGACATGAAATGTAAATCACATGAAATGTAAAGTGCTTGAAATTAAATTGTATTAATGTAAATGGCAACAAATTAAATGACATTAATGTAAAAGTGCAAGAATGAAGTTAGTACAATTAATATTGAATTAATGTTGGTGTTAGTAGTTAATAATCTGATTCAGGACATATTTAGTGCTATGTTAAGTAATCGTAAGTGAACTTATGTTAGAGAAATGATACAAAGTCATACTCAGAAAACAATGCAATACCATAGTTTAAAACAAAAGAAAAATGATCAAGCACAAAGACAATGAGATTAGATTATTATTTCAATCAAATTCTTCATGATACCTTGAGACAAACATATCATCATTCCAAAGTACTAAAAGCGATCAAATGATCATTTAATGGTAGATCTGAAACGGTGAAAGTTCATCAAGCATCAATCTAAACCTAATTGAATAAGATGAATCCATCATCATACAATTGATCAAAATAAATAAAAAGATGCAGAGAGATGAACAACCAAATTGAACCACAACCTTAGTTCAAGCTATCATCAATTTCAACGACCTCTCTTGATGTATCAATGAGATAAACCTATCATAAATCCAGAGTACTAAAAATGATCAAAATGGTCGTTTAATAATAAGTTTGAAATGATGAAGATTCATGCAAACAAAGTATCATTCAAAATCCATAGATACTGATGAATTATTTGATCAAATAAGTCATGATCCAAGTCAATAGAAGTCAAACCAAAATTAAATGAAAAAAATAAACAAATAAACGTATTAAATTTATTTTTAAAATAGCTTTAAATGGAAAATAAAAGGAAAATTCAAATTAAGTATCCAAACATCAAATAAATGCTCAAGAAAATTATGGAATATCAAGAAAAGTCCAAGGATCAAGATCTCAAAAGATTGGGTTCAAATTTTTTAAAACAAATGAGAAAAATTATTTGAAATCAATTAATAAATAACACAAAAAACATAAGAAAAAAAAAGAAGCTAAAAATCATTTTAAAATTCTGGAAAAATCACACAAAGTAGAAAATATTTTTTTGAAATTATGAAAAAAATTGGAGTTAAAAACCTATTAGGAGCTATTTTAATGATTTTAAATATAAAAAAAAAATAAAATGAATTAAAATTAAAAAGAAAACAAAACAACGACTAGGCTAGGTGGCGCTTTGTCATTGCTTGGATATGAATTGTTCGCTCCAGAACGTGCGAACCAACTTGTCTTGAACCTCTAGCCAAGGGTTCAACAGGTCATGAACTCATGATTTTAAGCTTAAAACATGAATGTTCCAACTTCATGACACATCACCGTCCATGTCTCCTTGCTTCAGGTTAATTTATTTGATCTGAGCAAGGATAATTTGCAGAAACAAACAAAAATCCTAACAAGCTTCAAAATGAAATTAAATGGCAAACTTAAACGATAAATAACATGTGAATGAGGGTTAATGATCAACGTAGTGTGTTAAACAACTTGGTAACTTGTTTTGGTTGAGAAATTACTCATATCTACCTTTCCTAATTGAGCTTCAAAACTTGAAAATGGTGGAATATGTTTGACAGTTGCAAGGCATGACAATCTTATGTAATGGTTCATACAACTTTAGAAGGTTACTGTAATACGATGAGACAAATGACTTGGTTGTTTTATGTTTGATCACAATTATTGCAGATAGCAAGAGTCGCCACCGACTTTTCTTTTACCCAATAAGGATAGGGTGAAAAGAACAGGAAAGACCTTCGAGATATTTTCTTGAGTTTGGGGGATAGTTTATGAAAAGGGAAGGTGTTAGCACCCTTTTCATCCATAGTTATCTATGGGCTCTTAGTTGCTTGCTATATCACTTTTGAAATTGCTCTGTTTGAAATGTGTTTATGGTGGGTTTTGAAAAGCGCGTTCGTTTAGGCAAACTTTGTAATGATTCTCATCTCTATAAGAATGCATACAAAGTGTTGGACTTTTGAAAATATTTCATGTTTTTGAAAGTGTTTGGTGTGTTTAAAAAGATGTTTGTTTTGAAGATAAATTGTGAGCAGGCAACTAAGAGCGTTCTACGTACTCAAAAGTCTTTTGTTTATTTCTCTCTTTCTTTGACATTGCTATCATACCATTGATTGGTAAGTAGCCCTATCTTTGGATGTAGAGGGACGGACGTGAGTCGTCGTATAGTCATGGATAGCAATGTTCTGAGATATCTTAGCATTTCTTTTAAGGGACTAAGATCATTTATAAGGCAACATTCATAGTGTCATCGAGGGACTATGATCTTGTATTGTTTGATTGCTTTTGCTAAGATGTCTCACATACACATCATGACCATTTATTTAAGGAAACAAAGGGGAGTTAACCCTATAGGTGCAAAAGTATGCAAGTGTTTTGTATTTCATGCTTAATTTATCTTGAATTAGGATTTTCTAAGATTGATTTTATCTTGCCATTCAAACCCTAATTACTAGCATTTATATGAAAGCGATAAATTACGGAAATGTAATTTCTATACTATTACATAATTTTGGGGGATGGGGGATATAAATGTACAAATGGAGATTGTAAGAAATTAAACCTAATTATGTATTACAACCATATTGAACTTAATGGATAAATATACAAAAGTTGAAATAAATAATGTATAAGACGTGAATGAAAAGAAAATGAATTTGTTTTAGTTTTGATTTATTAAGAAAATGAGTTTTGTTTTAACCTAATTAACTAAAAGAAACAATTAATTAAATTGAAAAAATTAAACCTAAATTAATTAAGAAAAGAAATTACATTTAATCAAAAAATTGTTTTTAGGTTATTTTGTGTAAATAAGAGTTAGTATTAATCAAACTAACATAAGAAAATATTTAATTGAAAGTCCTAAATTCTAAATCAAATTTAAGTCTAATTAATTTTATTTAAAAAAAGAATGAAATTTGTTTTAGAAAGTATTTTTGTCTTTTTATTTTGAAAGAAAATAAATAAGTATGTTAAAGTGTAAGTAGTAACTAAAATAGTTTTTGGATTTTTATTAACAAAATAATAATAATAATATTAATAATAATAATAATAATAATAATAATAAAAAATAAAAAATAAAAAATAAAATAAAAAATAAAAGAAAACAAGTCAGGGGTGTGAAATAGGTTTTGGGTGTATGTTAGAAAAAATAGTTTGTTTTGATTAGGCCTGGCCCATTAAATAATTTTTATCAGAAAAAATAAAATAAAATAAAATGGGCTGCGTGTCTATGAGTAACCAAGGGAGAAGAATAAGCAAAAAGAGAGGCCCAATGGCCTTAAGCCCAGGCGCGCTTGGCTAAAACAAAAAAAGGAAAACAAGTGAAAAAGTTAGGAAAAATGGCAGCAATGGGGCTCAAACCCAGACCGTTAGCATAAACGTGCGCGCTCTCTACCACTGGGGTGACTATACATCAGTTTACTTATATCAAACCATAAATATATATTTAAAAACCCTTCCTAGGCCTGAACTTCATCTTCAACCTTGCGCCAACCAGACCATCTGTATCTTATTCATTTCTCAACCAAAATGAAAAATATAAACATGAAAATTGTGGCAAATTTCATCACGATTCCAGAAATGTAAAACATTAAAACTATAAATCAAAGACAAGCATGAATTTTGAATGGTACCTGTGATCGGTGGATCTGGAACTGACTGTTTAACGCTGGTTCGCGAAATATCGCGGAAGCAAGAGTCGCCACCGTCTTTTATTTTCTCCAACATGGAAAGGACAAAAGCACAGAAAAATTCCTTATTAAGATTAGTTTCTCGGTTCGGGAGGTAGATTTATAGAAAGGGAAGGTGTTAGCACCCTTTCTATACGTGGTTATCCACGGGCTCTTAGATACTTGCTCATTTGTGTTTTCAAAATGTTTTTTTGCTTTTCAACTGTGGGTTTAAAAAAGTTTCGTTTAAAAATTTCAGTTCGACTCTTGTATCAGTCCTCAAGAGTGTTTGAAAAGTTGTTTTTGAAAGCTTTTTGAAATGTGTCGGTGTGAAAAGAAGTTTTTGATTTGTTTTGAATTAGAGCAAGTATCTACGAGTCGTCTACCTACCCTAAGGAATTCGTCTGTGTAAATGTCCTTAAAGTAGTGCCATCCCACCATTGAGAGGTAGGTAGCACCACCGTTGGAGGTGTTCGGGTCAATTCGAGGATTAGGGACAGTGTGGTCACCAGAGCAATAGGAAGACACCTTAGAAGCTACCCCCATGCCATGTTCATGGACATGAGGACTTACTAAAACATCCTCTACTCGACGACCACGTTTCGAGGGGCAAGGCAACAGTGAGACGTACCCTAGGGGTGGTGTGTGAATTGTGTGTCAATTTCAATTATGTTTATCTTGTCATGCATTGAGTGTTCTACGCTTTGATTTTATTTTTGGCCATTCATTCTTTCATGCAAATTATTAGCAGTTAAAAGGTGCGGGAAGATAAAAGTCCTACGCTATTACAAAGGCGCGGGTCTACATCGCCAAATTAAACCAAGACCCGATTTGAATAAAATGCAGAAAGTAAATATCTAATTAATCTATTACAAAGCTTTGGGGCAATTACATGAAACTTAAAAAAGGAAATAAAAAGCAAACGCGCGAAATGGAATTATGATCGAAGGTGCGAGGGCGTTGGACCCTTTGAGGAAATTAAATTGAAATTATTAAATTAATTAAATTAAAGAAAGGAAAGGACTTATTTTTTATGTTTTTTTTTTGTATTTATGAAATTAGAGTAAATTAAATGGAATTAAAACCCTAATTCTAAGCATTTTTAATTTTTAAAGAAATAAATTCAAGTTTGACCTAATTTACATTAATTATTTACATAACATATTTATTTATAAAAATAATTAATACTTAATAATGGTAAAAAGAAAAGAAAAAGAATAAAAGCGTTAAAACCCTAATCTCTATATTTTTTAGTTTATTAAAAAAAACATTGAAATTAAACCTAAAATTACAACTAAATTAGTTAACAAAATTTATTTACAAAAGGTTGATTAAAACATAAATGAACATATTTTTATTTTTTATAGTTTCTGATTTTTTTATATTTTTATATTATAAAACTAATTTTGTGGAATTAAGTGAAACAAATAATATAATTAAAAAAAGAATAAATAAAAGAAAAGAAAGGAAGAAAGAGATGCAAACATGGGGGGTGGTTGTCCCTTTTGGAGGTATTTTCCAAGCAATTTTGGCCTACTGAATCAGGCCTGGTGGACTTTTCTGGCTCGTATGAGGAACTATTGACTAGTGTCCATGGTGGACTTCACATGATGGTCAATGGATTAATCTTCAGGGGCATGTGGCAATCAAGCAGGCAAGGCATTTGGTGGACCTTAGCTGAAGCGCTGCAGGGAAATACGTTAAACAAATTAATATTGAGGAAGGGAGGGGACCTGGGAATCGAACCCAGGTCCCAACGTTTACCCATTACACATCCAGCCATCTGAGCTACGCGCGCACGTTGTATTGGAATTGGCCAGTGGATGACATAACACGACACAACGCTTAGTGATGTCCATCGCGCGAAAATTCAAACGTGCCTATTATCAGGGGACACGTCCTCCTTCTTCTTCATGTTTCCTGCAAATAAAACATGGATAGCGGGGGTTTTAAACCCCCACTAAATGACACATACAAAAAATAGCGAATAGAACACCGTTGATCATAAATTGAGCGCGTTGTGTGGAATTAATTCGTATGAAGCTTCTGATTCTAATGGCATATGTCTTGTTGTCTGATTTTTCTAGAAGAAGAAAGCCCCAAATTCACACCTCTGAAAACCTAGAAAGCATCAATGGCATTTTTCTATACAAGCACTATTAATCCAATTCAATGGCACCATTAGCTTTATTGAGTTCATGTTAGTGCAAAACAATCATTAGAATGCATTAATATGGCATGAAAAGGTAAATACGAATATGCAAAATATCAAGAACAGGGCGGCTTCATTCTACCGATTCTTGAGGTTAGAGGCTGTGGTTTTGATTGGGATAGCTTCCTGGCAGTCTTGGCAAGCTTGTGGGATCGTTCTTTTGTCCTGAAACGCATTGAAACTATGAAAGCAGATTTCAATTTTTTTGGAAAAATGCAAAGTTTGATTCTTGACTCTGAGCGCAGCTTCTCGTTCCTTGTGATTAGGGTTGTGATCTACTTATGTATGCCAATGAATTAGGGTAACAAAACAAGTCCAAAATCCATGGAATCAATGCTTTTAAATTTTGTGATCTTCCATGATTTTTCAATCTTTTTTCCATGCCAAATACGCCAATCATTGGAGATTCTTTCTATATTGAGTATGCAAGAAATCTTGAGGTTTTGATGAGTAGAAATGCTTCATAAAAAGATTTGAAAGGTGGCATTTAGTATTTTTTCATATTTAATTTGAATTAAATGAATTAATAGATTTAAAAATTCAATTAATAAATAAAAATAAGAAAATAACTCCCCTTTGGGTCAATGGGTCGTGCCTAGCCTTTGGGTGATGATTCTTGGAAGAAATTGTGGCCCATTAGCAATTTTGAGGCATTTGAAGTAAAGTTGACTTTTCAAAATTCCCAAAAATTTCCCAACTTCCACAAGGCATATCTTGCTCAATTTTTAAGCTTTGATCATGTTCTTGGACATTTTGGAAAGGTCTTGAAGTCCTCTAACCAACGCCTTTGGTCCCATGTCATTTTGATTTACCAATCTTAAGTTATGGTCTTTGACTTAAAGTCCCTTTTTGTTGACTTTTGAAAATGACCTATAATGTTGAGATTGATAACTTTTTGTGAAAGCATTTATTGGACGTGAAGTGTGAAGAGGAGTTGTAGGAAATGTCATTCTCTTAAAAATGAGCTTTGGATGGAATTTTTCTGATAAACCATGTGGAAGTTATGCCTTGGTCAAGTTACAGTTGACTTTTTCAACTGTCCAAATATGGAAACTTTTGCATCTTGAGACTTTTTGAGCCATGCCTTGAGAATCATGATCAAGAATTGATCAAATGATGTTTGTGGCTTCAAAATAAGATGTTGATCAAAAATTTGGACTTTTGACTGTCAAATGACCATTTTGCCCCTGCAGTTGACTGTAGAGCAATTAGGGTTTCTGACTGTGCAATTTTGTGCTGTGAGTCTTGAAACTTAGCATATGGATGCTTGACCATGTATGTAGGCATGTGGGACTTGTTTGGACCCTTGGAAACTTCAATTTCTCTGCCAGAACCAAAACCCTAATTTTTGACTGTTAGGAGGCCATTGAACTGTGCAACCTTTGGGAGATTTTGAAGCATGCTCTTTGCAAATCTTGAAGAATATGGGAGGGCAAATTTTGGGGTACAACAGTACCAAATTTAACCTAATTTTTTCAGAATGTCCAGGTCAAAAATTCTCCCTACTCATGCCATATAAATGAAATCTATGGATATGTACAGTTTCAGGGCAATGATATCTACATTTTGTCTTTGAAAATGCAAGCCTAACAATGCCTAAATAATGAGATGAAAAGTCAGAAAACTCACCTTGTAGCTGGAGTTCGTGTTTTAAATTAGAGCTTGATTCAAGTTGCTGTGATGATCAAATTAGCTTCCTTAAGTTCCTAGGAAACTAATGCAACCCTTAGCTTGAACTACAGATGGCTGGAATGTCCTGGAGAAGTCAAGGTGCAAGATGCTATTTTTAAAAATGGAGGATGGTGATGGAGGTCTTACAGCATTGTATCTGGGTGTGGAATTGTTTATGGATGATGTTTAGAAGCTTTTAGAAGCAAAAGTCCAAGAAATGCACGAGTGGATTGAGAGATTGGATTCATAAATCAGAAATGGCAAGTTTTTGTGCTTGTGTTGCAATTTATGGTTTGAGAGAGTTTTAGGGAGTTTGAGGGCTTGTAAAATCACGTGTTAGCTTACAAATGATGTCTCAATTTATAGAGGAAAGGTTTGTAAGCTTGGAGAAGTCAGATGTACAAGATCACATGTTTGTGGATTTTGACTTGTTTTTGAAGTTATCTTAACAAACACCTTTCCAGGGCATGGTACAAAGCTATCTAGAGTGGTTGCAAACTTTAAAAATGTTCCTTTGACTTTTTAGGGGAAGCTTGTGCAGAAGGAACAAGTTATAGGCTCCATACAAGTTGACTTTGTGATTAAAGTCATTTTTCAAGAATGACAATGTTGCTTTCTTCTAAAAATGGATGAATCTTTTGGACAATGGCTCTAATGCTTTGATCATGGTTCTAGAAATTGTGTAAACCATTAATTATGGAGTTACAAACAAGTTTGATTCCTGCAAAGCAAAGATTATGAAGCATAGCATGGCTTTGGTTCATGTTCATCCTAAAAATATGCCTTGTAAAACAAGAATGAAACCCTAACTTCATCTCTTCGATTCTCCTTACTCAAACATGATATCAAGGATTTCTTTGACTTTTTGGAAAGCTTGTAACATTCTATATAATTACTCTTTTAATCACTTTTGCAAACTCCAATTGGAACTATGTGAAACTTAGCCAAGAAGTTAGGTCAAAATCCTGACTTAAAATGCTCAAAATTTCACTAAGTGTTTTAGTTTCATGGATATGTCTTTATAAATTAATAACTTGAAATACAAGCATTTTTAGAACTTGTCATGTCCTTCAAAGTTTTAAATCTCACTGAGATCTATAACTTTCATGTTGAAAGTTTTTCTTGAATCATCTTGCGTTATAGTGGAAATTTGGCACAAAGTTATGAAATTATCATGTTTTTCTTAACACTTAGAAAAATTTCCAAGTGTTTAGAACTTTGACTTTTTTCAAAGTAATCTTGACTTTTGATTTCATGATGAACAATTTTCATACTTTGACATGTCTTGATGAAATATGATTTTTGAAACTTGATTTTGATCAAAAAGTCAAAGTTTGACTTTTTAGTGTACATTTGACTTTTTCATCAGTTGACCAAATTTCAATTATAAATCAATTGATCATGAGAGATGTTTTGAATCATGCCATTAAGTAAAAAATATGCATTTGGATTCTTGATATCATGTCTCAAACCAAAAAATCATGTTGTTGTACCCCAAAATTTGCCCTCTCATTTTTCAAGGCATTTCTCACAAGAATTCTCAAGTTCAAGCTTGCACGAGTACATTGGGATTTTCCAATACCAAGATTAAAAGGAAACTGTAAAAAAGGAATAAAATAGATAAAAATAATCTTTTGACAAAATTGGAGAAAAACAAGTCTTTCGATTCAGCTCCTTCGATTGGCCTTTTAGCCTCTTTTGATGCAAGCTTGGCTTGCATCCTTCGACTGGGCATGGGTCTCTGGCGCGTTGGTTTTGGTTCACAAGGCAGGAGCTTCATGTACTCCATCTTCGATTGCACCTTTGGTCTCACAGGATTCACCATGCAATGGCTTCCTAGATGCCTGTTTCGTTTGGATGTTTGATGCTTGCATGCCTGGACAAATGTTCCCTCCATGCTTACCTTGACACACAACACTACAAAAAAAAACAATTTTTGGCAGCGCATCTACGAAAGCGCTTTTAAGAGAAAGCGCTTTCGTAGCCTTTAAAAAAAATTCGCTTAAAAAAAGCGCTTTTATAGGGTTTCCTACGAAAGCGCTTTTCAGAAAGCGCTTTCATAGGTATTTGAAATATATAACCTACGAAAGCGCTTTTGAAAAGCGCTCTTATAGGTGGCCCTATAAAAACGCTTTTGAAAAGCGCTCTGAAAGGGGGACCTACGAAAGCGCTTTCTAAAGCGCTCTTATATGGGGGGCATACGAAAGCGCTTTTTACCTCAGAAGCGCTCTCATATGGGGGGCATACGAAAGCGCTTTTAAAAGCGCTTTCGTAGGTTGTTTTTATAATTAAACTAAAAATCCCTAAATCTGTTCTTCAGTCTTCTTCATTTCTTTCGTTCAGTCTTCTTCATTTCTTTCGTTCAGTCTTCTTCATTTCTTCGTCTTCCTCATTTCTGCCGTCTTCGTCGTCGCCGCCGTTCGTTCCGTCTTCTTCAGTCGTCGCCGCCATTTGTTCCGTCTTCTCCATCTTGGTAAGTTTCTTCTTCTTCCATTATCTTCTTCCATTATCTGTTCATCTTATATTAAACAAAAACCTACATCTTGAACAAGCTTAACCTACATTTCTGTTTCGCCTTAAATTGGTTCAATGAAATTCATTGTTGTGTTCTTATGAGTTTTGGGCTAGCTTTTCTTCCAGTTAACCATAGAATTAATTATTATATTTGGACGGTTCAGATTGGCTTATGCATGATAACTTTGGGTATTGGCTGCGTGAAAATGGGGTTTATTGGGGATAGTTAGTCTCATTGTTAGATGGTATGATTATTTTTATTAAGGAGTGGAACAAGGACATATTTGGAAAACATTTGTTTATAAGGTGATGATGATAATTAGGAATGAAATTATGTTGGATGTTCATGAGTTAGGTTAAACTTTGGATTGTTGAATTGAACAAAGTTTTAATTTCATGAGTAAATTTGACATTGAATTGAATATTGGGGTGTGATTCTTGAAGTTGACTTGTTAAACAATTATATGATTCTTGAATTGTGTTGAACTTTGTTCTTGAAAATTCATGATATATTTGAATTATTGAATATGCATAAGTCTTGATTTCTTGAACAGTGTAAAAAGGATGAAAAGAGGAATAGGTTGATTGATGAGTATCTTTGTTTTAGAACAAGAGTCTAGAGTATAAATGTTAGATTCATGTTAGTTCATGGCTGGTGGTATCAAATCATGGTGAATTGGTGAATTTGATGTTGAATCCGGATAAATTTTGTTGATAACTTTTGGATGTCGAATTATACCGGAACTCTTGAATACCTTGTCAATTGAACTTTAAAATTGTTTGATGCCTATTCTTGCATTTTGTTACGTTTGTGGATTAATGCGATTGAGTTACACCGTTTTTGTTGAGGTTTTTCAAGCCACTCTTTATTGAGGTATAAGGTTGTCCGGTATTAGAAGACCATGAAAATTGTTCAATTAATTATTTCTAATCGTTTAGAATAGTTTGTTTTGGTAATTGTCAAACACCAGTACCATTTCAATTGATTTCAGAACTAATTTTATGTGCGTTTTTGTGAATAAAATATGTTGTCCGGACTTGGTTCCATGTACATATTTCGCCTTAATTTTCCTTTTGACATTTATCCGCATTTAATTGAATCTTTCGTGAATGTTAATGCTTAATTTTCTTGTTTCCGTTAGCAACTTCCGATTAACTTGTGTTATGATAACAATGCTGCCCCATTTCTAGTATGAGTATCTTAAACCATTTCATCCTATTTCCATATGCAATGTGATATATGAACTTGTTACTAAAAATATGGTGAATCGTGTGAAGCATTTATTTAATAGTATCAGTTCATCGCATCAACCTTATGTTGACTTTGTGAATTCACTATTTCTAATATTTGTGTTGTATTATTGTCATAGCTTTCCCAAACATTGAAAATATATATGTGACATTTATTGTGAACCTTTATGTTAAAATAGTATATATCTTTCGACAATCGATCCGAAATATTGAATAACATTCTATGAAATTGCAGCGTTTCCCGGCCTAGTTCGACGTACGACGCTCATTCTCCGCGTTTATTAGAGTTCGAAACATCTGAGAGGTAACTTTCTTCCTCAAATTACTGGTATATATTGTGATGAATTTGTCTTAAATTGTCTTTCGTATGTTGCATTTTCTTGATACGGATTCATTCCGTGTATACTTTGCGTTTTTACAGAAACGCAGTATACTACTGTTTTGTGCACTAATTAGTTGATATGGATAAGACATGGATGTATTCCAATCGATTGTCGAAAGACTACGAGAATGGTGTTTCCGAGTTTGTTAAGTTTGCTGTTGCGCACGCCAAAGACCCCAGTCGTATGACATGTCCCTGTTTGTATTGCTGTTATGGGAACTGGGTTGATGCAACTCAGTTGGCATCGCATTTAATTCGGTATGGAATTGATAGGATTTATACATGTTGGAATATGCATGGTGAGAAAAGTAACGGGAATGTTGAATCGGGGTATGCAAGGACCTATGTTTCAAATGATGATTGCACAGATACATACGATTATGATCGAGTCGAAGAAATTGCAGAAGCGCTTGAAGAAGATCTTAACGATTGTCCCAAAATGTTCGAGAGGTTGGTAAGCGATGCAGAGAAACCGTTGTATAATGGTTGTACAAAATTCACAAGATTGTCTGCGGTGTTAAAGTTGTACAACTTAAAAGCCGGCAATGGATGGTCGGATAAAAGTTTCACAGAGTTATTAGCCCTTATGAAAGATATGCTACCAGAGGATAATGTTCTTCCCAATCGAACGTATGAGGCCAAAAAGATGTTGTACTCCATTGGCATGAGCTATGATAAGATACATGCGTGTCCAAAAGATTGCGTTTTGTTTCGAAACGAGTATGCATCGTTAAATGAGTGTCCTAAATGCGGTGCCCCTCGATATAAGAAAAAGTTGTCTCCGGCAAAAGTCTTATGGTATTTTCCTATAATCCCGAGATTTAGACGGATGTATCGTAGTGAAACCGATTCAAGACAATTGACTTGGCATTCAGATGAAAGAATTATTGATGGAAAATTTCGACATCCGGCAGATTCTCCACAGTGGATGAAAATTGATAATGATTATCCTGAATTTGGAAAAGAAGCAAGAAACCTTCGCTTGGCATTGTCTACTGATGGAATGAACCCACACGGTATTCAAAGTATCTCGCATAGCACATGGCCTGTGATTCTTATGATTTATAACCTACCTCCATGGCTATGTATGAAGCGTAAGTACATGATGCTGTCTATGTTAATTTCTGGGCCTAAACAACCAGGAAATGACATAGACGTATACTTGGAACCATTAATCGAAGATTTGAAGATTTTGTGGGAGAACGGTGTGGAGGTTTATGATGGTTATAGGAAAGAAAGTTTCAACTTGAGGGCGATGTTGTTTGGAACAATTAACGATTTTCCAGCATACGGCAATCTATCCGGGTATAGCATTAAAGGTGAAAAAGCGTGTCCTGTTTGTGAAGACGGAACCGATACCATGCGATTGAAACTTTGTCAGAAGAATGTCTTTCTCGGTCATCGTAGATTCTTAACTTCTAAACATCAGTATCGTGGATGGAGAAAAGCGTTCAACGGAGATACCGAACAACGTAGAGCTCCGCCTGGTTTGACAGGTGAACAAATTTTTGAAAAGGTGAAAGATGTGAATATTCAGTTCGGCAAGCCTTTTGCACATAAAGTTGTCACAGGTGGGTTGAAGAAGAGGTCGATTTTTTTTTAATTGCCATATTGGAAATCTTTGTACGTAAGACATTTTCTTGATGTGATGTATATTGAAAAAAATGTATTTGACAGTGTTATTGGTACGTTACTCAATATAAAAGGGAAGTCTAAGGATGGCCTTAAATCAAGGGAGGACTTGGTAGACATGGGAATAAGAACTGAACTGGGACCCGTGAAGAAAGGAAGACGGACATACCTACCACCTGCTGTTTACACTCTATCTAGAAAGGAGAAAAAAATATTGTGTAAGTTTCTGAGTGAAGTTAAAGTTCCAGAAGGCTACTCATCAGATATTAGAAGACTTGTGTCTATGAAAGACCTCAAGTTAAAGAGTTTAAAGACGCATGATTGCCATGTTATAATGGAACATTTTCTACCGATAGGTATACGTTCTATTCTGCCAGAAAAGGTAAGAAGCGCAATAACTAAATTGTGTTTTTTCTTCAAGTCAATTTGCAGTAAGGTGATCGATCCTGAGATCTTGCCAACATTGCAAAAAGAAATAGTTGTTACTTTGTGTGAGCTTGAAATGTATTTTCCTCCCTCGTTTTTTGACATAATGGTTCATCTTGTCGTTCATCTTGTGAAAGAGACACAATTGTGCGGACCAGCTTATATGAGATGGATGTACCCAGCTGAACGTTATATGAAAATATTAAAAGGGTATGTGAAAAATTGGAGTCGACCAGAGGGTTGTATTGCCGAAAGATACATTGTTGAAGAAGCGGTTGAGTTTTGTACTGAATATCTGTCAAATGTTCAGTCAATTGGACTCCCCAAATCTCATGTTGTTGAAAAAAAAGAAGGTAAGAAGCAAATTGGAAATAAAGTTGTGACAGTATCAAGGGTCGAACGGGATCAAGTGCATTTGTATGTTTTGCACAATGAGATTGAGGTTGAGCCGTATGTCGATATACACAAGGGTGTTCTTCGAGGTTTAAATTCGAATAGAAATGAGAATTGGATTGTACGAGAGCACAATCGAAGTTTCATACCATGGTTTAAGGAACATATTTATTCAAAGTATCATTCAGATCCCGCCTCAGTGACAGAAAGGTTGAGATGTTTAGCATATGGTCCAAGTTTGGTTGCGTTTTCTTATAGCGCATACGCAATTAATGGATACACATTTTATACCAAAGAACAAGATGATAAAAGTACTGTGCAAAATAGTGGTGTCACCTTGGTAGCTGAAGCAATGCACATATCTAGTGTGAAGGACTTAAACCCGAAATTTGCAAATCTGTCGTATTTTGGGGTTATCGAGCGCATTTGGGTCTTTGATTACGAGAAATTTCAGATTCCTATATTCGGTTGCAAGTGGGTTGAAAATAATAATGGTATACGGATGGATAAGTCAGGATTTTTGCAAGTTGATCTTAACAGGGCGGGGTACAAAGATGAGCCTTTCATTCTAGCCTCTCAAGCTAAACAAGTGTTCTATGTCACTGATCCGACAAGTACGAAATGTTCTATAGTGCTTTTCTCTAACAAAGTAATTGATGAAAAGATTGGAGACCAAGGCGATACTGGTGTTGACATTGAATCTTTTACCAGAAATGATCAAAATGATAATGAATCATGCATTAGAAATGATCATAATGAGGGTATTTGGATCAATCCAACCGTCCGCATTGTTACGAGACGAGTAGAACATATTCCTACCAAGAAAAGAAAGAGATGTTAGTGAAAAAGGTAATAGTATATATAATTATAGACAATGTCATTCAATAAAATGTATATATATGTCATTTCATTTTTTTCATTATAGTATAATATATATAGCCTATATCATTTCATTTTTTTCATTATAGTATAATATATATAGACTATATCATTTCATTTTTTTCATTATAGTATAATATATATTGCCTATATCATTTCATTTTTTTCATTATAGTATAATATATATAGCCTATATCATCCAGTAAAATTTAAATATACGTCATTTCATTTTTTTGCTTTATGTAATTTTATGAAATATTTGTTATCTGACATCTTTGCTTTATGGAATTTTATTTATGTTTCGACGTACGATGCTCATTCTCCGCGTTTCTTAGAGTTCGAAACATCTGAGAGGTAACTTTCTTCCTCAAATTACTGGTATATATTGTGATGAATTTGTCTTAAATTGTCTTTCGTATGTTGCATTTTCTTGATACGGATTCATTCCGTGTATACTTTGCGTTTTAACTAAAAATTTGTTATCTGACATCTTAGTTTTTTGAAATATTTAGGATTGTTTTATTTATGTTTTGATGTAGGTATATTTCTTTTTCATTGTTTATCAGTTCGTAACTATTTAATCATAAATTTAATAGTATCCATCTTTTCATTCTATTTAATCCATTGTCCGAAATATTGAATAACATTCTATGAATTTGCAGCGTTTCCCGGCCTAGTTCGACGTACGACGCTCATTCTCCGCGTTTCTTAGAGTTTGAAACATCTGAGAGGTAACTTTCTTCCTCAAATTACTGGTATATATTGTGATGAATTTGTCTTAAATTGTCTTTCGTATGTTGCATTTTCTTGATACGGATTCATTCCGTGTATACTTTGCATTTTGACTGAAAATTTGTTATCTGACATCTTAGTTTTTTGAAATATTTAGGATTGTTTTATTTATGTTTTGATGTAGGTATATTTCTTTTTCATTCTTTATCAGTTCGAAACTATTTAATCATAAATTTAATAGTATCCATCTTTTCATTCTATTTAATCCATTGTCCGAAATATTGAATAACATTCTATTTAATTCATTCCGTGTATACTTTGCGTTTTGACAGAAAATGTATCACGATGTTCCACAAGGAGATGTTCCACAAGATAATTCAGAAAATGTTCCTCAAGGAGATGTTCCACAAGATAATGTTCCACAAGACACTTCAGATAAGGACATCACACGAGGCATAACTATCATGCGGGGAATCATCCGTGATAGAGATAGAGGTATTACGTATAATGTAGATTGGAATAATGATGACCAACTAATTGGGCCTAATTCTGCAAAGCTGACAAGCTACATCGGTACGCTTGTTCGTATGCACATTCCGATCACCACTACTAGCTGGAAAAAAGGAGAGTTGGATGCTAAAGAAAGAATTTGGACCGAGATAAAGGTATCATATATGGTTGTTGTTATTTGCTTTATTTTGACGAAAATATTGTTTTTAAATTACATATACTAACACCCTCTATGCGTATGTTTTTTTGTAGAGGTCTTTTAACATTGAAGATGCCCGCAAAAAGTATATAATGGGCTTGGCCGGAAAAAGACATAGAGGGTGGAGAAATTTCTTGACAAATAAGTTTCTTAAAGACGATGAAGGAAATTTTGTTGAAGAGGAACCTGAACGACCAAAAAAATATGAGAGCTTCATTACACCCGAAGAATGGGTTGCTTTTGTGGGCCAAAGAAAATACGACAATTTCAATAAAGTGAGTGCTGTAAATCAGGATAGAGCGTCAAAACCCGCATATCCATATAAAAAAGGTCGTTTGGGATATGCACGCTTACAGGAAAAAATTGTAAGTAAATCTCAATTCTACGATCTTATTAATTATCTCAATGTGTATTATTAATTTGTAACAATGTGTATTGATGATTTTATTATTTGTAACAATGCGTAGTTGGAGGAGACGCTGAGTGACGAAACATCACTACCTGCACATGTGCTGTGGAAGGAAGCTCGTGTTGGCAGAGATAAAGTTGTTAACCCCGATCTGCAACATATTTATGATGAGTGTGTAAGTATACCATTATGTCTTTAATTAATATATAATTAACGTTGTGTCATTAATTATCGATATTTAAATGAATTACAGGAGACTATATCGCAATCGGTATCCTCGGGTGATGACTCGAATATCAGGAGCGTACTCAGTCGAGCACTATGTGTTGCTGAGTATCCGGGACGAGTGAGGGGTAAAGGCCATGGTGTGACTCCTACCTCTCTGTATAACAATCCAAGAAAAAGAAATCCTAGCAATGCGGAAGTGATGCAAACATTGCAGGATTTACAAGCACAAGTCCGTGAACTGCAGAGGGACAAAGAGAGGTATATGGCCGAAAGGAGCAGTTCACAGTTGAAAGAAACTAGTGACAAGGCTAGTATCAACCGTCAACAAAATTTTCCCGAGGTAATTAAGATGATAATCCATTATATTTAGAGAAAGTATAATTATAACGGTTATTATTGTCAACATTAAAGGAAGTCTAACGGTTATTATTGGTTTAGGGCATTTCATGTTGTCAGCTGTATCTAGCTTCTCCGAATTATCGGGTAGTTGGCAAGGGAAAAGTGCACAACACCTCGGGAGATTTAATTCACCATAGACCGCTCCCGGATGGCCACATGAAGGTATCAGTTGATGTTGTTTTAGATATGAATTCATTGCTACCGGTACCTGACATTGTTGCGGAGACCACATTGCTGCGAGATGCAGTAGGATCTTTTGTGGCATGGCCATCAGACCTCGTCTGCATAGATGATCAGGTATGTTGAAAACCATTATGAATCTTTAAGTATTCAACTGACATTTCTGACCTGAATTTTATACATGGTAATTTTAGACTCCTGCAAAACCCGCATCTAAGGATAAAGGGATTTTGCAGCGCGGCGAGTCTATTGCATCGCAAAGACAGGTACTTTTATAGTGTTTCATTTATGATCGGAATAAAAAACTGCATAACTTTGTATCTTACATAATTCTATATGATTTTTAAGGTATCTTCTCAAGATCAGTCACAACAGGTGAGCCAGAAAGGTAGTAGGGTTCCACCTAAGAAGAAGGTTCCTGTCCGTAAATTTGTGCCTAGGTATCGACAGTGTCTGGAGACACTAGTTGGCACATCAGATTTGATGAATGATGGAATTCGTCAAATCGATGTGGATGAAATTGTCTTTGGTTTTCCATGTACCGAAACAATTGGATTAGAGGACATGGAACAAATCTTTCATCATCGAGAGTTAGGCATCAGTGTGATGCACTCGTACATCCGGTAACCCGATCAATATATTATTTAATTGGTTGAACATTTTTTTTAAACATTTAATTGAAATAGTCTAATATTAATTATGTTTTTATTTAAGGATGTTATTTGACAAATTGATGCGCGGGAATCAATTGTCAAATAGATTCCGTTTCGTGTCTTCCTCCCGTGTTAGCGGAGCAACAATTTCTAGGGAACCTGATTCAGTAAGAGAACACTTGGTCGAAAGATTCAGGACAACTGCCAGTACAGAGAGCTTGTATCTTTTGCCTTATAATACAGGGTTAGATTTTCATTCTAAGCTCCTTTTAATATTTGTATTTTTTACATTAAAATTCGCTTCTAAATTGTTGCTTTAATTTATAGATGTCACTGGTTGTTGCTTGCAATCAATCCCATAAAAGAATTGGTCTATTACCTGAATTCGGTTGACGGTGATTGGACAAATTATCCGGAAATGAAGCTAGTGATTGATACGTAAGTGACATTATTCTAAATATTCGTTTGTGTTTATATATTTAATTATTTCAATGTCATTGTTCTAAATAAATATTTTAATTTTGTCATCAGTTCAATACAAGTATTTCGATGTCAAAGGGGAGCACGAGTACCACGGTCTAGATCAAACAACATTAATTGGATCAAAGTACAGGTATATAAATTTCAATAATTTTGCTTATAATATTTATGCTACTTGATAAATCAATAGATGTGTATAATCTTATTTGTTTTTCTATGTAGTGCCCTCAACAACAAAACGGCATAGATTGCGGATACTTCGTTTTGATGTTTATCAAAGAAATCATTCAAATGAATGAAATCGAGATTCCAATCACGGTATGGATTTATACTTTGTTTTATTACTTATCGGATTTTGCATATAATTTATTACATTAAACTAAATCACGCATATATTTTGTTTTGTAATGTAGTATTTTGATCAATACAATTGTCCATATTACTCGCCACGTCAATTGGAAGAACTCAAAGAGGAGTTGTGCCAATATTTTATTGAGCTAAGAATCTTATAATAAGGTACGAATACATTGTTGTGTGAAAATTGGTTAATTATGAATATATTGTTTTGTGTATACAACACTGACCGTGTTATTATGTTCATATTGCAGGATCAGGACCTTGGATATATATGTAGATTAGGATTGATTTACTTAGTGTTATATAGCTGATTTCATAGGGTGTATTTTGTTACGTTTAAAAACATGTTAATATTGAATTACCATGGTGTATATATATTTTGGATATGAATTGATTATAATGGTATTTGTATATATATATATATATTATTTGGTATTTGAATTACATTTGGTATTTGGATTAAAACTAATATATATTGGTATTTCTAGATTAGATTGTAAAATACCGGTTTAAGAATTACAAGTTTGCTGCAAAAAAATGCAGGTTTAGAAATTTTTTAAATTTTAGATTTTTCAGTAGAAAACCTATGAAAGCGCTTTTTTCTTAAAAGCGCTTTCATAGGTAGGCCTACGAGAGCGCTTTTAGCTGAACAAAAAGCGCTCTTATAGGCCTACTTTATACGCATTCTGAATACACCTATGAGAGTGTTTTTTCAGAAAAAAGCGCTCTCGTAGGCCTACCTATGAAAGCGCTTTTAAGAAAAAAGCGCTTTCATAGGTAGGCCTACGAGAGCGCTTTTAGCTGAACAAAAAGCGCTCTTATAGGCCTACTTTATACGCATTCTGAATACACCTATGAAAGCGCTTTTTCAGAAAAAAGCGCTCTCGTAGGCCTACCTATGAAAGCGCTTTTAAGAAAAAAGCGCTTTCATAGGTAGGCCTACGAGAGCGCTTTTTTCTGAACAAAAAGCGCTGCTAAAACCTTTAGCAGCGCCACCTACGAGAGTGCTTTTAAGCGCTTTTAAAGCCCAAAAAAAGCGCTTTCGTAGGTTATTTCTGGCATAGTTCAAGTCGATGACTAGCTGTGCACAAGCCTTCGTTTGAGCCATAACTTGCTTCTCGCGTGCAAAAGGCTCCCCCCATGCTAGCATGCATAAGACACAAAACCTCCTTCTGTTTCCTTCGATTCCAAGGCAAAAGGCTCCCTTTTGGCATCCTTCAATTTTCACTTTTTTGCCTCCTGTATGCCTCTTTCGAATCTGGACGTCTTGGCCTCCTGCATGCACCTTTCGTTTGGGCATGTGGTTCCCTTCATGTAAGCCTTCGTTTGAACAAAGATCTTTTGCATGTTTACATAATGTCACCAAGCAGGGACCCCCTATGTACACTCCTTCGTTTGGCCACATGGACCTTTGGCAGGCAAGCCTTCGACTGGACATAACCACCTTCCCAAGGTTTCGTTTGTAAATTTGTTTCCCTTCAAATCAGCATCTTTCGAACCCAACTCTGGGCATCCCATTCGAAGGACATGTTTGATGGCCCATTCGAAGGATTTATAAATCCCACCTTAAGGCATGTTTTAGTGACTCATCCAAGGGTCATACATTTGGCTCCTTTGAAGGATGTATAAAAGTGGCCCAATTGAAGGGCACTTGTTGAAGGAAAATCAAATAATATTGTTGGGGAAAGAATCTGGTTGAAGGAGGTTCAAAATGAAAGAATGATATTCAAAGATGCTTGCTGCCAAGTTCAGGCCTGGCACACTGGCCAAAACTGCTGCAAAACAGTCCTGCAACATTGCCCCCATTCTTGCACACAAATAGCATTCAAGGCACTGTCTCTCGAAAGCTACAAAGAGCAGGTTACTCAAATTATTCAAACTATTTTGTTTTCCCTCCAAAAGCTTCAACCAGCTTTGCCTATAAATAAAAGGCTTCACAACATGTTTGAGGAGGACTTTTTGGCCAAAGGAACGAATCTTCAAAAATTTCTCAAACACCAAAAAAGCTCTCAAACACTTAAACATTCATCAAACACAAAACCAGAATCCAAACACTTGTCCCCTTCAAATCTGAAGCATCCCTGTACCTTCTTACCCTTCGAATCCAGCAAGAAGAACCTCACATTTGTTCTTCTCTTTCGAATCTAGTATCAAAGGCCTAACCCCTGGTCTCTCCCTTCGAATGCAGATGCGCTTAAGGCAACCACTTAAAGGCCCAACACACGTCCCAACCTCAAGCAAGGTAAGTCATTCTTAGCCTTGGATCCTTCGTTTCCAGCATAACATGTAAACAAATTTCCTTTTTATTTCAAACATGTACATAGTATTTCTTTCCCTTTCATTTACACCCTTTTAGTTTGTTTTTATTGCATCTTCTTTTGGTTTTGTTCTTTGGTTTGTTACAAATGCTTTAAGAACTAACCTGGCCCTAAGGTAATGCCAGCATGGTCTTAGGCCATGTTTCTATTCAATATCTCAAACGAAAGAAACAGGAGACAAGAGTATGAAACGAAGCCTCGGGCTTCCTCACTGATTCTAGGTCCAGTCGAAAGTCACTCCCTCACTGCTTTCAACCCCCAGTCAAAGGAGACAGAAAGGAAGGTTACATCTTGCACTGATTCCAGGCCCAGTCGAAAAGCGCAACATGCTGGCCTCCAGGCCCCAATCAAAAGGTACAACTACACTGTTTCCAACCCCCCAATCGAAGGAGGCTGAAAGGAAAATCGAAAGGCATGACTCCACTGACTCCAGACCCCAAATCGAAGGAGGTCAAAAGGTGAAGAATCGAAGGGTGTTTCTTCCTAAATCGAAAGACCCATTTTTTCTTGCCTTTATTTTATTTTTTCCTTTATATTTTCATGCTATTCAATATGGTTGTAATAGTGTAGGATTTTATCTTTCTACATTTTATTATTTTTATATGAATGCTATTAAAATAAGGTATGTATGGAAAGACAAAAACAACAAGTAGACAACTCCTAATCAAAGACTAAATGCATGGAAATCAAACACACTATTCACACATGAACCCTTACGTGATATCACTTTTTTCCTCGGAAAAATAGTCATGTCCCTCGAATATGGGCGTTTTAGCAAAGACCCTCAATAAAATATCGTAGTCCCTCGATGACCCTCAATGTTGCCTTCGGTAAACGATATAGTCCCTAAACGACATTGCTAAAACATCTCATAGGTTTCCTTCTATGACTATACAAATGTCCCATGACCGTCCCTTCACATCCAATGATGGGACTTCTTACTAAATCAATTGTAAGATAGCAACATCTAATGGAGGAGGAAAAGAATATTTAAGACCTTTTGAGTAGGTAGGTTGCTCCTAGTTGCTCGCTTGCTCACAACAAAAACATGTTATACACCAACACTTTCATTTGAAACATTTTCAAAAGTTAAAACACTTTGTACGCGTTCTTATAGAAATGAGAACCATTATAAAGACACCTTTTCAAAATCACTTTTAAAAACACATTCCACAAACACCTCTTTGAACTATTTTCAAAATAACACTTTGTATGCGTTCTTATAGAAACGAGAACCATTACAAAGACATTTTAAAAATACTTTCAAAACCCACACCACAAGCACATTTTCAAACAAAAGAAAGTGATCTAGCAAGCAACTAAGAGCCAGTAGATAACTATAGATGAAAAGGGTGCTAATACATTCCCTTTTCGTAACCTACCCTCCGAACTCAAGAAAATAATCTCGAAAGGTCTTTCCTGTTCTTTTCAACCTTTCCTTTTGGATAAAATAAAAGTAGCTGGTGACTCTTGCTATCCGAAACAATTGCAATCAAATGCAAAAAACCCAATTCAGTTCTCCCACCGTGTTACAGAACTGGAGACTCTGCTGGGGATTTTACTTAAAAGTGGGGTTACCTTAGGGCTAGATCACCTTAATTGCTTTACTTGTTTTACTTGCTTTCTTTATATTATGGTTCCTTGTTTGGGTTTGTTTTGATCCTCTACCGGGATATGGGACACCTTTTAGGTAAGTAACAATAAGTTGTGGAAACTGTGTGGGGTATACCGACATGGTCAAAGCAATAACTACGTTAGCGTGATACTTTGGCTTGTACTAATGTTCCTTGAGTCAGTCAATTATAACATTAGGTTTCCTTAGTGTCATTAAGCACTAACTGACCTTTAGAACCTTTTAATTTAGTCATCTTTGGCCATTAAGAAGCAGTGAAATAACCTGCTTTGGTTTTGACCGAAGATTGGTTGATACTCAATACTACACTCATTGAGATTTGACTCCCGAGCTTTGTTTGGTGGAAAATCAGTTGTCGATAAGAATGAAACTTGTGGGAAAGATCAGTGATATTGAGATCCCTTCGAACTTGGTTACTATTACTAGGACAGGCTGGGATGACTAAACTTCAAGAGGGTACTTACCTACAAACTCCACACAAGCCTAAACATAAGGACTTGTCTGTGTGTATATGATTATTTGTACATAACAACTTGCTTATTTTTGCATACTTATACATAACATCACAAACATCATGACATCATACCATATCATTTTTAATAATCGTTTCAAGGATCTCGAAGGCCTTTGATGCAGGGTCCTGTTGAACCAGACGCCTATCAAGGGGCAAGAGGATTTTGTTTTCCTCTAGTAAAACACCATCAAAGATCAAAAGCACGTTAACTTGAGTCAAGGGCCATGACCCACTTGACACGGTGAGCTTAATTCTCGTGGAAGGACATCCACCAATATGAAGTTCTCCAATCAAAGTTGTATGCAACTTCTAACATCTTCTTGTGTTTACCATGCGAGGTCCTTGAAAACATGCATCCACATATCATACATCATATCATGACAGGTTTCTCACATACGGGTCTCCTTATCTTCCTACTGCTTATTTCAGTAAGATGGATATGGAACAAACGGTGAAGAATCTCCAAGAACAAAATGCCCAATTCCAACAAATGTTCATGGCTATGGCTAAAGGGGAAGAGGACTTGAAGACTCTTCTTCTCAAAGACAAGAAGAAAAAGTCAAAGAATTCAGTAGGCGTCCTGAATTTGGGAAGAAGACTTAGAGGACCAGTCAAGAGAGCTCTAGATCTCTCAACTCCATCAAATGGGGGAAATAATCATAAAAAAGATAACAGTCTGAGGATTGATGAAGATGAAGCTGACTACTCTGAGGAACAATATCCTCCCGCTGATGATAAATACAAATAACTGGAGGATCGCCTCAATGCTATGGAGATTTAGTAGATACCTAGCTTGGGCTTTAAAGAATTAGGTTTGGTTTCAGGAGTGGTCATCCCGCCAAAGTTCAAAATCCATACCTTTGCGAAGTATGATGGGATCTCTTGCCCTAAAATGCATTTGAGGTCATATGTCCGCAAGATTCAGCCTCACACTGCTGACAGGAAGCTATGGGTCCATTTCTTCCAAGAAAGTTTGGCTGACACTCAATTAGAGTGGTTCTATCAGCTAGAAGGAACCAACATTCATACTTGGAAGGACTTGGATACTACTTTCTACAAGCAATATCAATACAACGCTGATCTTGCACTAACTTGTATGCATTTGAAAAATATGACCATGTGTTCCAACGAGGGCTTCAAAGAATACGCTAAAAAATGGAGAGACCTGGCTGGAAGGGTGAAGACACCCTTAACTGATACGGAGATGATTGACATCTTTATGGGAACCTTGACGGGACCTTTCTTCAGTCACCTAATGGGAAGCTCCTCGGTCGGATTCACTGAGCTAATACTAAGTGGCAAAAGAGTCGAAGATGGTATCAAAAGTGGAAAGATCCAAGGAGCTACATCCTCTGATACTCAGAAAAATCCATACAATGGGAAGAAAGAGTCCAATATTGTTTACAGTCAAAAGGGTCATAACAAGAGCAACCACGATCAACACGTGGGGGCAATCCTGATCTCTAATCCTACACATGTTCAACAAAGACAGGGCAATAGGCGTAGGATAAAATACCAAGAAAGGAAGTACGCTAATATCAACATGCCATTGTCTCAAGCGTTACAACATTTTTTGAAAGTGAAATTAATCACGCTAAAGGATCCTCCTCAAAACCATGATACCTCCTCTCCCAAGTACAATCCCAATAAGACGTGCCTACCATTCTGATAGCCCTGGACACGACACCGACAATTATTGTACTTTGAAGAACAAGATTCAAGATATGATTGATGCCAAGGAGATTGAGTTCGACCCTCCAGAGGATCCTAACGTGATCACTGCTCCTATGCCAAATTATTGAGAGCGTCCTATTCATTTTGAGTTTTCAATTGTAATATCTTTTGTTGTTCAAACATTTATCTATTAATGTCAAACTTTGTTTCATTAATGCATTGAATATGTTTATCTTGAATGAATCCATTTGTTTTCATTATATTTAAACTATGCTTTTTACTCCCTTTATAATATTCAACTCTTGTTTTAAAAGTCGCAAGCCTTTAGAGGGAGGATGACAAAAACAATGCACTAATCTTATACAGTATGCTTTCGGACAGACCCTGCTGACGATGTACAAGCGTTTATTTCAATCCCTAAACACTGGAGTTATAAGAAAGATAATCCCTAGTCAACCCTTTCGAGCCCAAGAAGTAGGAGTTTCCTTTTTTACGCAAATTGAAACCTTTAATCAAAACCCGGGGAAAGGTAGTCTCTTAGTTAATTCAAGTGTGTGTTCAGTCGCAACCATTCACTTCGTACACAACAAATGACATCAAAAACATTCCTTCTGAACCAAAAGATGGTGATTGTTCCCTATCAAATAGGCAGTCATTATCTCTCAAAACAAAAGTCCACTAAGTCAAAACCTACGAAGGAGACTTAAGAAAAAGTGGGGCATTCCGCTGACTGTAATCTCAAAAACAAGAACAGTCAGGCAAAATCAGGGATAATAAATCAAAAAGAGGTCACTACAAATCCTCAAAAACATGGAAAATATGGCAAATATGACTGCCTTCCAACAAACTTAACTTGTCTGAATCATCACCAAAATGCCATTCCATATTCAATTAGAGTTCAAACGCACAATTAACTAAGTTTAGGACTGGAGAACATGACAAAGAACGTGCGGATACAATTACACTTTGAGCCTTATCCTTTGTTTCTTAAACCATGAACCTATGCCACGATACCACCTTTCAACATCCTAATTGAAGCATGGGTTATTCCGAAAGCATACTGTTACAAAAGGTATCCTGACTCCTCAAAGGCTTTACTCCAAATCCTGAGTTGAATTTTCTTACAAAAATTCTTTTATCTGCTAAAATGCATTATCAAAATTTCAAGACAAGCATGAACTCTATGTTATTTGAATATTGTTGTTTGCATATGGCTATATTGTTTGACAACATAGAAATTCACATAATGAATATCCAGCGAATAAAAACTCTCTCGGTGAGCAATATCACTTCAAACGGGATGACATTCCCAACAAAAAATATCCTAGTAAGAAAGGGGGTATGACATGTCACTGTCCAATTCATTTTTGGGAAAGTCAGCGTAAGATTCCAAGAAATCTCTCAAGAAGTGCTGAATAACCAGGGGCACGTCTATATCTTAATCACTTGGGGCATTAAACATGAACCCCGACAAAGGGTTATATACGGTCAAGCAAACATCTCCTGGTAATACTATAAACACTTGCTCCTAGGTGCAGTGACAAATCTCCCACAAAGTCTTTGTCATAGGGTGATTCCCATCAAGAGTTTCAATCTCTGAAAACATCTCCCCAACTGAGTTGATCTCAAGAATCCTCGAAGATTTCTTCCAAAAGAAAACACTTCTCCAACAGATTGGCGTCAAGGTTTATTTCCCCAACAAACGGCAAGATTCCCCAACTTGAATTTGCCTCTCAGACTATCACAAATCAAGGGACCATGACTCTTCTTCTCCAGTAGACTGCACTATAATCCCCAGTGAGTTTCTGCAAACCCTGGGAGACAACCAGATGACGGAATCAACGCTCTCCATAGAGTTTTTTTCTCAAGAAAAATCAATATTCCCCAACGGAGTTCACCTCAAATGACAAAACTGGATTCCCCAGCAGAAACATTCTAAAAAAGGTTTGAAGATGTGCATTCACTTCATCCCCAACAGCGGTTCGGGATTCAGTTTCCCATTGCTCCCCAGCATTTGTCAAGGATTTATTTTCCAAAGACAAAATTACATCAACAACATCTCATGCATACAACATAATCTCATTTACTTTGAGAAACATCATTACGCCATGCATTTCATCCATCATGACATTGCATACAACCAACTCTTTACCTTTTCAGGAAAAGATCAACAGATATTAATCTATAAACTTCCCCGAGATAAAATCAAGCTTGGATTGTCTTCATTATCTATTGAGGTAGTAATCGTCTCTGATTCCTTCATCATCCCATGAGGTAGTAATCGTTCAATATTCCTTCATTATTTGTTGAGGTAGTAATCGTCCCAGATTCCTTCATCATCCATTGAGGTAGTAATCATTTCAGATTCCTTCATCATCCGCTGTGGTAGTAATCGTCCAAGATTCCTTCATTATCTGTTGAGGTAGTAATCGTCCAAGATTCCTTTATCATCTGCTGAGGTAGTAATCATCAAAGATTCCTTCATTATTTGTTGAGGTAGTAATCGTCCTAGATTCTTTCATCATCTGTTGAGGTGGTAATCATTTCAGATTCCTTCATCATCCGCTGAGGTAGTAATCGTCCAAGATTCCTTCATTATCTGTTGAGGTAGTAATCATTTCAGATAACTTCATCATACGTTGAGGTAGTAATAATTTCAAATTCCTTCATCATCCACTGAGGTAGTAATCATCCAAGATTCCTTTATTATCTGTTGAGGTAGTAATCGTCCCAGATTCCTTCATCATCCGCCGAGGTAATAATCGTCTAAGATTCCTTCATTATCTGTTGAGGTAGTAATCGTCCCAGATCCCTTCATCATCCATTGAGGTAGCAATCATTTCATATTCCTTCATCATCCATTGAGGTAGTAATCATTTCAGATTCCTTCATCATCTGTTGAGGTAGTAATCATTTTAGATTCCTTCATCATCCGTTGAGGTAGTAATCATTTCAAATTCCTTCTTCATCTGCTGAGGTAGTAATCGTCCAAGATTCCTCCATTATCCATTGATGTAGAAATCATCCAAGATGCCTTCATCATTTGCAGAGGTAGTAATTGTCCAAGGTTCCTTCATCATCCGTTGAGGTAGTAATCATTTCAGATTCCTTCATCATCCGCTGAGGTAGTAATTTGTCCAAGGTTCCTTTATTATCCGTTGAGGTAGTAATCATTTCATATTCCTTCATCACCCGCTGAGGTAGTAATCGTCCAAGATTCCTTCATCATCTGTTGAGGTAGTAATCATTTCAAATTCTTTCATCATCTGCTGAGGTAGTAATCGTCCAAGATTCCGTCATTATCTATTGAGGTAGTAAATGTCTCAGATTCCTTCATCATATTGAGGTGGTAATTAGTCCAAGGTTCCTTCATTATTTATTGAGGTAGTAATCGTCTCAGATTCCTTCATCATCCGCTAAGGTAGTAATCATCCAAGATTCCTTCATTATCTGTTGAGGTAGTAGCTGTCTCAGATTCCCTCATCATCCGCTGAGGTAGCAATCATCCAAGATTTCTTCATCATTTTCTAAGGTAGTAATCATCCAAGATTCCTTCATTATCTGTTGAGGTAGTAATCGTCCAAGATTCCTTCATCATCCGCTGAGGTAGTAATCGTCCAAGATTCCTTCATTATCTCTTGAGGTAGTAATCGTCCCAGATTCCTTCATCATCCGTTGAGGTGGTAATCATTTCAGATTCCTTCATCATCCGTTGATGTAGTAATCGTCCAAGATTCCTTTATTATTTGTTGACGTAGTAATCATTTCAGATTCCTTCATCATACATTGAGGTAGTAATCATTTCAGATTCCTTCATCATCCACTGAGGTAGTAATCGTCCAAGATTACTTTATTATCTGTTGAGGTAGTAATCATCCCATATTCCTTCATCATCCGCTGAGGTAGTAATCGTCCAAGATTCCTTCATTATCTGTTGAGGTATTAATCATCCCAGATTCCTTCATCATCCGTTGAGGTAGTAATCATTTCAGATTCCTTCATCATCTGCTGAGGTAGCAATTGTCCAAGATTCCTTCATTATCTGTTGAGGTAGTAATCATTTTAGATTCCTTCATCATCCGTTGAGGTAGTAATCATTTCAGATTCCTTCATCATCTGCTGAGTTAGTAATCTTACAAGATTCCTCCATTATCCATTGACGTAGAAATCATCCAATATTCCTTCATCATTTGCTGAGGTAGTAATTGTCCAAGGTTCCTTCATCATCTGTTGAGGTAGTAATCATTTCAGATTCCTTCATCATCCGCTGAGGTAGTAATTTGTCCAAGGTTCCTTCATTATCCGTTGAGGTAGTAATCATTTCAGATTCCTTCATCACCCGTTGAGGTAGTAATCGTCCGAGATTCCTTCATCATCTGTTGAGGTAGTAATCATTTCAAATTCCTTCATCATCCGCTAAGGTAGTAATCGTCCAAGATTCTTTCATTATCTGTTGAGGTAGTAACTGGCTCATATTCCTTCATCATACATTGAGGTACTAATTTTTCCAAGGTTCCTTCATTATTTGTTGAGGTAGTAATCGTCTCAGATTCCTTCATCATTCGCTGAGGTAGTAATCGTCCAAGATTCCTTCATTATCTGTTGTGGTAGTAGCTGTCTCAGATTCCTTCATCATCCGCTGAGGTAGAAGTCATCCAAGATTCCTTCATCATTTTCTAAGGTAGTAATCGTCCAAGATTCCTTCATTATTTGCTGAGGTAGTAATCATCCAAGGTTCCTTCATTACCTTTTGGAGTAGTAATCGTCAAGGATTCCTTCATCATTTATCATCATCAAGCATAATACCTGAAACCAGACAAGATAAATATCTGTGAACAAATTGATTGTAGATCAATTCCCGAAACAAGACGGGGTGACTATCTACATGAAAAACACTTCCTTTAAAACCTTTGCTGGTTCAGTTTAAATCTCTCAACGGTTTATCTTGATTCTTTCCCATAGACATTTTCTCTGGTTCAGATAAATCACTCCAAGATTTATTCTGATTCTCTCCAGTTAAAGAATATTCAAGACCTTTGTTGGGTCAGTTTAAATCTCTCAATGGTTTATCCCAATTCCTTTCATGTAGACTTTTTCTCTGTTTCAGATAAATCACTCCAAGATTTATTCTGATTCTTTTCCAGTTGAAGTCAAGTTTAGACTTAGTCTAATTTCTGTCAATAATAACCTTTGGATGGCATCTATAAGCCCATCTCCGACAACTCTCCATCATCCCTTCAAATGGAATATGTAAGCCCATTCCCTACACAATCAACCACCACATCTTGAAGTGTAAATTTCCGGGCACTCTAGTGTTCAATCATCTTCCACCTTCAAGTCACGAATGGCAGATTTGCCAACCTAACTCTTCAGGTTTAAGAAGATGGAACAGGGGCAGCAGTTGTACCCCAAAATTTGCCCTCTCATTTTTCAAGACATTTCTCACAAGGATTCTCATGGTTCAAGCTTGCAAAAGTACATTGGGATTTTTCAGTACCAAGATTAAAAGGAAACTGTCAAAAAGTAAGAAAACAGATAAAAACAATCTTTTGACAAAATTGGAGAAAAACAAGTCTTTCGATTCAGCTCCTTCGATTGGCCTTTTGGCCTCTTTTGATGCAAGCTTGGCTTGCATCCTTCGACTGGGCATGGGTCTCTAGCGCGTTGGTTTTGGTTTAT
Organism: Vicia faba; assembly: GCA_948472305.1. Taxonomy (NCBI): domain Eukaryota; kingdom Viridiplantae; phylum Streptophyta; class Magnoliopsida; order Fabales; family Fabaceae; genus Vicia; species Vicia faba. Next base: position 700,382,326 of record OX451739.1, on the reverse strand, counting down.
AAGGCATGAGCTTCCTGTATGCCATCTTCGATTTCACCTTTGGTCTCACAAGACTCACCATGCAATGGGTGCCTAGGTGCCTGTTTAGTTTGGATGTTTGATGCTTGCATTCCTGGACAAATGTTCCCTCCATGCTTGCCTTAACTCACAATTTGATGACTAGCTGCGTACAAGCCTTCGTTTAAGCCATAACTTCCTTCTTGCAAGCAAAAGGATCCCCCCATGCTAGCATGCACAAGGCACAAAAGCTCCTGTAGTTTCCTTCGATTCCAAGGAAAAAGGCTCCCTTTTGGCATCCTTCGATTTGCACTTTTTTTCGTCCTGTATGCCTCTTTCAAATATGGACATCTTGGCCTCCTGCATGCACCTTTCGTTTGGGCATGTGGTTCCCTTCATCAAGCCTTCATTTGAACAAAGATCTTTTGCATGTTTATATAAGGTCACCAAGCAGGAACCCCCTACGTACACTCCATGGTTTGGCCACATGGTCCTTTAGAAGGCAAGCCTTTGACTAGACAGAACCACCTTCATAAGGTTTCGTTTGTAACTTTGTTTCCCTTCGAATCAACATCTTTCGAACCCAACTTTGGGCATCCCATTCGAAGGACATGCTTGATGGACCATTTGAAGGATTTACAAAGCCCACCTTAAGGCATGTTTTGGTGACTCATCCAAGGGTCATACATTTGGCTCCTTCAAAGGATGCATAAAAGTGGCCCAGTCGAAGGACACTTGTTGAAGGAAAATCAAATAATATTATTGGGGGAAGAATCTGGTCGAAGGAGGTTCAAAATGAAAGGATGATATTCAAGATGCTTGCTGCCAAGTTCAGGCCTGGCATACTGGCCAAAACTACTGCACAACAGTTATGCAACACTACCCCCATTCTTGCATCAAAATAGCATTCAAGCCACTGTCTCTCGAAAGCTACAAAGAGCAAGTTACTCAAATAATTCAAATTATTTTGTTTTCCCTCCAAAAGCTTCAGCCAGCTTTGCCTATAAATAAAAGGCTTCACAACATGTTTGAGGAGGACTTTTTGGCCAGAGGAACGAATCTTCAAAAATTTCTCAAACACCATAAAGTTATCAAACACTTAAACATTCATCAAACACAAATCTATAATCCAAACACTTGTCCCCTTCGAATCTGAAGCATCCCTGTACCTTCTTACCCTTCGAATCCAGCAGGAAGAACCTCACATTTGTTCTTCTCTTTCGAATCCAGTATCAAAGGCCTAACCCCTGGTCCCTCCCTTCAAATCCAGAAGCTCTTAAGGAAACCACTTAAAGGCCTAACACATGTCCCAGCCTCAAGCATGGTAAGTCATTCTTAGCCTTGGATCCTTCGTTTCCAGCATAACATGTAAACAAATTTCCTTTTCATTTCAAACATGTATATAGTATTTGTTTCCCTTTGGTTTACACCCTTTTAGTTTGTTTTTATTGCCTCTCCTTTTGGCTTTGTTCTTTCGTTTGTTACAAATGCTTTAAGAACTAACTTGGCCCTAAGGTAATGCTAGTACGGCCTTAGGCCTTGTTTCTATTCAATATCTCAAATGAAAGAAACAGGAGACATGAGTATGAAACAAAGACTCAGGCTTCCTCACTGATTCCAGGTCCTGTCGAAAGGAACTCCCTCACTTCTTTCAACCCCCAGTCGAAGGAGGCAGAAAGGCAGGTTACATCTTGCACTGATTCCAGGCCCTGTTGAAAGGTGCAACATGCTGGCCTCTAGGCTTCAATCGAAAGGCACGACTACACTATTTCTAACCCCCCCAGTCGAAGGAGGCAGAAAGGAAAATCGAAGGGCATGACTCCACTGACTCCAGCCCAAATCGAAGGAGGTCAAAAGGTGCAGAATCGAAGGGTGTTTTTGCCTAAATCGAAAGACCCATTTTTTCTTGCCTTTATTTTATTTTTGCCTTTATATTTTCATGATATTCAATATGGTTGTAATATTGTAGGATTTTATCTTTATGCATTTTATTATTTTTGTATGATTGCTAGTAAAATAGGGTATGCATGGCAAGATAAAAACAACAAGTAGACAAATCCTAATCAAAGACTAAATACATGCAAATCAAACACATTATTCACATATGCACCCTTAGGGTAATCTCACTTGTTTCCTCGGAAAAATAGTCATGTCCCTCGAATATGGGTGTTTTAGCAAAGACTCTCAATAAAAGATCGTAGTCCCTCGATGACCCTCAATATTGCCTTTGGTAAACGATCTAGTCACTAAACGACATTGCTAAAACGTCCCATAGGTTGCCTTATATGACTATACAAACATCCCATGCCAGTCCCTTCACATCTAATGATGGGGCTTCTTACTAAATCAATGGTAAGATAGCAACATATAAAGGAGGAGGAAAAGAACATTTAAGACCTTTTGAGTAGGTAGGTTGCTCCTAGTTACTCGCTTGCTCACAACAAAAACATTTTATACACCAACACTTTCATTTGAAACATTTTCAAAATTTAAAGCACTTTGTATGCATTCTTATAGAAACGAGAACCATTACAAAGACACCTTTTCAAAATCAATTTCAAAAAAACATTCCACAAACACATCTTTAAACTATTTTCAAAACAACACTTTGTACGCGTTCTTATAGAAACGAGAACCATTACAAAGACATTCTCAAAATACTTTCAAAACCCACACCACAAGCACATTTTCAAACAAAAGCAAGTGATCTAGCAAGCAAGTAAGAGCTCGTAGATAACTATGGATGAAAAGGGTTCTAATACCTTTCCTTTTCATAACCTACCCATCGAACTCAAGAAAATAATCTCGAAAGGTCTTTCCTGTTCTTTTCAACCTTTCCTTTTGGATAAAAGAAAAGTCGGTGGCGACTCTTTCTATCCGCAACAATTGCAATCAAATGCAAAACACCCAAGTCAGTTCTCCCACCGTGTTACACATGTATTTGGTCAAAAGTAAAAAATTAAGCCTCTTCAGTCAAAACCCTAATTTTAACCATTTTGCCCTTTTGGTGATCTGATCAAATTTCTTGAGGAAATATGATCCAACCTTGATCAATTGACATATATGAGTTCATAATGTTGATATGGATCAACAATTATGAAGTTTGACTGTAAATTGACCATAATTGACTTTTCCCCAATACAGTTGGTTTTAGGTCAATTGATCAATTTACTGAGCCAAAATGCGATCCAAAGCTTGAAACTTGACATGAGCAATATTGAGAGTCCAGAATGATCCATGAAAGTCATATGAAGCATTAGAATTCCAATTGTCCTTGTACAAACTCAAACCCTGATTTTGAGTCATCAATGCTCGAGGAGGTGTCTTGAGTTGATCAAACCTTGTGCAGTCTTGAACCAATGGAGATCTTGTGAGAGAATTCTTGAGAAATTGAGAGAGAAAATTTTGGGGTACAACAATTACGATGAAGTGTTCTGGGTGAAGAAATAAGGTTGAAATTGAGAGAAAAGGAGAAAATGAACATCTAGTTTTTCAAGGTTTTTGTGTTCAAGTATGGCATTTTTTTTGGATTTTCAAGCTTGGTTTTGAGTGAAGAATTATGCTCTATTTATAGGATGAATGTTGAGATCATCATACGTGTGAAAAATCCTCTCCTATCGTGCCAACTAAATTATGAAATTTCTAGATCTAAAACCATGTGAAAATGGTGTGAAATGTGCGAGCTGAGCACTTTTCAGGTTGTTTTGCTTAATGGTGAGATGTTTTTTGTTGTTAGGAAGAATTTAGAACATGATTTGGTGGTCCCATTTGAAGATTGTACATGATTACTAATTATAGGTCACAATACAAAACAAATTTTAGGTCACCATGTTCAAGCTTAGGCCGAATGGAATTCCCTCATGCGTTTTGTGTTTTTTCTTGAGCCAAATGTTCCTTTCATGGCAAGGAAGACAATACAAAAAGAACCAACTCAAAAGAATAAGTGAGCTGAAAATGAGAAGCTTGGAAAGTTGTGGTTTTGTCACTAAATTATAGGCCAGGCTTTGTGTCAACCATGTCATGGACCATGATTTGTGCACATGTGGCCTTGAATCAAATGCAAAATTTGAGTTCCTTATAGGCATAATAGACTTTTGACTTATGAAGTAAACTTGGAGAGGAAATAATCCTTGACATTTGGAAAAAAAGAAGCACTCATAAATTGTGAAAATTGAAGAGTTATGGTGTTTAGACCAAGGGCATGATAAACTTGTGTTTTAGGTCAAAACACCTTGAACCAACTTGCCCCTTTTGGAGTTTTTTTGCATTTTGTCATACCCCAAACTCGTCCTACTTGTTCCTAACATTTTTTATTCCTATTTCTAAAAATGACTGTACTTTATAAAATATTATTCATATAGTTATGGGGGATTAGAATTTATAAAGAGGGATTAATCTTATAAAGAAATCAACGGGCCTCTCTAAATCAGAAAACCCCATGTAAGTTTTTTTGAGCCAACTGCATTTTTGGGTATGATTTTGTTCAGGTTTCACCCCATTTTAAATATTGAAAGATGTTACACTATTTTGAAAAATCATGAGCCTTTCTAAATCAGAAAGGGCCCATATGATTTTTTAGTCCATTTCAAATATTTAAAAGGGGGTGTATAAAGCAATTCATTTTCTTGTTAAAGCCCAATAAGTTGAAACGATATGGTCTAATTCAATTTTTGATTTTCGTTTAAAAAAATGTTTTGTTTAAATTATAAAATTTTTATTATTATTATTATTAACATTATTATTAACCTATTATTAATCATACTATTTTTATTATAATAAAAAAACATGTGCATTAACTTTCCAGAAACAATATCAAATTAATACAGAAACTAAATTAATACAAATCAAAACCTAATACAAATATAATCAGACAAAATCAAGTTCATAATTAATACAAAATTAAAATTGTTTTAACTTTAAAGACATATTAAAATTTTTCCTAAATCTATGAATCCTAAAAACTCTATAAAAACCTAAGAAGAAATCAGAAGGAGGAACCAACAAAAATATCAGAGAAGAAAGAATTACAGAGAAGAAAATTATTAAAAGGAGGAAAGTTACTACAGAAAATCAGAAAGAAAAATTTACAGAGCAAATTTTTCTTAACGGAGAAAAAGAAGGAGTCGATCCGCTGTTGCTTCAACCCGCCACCGTCGTCTTCACCATCCACCTCCGTCACCTACGAAACAAAATGAAAGGGCTAGATTAGCAAAGACAAGATCAAAGCAGAGAAGAGAAAGCACAACGTAGTAACGGATCACTCAGTTTCTTTTTTCCTTTTTTCCTTTTTTGTATTTGATATAATGGTTAAACATTGGGCCTAGCCAATTACTGATTGCACACCCTTTTGTTTTTACTTTACTAACACGCTCAAAGTATACCCCCCAGGCAAAATGGATCAAGTCCAAAATATGGACTTGGACCCTATTCCTTATACATCTCCCTTTTTGCTGCGTAGATAAAAAAACACACCACCTTGCCTTTTGGGCTTGAATTCAATATATGAATTCAGGCCCATGCTATTAACACCTCCCCATTTTACTACCCTACATAATTTGCACCCCAATGTTTTAAAAAAAAATTATTTTATTATTATTTTATTATAATTATTTTATTATTTTTATATTTTTCTTTTTGTTATATATTTATATATTATAATATTATATTAACTATTATTTTATAAATCATAATATTTTCCTAAACACATTCAAATATATTTTATTTATTGCATTAAATTAATTCTTTTGATCATGCATTTAAATAAAATACTTTCATAATTAATATACTAAAAAATATTTAACAAACCACAAATTATTTTTGTAAATCAAATTAACTAATAATTAATCTTCAAAAAGGGTTATAAGTATATTTGAATCAAATGCGCGTTTCGTCTAATATCTATGTTATTCATACACCTAGATTGAGTATGCAGGAAATTTAAATATAATTTTTAATCCATAAAAAATACAAACTAACTGCGAACTACAAAATAGGACTATGATTCCTCCTAAGAGGATACGTAGGCATACGATCAAAAATTATGACGAGTTCCCCTATTAAAAATTAAAACTTTTTCCCCTAATAAAACTTAAAACCCTATTTCTTAAAACGCGCTTCTAAACCTAGTATCCTTGTGAACAAGGTAGAAAAGGCATGCCTAACACCTTCCCCTTGTCTAGAACCGACTCAAACCTAGAATCTCTGAACGCTTTAGGGTTATTCCTTTATACTCCTTTCCTTTAGGATAAAAATTAAGGGTGGAGACTCTGATTTAAAAACCAGTTGCAACAGCTGGCGACCTTGCTGGGGACTCAACCCTAGGTTTAGAAGCCTTGTCTCTAGGTTTTAGGATTTTATCATTTTTTGGGATTTTTTATTCTTTCTTATTTATTTATTTCTTGCTTATTTTGTTTTATTATTCATTATATTTATTTATTTATGGTGGGATTTAAAATTTTGCAAAAAAAATATTTTCAAAAAAACCCTTAGAAAGAAGGTTCGTCTATTAGCCAAGGGGATACATCATCCATATCAGTTTATGTGACGACTTCGCCTAGAGTCGGTGGAATTCTGCAAAATAAATATGTCTCAAGAGACATCCTCTTGGGAAGTAGTACTTTGGAATGACGCCTATGGCTCTTTGTATAAACCTCAAACCAAAATCTCATGATGAGACCTTTCACGACTTAGAGACGAAAGTTTCAGTCTGCAAAGAGACTTCACTTAAGGGAGGCCCTTGTGCCTTTTTCTCTAGTGTTATTCATGATACCCTTAAGGAAACCTCCTTACGAGGAGAGTAGAATATCCATAAAACCAAGCTAAGAGCCTACCTTCTAGGGGTATTGTTCATCAAATCCCGTCATTTAGCCTTATACTCATGTATTCATACATCTTTACATTTCATATATTCATCATCCTCCGTTTGCTATTGTTTGTCTTATTCACAGGGTAAACATAAGTATATAAAAAAAATCAAAAGGTTTTTATTGAGTATCTAAAAATGAATACTAAAGGAAAGAAACTCATCTGTATCAATGCTATCAAGCCAGACGTAACCAAAATCAAAGCTTTAAGGGAAATGCTATCTGAAAGGGCTCTGAAAACATTTACTCGTTGCTATGGGGATATTCTGGACTTAACCAAAGTCGAAGTACAATTGGATGCTATTTTTGCTCTGGTACTATTTTATGACCCTCCATTGAGATGCTTTACATTTCAAGATTTTCAGTTGGCTCCGACCTTGGAAGAATTGGACAAAATTATGAATTTCTCCAAATAGAAGGCTTATATGGGCATTGGGCAAACCATCAACATCAAAATACTGGTCGAAGGTTTAAAAATACCTTATCCTGAGTTTGCTCTGAATTATAAAAAAGAAGGAGATGTGAGAGGAATTAAGAGGTGTTATCTGGAAAATAAAGCTCTTGATTTGGCAAATAACAAAGAATGGGAATCTTGTGGCGATTGTCTGGGGCTGCTTATATTTTGTGTTGTCTTATTTCCACGCACTGTAGACTATATTGACCCTGCAACCATCAATGTGTTTAAGGGTATGGAGACTTTTAATACAAATCCAACACCAGCTCTGCTTGCTGATATCTACTACACCATTCATACACAGTACAGAAAGAAATGAGGTACCCTAAATTATTGTATTCCATTGTTATACTCCTAGTTCACGACTCACCTTTATAAGGAGGATTACTTGATTCTGAATATGACAAGGTATGAATGGCCTCAGAAGTTAAGGCCTCTCACTGATAGCTTTGTGTTATGGTACGCCAGAAATTTAGATATTGGTAATATTATCTACGGTTATGGGGATTTTACTAACGTTCCATTAATCAGGTCACAAGGTTGCATCAATTACAATCCTACCTTGGCCCTACGACAACTAGGGTATCCTTTGGAAGACAAGCCTTCAGATGAACAACTCCAGCAATTGATCATTCATGACATGGGTAGAAATGACCGAGAGCTACTCAACAAAATTATTCAGGCTTGGAGTAGGGTTAACAAAAGAAAAGCTGAAAAGAAGAATGATGTAGCTAAAGAGCCTTACACTCAATGGGTTCTAGATAGTGTACAAATTATCAAGTTGCCTTTTAATATAGATCCCGAATACAAGCAAGAGGTCCCAGTCACTCCTCCCATGTCTTTGGAAGAGGTAGATGATCTGAAGAAAGCACTGAAATAGGCTCAAAGGGAGAAGGAAGAACTAGAGCTCAATCTCCTTAACTTGACCAAAGAGAATACAAATGCAGCGCATACTCGAATTAAAAGACCAACAGATTCAAAAAGAGCACGAAGCATTTGAAAAAGAAAGTCTGAAAAGAAAACGTTCGGCCGAAGGATTTCTAAGTGCTAATTTTAATCCAGATTCCCATAATCAGAGGTTGGAAGACGCTTCTAATGAAATCAGAAAGTTGAACATATGGTATGAAAAAGTCGTGCAAGAAAAGAAAGTATTAGAAGAAGAGTTGAGGGCTCAAATCCATAGCTTGGCTCAAGTATCTCTAGATCAGGAAGAGCAATTGAAATATCTCACTACTAGGCTTCAGGATAGCCAAGAATCAGAGGTGACTGAGCGCCTTAAAAAGATGAGGGCAGAAAGACATCTGGCCCAAAAAACTGAAGAGTACGAGCAAGTATGCCTTGAGATGGAAGGTCTCTGAAAAGATTTCCTAATACAACGAAGGCTTTATATTGAGCTGAGGGTTGAAAAGATGTATTGGGAGGAACAATACACAAAGATTGCCCAAGCAGGAAGGGATAACCACAAGATAATTCATAACCTCTATTGAGAATACCGACACTACAAGGATAAACATGAGAGGCTTGCTTTCTTGGCTAATAACCTCATTATAGACATTCCCAGAATCTTAAGGGACGCATAAAGTGTAATGGTCCCTCTCCTAGAGGGCGTTGATAATTTCCTTAAGCTATGCAAGACAATGGTCGATCATTTTAGAGAAGACATTCACAAACGGGCTTAGAAGATTGTTTTCTTATTATTTATTTCCTTTCTAGAAAATTTATTGTTTTAGAATTGTAATATTTTTCAGTATCTGAAATGTGTTATCTTTTAAAGACAATTGGTGTTTCCAATAAAAGCATTGTGTTTCCTATTTTTGTATGTGTATTCTTTTTCCAAATACTCACCAATAATAAAGCAAAACCTAAAAAATATACAAGATATCATAAATAAAAAAAATACCCAAGTGAGTAAGACATTCGAAATGTAATTCCTAACATCACTCATACATAATCATACAATCATAAAAACATTTGAATATCATAAAGTCATAGACTCAAAAACTCATTTTTCAAAATCTTCTCCAGTTGAACCATTGGTAAAAGGAAACTACCACCTCCCTGGACGCCATATCAAACAAGAGCTCACCAACTAAGAGCTATGGAACAAATCGAATAAAATCAAGCAGCTTTCAAAGTGTATCTGGAACAAGTTAAGAGAAACGTCGATTCGATGAGAGGGGATATGAGTCAAGTTCTCCTAGCTTTGAAGAACATCATTGATAGACAAGAACAAATTCCCATGGTAGACTTCGAGGAAATAACCCAAGCTATCGGTGCATCGAGCGGTCACCAACTGAGAAGAGGACCAAAGACAGGGCCACAAAAATCTGTCATGGCTCAACATGTGACAAGACAAGAAACTAAAGGATTTATCCCACGTCCACCAAAGGCAGGGGCATATCATACCCTGAAGATTCCGGTTAATGATGATGATAATTACTTCGACTTGCAATATGGAGATCACGACTTGGAGGATGTGAATCAGGCACCTCAGAAAATGATCAATACCCCCGCTACAGAGAATCCACTAGTACTGAATCAATATAAAGCTTTAGAAGAAAGGATAAAACTTATGGAAGGATATAATGCTTTTGATGTAGATGCCCTCAAAATGGGCCTCATTCCAAATGTAATAATCCCGCCGAAACTCAAAGTACCTGACTTTGGAAGATACAAGGAACTAACTTGTCCAAGAAACCACATGCACATGTATTGTAGGAAAATGCATGCTTACACTAAGAACCAGAAGTTAATGATTCATTTCTTTCAAGATAGTTTGAGTGGGAATCTTTAGATTGGTACGTGCAGTTAGAGAGGATGCACATCCAGACATGGGCAGATCTTGCTAATGCTTTCCTAAAGAAGTATAAATACAATCTGGATATGGCGCCCACCCGCGTACAACTTCAAAATTTGTCTCAAAAGAAAGAAGAATCCTTCAAGGAACACACTCTAAGGTGGAGAGAGATGGAGGCTCGTGTGCAACCACCACTTCTGGAGAAAGAGCTAGTCGACATGTTCATGGGGACCTTGCAAGGGGTATACTATGAAAAGGTGGTAGGAAGTATCTCTTCAGGATTTTCTAACCTGGTGACTATTGGAGAGAGGATTGAGACAGGAATAAAGAATGGAAATATTCAAGGGGGGTCATCCAATGCCCCTTTCAATGCAAAAAGACTGGTTCCTAATTTCACAAAGAGGAAGGAGGGTGAAGTTAATGTTATGGCTTCACAACCAATAGCACAACAACCATTAATCATCCCGCGGGGACAACAACAAAACAAATTTGAAAGGCCACCAAGAAAATTGGATCCACTCCCTATGCCGCCCAGCCAATTACTACAACATTTGATTAAGGCATTGTTGATAGAGCTAAAACCTATAGCTCCTCCAGTTGGGCCATTGCCTCCCAAGTACAACGCCAATGCCAAATGCGAATACCATGCCAATTCTCTGGGGCATACCATAGATCAATGTTGGGCTTTTAAACACAAATTACAGGATCTGGTAGACTCCCAAGACATTACTTTTGAGAAACTGAACATCAAATCAAACCCCATGTCTCCACATGGTGGGCCAACAATAAATGCAATCAAAGTAGTCACTGACTGTGGGGAAGGCAGAAAAGTAAATGCTCCAATAGATCTGTTTAAAGAGTACTTGTTGGAATGTGGAATCCTTTTGGAACACAACAAAGCTTTTGAAAAGAACTTACAACTATTTATGGAACATGGGATAGTCCAATTCAGACCGTACCCTGAAGATGAATATATAGCAGATATTGAAGGAAGTGTGAAGAAGCCATTGGTAATTACTTATCAAAGGCCAAACCATGACAAGATGACTCTCGTGATCCCGTGGGGAGATTCAACATAAACTCCTACAATAAAGAAAACTCTGAGAATACCAATAACATCAAAGTCTACTATGGTAATTAAGAGGCCATCTCCTTCCCCTTACGAAACTTACAAGGCAATACCATAAAATTATGATCTGACTGTATATATCAATGGCTCGAAACAAGAATGTGAGTCATCATCAAGTCAAGAACCTGCAATTTCAAATATAGTAGGGACAGTGGGCATGACCTGCAGTGGCCGAGTGTTCGGATCTGAACCATCGAAGAAGAATGACAATATGTTGAAGAATAGAAACAAAGTGTTAATAAAAGAAAAAGGAAAAGCGGTATTGGAGGCGAATCAGGAGCCTCCAAGCAAAATCTTCAATGACCAAGAGGCCGACAATTATTTGAAAATAATTAAAAGAAGTGACTATAGGGTGGTGGACCAACTTCACCAAACTTCGACTAAGACTTCCATACTCTCATTGCTCATCAATTCAGAAGCGCGTCGGGATTCTCTGATGAAAGTTGTAAGTTCTGCTCATGTTGCAGAAGAAATCATTGTCAACCAATTTGATGATGTGGTAGCAAATCTGACATCTGGGTCATATCTAGGTTTCAACGACAACGAGTTACCTCTATAAGGCCTAGCTCACAACAAAGCACTACACATTTCAATTCATATAGGTACTACGAGCCTACCCATGGTGCTCACTAACACTGGTTCTGTCCTTAATATGTTGCCCAAATCTAGTCTGATGAAGTTAACACTAGACGATGTTGTGATAAGACCAAGTTCCATGATAGTCAAGGCTTTCGATGGTTCTCAGAGCATAGTATTTGGAGAAGTAGACCATCCAGTAAAGATCGGTCCACACATATTCTATAGAATCGACATATACATGTTTACTCGAATGACCTTGGAGTCATGCGGCAGGGGAAGTCACTTCAACCTTACATAAAAAATTGAAGTTCTTTATTGAAGGAAGATTGGTCATAATTGGTGGACAGGAAGACATCTTCGAAAGTCACATTGAGTCCTACAGGTATATCAGTGTCACCGAAGATTGCGTAGCTACACCATTTCAAGTATTGGAGATTGCTTCAACGGTAACCCTACTGGTAGAAAAAGCCAAGAAGTCTATTGTGACTTCATGGAGAGATTTACAAATAGAAATGGAGAATGGTGACTCAAGAGGCTGAGGAAAGCTCCCCGAAATATCTGAGAAGAAGAACTATTTTAGTTTGGGTTATGAATCATCAAAGGCTACCCTAAAAGGTAAGATACGGTTTCCACTAATCCCGGAAACCTTCATCAGCAAAGGGGTAGAGCATGGCGAACAAGTGGAAATGATATCGCACAAATATAACATCAAAAGGCCATCAGATTACATCCGTGAATGCGCCCCAGACGAAGAGCTCAAGAACTGGGTAGTTGTGGAAATTCCCGAGATCTTCTTTCCAAAGTAATTTTCTTTGTTTTTGAAAGAACCTATATCAAGCCCGAGGCATATGACTTGTTTGTAAGGGTCCCCAATATGTTTCAATTAATATTCATGATTAATAAAAATATGTTTTGTATTCAATTAAGATTCTTGTTTTTCTTTTGCATTTATCCTATATATTTAAAATGGAAATACTTCCTCTCATATGAATTTTCCAAATTCAAATACTAAATAAAAACTGCACCAAAACATGATAAATGTGCAGATCCATGCCCAAAATCACCGATAATGTTACTGCTGTTGTCCGATATGATTTTGATGATCTTGTCAACCAAGCTGAAGGGAAAGATGATGATGATCTTGAACTTTCTGAAGAATTAGCAAGATGCATAGAGCAAAAAGATAACAGTATACAACCATATCAAAAGCCTATTGAGACCATTTACCTCGGCACACAAGAAGATCCGAAAGAGATCAAGTTGGGGGAAACATTAGAAGAAAGCATCAAAGCAAGATTGATCAAGTTGTTACATGAATATATGGATATATTTGTCTGGTCTTACAAAGATATACCAGGGTTGGATACAGACATTGTGTTACATATATTACCACTCAAAGAAGTTTGTCCCCCGGTCAGGAAAAATCTTAGGAGAGCTCGTCCAGATATGTCCAGCAAAATTCGGGAAGAGGTTCTTACACAATTTGACGCATGGTTCTTAGCAGTGGTAGACTATCCACCTTGGATATCCAACATCATGCCAGTACCCAAGAAAGATGGAAAAGTACGTATGTGTGTGGATTATCGGGACCTAAATAAAGCAAGTCCTAAAGACGACTTCCCGCTAACCCACATAGATGTTCTGTTGGGCAACACGACTCAAGCTTCAGTATTCTCATTCATGGATGGCTTCTCAGGCTATAATCAAATCAAAATGGCACTCGAAGAAATGGAGAAGACTACTTTCATGACACCCTAGGGCACTTTTTGCTACAAAGTAATTCCATTTGGCCTAAAGAACGCAGGGGCAACCTATCAGCGGGCAATGGTCACACTATTCCATGATATGATTCCCAAAGAAGTTGAGGTATACGTAGATGATATGATTGCCAAATATCATACAAAGGAGGACCACATCATACATTTACAGAAGTTATTTGATCATCTGCGAAGGTTCAAACTAAGGTTGAATCCAAACAAATGTACATTTGGTGTCATATCAGACAAGTTACTAGGTTTTATTGTAAGTCAGCATGGTATCAAGGTGGACCTCGCCAAAGTAAAAACTATACAAGAAATGCTAACGCCAAAGACGGAAAACGAGGTTTATGGTTTCTTAAGGCGATTGAACTACATTTCAAGAAGAGGATACACTTATGAGGGAAATCCATGAAGGCACTTTCAAAACCCATACAAATGGGCATGCTATGGCAAGAAAAATTCTACGGGCAAGGTATTACTGGTTAACAATGGAAGCAAATTGCTATCATTACATAAAAACCTATCACAAATTCCAAATCTACACCGACAAAATGAACGTGCCACCTACTCCTCTAAATGTCATGAGCTCTCCTTGGCCGTTCTTAATATGGGGAATTGATATGATAGGCATGATCAAACCCAAGGAATATAACGGACACCGATTTGTAATAGTCGCCATTGATTACTTCACCAAGTAGGTAGAAGCAGCATCGTGTGTAAATGTGACAAGCCAGGTGGTCACTCGATTCATCAAGGAAAATCTCATATGCAGATATGGGGTTCCAAACCGGATCATAATTGATAACGGGTCTAATCTGAACAACAAAATGATGAAATAATTATGCAATGATTTCAAGATTGAGCATCATAATTCCTCTCCATATCGACCCAAGATGAACGGGTTGTCAAACTGCAAACAAAAATATCAAGGAAATCATTCTGAAAATGGTGAAGACATACAAAGATTGGCATGAAATGCTTCCCTTCACTTTGCATGGCTATCTTACCTCTGTACGCACATCGACAGGTGCAACGCCTTTTTCTCTGGTATATGGCATGGAGGCAATACTCCTAGTTGAAATAGAAATTCCATCACTCTGAGTGCTTATGGAAAAAAATCTCGAAGAAGCCGAGTGGGTTCAAACATGACTTGATCATCTCAACCTTATTAAAAAGAAACGTTTGACAGTTGTGTGCCATGGTCAATTATATTAGAAACAAATGAAGAAAGCCTTCGACAATAAAGTTTGTCCTCGCATATTCAAAGAGGGAGATCTAGTGCTTAAAAAGATCATGCTACCTTGCCTTGATTCACGTGGTAAATGGACACCAAACTACGAAGGTCCATTTCTGGTGAAAACAACATTCTCCGGAAGTGGTCTTATCCTTACAACAATGGATGGGGAAGAACTACCACATCCGAAAAATACAACCGCAGTAAAAAAATACTATGAATAAGAAAGCTCTCTAAGATCAAACTTTAAACAGGCGACTTAGTCAAAAAGGAGCGTCCCGGTGGATTGAAAACCCGAAAGGGAGATCCAAGCAAAAATTTGGGACATATACAAAAAACATTTCCCCAGTGGATTGAAAACCTAAAAGGGAGATCCAGGCAAAAATTAGGGGTCTTATCCAAAAGAAATAAAGAAAAAAAAGACTGCGATCTAAGAACTGCAACCATAGACCATGAAGAAAGAGTTAGATCCAAATCATCCAACTCAGAAGCAAAGAAGACTGGAAGATATCAAAAGGGTATTGGGAAAATAGCAGTAGAAATTATCCTTTTCATTGCCATTTACAGTTTTAAATTTTTTTGTAATTACCTTCTTTCAGGAATTACATCTTGTACTCACGCCTATTCAAAGGCATATCAATAAAACTTGTATTTCTCTTCATATACCGCAAATTGTGTTTTTCTTTTTTCAAACTTGTTTGCAAAATACTATGATTATTTCTTTTTAACATTGGGTTGAAATCATTTCGAGGATATGACAAGTAAAAACACTTGATAAAATATCGAAAAACATTTCGGTTAGGAAATATCAAAAGAAGATCTATGTTTACGTCCACGTCTATGCTTATCTCCACGATCATGCATGTGCCTATGCTACGCCTACACCTATGATACAAACATCAAGATCTTACTGATATTTCCCACCATGTTCGAATCAATTAAAAAATACCACGACGTTGTAATACGCAATGCCGGGGGGTTGGTAACTCAAAGCTAATGGTTTAAAAAGAGAATACAAAAACATATTCCACAATATTTGAGGCATATACACATAATTTGCACCAATATATATTAGGGGCATGTACACACATTCAGTACATAGGTAGAAATCTTGAGCATATATAGACACTTGATGCATATGCACTCTGGGTTCTATATCAATCCAGGACATTATGCATACACATCGCACATGGAATTTTTCCAAACATACTTTGGCCGAAACCAACATCTTTGGGCCCTCCATCATATTATTACCTTGGTTGAAAATAGACAACCAATAAAAATTCGATCTCATCTCTAATTTAGTAATCTAAGATTTGATCATCAAAAGAAATTCTTCTAAAAACTTAAACCCATTGCATAAGTCTCCATGCAATAATGTGTTTCCTTCTTTGCGATCTAGCTCATTGTGTTAGGCTCCATGCAGTAATGTGTGAAATATACAATTTAAACCCATTGCATCAGTCTCCATGCATCAATGTGTTTCCTTCTTTGTGATCTAGCTCATTGTGTCAGGCTCCATGCAGTAATGTGTGAAATCTGTAATTTAACTCATTGCGTCAGTCTCCATATTGCAATGTATTTCCTTCTTTGTGATCTAGCTCATTGTGTTAGGCTCCATACAATAATGTGCAAAATATTTAAATTAAACCCATTGCATCAATCTCTATGCAGCAATGTGTTTCCTTCTTTGTGATCTAGCTCATTGTGTCAAGCTCCATACAACAATGTGCGAAATCTGTAACTTAAAGCCATTGCATCAGTCTCCATGCATCAATGTGTTTTCCTTATTTGTGATAGAGCTCATTGTGTTAGGCTCCATGCAGTAATGTGCGAAATTCGTAAGTTAATCCATTGTATCAGTCTCTATGCAACAATGTATTCCTTGCTTTGTGATATAGTTCATTGCGTCAGGCTCCATGAAACAATGTACAAAATATGTAGTTTAACCCATTGTGTTAGTCTCCACACAACGATATGTTTTCTCATCAATGATATAACTCATTGCCTCAGTCTCCATGCAACAATGTAATTATCAAGCTTTTCCAATTATCTATCCCCTAGGTTGCGGTAGATATGCGAATAAATCTACGTAATCCATTACATCAGTCTCCATGCAACAATGTTGTGAAAGTTGTAATTTGAGTCATTACTTCAGTCTCCATGCAACAATGTGTTCCCTTCTCCGTAATATAGCTCATTGTGTCCGGCTCCATGCAGCATTATGTGAAATTCTCAATTTAATCTATTGCATTAGTCTTCATGCAGCAGTGTATTCCTCCATCTGCAATATAGTTCATTGCGTTAGGCTCCATGCAGCAATGTACGAAATCTGCAGTATAAACCATTACG
Organism: Vicia faba; assembly: GCA_948472305.1. Lineage (NCBI taxonomy): Eukaryota > Viridiplantae > Streptophyta > Magnoliopsida > Fabales > Fabaceae > Vicia > Vicia faba. The sequence continues at coordinate 700,365,161 of OX451739.1, read as the reverse complement.
TTATTCTCTATACAACGATGTGTTTCCTTATCTACAATATAATCTATTGCACCAGGCTCCATGTAGCAATGTGTTTCCTCCTTCGCAATATAGCTCATTGTGTCAGACTCCATGTAATACTGTTATTATCAAGCTTTTTTCGCAATATAGCCCATTACATCAGTCTCCATGCAACAATGTTATTATCAAGATTTTTTCGCGATATAGCCCATTGTATCAGACTCCTTGCAACAATGTTATTATCAAGATTTTTCTGCAATATAGCCCATTGCATCAGTCTCAATGCTGCAATGTTATTATCAAGCTTTTTCTATGATATAGCTCATTGCCTAAGTCTTCGTGCATTAATGTTATTATCAAGCTTTTCTATGATTAACCCATTGCATTAGTCTCCATACATCAATGTGGGAAATCCGCGATATAACTCATTGCATCAGGCTCTATGCAGTGATGTAGTTATCAAGATTTTTTCAATTATCTATCCCCTAGGTTGTGATAGATATGCGAATAAGTATGTGTAATCCATTGCACCAGTCTCCAGGAAGTAATGTATTATCAGACTTTGTTTTATTCATCCCCTAGGTTGCGATGAATAGAAAAAATCAAATCAAAACTTACTATATTAGTCTCCAAGCATTAGTAAATCAGCTTTTCAAACTTGTATCATTTACAACCTAGGTTATGGTAAATATGCAAACGATCTCTTAGATACTGACGAGTTATCTGTATCGTCATGTCTAAGTCAAATCAACTTTGGTTCAAACGCGAATTAGATGATACATCATCATCTATGCTTACTCTTCATACCCATGGGAACGTTGTACAACGTATCCTTATAATCTTTCGGTCAAATTTTGGGGTCTTCAAATATTTAATAAACTTATGATCAGAACGTGTGAGACCTACGTATTCTCACACTATTCAATCGAAAGGCAATTAAATAGGGGTAGTTGTCATACCCCAAAATTTCCCTACTTGTTCCTAATATATTTTTTATTCCTATTTCTAAAAATTACTTTACTTTATAAAATATTATTCATATAGTTATGGAAGTTTTGAATTTATAAAGAGGGGTTAATCTTATAAAGAAATCAACGGGCCTTTCTAAATCAGAAAAGGCCATGTAAGTTTTTTTGAGCCAACTTCATTTTTGGGTATGATATTGTTCAGGTTTCAGCCAATTTTAAATATTGAAAGGAGTTACACTATTTTGAAAAATCATGGGCCTTTCTAAATCAAAAAGGGCCCATGTAATTTTTTTAGTCCATTTCAAATATTAAAAAGGGGGTGTGTAAAGCAATTTATTTTCTTGTTAAAGCCCAATAAATTGAAACGGTATGGCTCAATTCAGTTTTTGGTTTTTGTTTTAAAAAAATGTTTTGTTTAAATTAAAAAATTATTATTATTATTAACATTATTATTAACCTACTATTAATCATACTATTTTTATTATAATAAAAACATAAGAAAATCTGGGCATTAACTTTCCAAAAACAATATCAAACTAATACAAAAAATAAATTAATACAAATCAAAACCTAATACAAACATAATCAGACAAAATCAAGTTCATAATTAATACAAAAATAAAATTGTATTAACTTTAAAGACATATTAAAACGTTTCTTAAATCTATGAATACTAAAAACTCTATAAAAATATAAGAAGAAATCAGAAGGAGGAACCAACAAAAAAATCAGAGAGGAAAAAGTTACAGAGAAGAAAATTATTAAAAGGAGGAAAGTTACTACAGAAAATCAGAAAGAAAAATTTACAGAGCAAATTTTTCTTAACGGAGAAAAAGAAGGAGCCGAGTCGCTGTTGCTTCAACTCGCCATCGCCGTCCTCACCATCCACCTCCGCCACCTGTAAAACAAAACGAAAGGGCGAGATTAGCGGAGACAAGATCAAAGCAGAGAAGAAAAAGCATGGCGCGGTAACTGATCACTCAGTTTCTTTTTCCCTTTTTTACGTTTTTGTGTTTGATATAAGGGTTAAACATTGGGCCGAGCCCAATTAATGTTTGCACACCCTTTTGTTTTTACTTTACTAACACGCTCAAAGTATATCCCCCCGGAAAAATGGGTTAAGTCCAAAATCTAAACTTGGGCCCTATTCCTTATACACCTCCCTTTTTGCTGCGTAGATAAGAAAACACACCCCCTTTCCTTTTGGGCCTGAATTCATCATCTGAATTCAGGCTCGTGCTATTAACACCTTCCCATTTTACTACCATACATAATTTACACCCTCTGCATTTTAAAAAAAATTATTTTATTATTATTTTATTATAATTATTTTATTTTTTTTATTTTTTTATTTTTTTAATATATTTATATATTGTAATATTATATTAACTATTATTTTATAAATCATAATATTTTCCTAAACACATTCAAATATATTTTATTTATTGCATTAAATTATTCCTTTTGATCATGCATTTAAATAAAATATTTTCATAATTAATATACTAAAAAATATTTAACCAACCACAATTTATTTTCGTAAATCAAATTAATCTAACAATTAATCTTCAAAAAGGGTTATAAGTATATTTGAATTGACTGCATATTCCTTCTAATATCTTCGCTATTCGTACACCTAGGTTGAGTATGCAGGAAATTCAAATATAATTCTTAATCCATAAAAAATATAAACCAACTGTGAACTACGAAATGAGACTTTGATAGGATACGTAGGCATACGATCAAAAATCATGGCGAGTTCCCCTATTAAAAATTAAAACTTTTTCCCCTAATAAAACTTAAAATCATATTTCTTAAAATGCGCTTCTAAATATAGTATCCTTGTGAACAAGGTAGAAAAGGGGTGCCTAACACCTTCCCCTTTTCTATAACCGAGTCAAACCTAGAATCTCTAAACTCTTTAGGGTTATTCCTTTAAACTCTCTTCCTTTAGGATAAAAATTAAGGGTGTCGACTCTGATTTAAAAACCAGTTGCAACACATTCCAAGGAAATTTTCTGAACATTTGAACACCACCTAAAATATCATTACTCTCTCTTTGATAAAGTTTTGAGAACATAATGAATAAGCCATGGAAACAAACACATGAATCTTACTTGAAATGTCTTGAGAACCAAGCAAAAAATCATAAACCTCTCTTAATCAAACATTATTGAGTGAATCTTGAATATAATGTGACCTAAGATCATTGGTTATGTCTTGATGAATAAACCCTTGAGAATCAATGGTTGACCAATCTTTGACTTGGGGATTCAAAACCCTAATTCAACAACCACACTTGATCTTCTTGATTCAAAGACATATCTTGCAAAATCAAACAAAAGAAACCAAGCATATTTTTGTATTTTGGTTAGGGTTAGTTAAGCATAAAATGATGAAAAGAAAGAAAGAAAAGGTGCTTGGTGATCTCCCACACAATAAACCCAAAGATAAGAGGGTTAAGAGTTTACCAAGTTTGTGATTATGATGTGATGCATTGGTATGATAAGTGGAATCTTAGGGGTAAAAATTTGGGTATAACAACCAATCATTAATATAACATGTATTTAAGAATCTTACATGCATTAAATGAAAATAATTTGAAATACTTTTATAAATCGATTTTATAAAAATTCGGATAGATTCAATCTAAAATCAATTAACTTTATATCATTGCGAACATCATGTATCTTGGTTAATCACTTCGCCCATACAGGCTTCGTACTTGAAGAACTATGAAGCGTATTGTATCTTGATTAATCATTTTATCCCTACAGACCTTGTGCTTGAGTGATTATGAACTTCCATGTATTTTAGTTAACCAATTCACTCGTATAAGCGTCGTGCTTGAGGGATAATAAACCATCATGTATCTTGGCCAATCACCCCGCTCCTACAAGCCTCATGCTTGAGGAACTATGAACCATCATATATCTTAGTTAGTCACTCCGCCCCTATAGGCCTCGTACTTGAGGGTACCTAAACATTCATGTACCTTACTTAATCACTTCACCCTTATAAGTTTTGCGCTTGAAAAACCATTGACTGGTAAGTCTTTATTGTCACAAACTCACTTAGCCTCAATAGACCCCCCCAATTTCTCTAAAACATGTTGATCTCTCAGACAATACTTATAAAATTGCAGTCACGATATTTTTTAGTATCGTCTTTTAGTTTTGATATTTTTGCCAATTTTTGTGTGTATATGTTATTTGATTATTCACGTCTTTGTAATTTATTCCTTATTTGATTACTTGTATGTTTGTAATTTTTTGGTTTTAAATTGTATTATGTTTGCTTCGTATATCTAGTATTGTACCCTTAGTCCCTCAATTATTTAATAAATTAGAATGTTGTTCCATAATATTTTGTGTCCTTTTTTAGACTAACAAGTTTTATTTTTGTATTTTCATCAAGAGATGTTTGTATCATAAGTTATAATGCTTAAATCAAGGTGTTAAGTTGTTTGATTTGAATCATGTACATTGTGTGACAAAAATCATACAATTTATGAAAATTGGATTTTGGCTCGGGGTGATTTGATTTGAATCACAAGAGTAACTTGACTCGAATCATAGCTTTTCATGAAAGCTAGAATTAGACTCTGGTTATTTTTTATTAGAATTATGAGTCTAACTTGACTTAAATCACAAGACATTATGACTTGAATCATGTTTTACACTTGACTCAAGTCATGGGTTTGAATAATGATACAAATTATAATTTCAAACATCCAAATTTTCACCTTATATTTAAATAGTTGTATCTTTAATCCGAGTAATATTGAATCTCTCATTATGAAATTTTTCACAATGGAAGAAAGATGAAACTTAAGACAAAAAATGTCAATTTATCTTTTCTCCTCTAGTGTGTATATTCTTAACACCCTTGTATCCTTTTCTTGTTTGAAGAATAACTTCTTTAGTGTAATTCATGCCAAATTACATCTCCTTTTTGTTACACTTTATATTATGTAATTTTTTGTTGAGAGAAAAACTAGAGAAAGTGAGTTGATAAGTATTGTAATGATTCATCTTTGGTCAAGCTTATAATAACCATAAAGAACAAAAGCCCATTTTATCAAGAAACTTGATAGAACCTTTGTTTATGTTCTTCATTCACCACATCCAATTCCTTGTTGATATCTTATGAGTTAGAGTGTCCGTGTTAGATTTTTTTTATCATTGTTCATCATCTTAAACCTTAGTCCTAATAAATTTTTGATGACCTTCATCTATAAAGATTGAGTATTTGAGGGAGACTAGTGGTACGTTAGGGTATCTAATGTTTTTGTATGAAGTTTCTTGTTTGTAACAGGTGCAAGAATCATTTCTTGAATTTGGATGTTGTGTTATCTATCAAGAGAAGAGCTTCACTATACTCCATGGAAGACTTTTATGAATTCTAGTGAATTATAGTAAATATCGTTTACAAGACGATGTTGTAAGTTATCCAATCAAACACTTAGCTAATGGAAATCGCTTAAGCGAGAAATTGGTAGGATCAAGGTGGATAGCCAAAAACGAATACTTGGAGCAGGTTATATTGGGTAACAAGGTTATTCTATTAAGATCATTGAGGATCATGTTTTTGCTAGCAGTTTGAGTATCTGCATCAACAAAGGAAATTATCGTGTGATATTTTGTTGTAATTAAAATGCTTGTATCAAACTTATGAAATAGTGGAAGGTCGTGATTATTTCCCGATGATTTTAACACCATTGAAGAGTGGAGTAGGAAAATAGAGGACGGACATCGGACCACTATATATCTCTATGTATCTTTTCTTTCTTTGCTTATCTCCTTTAATTTTCTACATTTATTTCTATTGTTATTGTAGCATTGCATAAGTTATATGTCATTTATGTTTGATCTTGCTAAAAGAAATTTAATGTGTAAGCATAGGTCTGCGATGCATCAAACCTATTAGATGATCATAAATCAAATTATGTTTTGAATGAATTTCTATGTAAATTTTTTAAATCGCTTTGTTTAAAGCGACTTTGGTTATCTTGTAATTTATTTGTATTAGAAAGAATAATTCCTTTAGTGATATCTTTCAATACGCTTGTTGGATTAATTCATTGAAAAGCTTCCAAGATCTCTTCAAGTTGTGTTTTTCTTTTACATATTTTAAAATATTTGGTTTCATTTTAGGGGATCTAAAATATTTTTGGAATTTTCTTTTTGGGGATAGGTCTATTCAACCCCCTTCTAGAGCTTTTGTGTCCATATTTTCACTCAATAATTTGTATCAGAGCCTGGTTTTTATCAAAGTCTAGAAACTCCAAAAGTTAAGGACATAGTTCCTTTTTTATCCTAGACGAGTTTTTCTATTTATTTGGAAGATAATACAATTAAATTAATTCCAATAATATTGATATCTTTGTGTCTGATCATTCATTGCATGCATTACATAAATTAATTAAAGTAAAGTATTACTAGTATTTTCTCAATCATTAATTGCATTAAATATATTCTTTAAGTTTCGATTCATTAAGGATTGAACTTATAAAGTTTTGAGGTATGTGTAGTGTAACCGGAAACCCGACACTATATCTTAAGATTTGTTCTTGATTAATACTACTTAAAGGTGGATATACATCAACATGCTTGAAGTTTTTGAGAGATTAAAGAAAGAAGCAAAAAGCATCTTCTAGTGAGACACTCTTTCAAGGTTATCTTAAAAAGAAGATCATGAAGGCAATTTGTGGCATTTGGCAATTTTCTTTGAAGTCTCAACAATTACAAAAGATTCAAGGGTTTCAAAATGTCCCTTAAAATGCTAATAATCGTCAAAGAGTTGAATTAGTTATCCAAGATTGTTATGAAATGTCAATCAAAGTTAATTAGAACATTTGTTGTGCAAGTTCATCTGAAGTCTTATGATGAAGAGTCTAATAGTGTTTTTCAGACGTGCAAGAGAAGTTGCATCCATATCGTTTATGATTAATCGTACTTTATCTAATGTTATTCTTGTTGTTGATTACCAATTATTTTAATGTGCAACAAGTTAAGCCTATATAGTCTAAATTTGTATGACCGTTCCAACCCTCTTTTATTCTTTTTGTTGTATACATGATTTTAATTATTCCTTTTCTTAAGTATATTGTTTGTTTTAAATATGTGTATGTGACATGTTTATGTATTTCATATTTTAATTATTCAATAATCTCACGCATGGATTTAATATTATTTTGTTTGTGCATCATATTTACATTCACATTATTCATTCATTCATTCATGCATCATCACTTATTTATAGAATTATAAATATCTTGGCTTTTGTATAAAAGAAATTTTTCATTAAAATCATCATTTAAAACCTTTTTGTATTTAATTAAATCTTTTTTACGCATTAAAAGTTTTCAATTTATTTTTTAAATTTTCTTCATGATTCGAGTCACAAATATAACCTGATTTGAATCACAAAGTTTTAAAATTTTGAGATTTGGAGTTGTGAAGGTTGATTAGAGTCAATACATGTACGTGATTCAAATTACAGTCTATTTCCTTGAAATTTTGAATGCATGATTCGAATCATAAAGTTAAAAGTCATACATTAACATGTTTCTGTGCCCACTTTCTTTTCTTACTCATTTCATTTCATCTTAACCCTTTTCAAACTTCTTTCAAAACATTCACACTCTCATTTGCAACCAAGTTTCAAAATTCCTCGTCTCGTTCATTCTCATAACATCACTCATTCTCATCAAATCTCATATACCCATTTCTTAAACCTCCATTAATATTAGTTCAACAACCTTCAAATGAAGCGTTTTGAGAAATAAAAAGGGAAAAGCACGAAATCACCTTCAAGTCCAATCCCTTGAATTCCTAAAAAGCCAAGGACCTAGAAAGGACTCATCGGATGCAAGGGTATCCAGAAAATCAAATGGAAGTAAGAGTGTAAGACCTCTCAATCCTCCCGTTAGGACTTATCTCTTATCTATAATAAAGTTTTTCACTTGGTCCCTAATGACAAGCTTCACATATATGTCGGATTTCTTAACAAGCGTGTTGAGTCTGAGTATTATGTGAATAAGTTGGATGAAGCTGAGATGGGTGTCAAATTTTATCGCACCATTAGAGGAGCATGAGCTGTTGAAATTTGTTAGTCTGAACATGAAATTAAACTCGGACCTTGTCAAGGCATTTTATTGCAAACTTAAAGTAACTAGTAATGGTCTGAAATGTCTCTTTTGTAATCAACTTATAGTGTTTATGTTAAAGGATTTTGAAACTAATTTTGGATTACTCTCAAAAGGAAATGAAGTATGCACTTCAAGTGCCCCTGTTTCTGTTAAAATTGGTTTGGTTAAGATCATCTCGAAGTAGGTTTTTAGTGATTGTTCGGACATGCATAACTTTAACATAAGTAAAGTAAAATTTGAAATGAGAATTTTACACTAGAGTATTCTGATTGTGTTGTACAGGAAGCCTCAAACTAGGCGAGAGGTGATGATCAAAACCATTATCTCATGTGGGTTCTTCTGAATAAAGTTCGTTTTAATTGAGTCAAGTTTATTCTTTGGAGAATTGAGCAATGTAGGAATTCTCTAAAGAGATCGTTATTCTTTTCCTCTTTCATCAATTTATCTTGGAATTGAATGGTATCACATCCACTGATGAAGAATTAGCCAAAGCGCTAATTCCCATTGATTCAAATGTAACCAGTTTAATGTGCTAATATAAGGATAAAAACAATGAGTACTACTTCTCACGCACTGATGGAATATGGGTTTATGAAGACATGATTGTTAAACCAAAGAAAAATAAGAGAACTAGTTCTACTAAAGAAGTTAGTTTGTATTTGCTTGTTTGTTGTCTGTTGACGCGAAAATGTATCTTAATGATTGGTTTGGTAAATTTTTTGCTGATAATCAAGTCCGTGAAGATTGTATTATGGGACATATTGAAGTTGTGGCCAAGGGAGCAGAAGAAGGCAAAGCGAAGTATGAGTTATAACCGAAGTCATTAATTTGAAAGGTGTCATGGAACACATTTGAAGTTCCATATTTGTTTTCGCCATTGATCTCAAAGATTATGTTGCTACACCCCTCCCAGCTACAGTTGATTTACCTTGACTATTTACTCCATTTCATACATTTCATGATATAACATTTTGCATCATGTTAATTATTATTATTTTGGATATTGTCTAATGTTATTTTGTGTAGTTAGCCTTATATCTTTTGGTTATGAACTTAGTGGAAAGTTTTAGCCACGTGTTTTGAGTATCTTTTTCATTTCTCTCTGTTATCTCTTTTTATCTTGATTATTTTATTAAATTGTGTTGTTTGAAGTAGTTGGGATCATATGCAGTTTATGTGGTGTTTGTTTAGTTTGCTAGTGTGACATTTAAATTGTTGACTCTTTTCATTTTTATCGTGGAATTATAAGTTTATGTTCTTCTTCCATTTTTGATATTTTTCAAAGGGGGGGGGGGGGGGGGGGGGGGGAGTTAATGAGATATTATCGATATTCATGTGCAATACATGTTTTATTCAAGGGGAACTAGAGCTCAAGAAATATGTTGTACAATCATCTGTTATGCGCTAAGTTAACCATATTCACTTTTCAAACTCTAAAAAGCTCAAATCAAACCATTCAACGATGATATCTTTAAATTTCAAACATAAAAAAAAGGGAGAATGAAATTGCAGTCACGATATCATCTAGTATTAAATTTTTGTTTTGATATTTTACTAATTTGTGTGTATGAATTATTTAATTATTCGAGTTTTTGAAATTTGTTCGTTATTTGACTATCACATGTTTGTATTGTATTCTATTTGCTTCGTCTATGTAGTATTGTACCCTTAGTCCATCACTTATTCACTAAATTAGAATGTTGGTCCATGATATTGTGTCCTTTTTGAACCCAACAAGTTATAATTTTTGTCTTTTCATCAAGTGTTGCTTGAATAAAAAGTTAGAACACTCAAATCAAGGTGTTAAGTTGTTTGATTCGAATCATGTACATCGTGTGACTCGAATCATAGAATTTGTGAAAATTGGATTTTGGCTATCTGTGATTTAATTCGAATCAAAAGATTAATCTGACTCGAATCATAGCTTTCAAGGAAAGCTAAAATTAGACTCTGACTAATTTGATTCAAATCACAAGTTTAACTTGACGCAAATCATAACACATTATGACTCGAATCATGGTTTACACTTGAGTCAAGTCATGCGTTTGAATAATGATCTGAATCGTAACTTCAAACATCCAAATTTTCACCTTTGATTTAAATAGTTGTTTTTTATCCAAGTAATAGTTAATCTCACATTATAATCTTTTTCATAATGGAAGAAGGATGAAACTTAAAACAAAAATGTCAATTTTTCTTTTCTTTTCTAGTGTGTCTATTCCTAGTACCCTTGTATCTTTCTCTTAACTGAAAAACAACTTATTGAGTATAATTCTTGCCAAATTATATCTCCTTTTTGTAAAAATTTGTTTTATGTAATTTGTGTTGAGAGAAACTAGATAAAGTCAGTTTACCAATCTTGTAATGATTCATATTCGATCAAGCTCATGATAACCATCAAGAACCAAAACACATTTTATCAAGAAACTTGATATAACCTTTGTGTGTTCTTCATTCACCAATATATAATTAATTATTGATATCTTGTGAATTAGAGAGTGTGTTTGTGTGTGTGTGTGTGTGTGATTATTTTGGCAATGTTCACCATCTTCAAGCTTAGTTCTAATCCATTATTTTGTATCTTCATTTCTAAAGATTGAGTGTTTAGGAAGACTAGTGGTACATTAGTGCATCTAAAGTTTTTGTATGAAGTTTGTTGTTTGTAACAAGTGCATGAATCATTTCTTGAATACCGTTTGGATGTTATGCTATCTATCAAGATAAGAGTTTCACTATACTCCATGGATTACATCGGTGAAGTCTAGTAAATATTGTTCGAAAGATGAAGTTGGGAGATGTCCAATTGAATGCTTAGCTAATTGTAATAGCTTAGACAAGAAATCAGTTGGATCAAGGTGGATCTCCATATACTAAGACTTGGAGCTGGTTATTGTGGATATCAAGGTTATTGAATTAGGATCATTAAGGATCTTTTTTTTGTTATAAATTTGAGTATCTACATCAATAGAGGAAATTATCGTGTTATATTTCATTGTAGTCAAAATGCTCGTATCAAACCTTGCATCACAAGTTTGCTCAGTCAAACTTGTGATGCAAGTGTTAACTAATAATAATAAAAATCCTAATTCTAATTTATTTTAATTAATAAAAAGTTTGCAATAAAAAGTTTTCTCAATCAATCCTTGCATCACAAGTTTGCTCAGTCAATTGCTCAGATGATTGAAAATCAACTATATTGGACAAACAATCAATTATGGTCAACATACAGTCAAACTTCAAGAATTTTGTTCAACATCAAGATTTTAAGGTCACATTCATCATTTGATCAAGGGTTGATCATGATTCATCAAGAAAACTCAAGATTCATCAAAAGTAAAAAATTGCTAAATTAGGGTTTTCTTTAGGAGAAGTCAAGTGAACTTTGACCAAGCATAACTTTAACATGCTTCATCAGAAAATTCTCAACCAAAGCCTATTTTTATGGAAATTCAATTATCTACAACTTTTTCTTTCTAAGCTCAAGTCTAAAAAATGCTTCATTTGAGAGATATGAACCAAAACATTACAGGTAATTTTGAAAGTCAACAAAAAGACACTTTTTGTCAAAGCAATTTACATCAAGATAAATACTTCAAATTAAAAAGTGACCAACGTGAGAGTTGTAGGGGACATCTTATGCTTTCCAAAAAGTCTAAGATCACCTTCATATGACAAAATTTGATAAAGTTGTGATTGATGCAAGTTGAGTAATTTTGAGAAAATGCATGAAACCACAATTGAGCAATTTTGGACTTTTAGGCTAATGGGCCTAACTCTTGTAGTTCAAATGTGTTTATGACATGTTTAGGGACCCATAAGTCCATTCATGAATTATTTTTAATTTTTAATTTCATTTATTTTGATTTTATTCATTTAAATTCAAAATTAAATTAAATAAATATTAAATAAATGTACAAGGTATGTGGACTTTTAGTTTGGATCATTTTGAAGCCCAAGATCACATATCCAACATAACAAAACCGTAAGGGATGAAGAAGGAAAGAGATCTTCATATTTTGAAACGTTTTGCAATTTTTTTGGAAACAAATAATGACTTTGATTGCACATGTTTCCTTCCAGGAATGTTAACTTGAAAAATCATCCATTATAAATAGAGGACACACTCCATAAGGCAAGGACAAAGATTAGCTTCCATAGAAACAAGTTCTCAAACACAAAATTTTCAAATAATAGGTGCAAATCGTATCCTAGTTTTCCAACCATTCTCAACTGAAATGAAGCCTCCAATCATCATCCCGACATCCCTATGAATCTCCTCAAGTCTATAACCACGTTCAACCGTGCCCTGAACGCCTCCCTCCAATCACACCAGTGGTAAGGATTTTCTAATTTCAAATTTCTTAAACCTTGTATTATTAATAAGTTTCATATGTCCAGATGTGTTAAACAAGAAACATAGAACAAGTTGGAACCAAGCGTGTGAAGAAAAGGGAAGGGGGTTCGAACCCCAGCGGTGCCAAAACCCTTTTTTCTTTACTTTCTTAATTTTCCTTTTTTTATTAGTTATTTTATTATAAATTAACTTTTTTTTAATCAAAACTTATACATAAAAAAATCAGAAAGAAGCCATATAATAAAATCAACAAAAAATTAGTTTTAGGGTGTAAATTAATTAATTGATTTTTTGGACAATTATATTTTAGGCTTTTTATTAATTAAAATCAATTAGAATTAGGATTTTAATTATTTATTAGTTAAAACTTAAATTATTTTCATAAAAACAATAAAAATATAAAACTTAGATTTTTAGGGCATTTAAACTTTTTTTCCAATATTTTCTTATTCTTTTTGCTATTTATTATCTTAGATATATGTATAGGTTGCACAGTTTAATGTAATAGTTTAGACTTATATTCCCGCATTTTTTTTAAATTATGTAACTCTCCCAAATCCCTGAAATAGCATAGATTTACATTCTCGCTTTATATTTTGCCTTTATATGTTTATATATATATATAACTACTAGTAAATAGGCTTATATGATAAGAATAAAATCAAACATAGATAGCCTTAATTTTCAAGATAACATAACTAAAACCAATACAGTTTGCATACTTCACCTCTAGGGTAACCTCTCTCTGTTGCCTTGCGATACTAATGGTCATGTCCCTCGAACATAGGGATGCTTTAGCAAAAGATCGTCCCTTAATAAAGATCATAATCCCTCAATGACCCTTCGAGTTGCATGCAAAATGATCTATCCCTTTGGTGACCCTACAAGCAAAATGATTATATTTCCTTCGATATAATTGCTAAAGTATCCTTGCATATTGCCTTCTATGACCATACAATGACCCTACGCCCGTCCCTTCATATCCAATAGATAAGGCTACTTACCAACTAATGATATGGATAGTAATATCTCTAACAGAGAAGGAAAATAACAAGAACGACCTTTAGTGGGTAAGACTCAACAAATTGCTTGCTCACAACCTTTTTCAAAACAAACAAAACATTTTACACATCTCATTTCAAACAAACACTTTGTATGCATTCTTGAGGACTGATACAAGAATCATTACAAAGTCTTCCTCACAATTGGATTTCAAAATATTTTCAAACAATCACACACACACACAAGGAATTTTTTTCCAAAGTGAGCTAAGAAATTAAGAGCCCGTAGATAACTATAGATTAAAAAGGTGCTAATACCTTCCATTTTCATAACATACCCCCCGAACTCAAAATCTATCAAAGGTTTTTCCTGTTATCTTCACCTTTCCTTATTGGATAAAAGAAAAGTCGGTGGAGACTATTGCTATTTGTAACATTTGCAATAAAACGCTAAAAAAGTCAGTTCTCCCATCGTATTACAAAACTGACGACTTTGTTGAGGAGTACTTAAAAAGAGGGGTTACCTTAGGAGTATAGATCACTTTACTTGCTTAAATTGTGTGCTTTTTTTGCTTTAACTTTAAAGGGCTTTCTTGGGTTTATGTTTTGAAAGATCCTACACTCGGATCTAGGGATGCCTTAGGTAAGTAGCAAAAGATCATGAAAACTGTACGACATAGACCGATATGGTTGATGTAATTGCTACGGTTAGTGCGACACTTTGGTTTGTACTAATGTTCCTTAAGTCAGTCAAGGATAGCATTAGGCTTCCGTGTGGTGTCGATAGAACTAACCAACTTTTATAACCTTAATTGACCCTGTGATCGGTGGGAATAAAACTGACTGTTTTGGAATGTTTGCATTTGCGTTTGTTTTCGCAAAATGTCGCGGTAAGCAAGAGTCGCCACCGTCTTTTATTTTATCCAACAAGGAAAGGACAAAAGCACAGAAAAATTCCTTTTCGAGATGTTTCTCGGGTTCGGGAGGTAGATTATAGAAAGGGAAGGTGTTAGCACCCTTTCTATCTATGGTTATCCACGGGCTCTTAGGTACTTGCTCACTGTGTTTTCAAAAGTTTGCTTTTCTTTGTGATTGTGGGTTTTGAAAAGAGTTTTGTTTTTGAAGAGAGTGTAAGTGCGAAAAGTTTATTTTTGTTTTTAAAAATGAGCAAGTACTTAAGAATCTCTACCTACTCAAAAAGGAATCAAACTGTGCAAATGTCCTTTAGACAGTGCTATCCCACTATTGAGGAGTAGGTAGCACCGTCGTTGGAGTTTTTCGGGTCAATTCGATTTTAGGGATGTGTGGTCACTAAAGCAACGTTAGGACGCCTTAGCGGTAACCCTAATGTCTTAGATCATTTTATCTGAGGCAGCCGTTTCGAGGCAACTTATGATCTTTGGACAAGAGGGCGGCCTCTAAAACATCCTATACTCAATGACCACGTTCGAGGCAACCAAGTGAGGTGTACCCTAAGAGTGGCATGTGCAAGTGTCAATTTTCAGTTATATTATCTTTACATGTCATGGTGAGCTACTGTTGATTTTAAGTTAAGATAGATCTGGTCATGCATAGCCTATTATTCATACATCTAGCAGTTAATGGTTGCAAAAAATGAATTGCGGAAGATAAAATCTAAGCTATTATAAGGCGTCGGGTATTTACATCGCCAAAAACAAACCCTTAAAATTAAATGCGAAAAAGTAAATAAAAGCGGTAACTAAAAAGTCCTAAGTTAAAACTATTACATCCTCAGAGCAATTACAATATATGGATCAAAATAATATGCGCGAGAAAAGTTGAATCAGATTGTCCTTTAGGGTTTTGACCCTTTTTATTTAAAGAAACCATATTTTTGGTCTTTTTTGAATTAAGAATTAAGTCTAAATTAATAATGGAATTAATTAAAGAAAAATGTTTTTTTGAGTTTTATTTTAATTAAAGAAATAAAATTAGGAGTTATTACAAAGTTAATAAAATCCTAATTCTAAATCAATTTAAATTTAATGCAAAATCCGTTAAAATTAAACCTAATTAAACTAAATTAATTGGTTACAATTTATTTACAAAAATAAGTAATAAAATTAAAATAAAAATATTTTTGTTGTTTCTGATTTTTTTTATGAAAAAGAGTTCATTAGTTAATTAATTAATTATGATAATAAAATAAAAACAGTGAAAAGAAAAATAAAGAAACAAACTCAGGGGTGCTGGGCTCGAAAAGGGAGTATGAATTGCAATTTCCAGGCCCAAACGTCCAGCCTGTTGGACTTTCAGATTGCCTGGGCGTTTGTTAATCAAGGTTCATGGTGAACCTCATCCTGGACCACTGGATCTGGATCTGGAACCACCTGGCACATGAGATCTGGAGGTATATGATGCTCCTTGCCTGAAGCGCTGCATCTGAGTACCTGAAGAAAAAATGTAACAAAGTTTTGGGGGACCTGGGATTCGAATCCAGGTCCCAGGGGGTTCTGCAACGCACGCTTCACCAATCCAACTACACTGCATTATTGTTATTGAATTAAGAAACAAATATTATATAAACAAAAAAATGTTAAGCCTGCAAATAAAACAAACGCGCTAATGGTTTGAATGGACCAATAGCACAAGGATACGCCATTGTCTTCTTCAAACGACCCTGGTTTTTACC
Organism: Vicia faba; assembly: GCA_948472305.1. Classification (NCBI taxonomy): domain Eukaryota; kingdom Viridiplantae; phylum Streptophyta; class Magnoliopsida; order Fabales; family Fabaceae; genus Vicia; species Vicia faba. The sequence continues at coordinate 700,349,032 of OX451739.1, read as the reverse complement.
TGCTGATTTTTGTCCGCAGGAAGTTTCGTAGGGTATCTCAAAAACCCTCTCCAGGCCATGTAAATGAAATCCAAGAGTACCAATGTACTCGTCTCTTCCCCCTGGTCATCCCTGTACCAATTATGTGCATTGATTTTTCCTGCAAGTAAAAACCCCAAAAACAAGGTATACGAACCCTAGAACTGGGCATGGCGTTACAGGCTATGAAAATAAAATTCAGTGATGCCAACAGTTTCAAAATGCAACGCAAAGCATGAATATGTAATTCTTTCAATGAAAGGATGCAAGAAAATTATTTCATGTTATCATGTCCAGAGCAAGATTCGTAGATACTTACAGGGAGTTCTAGGCAATGAAAAGACCTGGTGTTGATTGGTATAGCTCCACTAGATGTCAAGGAAGAGAGCTACGTTTTGCTTTTGGTCTGAATTCGCCTCCAAGGTTGTTTTTGATCTCTCACTTTTCAAGCTTTTTTCCCTCAAGGTTGTGGCGCCGTTTTTGCAGAGTCTCTGTGCATTTTTTGTGTCTTTCACGTGTGTCTGCAAGGGTTTCCGTGTGTGTTTTTTGTTTGTGAGCAGAGGTTTATATAGACAAAGGAAATTAGGTCAACATTTGTGTATCAAATCTTGGTCCATTATGATGAAGATATTTGATTTGATTTCTTCATAAAGACTTGTTATATTTGATTCAATCAGGTGCCAATTTGCTTGCATGCGTTACTGCCAGCCTGTTATGAGCTGTTTGGGCCTCCAATATGATGGAAATCAAAAGCTGACTTGCCCCTTCGAAATTGCTCTCTTCGATTGCTTCAAAGTCCCAATTCGAACTACTCCCGTCACAGCTCCTTCGATTGAGACTCCCTCTGCTTCGATTTCATATTTGCAAGGGACACATGCCATTGTGAACTTTGGGTATTCTGGACAGGTTAGGATATGTGCTTTTGCTTAATCATGCCAGCCTACTTCCTTCCTTCGAATCTGCCTTCTTTGCCAGCTTCAAAGTCCAATTCGAATCTATTTGGAACATTCTCTATTAGACAAATTCGACCAGCCCTTGGCCTTGTGATGAGTCTAAGTTCTGATTCGAAGTGTGCAGAACTTCCTTCATCAGAGCATCTTAGATTAAGAGAGACTCTGCACTGAAATGCCCTTCGAAGGTCATTTCGTTCTGATGTTCTGATTGAGGTAAAGTATGAAGTTCCAGTCGAAGGATCCTCTGAAGTACTAGTCGAAGCATTGTGACATTGACTTGATCGAAGGGGTCCAGCGCTCAATCGAAGACTTGCACACCAAAGCTTGATCGAAGGAGGTCCAACGCTCAATCGAAGACTTGCAGACCAAAGCTTGATCGAAATAGGTCCAACGCTCAATCGAAGACTTGCAGACCAAAGCTTGATCGAAGGGTTCCAAACACCTAACCGAAGCTTACTAATCAAAGCCTGATCTAAGAGTGCCAAATGCCCAATCGAAGACTGGTGAGTCAAGCCTGTATCGAAGGATTTTGGATACCCAATCGAAGACTTTTCCCAGATGCCAATCGAAAGACACTTTGTTCATCTTCAAAAAAAACTTTATTTTCCTTAGGCAAGTGTTTGTGACCAACCATGTAAGGGAAGACCTTTGAAAACATGAGAGGGAAAATTTTGGGGTACAACAGTTGCCCCTGTTCAATCTTCTTAAACCTGAGGATGTAGATTGGCTTGCGTGCCTTTCGTGATCCAAAGGTGGAAGATGATTGAACACTAGAGTGCCCAAAAATTTGCACTCGCATGGTGTAGTATCAGCATTGTGATGTTGGGAATGGGCTTACAGATGCCATTTGGAGATTGTTGGTAGGAGGATGGGATTATAGATGCCATCTGCGGGAGTGTTGATCGCATAAGAGATTCCTTAGCGAGAACTTGCATACCTGAGAAAGAAAGATGGTCTTCCTGGCTTGTTACAGGTGTTAATCTTCAGTCTCTTCATGTAGATAATTTTCCTGGCTTGCTACAAGTATTAATCTACAATCAGTCGTCCACATATATTTTTCCTGGCTTGTTACAAGTATTAATCTGGAACTTAAAGAGGTTGGCCGATGAGATAGTTGTCCTGGCTGGTTTCAGGTATTAATCTCTGACCTGATAAAGAAAGGTCTTCCTGGCTTGTTACAGGTATTAATCTTCAATCTCTTCATATAGATAATTTTCCTGGCTTGTTACAGGTATTAATCTACAATTAGTCATCCACAGATATTTTCCTGGATTGCTACAGGTATTCAACTGGGACTTGACAAGGTTGGCCGATGAGATAGTTGTCCTGGCTGGTTTCAGGTATTAATCTGACCTGAGAAAGAAAGATGGTCTTCCTGGCTTGTTACAGGTATTAATCTTCAATCTCATCATGTAGATAATTTTCCTGGCTTGTTACAGGTATTAATCTACAATCAGTCGTCCACAGATATTTTCCTGGCTTGCTACAGGTATTTAACTGGGACTTGAAAAGGTTGGCCGATGAGATAGTTGTCCTGGCTGGTTTCAGGTATTAATCTCTGACCTGAGAAAGAAAGATAGTCTTCCTGGCTTGTTACAGGTATTGATCTTCAATCTCTTCATGTAGATGATTTTCCTGGCTTGTTACAGGTATTAATCTACAATCAGTCGTCCACATATATTTTTCCTGGCTTGCTACAGGTATTAAACTGGGACCTGATTTTGTCTCCATTGACAGGTTTTGCATCAGAAAAATCTTTAGGAATCGATTTAACTGATTTTGTCTCCATTGACTGGCTTCGCCTCAGAAAAATCTTTAGGAATCGATTTAACTGGACCAGAGAAGGCCTTTGACTGGATCGGTATCAGAAAAATCTTTAGGAATCAATTTAACTGGACCAGACAAGGTCTTGGAATATCTTCAACTGGATCGGCATCAGAAAAATCTTTAGGAATTGATTTAACTGGACCAGAGAAGCCCTATTGATGTGGCTGAGAATTTAACTGCATCCTTCCTGAAAGGTAAAGGTCAGTCATATGCAATGCATGATATGGATCGACAATGATGTTCTCAACATAAATGAGATTGTATGGTATGATGCGTATATGCATGTATCATGATGTATGGAAATGTGATGCTTTAGCTGGGGAAAATAAATCCCGGAGCTGCTGGAGAATAAAGTTGAGTTCTTCGTTTCCGCTGGGGATGATGAACAAAGATGATTGTGAGAATAAACCTGTAGGAGAAGATAACTCCGTTGGGGAATAAACATGGTGAAGAGATTACCCTGCAGGGAATTACTCTGTGGGGAAGAGATACTTTGCTGAGATTTTAATGATAAACTCCGCTGGGGATTCCGTTGATAAGCTCTGTTGGGGATTTTGATGATGAACTCCGCTGGGGATAGAAAGAACTTCGCTGGGGATGATCTTTCAGTTGCAACTTGCTGAGGATAACCCGGTTAGACCCTTGTGAGGATAACCTCTGAATTTGGCTGGGGAGATGCACTTGTATTCTGCAGGGGATAAGCTTCCAGAATCTACTAGGTAAGATGATTCAACTTCATTGGGGTAACTTTTTTAGACTGCACTGGGGAAATGGCTCCACTGGGGGTATCTTTCATTCTGCCGGGGAGCATTCTTATATTCCGTTGAGGAATATTAAGACTGCCAGGGATACTCTCATGCTTGCTGGGGAATATCTTTATACTCCGTTGGGGAATATTAAGACCTTCTGGGGATAGCAAACCTTTTCTGATGATGGTAGACTAACTCTGCTTGGGGGAGAGTATGGCTGATTCATTCATGGTTGCAAGTCTCAATGGGGAGAGCTATCATTACTGTCTTACTCTGCGGGGAGTGACAATATCTTGGTCACATTCTTCAGCTGAACTTACCTTAGTACCTTGGTGGACAGAGCAACTAGACCGCTCAGACAATTCTTATTGCCCCTACTTCTGATATCACCCGTAATTAGTCCTTTGTTTCGCATGTAAATATTTATGAGCAGTAATTAATGTCAAATGCATATATCAAAAATGAACATTGGACGTTCTTTGCAAAACAAAACAGATAAAGGGAAAACAGTTTGAAATTTGTCTGAAAATGACTTTATATTGATTTTGAAGTTTGCTTGTAAATATGTGCTTTTGTACAAGAGGCTGACGTCCTAGTAAGAGAATGCCGCTGAACAAATAGGATTTATACAATTTGTGAAAAGAAAACAAGACAGCTATGTGAATAGTCCCACTGGGTTCCAACTCTGCTATTGCCTTTATATCTTCAAGCATCTTATCACTTTGCTGCTTAGTTAAAGGTGAATCTGATTGACTGGTGTCGTCCGAGCCTGATAGTTGATATCAAAGTTTGGATGCAGGGTGATCCAATGAGACATAGTGTTACGCTTATCCCCAACTTTTTCCTGGACCGCCCTTTCGGGTTTTCAGTCCACCGGGATACCCATTTTTGCCCAAGCCGCCTTTTCAGGTTTTCGACTTGCCGGGTGTACAAATTTTTTTTATTTTCATCCCTTATTTTTGCCCGAACCCTTTCGGTTCGCCGGGAAGCCCTTATTTTTTCCTAGGCCAGTCGACCTAGCGGGTCTTTGATTATGCGTAGTATCTTTTTACTATGTCTGCATTGACGGGGTGAGGAAGGTCGTCACCATCCATGGTGGTTAGAATCATCGCTCCTCCTGAGAAGATGTTCTTAACCACAAATGGCCCTTCATAAGTAGGGGTTTATTTTACCCCTGGGATCACCTTGAGGTAGAATAATGCGCTTGATTACCAGGTTCCCGACTTGATACTCTTGTCGTCTGACTTTCTTGTTAAATGCCTTGATCATTCGTTTTTGGTACGTCTGACCATGACAAATAGTAGTAAGTCTCTTTTCGTCGATTAGATTCAATTGATCAAGTCGGGTCTGGATCCAGTCGTCTTCGCTCAAACCTGCATCTTTCATGATCCGAAGAGAGGGTATCTGAACTTCAATAGGCAAAACTGCCTCCATGCCATAAACCAAGGAATAGGGCGTTGCCCCTATTGACGTCCGTGCTGAGGTACGGTACCCATGAAGAGCAAATGGTAACATCTCGTGCCAGTCTTTGTAGGTCACTGTCATCTTCTGCACAATCTTCTAAATGTTCTTATTTGCCGCTTCGACAACCCCATTCATCTTCGGCCGGTAGGGAGAAGAGTTGTGGTGCTGTATTTTGAATTGCTCGCAGAGCTCAGTGATCATCTTGTTGTTAAGATTGGTACCATTATCCGTAATGATCCTCTCTGGTACACCGTATCGACAGATCAGGTTGTGCCGAATGAACCGTGCCACGATGTTCTTGGTTACCGTAGCAAAGGAAGCTGCTTCAACCCACTTTATAAAGTAATCAATCGCTACCAGGATGAAGCGATGCCCGTTGGATGCTGTAGGTCTGATCTCGCCGATCATATCAATGCCCCACATTGCAAAAGGCCAAGGTGCCGTCAAGACATTCAGAGGAACTGGAGGAATGTGCACCTTATCAGCATAGACCTGGCACTTGTGACATGTCCGATAATGCTGATAACAGTCGGCTTCCATTGTGGACCAGTAATATCCTGCCCGAAGGATTTTCTTTGCCATGGTATGTCCACTGGAATGAGCTCCGAAAGTACCTTCATGCAGCTCTGCCATGATCCTTTCTGATTCAATCTTATCCACACAGCGCAGTAGGGTTGAATCATGGTTACGTTTGTAGAGAATGCCATTGCTGATGAAGAACTTTGCCGCGAACCTTCTCAGAAACTTCTTGTCATTAACAGATGTACCCTCGGGGTATTCTTGAGCTTCAAGGTACCTCTTCACTTCATGATACCAAGGCTTTTCTGTTACTTCTTCGGTCTTAAGATCACAGCAATGTGCAGGTTCATCCAATTTCCAAATAATGATCCGGGGAGCCTCCTTGTCCCACTTGACTTTAAACATAGAAGACATCGTAGCTAACGCGTCCGCCAACTGATTCTCCTCTCTTGGGAAGTGTTCAAAGGTTATCTCCTCGAAGTGGGGAAGCAACGTCAACACATACTCCTTGTAAGAAATAAGATTTTCGTATCCCACTCGCCTTTGATCTGACTGATCACGAGAGCGAAATCTCCGAAGACACTCAGATACTTAATCCTTAGGTCAATTGCTGCTCGAAGACCCATGATGCATGCTTCATACTCCGCCATATTGTTGGTGCAGTTGAAACATAGTCGGGCGGTGAGCGGAGTATGAGAGTCTTTAGGAGATATGATCACAGCGCCAATGTCGTTGCCCAAAGCGTTCGAAGCTACATCAAAATGCATAGACCATCGAGATCCTTCCTCAGGTCCTTCATCCGGTCCAGGTGGTTCACAATCAGTTATCAACATGATATTCTTGTCCGGGAATTCAAAGTTCATAGATTGGTAATCATCCACTGCCTGATGTGCCAAATGGTCTGCCAATACACTTCCCTTGATTGCTTTTTGAGTTGTGTACTGGATGTCATACTCTGTCAAGATCATCTTCCATCTTGCTATTCTTCCGGACAAGGCAGGCTTTTCGAAGATATACTTGATTGGATCTATCTTTGAAATCAATAGAGTAGTGTGAGTCAGCATATACTGTCTCAGCCGGCGAGCAGCCCATGCCAAAGCACAACAAGTTTTCTCAAGCAGTGAGTATCGGGTCTCACAGTCGGTAAACTTTTTGCTAAGGTAATAAATAGCATGCTCTTTTCGGCCAGACTCGTCATGCTGCCCCAGCACACACCCCATTGATTTGTCAAGTACTGTTAAGTATAAGATCAGAGGTCTCCCTTCAACTGGTGGCATTAGAATGGGTGGTTCCTGGAGATACTCTTTGATTCTTTCGAAAGAGGCCTAACATTCATCGTTCCAACGTACCACTTGATCTTTCTTCAGCAGCTTGAAGATTGGCTCACAAGTAGCAGTTAGATGTGAGATGAATCGGGCAATGTAGTTCAATCGTCCTAGAAAGCCTCTGACCTCTTTCTCTGTCTTGGGAGCTGGCATCTCTTGTATAGCTTTTACCTTGGCAGGGTCCACTTGAATACCTTTGTCGCTCACAACGAAACCTAGCAGTTTGCCAGACCTCACTCCGAAGGTGCACTTGTTCGGGTTCAACCTCAGTTTGTACAACTTCAACCGGTCAAACAACTTCTGTAGATGGTCAAGGTGTTCCTCCTCCGTTTGGGACCTCGCAATCATATCGTCGACGTATACTTCAATCTCATGATGGATCATGTCATGAAACAAAGCAACCATGGCACGCTGGTATGTTGCCCCAGCATTTTTCAATCCAAAAGGCATGACCCTATAACAAAAGGTGCCCCACTGAGTAACAAAGGTGGTCTTCTCAATGTCTTTGGGAGCCATTCTTATCTGATTATAACCGGAGAAACCATCCATAAAGGAGAAGACCTTGTGCTGAGCAGTATTGTCAACCAGAACGTCGATGTAAGGTAGAGGGAAGTCATCCTTAGGGCTTGCCCTGTTCAAATCCATGTAGTCAACACACATTCGGACCTTACCATCTTTCTTCGGCACTGGAACCACATTGGCGACCCACTGAGGGTAAGAAGTTACTGCTAGAAAACCGGTGTCAAACTGTTTCATAACTTCGGCCTTGATTTTCTCGGACATCTCTGGACGCATACGGCGAACCTTCTGTTTTACCGGGGGACATTCTTCTTTGGTAGGCAGGCGATGAACCACAATGTCAGTATCCAACCCAAGAATATCTTCGTAAGACCAGGCAAAGATTTCTACATAGTTATGCAGCATCTGAATCAACCATTGTTTCACACTAAGCTCCATATTTGCACCGATCTTGACTTCCTTTTTGTCTGCCTCAGTACCCAGATTCACTGTTTCCACTAGCTCTTCATGTGGCTGAATGGCCCTCTCTTCCTGGAGTAACAGTCTTGCAAGTTCACCCGGCACTTAGCAATCGTCTTCACCTTCGTCTTCGGCTAAGTTGATCGGATTTTCGAAGTCATAACTGGCAGTAGTAGAGTCGTTACCAGTGAGATCCAGAGTGGGTTGAGACCTGTATATGTAAGTGTGTGTAAAATAGCTATTTTGCAATATATAATAAAGAAAGACAAGGAGTGCAAAATTTGAAATGCAAAAACGTCCAATGCTTTTATTAATGATATATGAAAATGGCACACAAAAGCCCTCACAAATGAAGCCACGGTGCCCCGGGTGAGACACCGGGCCATAAAGTTTCACAATATTGTCTGTTACAAATTCAAAACAAAGAGTTCATTACTGGGTAACAAAAGTAATAGGGATGAAGTCCTTTGTCGTCCAGTTGCTTGGTCCACCGTTGGTCGTAGGGTAGATCCAGCTGTTGAATTCAGACTCCTCCACGTCATCTTCGATGGCATTTACTCCCGCGTTGCTGATGAACACAAGAGGTCTTCCAATCCTTGCACTACGAACAGCCCTTTGAGCTTCTGCAGTGAAACCCAAACCAAACTTGTTAGTCTTCTGAGTGAAATCAGGAAGTCGGCCCCAGTTTGCATACTCACCCTTCTCAATAACAGCCCGGGCATCCTTTAAGGAAGCCATCTTCATAGGAGAATCTTCAACCACAGTCTCAGCTGATGCCAGTGTCTGAGGAACCTCTTCAAAGTGTTGAAATGGGGTCTCAATGAACTCCCCATCCATCTCTACGTATCTGAACGAGTTGAGGTGGCTGACCATATACTCTTCCTCCCCTTGTACCGTCACAATCTTCCCTCTGACCGGGTACTTCAGCTTCTGATGGAGTGTTGAGGTCACCGCTCCAGCTTTGTGGATCCCTGGACGACCCAACAAACAAGAATAGGACGACCGAATGTCCATCACGTAGAATGTAGAATTGAAGACCTGAGAACCAACTTTAATTGGAATATCAACCTCACCATGCACCATCCTTTTAGACCCATCAAAGGCCCGGACAACAATGTTACTTGGCTTCAGCTCCAACCCTTCGCCATCCAACCTGTCTAGAGCTTTCTTGGGCAAGACGTTCAATGAGGAACCAGTGTCAACCAACACATGTGCAAGAGTAATGCCCCTGCATTCAATGGAGACATGCAGGGCATCGTTATGGTTCTTCCCTTTAGCAGTCAGATCAGCGTCGGAGAAACCCAAACCATTATCAGCAGTTAAATTGGCCACACAATCGGTAAATTGATCAGCTGATGTCTCTTGTGGCACGTGGGCCGCCTTCAAGAAGGTAATCAGAGCCTTGGCATGGGCCTCTGAACACAACAATAGTGATAACATAGAAATCTTGGATGTGGTTTGCCCTAGTTGCTCAACTACATTATAATCACTCTTCTTAATAATCTTCAAAATCTCTTCCATCTCTTGTTTGGAAGCTTCAACAGTGGTTGTCTTTGGCGCCTCCGTCTGGGCAGGCATATCAGTGGTGATCCCTTTGCCCCGAGCGTTAGATGACTCGGCGACAGGGGTAGGAATAGGGACTTGATCAGGAATGGCAGTAGGTACACTTGCAGGCGTAATGACAATAGGTCTTCGGACAGTTGGTGGAGCAATATCAGGTGAGAAAAGTCTACCATTGCGGGTGACTTTAGCAGGCCCAGTAATGTTGCTGACGCTAGTATCAGCATCAAACTCTTGCTTAACTCCAAGAACATAAACATCTGCCCCATAATGCCAAGGGACAGCTTTGTCATAGGTGTAGGGGATGGGCCCCGGAACAGTGATGATTATGGGTGCAATCTTCGGAACAGGCGTAATTCTGACAGGCTTCCTCGAGGGAGCCTTGGGAGAATTGTTGAAAATGGTAATAACGGCAACTTCTTCAGTCGGAGCGGATGGAACAACAGTCTTCTCAAACAGGATTTCCTTGCTATCCATCAGGCTTTGGATACCTGACTTCAGAGATGGGCAACCAGTAGGTAAAACATAACACATATGGTAACCTTCACCACAGCCCGAAAATAAACCGGCTAGCAACAGGTTCTTCTTGACAGTCATCATAGGTGTAACAACATCATCCACAGAAACTACAAACAAGTCTTACTCTACAGCATTCACTCCATGCTTGGGCATGGGGGCTATTACAACATTAGGGCTCTCAGGCGCCTCAAACTCAATCTCCTTTGCATCGATTAAGTCTTGAAACTTGTTCTTCAAAGCCCAACAATCATCCGTATTATGCCCCGGGCTATCAGAGTGATAAGCGCAGTGGGCGTTAGGGTTATACTTTAGTGATGTTGTATTTAAAATCTTTGGAGCTTATTTTAGGGTCACCAGATTGGCATTCAGCAACTGTGGCAACATCTGAGACAAAGTCATGCTAAGATGAGTGAATTGCCTTCAAGGTCTCTCGCCCCTTTGTTGGTTGTGATGCTGAGGAGCACCAGCAGGTTTTGAAATAACAACCGTGTTGACAGCTTGGCAGTGTTCCGGTCTATTCTGTCTTCTTGAACCGTAGACAACACTGGATTCTTTCTTAAACGGCTTCTTCTCGGTGCCCGAGGAGGCACCCTTCTGTATCTTCCCAGCCTTAATACCAGCTTCAATCCTCTCACCAGTCAAGATAAGGTCTGTAAACCCGGCTAAAGAGTTTCCAATCAAATGGTTAAAGAATGGACCAGACAGGGTTCCCAAAAACATATCAACAAGTTCACGATCAGCTAAAGGTGGTTGCACCCTTCCGGAAAGGTCTCTCCATTTTTGAGCATACTCTTTAAATCCTTCACCCGTCCCTATTGACATACCCTGGAGTTGGGTACGCGTAGGAGCGAGGTCGGAGTTATACTGATACTGTCTATAGAACGCAGTAGCCAAATCCTCCTAGCTGCGGATACTGGCTCCATCCAGCTGATAGAACCACTCAAGCTGAGTCCCTGAGAGACTGTCTTGAAAGAAATGGATCCACAAGTTCTTATCAGCAGTGTAAGGTTGGATCTTCCTCACATATGACCGGAGGTGCAACTTTGGACAGGAAGCTCCGTCATACTTGGCAAAGGCAGGTGCCTTGAATTTATGGGGAATCACCACCCCAAAGGATAGACCTAGATCTCCGAAGTCCAGACCGGGCACCTTCTATATTTCCATAGCGCTCAAACGGTCCTCCAGCTGTTTGTACTTATCCTCAGTAGGGGGATACTGTTCTTCATCATAGTCCGTCTCGTTGTTGGAGACCATAGGGCTAGGAACCCTCCTTTCTTGTGGACTGTCTTTCCCTCCAGATGAGGTGGCCAGATCAACTTCGTTTTGCAGCCCGTTTCCAAACCTGCGTTCGGTGTTGAACAGGACGGTCCTCTTTTTCTTCTTCTTCCTCTCTTTCAGAATCAGGGTCTTCAGGTCCTGCTGGCCCTTAGCTAGGCTCATGACTAACTCTTGAAATTGGGCATTCTGGGCCTGGAGGTCCTTGATAGCAAGCTCAGTGGAAGGTTCAGTAGACATGATGATTGATGAAATAAACAGCGAAGAAGATAAGAATCCTGTAAAAGGGTACCTGTTTATGAAGTGCATGAGATGAAATGCATATGATTTATGATTTCAAAGACAATCGGGATTCAAATTTGTAAACAAGAAAGGAAACACACTTTATTAGATTTAACTTTAGAATTTAAATTGTTCAACAAATTGCCCTTAGGCGTTACAAGAATGGAAATACTGAAAAGTAAATAAAAACTGTAAAAGAAATCCTCAAAGGTCCATCAATGCTCCCATGGCCTCTTCTTCTCAGTGCGGATATAATCATTCAGGATCCGTTCGTTCTCCAGTTGCTTAGTCAGCTTCTGGATCTTTTGTTCTTGTTCATTGAACTTCTCCCGATAAGAATCCCGTTCTTCCCGCAGTTGCATCCAAGACCTCTTCAGTGTGCCAATATCAGTGGGCGTATGAGGATGGAGAATAGTTGGAGGAACCCCGTCTTTATCAGCAACTTCAAGAGTAATAGGCCTGACAGCTTCGTATGGCATACCTAACTTCTGGGCACGGATGCGGACCCATCTGAGATATGGCTCCATTGGCAGAGAAGTCTTTGGTCCTAACTCATGTGGGTCAGATTGGTGAACTCTATCCCAAGCCCTGATGAACCTACGACGCAGCTCGTCGCTATCTCCCTGAAAATCAAAGATGATATGAGGTATCAACATCTCATGAGGCCCTTCTCTTCTGGCTCTTCCAAACTGAAGGAGAGCTAAACATGGGTTATAAGAAATTCCTCCATGGGTTCCGGTCAATGGAACATTAGGATACTCTTCACAACGATCAATGACAGTCACCTCATCCAAGCCTTTGAGAGTTCAGATAACGTCATTATCAGTAAGAGACATTACCCTATGAGCCCAGCCCATTCCTTCTATGTTCTTCAGCATGGACTTAGGGAGGTGCGAAATAAACCACCTCGACAATAAAGGAGCACAGCACATCAAAGTTCCCCGCTTTCGGGAAGTACAAGCATAGAGCTGATGAAGGATATCACCTAAGAGAGTGGGTACAGGGTTCCGAGAGATGAAGATCTTTATGGCGTTAACATTAACAAAAGTGTCAGGATTTGGAAACAATACCAGACCATAGACTAAGAGAGCCAGAATGTCCTCGTACGCTTTGAAGTCTAAGTCATCCCAGAAACAATTAGCTTTGTCAACCAGAAACTTAGCCAAAAAACCCTTAGCTCCACTTCTAGTCTCCCAGTTCGCCATTACCTCCTCTTTGGTCAAGTGAAGGGCTGCAGCAATTTCTTCGGGCTTAAGAGTCTTTTCCCAACCAGTGAATGGAGTCTTCTCCAAAACAGAGATACCAAGAAACTCAGAGAACTCTTCCAGGGTAGGAACCAACTGGAAGTCTTGAAAGGTGAAGCAATGATATAGGGGATCATAAAACTGGACCAGGACACTCATCATTTGTTTGTCCAACTTTGAGGTGACTAAACTGAGAAGAGAACCATGCCTCCTGATGAAGGAAGTAGTGTCTGTAATCTTGTCAACCAACTCTTTAAGCAAAGTAGGTACTTGAACAAAGTTGATCCGGATAGTATTCCTACGCATGGGCATCATGATGTCCTACAAAACAGAGGAAAGATGAAACCCTCTTGTCTTTGAAATAGGTTAGTCCTTATGCAAGATGTATGCAATTTTATGATGTTATGATGTTATGATGTCATGGTAAAGGCACACCACAAGTATTCACAAAAGGCAAACATGGTAAAGGCGCGCAAGTCACACAAAAGATCCCTTAGATTTCAGGCTGACATGAAGTTTAGGTACTAACCTCTTTCAGTTTCAGTTGGTTAAGACCTGTCCTAAAAATAGAAATCGGGTTCTAGAGGATCTCAATATCAGTGACTACCCTCAATCGGTCATAATTCCAGTTTAGCAACCTTTTCTTCCGGAATCATCGCGAGAGTTTAGTCTCAATGAGTGTAGCATACTGCTACTGTTCTATGGCCAAGTTGGTCAATTTAAGCTTCTAAGGTCATTTGGTGCTAAATGACTCCTTAGAAGACCCATATTCTCCTCGTTCCAACACAAGGGATATCGGTACAGACCAAGGTGTCAGACCAACGTAGCTACTGCTTCATCCGTGTCGGTCTACGCCGGACAGATCCCTCACAGTTTATTGCTACTTACCTAAAAAGGGTACCCCCATATCCGGGTTAGGATCTATAAAACTCTGATACAAACCCACAAAATTTAAAGCATACAAAGCATACAATTGAAAACACAAGTGATCTAATCCTAAGGTACACCTCACTTATAATAACTTCCCCAGCAGAGTCGCCAGTTTTGTGATCGGTGGGAATAGAACTGACTGTTTTAGAATGCTGGTTCGCGTTTGCGTTTGATTTTGCAAAATTTCGCGGTAAGCAAGAGTCGCCACCGTCTTTTATTTTATCCAACAAGGAAAGGACAAAAGCACAGAAAAATTCCTTTTCGAGATGTTTCTCGGGTTCAGGAGGTAGATTAAAGAAAGGGAAGGTGTTAGCACCCTTTTTATTCGTGGTTATCCACGGGCTCTTAAGTACTTGCTCAATGTGTTTTCAAAAGTTTTCTTTTCTTTGTGATTGTGGGTTTTGAAAAGAGTTTTGTTTTTGAAGAGAGTGTAAGTGCGAAAAGTTTGTTTTTGTTTTTAAAAAGGAGCAAGTACTTAAGAATCTCTACCTACTCAAAAAGGAATCAAATTGTGCAAATGTCCTTTAGACAGTGCTATCCCACTATTAAGGAGTAGGGAGCACCGTCGTTGGAGTTTTTCGGATCAATTCGATTTTAGGGATGTGTGGTCACTAAAGCAACGTTAGGACGCCTTAGCAGTAACCCTAATGTCTTAGATCATTTTATCCGAGGCAACCGTTTCGAGGCAACTTATGATCTTTGGACAAGAGGGCGACCTCTAAAACATCCTATACTCAATGACCACGTTCGAGGCAACCAAGTGAGGTGTACCCTAAGAGTGGCATGTGCAAGTGTCAATTTTCAGTTATATTATCTTTACATGTCATGGTGAGCTACTGTTGATTTTAAGTTAAGATAGATCTGGTCATGCATAGCCTATTATTCATACATCTAGCAGTTAATGGTTGCAGAAAATAAATTGCAGAAGATAAAAGCTAAGCTATTACAAGGCGTCGAGTATTTACATCGCCAAAAACAAACCCTTAAAATTAAATGTGAAATAGTAAATAAAAGCGGTAACTAAAAAGACCTAAGTTAAAACTATTACATCCTCGGAGCAATTACAATATATGGATCAAAATAATATGCGCGAGAAAAGTTGAATCAGAATGTCCTTTAGGGTTTTGACTCTTTTTATTTAAAAAAAAGCATATTTTTGGTCTTTTTTGAATTAAGAATTAAGTCTAAATTAATAATGGAATTAATTAAAGAAAAATGTTTTTTTGAGTTTTATTTTAATTAAAGAAATAAAATTAGGAGTGATTACAAAGTTAATAAAATCCTAATTCTAAATCAATTTTAATTTAATGCAAAATCCGTTTAAATTAAACCTAATTAAACTAAATTAATTGGTTACAATTTATTTACAAAAATAAGTAATAAAATTAAAATAAAAATATTTTTGTTGTTTCTGATTTTTTTTTAATGAAAAAGAGTTAATTAGTTAATTAATTAATTATGATAATAAAATAAAAACAGCGAAAAGAAAAATAAAGAAACAAACTCAGGGGTACTGGGCTCGAAAAGGGAGTATGAATTGCAATTTCCAGGCCCAAACGTCCAGCCTGTTGGACTTTCAGATTGCCTGGGCGTTTGTTGATCAAGGTTCATGGTGAACCTCATCCTGGACCACTGGATCTGGATCTGGAACCACCTGGCACATGAGATCTGGAGGTATATGATGCTCCCTGCCTGAAGCGTTGCATTTGAGTACCTGAAGAAAAAATGTAACAAAGTTTTGGGGGACCTGGGATTCGAATCCAGGTCCCAGGGGGTTCTGCAACGTACGCTTCACCAATCCAACTACACTGCATTATTGTTATTGAATTAAGAAACGAATATTATATAAACAAAAAAAATGCTAAGCCTGCAAATAAAACAAACGCGCTAATGGTTTGAATGGACCAATGGCACAAGGACACGCCATTGTCTTCTTCAAACGACCCTGGTTTTTACCTGCGGATTTTTGTCCGCAGGAAGTTTCGTAGGGTATCTCAAAAACCCTCTCCAGGCCATGTAAATGAAATCCAAGAGTACCAACGTACTCGTCTCTTCCCCCTGGTCATCCCTGTACCAATTATGTGCATTGATTTTTCCTGCAATTAAAAACCCCAAAAACAAGGTATACGAACCCTAGAACTGGGCATGGCGTTACAGGCTATGAAAATAAAATTCAGTGATGCCAACAGTTTCAAAATGCAACGCAAAGCATGAATATGTAATTATTTCAATGAAAGGATGCAAGAAAATGATTTCACGATATCATGTCCAGAGCAAGATTCGTAGATACTTACAGGGAGTTCTAGGCAATGAAAAGACCTGGTGTTGATTGGTATAGCTCCACTAGATGTCAAGGAAGAGAGCTACGTTTTTCTTTTGGTCTGAATTCGCCTCCAAGGTTGTTTTTGATCTCTAACTTTTCAAGCTTTTTTTTCTCAAGGTTGTGGTGCCGTTTTTGCAGAGTCTCTGTGCATTTTTTGTGTCTTTCAGGTGTGTCTGCATGGGTTTCCGTGTGTGTTTTTTGTTTGTGAGCAGAGGTTTATATAGACAAAGGAAATTAGGTCAACATTTGTGTATCAAATCTTGGTCCATTATGATGAAGAGATTTGATTTGATTTCTTCATAAAGACTTGCTATATTTGATTCAATCAGGTGCCAATCTGCTTGCATGCGTTACTGCCAGCCTGTTATGAGCTGTTTGGGCCTCCAATATGATGGAAATCAAAAGCTGACTTGCCCCTTCGAATTTGCTCTCTTCGATTGCTTAAAAGTCCCAATTCGAACTACTCTCGTCACAGCCCCTTCGATTGAGACTCCCCCTGCTTCAATTGCATATTTGCAAGGGACACATGCCATTGTGAACTTTGGGTATTTTGGACAGGTTAGGATATGTGCTTTTGCTTAATCATGCCAGCCTACTTCCTTCCTTCGAATCTGCCTGCTTTTCCAGCTTCAAAGTCCAATTCGAATCTATTTAGAACATTCTCTATTAGACAAATTCGACCAGCCCTTGGCCTTGTGATGAGTCTAAGTTCTGATTCGAAGTGTTCAGAACTTCCTTCATCAGAGCATCTTAGATTAAGAGAAACTCTGCACTAAAATGCCCTTCGAAGGTCATTTCGTTCTGATGTTCTGATTGAGGTAAAGTATGAAGTTCTAGTCGAAGGATCCTCTGAAGTACTAGTCGAAGCATTGTGACATTGACTTGATCGAAGGGGTCCAGCGCTCAATCGAAGACTTGCACACCAAAGCTTGATTGAATGAGGTCCAACGCTTAATCGAAGACTTGCAGACCAAAGCTTGATCGAAAGAGGTCCAGCGCTCAATCAAAGACTTGCAGACCAAAGCTTGATCGAAGGGTTCCAAACACCTAATCGAAGCTTACTAATCAAAGCCTGATTGAAGAGTGCCAAATTCCCAATCGAAGACTGGTGAGTCAAGCCTGTATCGAAGGATTTTGGATACCTAATCGAAGACTTTTCCCAGATGCCAATCGAAAGACACTTTGTTCATCTTCAAAAAAAAATTTATTTTCCTTAGGCAAGTGTTTGTGACCAACCATGTAAGGGAAGACCTTTGAAAACATGAGAGGGCAAATTTTGGGGTACAACAGACCCTCTTGGTCATTAGAAGGTAGTGAGATGTCTGACTTTGGTGTAGTCCAAAGTTTGTTGATACTCGATGCTACACTCATTGAGATTCGACTTGCGGAATATTTTGGTGTCAAGTTAGTTGTCGTACTAAAATAAAACCTTCGAGAAAGATCCATGATATATGGTTCTTAGAATCTGGTTACTATTTTAGGACAGGTTGTACCAACTAAACTTCAGTTGTGGGAAGGGTACTTACCTATTGACTTCATGCAAGCCTTTAAACCTAAGTCTACTTTTGTGACTTGTTTGTATTCACTATCTAATAACTTGAATTCCTCGCAGGATTTGTTTGTATAAACGAATTTGTTCTTATCACTTTACGCTTTTGCTTAGTGCATGGCATACACATCATGTCATTTCATAAGATAGCACCGTTACTAATTTTTGTACCCCAAAATTTTCCCTCTCATTTCACTCAAAGGCATGCCTCTAGAGGTCTTCAACTGCTCAAGTTTGACTAAGGGTTGACCAGACAAACTCTCTCCTAAAGCAATGAATCTCCAATTAGGGTTTCCATTTTCATCAATATGGGTGAGCTCTAAAGGCCTCCAATATTTTCCATGGTCTTAATATGTTCTCAAGACAATCCATGTCAAGTTTCATGCCTTTCACAAGAAGTTTGCTCAGTCAACTACTCAAATGCCTAAAAATCAACTATACTAGGTCAAAAGTCAATTGTGACCCTCATGCAATCAAACTTCAAGATTTTTGGTCAACATCAACATTTTGAAGTAACATCCATCATTTGATCAAGGGTTGATCATGATTCCTCAAGGAATGCCCAAAATTCATCAAAACTCAAAAGTTGCTAAATTAGGGTTTCTATAGGAAAAGTCAACCAAACTTTAACTAGGCATAACTTTCTCATAATTTATCATCAATTTCCCATCAAAGTCTCATTTTGAAGAGGATTCAATTCCTTACAACTAATCTTCATACCTCAAGTTCAATAAATTCACTCATAAAAAGATATAAATTTAGACATTATAGGTCCTTTTCAAAAGTCAACAAAAACACCTTTTGGGTCAAAGCTTCTTATATGAACATGGAAGACCCAATGGAGATGAAACCAAAAGGGATGTTTAGAGGACATCCTAAGCTTTATAAAAAGTCCAATAACACCCTCTTATGGTCAAAATTGAGAGAGGTGTACATTGTCAAAGTTGGCCATTTTTTGAAATTTGCACAAAGTCAACCATGCCCAAAATGCATTTTTCTTCCAATGGGCCAAACTTTTTATGCTTGCATCTCACTCCTAGCCTGGTTCACGACCCAAATACCTTTCCATGCATTATTGGATTTATTTATTTAATTTATTTTTATTTTAATCATTTAAAAATCAAATTAAATCAAGTAAATGATATAAAAATAATGAAGATTTGTTTTGATTTGATTTTGAATTGAATTACAATCCAAATATGCTGTATAATACCAAGAAAATTCGTGCAAGCTTGGAAAGGGAGGAAATCTTCACATTTGGAAAGATTTGAAGCATAATGAAAGCATATTCATATCTTTTATTCTTTCCAAAAACAACACCCTAATTATATTCACATACATATACAGAGGTACTGTGAACCCTAACAGAAGAGCACAGACGCGCAACCTGCCTCAAGGAGTCAAACAAATTTCAAAATTTTCAAAGAAAAGTGAGACTTGAATTTATCTCTACAGGCCAATTCCAGCCATTCCAAGGATCAAATCACGTTCCTGGACGTTCATTGAAGCGATTCCATCCCTTGCCAAGCTCTGAAGCATCAAGAATCACGTTCAACATCCATCACGGTTTGCCTCTTATACTCAATTTCGATTTCAATGATTTATCTATCATAAGTATGTTTTAATCATGTACTCATGTCTAATATCACATTTGCAATGTTTCTGGATGGTTTAATCTGAGTATGGCTGCAGGAATGGCACAATGTCATTGTTAGAGTTTCAAGGTTTCAAATTGGGGATTCTCTATAGAGGCGAAATTAGGTCAGATCAAGGGTACCAATGAACTCAGGGCATAATTTCGAGTTGATTTATGCCCTTAGTTAGGATTTATTTGGCTTGTATTACATTTTTGAATGTTGCAGGGTTATAGCTATGGACAAAAACTGTCACTATAGCCTTTAGTGACAGTTTTGTCCGTAGGTAAAGGTCTGGTATAAAATACAACAATTCTGGGGAGAAGACGATGATGTGGAGGATAACCATTGGAGGATTTGAATTACGCGCGCTTCCTGAGGCATAACATGTTATTATGTTAACAAATAAACAATATATCACGAATAGCAAAGGGTAACGCTGGTAAGAGGAAGGACATGGGCTCGATCCCAGGTCCAAGTATTTTTTTATTTTCCTAACATGCTTTGCAGGATCCCATGTGCCTCACCTTCAACAGACAATCATGCGTCCTCATATCCATCCATTAGATCTATCTCCAGCCAGATCTAACACTCAGCACATACAGACCATGGTGAACCCCCAGAGGCAACCTACACTGAATCCACACGCAGTCCTTGGGCCAACAAAAATGGGTCTGGAAATTTCAAGTGCTGCACCCCCCAGATTACTCAGCAACATCAAGTCCAATTTATTTCCTTTTTTTAATTTCTTTGGTTTTAATTATTTTTAATTATTTTTAAAAAAACAAAAATCATTTTTTTAAATCATAAAATCACAAAAAATAGAATTAGGGTTTTTATAATTAAAATTATTTTTTGAAAATTAATTATTTTAATTATTTCAACATTGATTATTTTGTTAAATAAAATTAATTAGAAAATTAGGTTTAAATTGCAAATTTCAACTACTTTTCTCAATAAAAAATACAAAAATATCTCCTTCAATTAATTAGATTCATTAGGATATTTAATTCCCGTGTTCCTCCTCGCACGCGTTTTCTTTATTTATTTTCCAATTATTGTAACTGCCAAGGGTTGTAATAGCTTTTTAATTAGGTTTTATTATTGTTCTTACTTATTATTTTCCATCTATTTTGGCTATGTAACCCCCTCCCCAGAGCCTTGTAATAGCTAGGTTTTTATTCTCTCACTTTACTTTTCTCTATTATTAACTGCTAGATGATTGATAAGAGGATTGTATGCAAAAGACAAATGAAATTAAAAAGGTAGAAAACTCTAATTGTGCAAAGATAAATAAATTGAAAAATAACCACTTTCACATGCTCACTCCTAGGGTTCTGCCCACTTGAGTTTCCTTCGGAAAACGGTTGTGAAGTATAGGGAGTTTTAGTGGTTTCCCTCTAGTCCTGAAAGATCAAAATGACCCATTCGAATATTGCCTCAAAAAGATATTTAGGACTTTAGGGTAACTACTAAGGTTTCCTAACCATTGCTTTTGTGATCGTACTTGTCCCTTAAACTCCAACGATGGAGCTACCTACTCCTTAATAGTAGGATAGCATTGTCTAAAGGAATAAGAAAACAGACTTTTTCGAGTAGGTAGAAACTCCTTGGAACTTGCTTAAAACAACAAAAACTCTTTCACACGAACACTTTCAAAAAGTTTTCAAAAACAACTTCATCACACTCTTGAGGACAGATACAAGGGTTACCACGAAGTTAAACAAAAACTTTTCAAAACACACACAAGCAATTTAAAAATGAGAAAGTACCTAAGAGCCCATGGAAAACCATGGATGTAAAGGGTGCTAACACCTTCCCTTTCCATAATCTACCCCCGTACTCAGAAGCATCTCAAAAAAGGTTTTTCTGTTCTTTTTCCCTTTTCCTTTTTTGGATGAAATAACAGACGGTGGCGACTCTTGCTTACCGTACATTTGCGAACAAAAAAATGCAAAACCAGTAGTAACTTAAAACCGTCAGCTCTACCACCATATTACAGAACTGGTGACTCTGCTGGGGACATTAATAGAGTAGGATATACCTTAGGATCTAGGTCATTTGTTAAAATTTCTTTCTTGTTTGTTTTGTCTGCTTTATCCTTAAAGGTTTTGTTTGGGTATTATTGAAGATCCTACCCCTGGATCTGGCGACACTTTTTAGGTAAACAGCAATATATCATGGAGATTGTATGACATAGACCAATATGGTTTAAGCGATGGCTGTGTTAGTGTGACACTTTGGTTGGTACCAGTATCCTTTGTGTGGAAACGAGGAGAATATGGGGCCACCGTATGGTGTCGTGAAGCACTAACAGACCTTAGAATCATAGTTGAACAAATTTGGCCATTAGAAAGTAGTGAGACAGTCGGCCTCAGTATAAAGCTAAGGATTGGTTGATACTCGATGCTACACTCATTGAGATCAGACTTTCGGGATATTTTGGCCGCAAGAAAAGATTGCCTGAGCTGAAACAATGCCCGATAAAGGATGATCAATGATATTGAGAATCCTTAGAATCCAGTTACTTTTCTAAGACAGGTTTGAAACCAACCAAACTGCAAGAGGGTACTTACCTTTGACCTCATGCAAGCCTTTGAACCTAAGGTCTATTTGTGTGCTTTGCTTATGTGTGATTTATTCTGTTTGAGCATGACATCATGCATCATAACATAGCATCCATTCTTATTACACTAACCATTTCAAGGATCGAGGGAATTTATCTTTGTTCTGTTTTGCAGATCATGGCTTCCGCTCGTAGAAACACTATTTGAATCAGCTTTGTGAGAATACCTCTCTAACTCAAAGAGCTAGTATCAAGGGTTCCTGAAACTTCTTCATTCACTAAGAGACATGGTTGACTTCTCAACCTGGTTACTTCGAGCTTTGATGAAAAGATGATGGATGTACTCTTTCAGTTCTTTGATCCTAAGCACCACTGCTTCACCTTTCCATAATATCAGTTGGTGCCTACCATGGAATAGTTCTCTCAGTTATTAGATCTACCTATTCTTGACCATATGCCTTTCACAGGTTTAGAAGAGGTTCCTAAGCCAGAAGTCATTGCCTCAGCTTTGCATTGAAATGAGCCGATGTGGTATCCAATTGGGAAACAAGAAGCGAAGTCAAGGGTTTTCTAGCCAAGTTCCTAATGGATAAGGCCCAACTGTTTTGGAATGATTTGGACTTTCAGGCTTTTGAGGAGGTTTTGGCTCTTCTGATTTATGGGTTAGTAATGTTCCCTAATCTAGTCTTACTCATAGACGTGAATGCTATCAAGATATTCCTCTCTTGCAACCCTGTGCCTACTTTGCTCAGAGATATCTTGCATGCTCTCCACACTCGTACCATGAAGAGAAGAGGGGTTCTTATGTGCTGCATACCATTTCTGTCGAGGTTGGTTATTTCTCGCCTCCCTAAGTAAGTGCTGCAGAATAAAGAGGGTTTAGGTTGGTCGCAAAGGATAATGTCACTTTCTCACGCGCATATCCTCTGGTATTCCCGATCTATGGGAGACATTTCTATTATTGACCGCTACAGGGAGTTCCCTAATGTGCCACTACTTGGCATTATGGGAGGAATAACTTACAATCCTTGTTTGGCTCTGCGGCAGTTTGGTTACGCTCGATGGGATGGTCCTCATGAGATGCTTATCCAGGGCATTATGTTTAACTATGAGGGTGATGTTCAAGGGTATCACCAGAGGTTCATACGAGCCTGGGGCATGGTAAACAGATATGACGCCAAGACTTTGGGGCCGAAGAATTCCATTCCTATGGAACCTTACCTCCAATGGGTACGAGCTCGTGCTCAGAAAATGATGATGCCGTACATAGCTATCTTTCCAGTGATTGTGGAGCCCATTACTGAAGGGGATATTCCCTACACGATTCTTTATACTGATATGCCCACCGATCTTGAAGAATTACATAGGTCTTAGATTCAGTTGAAGAAGGAGCGGGATACTTATAAGGACCAGTTCTATGCCCAGGAGAAGAAAGTCTTAAAGCTCACAAAGCAACTTTATGAGGAAAGAAGCCTTAATGTCTATCTCGGCACGAAGAGGAAGCATCCATGGGAAATTTTATTTTCTTTTAGTTTCTAGAATTTTCAATTGTAACGCTTAAAATACAGTTGTATTTTGAATTCTACTAATAAAATCTTTATTTCATTTCGGTTCGCAAATTTAAATTTCCCAAAGTCCTTGAAATCATTGCATACGCATATCATCCACGATGTTGCATAAACAGGTACCATAACAGGTTTCTCATCTTCTTCTCTGTTTATTTCAGCAATAATATCTTCTGAACAAAGCATCAAGGATCTCCAGGAACAAAATGCCCAATTTCAGCAAATGTTTGTAGCCTTAGCTAAGGGGCAGGAAGATCTGAAGGCCCTTATTTTGAAAGATAAGAAGAAGAAGAAGACCGATGGTGTCCTTAATCTGGGCAGAAGATTCAAGGGGCCGTTGAAGTAACCGATTGATCTGACCTCCTCGTCCAAAGAAGGGGAGAATCAAGAGAGAGAGACAAGGGAGGAGGACCCTAGCCCTGAAGTTTCTAATAGTGACACATATTACAATGATGAAAAGTTTCCTCCCACTGAGGATAGATACAAACAATTAGAGGATCGTATGAGCGCAATGGAGATCCAGAGAATACCAGGGCTGGATTTTGAAGAGCTGGGTTTGGTATCTGGGGTAGTCATCCTGCAGAAGTTAAAGGCTCTAGTATTTGCGAAGTATGATGGGGTGTCTTGTCCCAAGCTTCATCTACGTTCCTATGTGAGGAAGATTAAGCCTCACAATATTGATAGGAACTTGTGGGTCCATTTATTTCAGGAAAGTCTATCTGGGACTCAGCTTGAATGGTTCTATAAACTGGAGGGAACCAATGTCCGCAACTGGGAAGATTTGGCTGCTGCTTTTTATAAGCAGTATCAATATAACACTGACCTTTCCCCTACCCGTACTAAACTCCTGAGTATGTCCATGGTTGCAGGCGAAGGTTTCAAGGACTACGCACAGAAGGGGAGAGATTTGGCAGGGAGAGTCCAACCCTATTTGTCTGATAGGGAGTTAGTTGACATGTCTCTTGGTACATTGTCTGGTTCGTTATTCAATCACTTGATTGGTAGCTCCTCATCTGGTTTCATCGAGCTGATACTGATTGGAGAAAGGGTAAAAGCTGGGATCCGAAGTGGCAAGATCTAGAAAGACACCTCTTTGAGTATAATAAAGAAGTCATTTACGGGTAAGAAGCAAGTCGGTGCCATTTATAGCCCAAGAGGCCAGAGCAGAGCTGAGCGTCGTACAACGGTGGGGGATGTGATGATACCTAGGCCTGCGGCTACTCAACAACGAAACAATCAACAAAGGGTAGAAAGACTGCATAGGCAGTTCACCCGGATTAATATGACATTGACTGAGGTTTTACCTCATCTGTTAAGATCCAACTTGGAAACCTTAAAGGAGGCTCCCAAGAGTCCTAATACCATATCTCCTTGGTACAATCCAAACGCTCGGTGTGCTTACCATTCTGAGAGCCCAGGCCACGATACAAATGATTGTTGGGCTCTGAGAAATAAGATATAGGATCGAATTGAAGCCAAGGAGATTAAGTTTGATGCTCTAGAGAAGCCTAATGACATAACTTCTCCCATGCCCAAGCACAGCCGTGGTGTTAATACCGTTGACACTGATCTATTTATTACCTCTGTTGATGAAGTTTCCACTCCTCTCATGACTGTCAAGAAGAATTTTTTGTTGGCTGGTTTATTTCCAGGCCGTGGTGAAGGTTGACACATGTGTTCATCTCTTCCCTCTGGTTGTTATTTGCTGAAAGTAGGTGTTCAACACCTGATGGACAACCGATAGATTTTGTTTGAAAAGACTTCGATTCTGACTGTTCCATATGAAGATGTTTCTATCATAACAATTTTCGTCAATCCTTCCAAGGTCTCCTCTAAAATAAATGTTAGGATTACACCTTCTCCAAGAATTACTCCGTTGATAATCACTTTTCCTGGTCCTGTACCGTACTCCTCGGACAAAGCTGTCCCTTGGAATTATGGTGCCGACGTTTACTATCATGGCGTCAAACGGGATTTGAAGACTGAAGAGGATGATCCCGATGTCAGTAACATTGTCAGGAACAACAAAGTTACCCTAAGTGGAAGGGTTTTATCTTCCGAGATCTCCCTGAAGACTGTTACTAAGCCTGTTGTTATTCCATCTGTTGTTCCTGCTAGTACTTCAGCTACTACTCCTATCCTTACTCTAGTTGTTACCCCTGCCGATGAGTCATCTAGCACTCGGGGAAAGGAATTTATAGGTGAGCCTGCCCGGACGGAGGTACCTAGAAATGTTGTTGTAGAATCCTTTAAGAAAGAAATGGAGGAAATTTTAAAAATAATCAAGAAGAGCGACTACAATGTGGTCGAGCAGCTGAGGCATACCCCTTCGAAGATATCGACATTGTCTCTGTTGTTATGTTCTGAGGCTCATGCAAAGGCTTTGATTACATTCCTCAAGACTGCGCATGTACCGCAAGAAACCTCTGCCGGCCAATTCAAGGACTGTGTGGCCAGTTTGCCTGCTGACAATGGGTTGGGTTTTTCAGATGCCGATTTGACGCCAAAGGGGAGAAAGCATAATGATTCTCTACATGTCTCGATCGAATGCAGGGGCACTACTATGGCTCATGTGCTGGTGGACACTAGATCATCACTAAATGTTCTGCCTAAGAAGGATCTTGATCGGCTAGATTGTGAAGGCTTGACCTTAAAGCCCAGTAACATTGTGGTGAGGGCTTTTGACGGGTAAAAAAGAATGGTGCACGGGGAAGTGGACATCCCTGTCAAAGTGGGTTCCCAGACCTTTGAATCCACCTTCTATGTGATGGATATCAGGCCATCATACTCTTGTTTGTTGGGTCTCCCTTGGATCCATGAAGCGGGGGCCGTCACTTCTATGCTGCACCAAATGCTGAAGTATCCAGTGAAGGGGAAATTGTCACTGTGCATGGTGAAGAGGAGTATATGGTAAGCCACCTGAACTCTTTCAGGTATGTGGAGATGGACGGTGAATTCATAGAGACTCCTTGTCAAAACTTTGAAGAGGTTCCCTAGATTATGGCGTCAAACGAGACTATCACCAGAACTAAACCTCCTTTGAAGATGGCTTCTCTCAAGGACGCCAGAGCAGTAGTTGAAGAAAGTGGGTGTACCATTTGGGGACAGCTCCCTGATTTTCCTCATAAAACTGACAAATTTGGTTTGGGCTTTACTTTAGGAGCTCAAAGGGATGTTCGACACGCTCCAGCCGGAGGATCTCCCCTACGCATCAGCAAACGTGGGGTTAACACTATTGAAGATAGTGATGAGAATTCTGATATTGACAGCTGAATCTACCCTACTACCAACGGTGGACCTAGTAACTGGACGGCCAGAGATTTCATGCCAATTTCTTTTGTTCAGCAATAATTGTCTTACTTGTTTTTTGAATTTGTAATAAACAATTTAAACTCTATGGCATTGTGTCTTACCCGAGGCACAATGGTTTTACTTGTGAGGGTTATTATATGTCATTTTCATATGTCATCAATAAAACATTGGACGTTCCTTGCATACAAATTTTGCGCTCTCTATTTTTCTTTTCTACTTTTCAATACAGTTATGCTCTTACACACACTCACATATCAAACTGCAGATCCATATGCACTTTGGATCCGATTGATAATAGTTCTGCTAATGCGAGTTATAACTTCGAAAATCCAATCAACCAAGCCGAGGACAAAGGTGAGGAAGATTGTGAGGTTCCTGGAGAGCTTGCTAGACTGCTACAGCAGGAAGAGAGGGCTATACAGCCTCATGAAGAGCTAGTTGAGACGATAAACTTGGGCACAAAGGTAGACAGAAAAAAAGTCAAGATCGGCGCAAGTTTGGAGATAAATGTCAAACAGCAGTTGAAACAGATGTTGCACGACTATGTTGAGATCTTCCCCTGGTCATATGAAGACATGCCTGGTTTAGACACTGATATTGTGGTACATCGTCAGCCGACTAAAGAAGATTGTCCTTTGGTTAAGCAAAAGGTCTGTCGCATGCGCCCTGAAATGTCAGAGAAGATCAAGGCAGAGGTCATGAAACAGTTCAACGCTGGGTTCTTAGCTGTCACCTCCTATTCGCAGTGGGTTACTAACGTTGTTCCGGTACATAAGAAGGACGGTAAGGTTCCGATGTGTATGGACTATAGAGACCTGAACAGGGCAAGCCCCAAGGATGACTTCCCGCTTCCCCACATTGATGTTCTGGTTGACAACACCATACCACACAAGATCTTTTCCTTCATGGACGGTTTCTCTGGATACAACCAGATCAAGATGGCTCCTGAAGACATGGATAAGACAACCTTCATCACACAGTGGAGCACCTTCTGTTACAAGGTGATGCCTTTTGGGTTGAAGAATGTTGGGGAAACTTATCAGCGAGCCATGGTCGCCTTGTTCCACGATATGGTTCACCATGGGATAGAGGTTTATGTTGATGACATGATAGTCAGATCTCAAACCGAGGAAGAACACCTTGATCATCTGCAAAAGTTGTTCGACAGGTTGAAGACATACAAGTTAAGGTTGAATCCGAACAAGTGCACCTTTGGGGTAAGGTCTGGTAAACTTCTGGGGTTCATCATCAGTGACAAAGGTATTTAGGTAGATCCTGCAAAGGTAAAGGCCATACAAGAGATGCTGGCTCCCCGAACAAAGAAAGAAGTTAGAGGTTTCTTGGGACGCCTGAATTATATCTCCAGGTTCATTTCACATCTGACTGCTACTTGTGAGCCAATATTCAAGCTCCTGAAGAAAGATCAAGTGGTAAAGTGGAATTACGAATGCCAGACCTCTTTCGAAAGAATCAAGGAATACCTTCAAGAATTACCAATTCTGATGCCTCCGGTTGAAGGAAGACCTTTGATATTGTACTTAACAGTGCTAGACAATTCAACGGGGTGTGTGCTGGGGCAACATGACGAGTCTGGTCGAAAAGAGCATGCAATATACTACCTTAGAAAAAAGTTTACCGACTGTGAAACTCGATACTCACTGTTCGAGAAAACTTGTTGTGCTTTGGCATAGGCTGCTCGCCGACTAAGACAATATATGTTAACCCACACTACTTTATTGATATCTAAGATGGATCCATTCAAGTTCATCTTCGAGAAGCCCGCCCTCTCCGGTAGAATAGCAAGATGGAAAATGATCTTAACCGAATACGATATCCAATATACAACCCAGAAAGCAATCAAGGGAAGTGTATTAGCTGATCATTTGGCTCATCAGGAAGTGGATGACTACCATCCCATGAATTTTGAGTTCCCAGATGAGAATATTATGCTAGTGACCAATTGTGAAGAACCTGAACCATATGAAGGACCTGAAGAAGGATCCCGATGGACCATGGTTTTTGATGGAGCTTCAAACACACTCGGTAATGGCATTGGTGCTGTAATCATATCTCCTGAGGGCTGTTATACTCCTTTCACCGCCTGACTATGCTTCAACTGTACTAACAACATGGCGGAGTATGAAGCCTGTATCATGGGTCTCAAAGCTGCTATCGACCTTGGGATCAAGTTCTTAAATGTCTTTGGGGATTCAGCCTTGGTGATAAGTCAGATCAAAGGAGAATGGGATACGAAGCACCTGAATCTCATCTAGTATAAAGACCACGTGTTGACATTGCTCCCACACTTTGAGGAGGTAACCTTTGAACATTTCCCACGAGAGGAGAATCAGTTAGCGGACGCGCTAGCTACCATGTCTTCTATGTTCAAAGTTAAGTGGGACACAAAGCTCCCTGAATCGCCATTGAGATGTTGGATTAACCAGCGCACTGCTGTGAGATTGATACTGAAGAGTGTGATACGGTGGCAGAACCGACTGTTAATACTAGTTTTCGTTTTGTATTCGCAAATGTCGCGGTAAGCAAGAGTCACCACCGACTTTTATTTTATCCAACAAAGGAAAAGGAAAAAGAACAGAGAAAACCTTTTTTTGAGATGTTTTTGAGTACGAGGGGTAGATTATAGAAAGGGAAGGTGTTAGCACCCTTTCTATCCATAGTTTTCCATGGGCTCTTAGGTACTTTGCTCATTTTAAAAAATTGCTTGTGTGTGCTTATTTTGAAAAGTTTTACTTCATGATAACCCTTGTATCGGTCCTCAAGAGTGTGACGAAGTTGTTTTGAAAATTGTTTTGAAAAGTGTTTGTGTGAAAAGTTTTGTTTAAGCAGGTACCTAGGAGCTAATCTACCTACTCGAAAAAAGTCTGTTCGTTTTCCTTTAGACAAAACTATCCCATTATTAAGGAATAGGTAGCACCGTCGTTGAAGTTTTAAGAGACGTTCGAAGGGATAAATACGATCACAAAAGCAATGTTAGGAAATTTTAGTAATCATCCTAAAGCCTTAAAGAACTTTTTCTGAGGCAACATCCGAATGGGTCATTTTAGATCTTTTGGGACTAAAGGACAACCACTAACATTCCCTATACTTCATGATCGTTTACCAAAGGCAACCAGAGTGTAGTAAACCCTAGGAGTGAGCATGTGCAAGTGTATTTTTTCAGTTAATTATCTTTGCACAATTAGGGTTTTATACTGTTTTAATTTCAATGTCTTTCCATACAATCCTATACATACATCTACCAGTTTATATTTTGCGGGAATTAAAATGCGAGAAATTAAGGTCCTAGCTATTACAAGGCTTTGGGCAGATACATAATTATTTTGATTGAAAATGAAATGCGGAATTAAAAACCTACTTAAATCTATTACAAACTCGGAGCAGTTACAATAATAATAAAAGGAAAATTAAAAGCGCGCGTGGCGAATTAAATGCGAGAAATAATTGGAAAATCTAAAAATCTAATTTGAGAAAATATTTATGTTATTTTTAAGAAAAAAACTAGGTTATGTACAAAATTAAGCCCTAATTCTAATTATTTTAATTTATAATAAAAAGAGAATTAAATTTCCTAAAGTTAATTAAACTAATTAATTAATAAGATATTTTTTATGAAAAATGGTTTTTGATGTTTTTTATGATTTTTTTTATTAAATAAAAGAATATGATTTTTTATGTTATTTGCAAAAAAGACATGATTAAAAAAAATAATAAGAAAATAATTAAAAATAAAAAAAGAGTGAGATTGGGCCTGCATAAGCCACCCAGTGGGGTGTGTTTCTGATTTTTATCCAGGCCCATTATGGCTGAGCCCAATCTTGCGCATGATTATGTGTTATTGCGCCTGGAGAGTGCATCATGGTCACTCCTTGACACGAACGTTGGATCTATACTGACAATGATCCAGTGGCTGGATCAGTGGTCCGCATGATAGACATCTGGCTTTGGAATGCATGGAATCTGCAACTATATGTTAAGAAAATAAAGAAAATGCTGGGACCTGGGATCAAACCCAGGTCCTCCCACTCTTTCCACGCTTGCCCTGGCCATTTGTGCTAGGCTGCTTAGTTGTAATAATAATAATATTAAATCATAATATGCAAAACAGGGTGAGTAACTGAAGAAAACGCACGTAATTCAAATGGGATGGTGACAAGTCATCATCTTCTTCCCTGTCTGTCGTCTTAGGTACCCAACTTATAGCTACGGACAAAACTCCATGGCTATAAACCTGCAAGCTTCAAAAATTCATATGATGCATGATAAATTAATTCTAACTGTACCAATCAACTCGTCTCGATCTCACGAGTATCATGGCATTATTTTCTTGGTCCAATTTCACCTGTACAGAGAAGCCCCAAAACATATTCTTAAACCCTAACCATGGCAATCATCATTATATGCGTCAAAACATCAATTAAGTCATTCAAACATGTTGAAAATATTTTAATAATCACAAATATATCATTAAAACATGCTTAGGATGCAAGAATTGTCGTAATCGGTTTTGAGAAAAGAGGCAAACCGTGTGAAGCCTAGGGGACGATTATGGGCTTGGGAATGCTTGCAATGAACTATATTAGCTTCAGGAGATGTCCAGGAAGCGATTGGAAACGTTGGAATATCTTGAATCACCCTCTATATGAGAAAACGATCCACCACTTTTTTTGCCAAATTTTGAGTTTTCTTTCTCTGTTTTCACGGCTGCAACCCTTGATCTTTTGCATTGTCTTTGTTCATTATATGTAGTATCATGAATTAGAGTAACAAAAATGACCTGAATCTTTTGGAATTATGGATATTGAATGTGATTTGCTTGCCATATGATATCTTTCCAAAACCATCCAAATCATGTTATTTTTGCCTCAATATGCCTTGATTTGATTTGATCTATTAGGCCAGCTTAATTAGATTTGATTCTCACCAAAATCAGATCAACAAATCAATATTTTATATATTTTGTCATTTATTTGATTTAATGTGATTTTTAATAAATCAAAATCAAAATAAAATAAATAAATAAATAGAGAAAATAATATATGGCTGCTGATTTGGGTCGTGGACCATGTCCTTAACAAGATATAATCCTGAAATGCTAGGCCCATTTTACAAAAAAATACACTTTTTAGCACATTTGACTTTTGGCAATTTTCCAAATATGGTTAACTTTGACAATGCATATCTTTTCCAATTTTAACCCTAGAGAGGTTTTATTGGAATTTTTAGAAAGCTTAGGATGTCCCCTAAACAAAATTTTTTGGTATCATCTAAATTGGGTCTTCCATGTTCATGTAAGAAGCTTTGACCCAAAAGGTGTTTTTGTTGACTTTTCAAAAGGACCTATAATGTAGAAATTCACATCATTTTATGAGTGCATTTTTTTAACTTTAAGGATGAATATGAGTTATAGGAAATTGGATTCCCTTCAAAATGAGTGTTGGATGAGAAATTTCTGATAAAGTATGAGAAAGTTATGCTTCGTCAAAGTTTGGTTGACTTTTCCTAAGAAACCCTAATTTAGCAACTTTTGAGTTTTGATGAATTAGGAGAATTACTTGAGGAATCATGATCAACCTTTGACCAAATGATGGATATCACTTCAAAATGTTGATGTTGACCAAAAATCTTGAAGTTTGACTGTATGTGGGTCATAGTGGACTTTTGACCTAATACAGTCGATTCTCAAGCATCTGAGCAGTTAACTGAGCAAACTTCTTGTGCAAGGTATGAAACTTGACATGTATGATATTGTGAACACATTAAGACCATGGAAAGTATTTGAGGCCTTTGGAGTTCACCCATCTTGATGAACATGGAAACCGTAGTTGGAGGTTCATTGCTTTAGGAGAGAGTTTGTCTGGTCAACTCTTGGGCATCCTTGAGCAAGTTGAGGATCTCCATGAACATATGTTAAGTAAAATGGGAGAGAAAATTTTGGGTACAAAAACTGCCCATGTTCAATCTTCTTACACCTGAGGATGTAGATTGGCTTATCTGCCTTTCGTGATCTGAGGGTGGAAGATGATTGGACACCATAGTGCCTAGAAATTTGCACTCGCATGAAGTGCATGGTGATCGGTCGATAGAATTGGGAATAGGCTTACATATGTCATTTGGAAGGTGTGATCGGTGGATCTGGAACTGACTGTTTAACGCTGGTTCGCGAAATGTCGCGGAAGCAAGAGTCGCCACCGTCTTTTATTTTCTCCAAATGGAAAGGACAAAAGCACAGAAAAATTCCTTATAGAGATTGCTCTCGGTTCGGGAGGTAGATTATAGAAAGGGAAGGTGTTAGCACCCTTTCTATCTATGGTTATCCATGGGCTCTTAGATACTTGCTCATTGTGTTTTCAAAAATGGTTTGTTTGCTTTTAAACTGTGGGTTTTAAAAAGTTTCTTTGAAAATTCCAGTTCGACTCTTGTATCGGTCCTCAAGAGTGTTTGAAAAATTGCTTTCGAAAGCTTTTTGAAAATGTGTCGGTGTGAAAAGTATTTTTGATTTGTTTTGAAATTAGAGCAAGTATCTAGAGTCGTCTACCTACCCTAAGGAATTCGTCTGTGTAAATGTCCTTTAAAGTAGTGCCATCCCACCATTGAGAGGTAGGTAGCACCACCGTTGGAGGTGTTCGGGTCAATTCGAGGTTCGGGACATGGTGATCACCAGAGCAATAGGAAGACACCTTAGAAGCTACCCTCATGCCAGGTTCCCGGATCATGAGGACTTACTAAGACATCCTCTACTCGACGATCACCTTTCGAGGCAAGGCAACAGTGAGGCGTACCCTAGGGGTGGTGTGTGATTCGTGTGTCAGATTCGTTTATTTTTATCTTGTCATGGTATAGGTGATCTACGCGTTTGTTTTTATTTAAGGCCATTCATTCTTGCATGCATTTATTTAACGGTTAAAAAATTGCGAGAAATAAAAGTTCTAAAGCTATTACAAAAGGCGCGGGTCCACATCGCCAAAATTTCCAGAACCCGATTTGACAGAAAATAAATAATTAAAGTAAAGTGCGAAATATAAATGTTACATGGCTTTGGGGGAGGTACATAAATATTAAAAGAAAAAGAAATAACTACGCGAATTGAATTAAAATTAGAAACGAGGGCGTTGGACCCTTTTTAATGAAACTAAATTAAATTGTTAAATTAATTAAATTAAAAGAAAAGGAAATTGTTTTTTGTTTTTTTGTATTTACGAGAATTTAATGAGATTAATTGAAATTAAAATGCTAACCCTAATTCTAGTTGTTTTTTTTAGTTTATTAAGAAAAGATATAAAAATTAACCCTAAGTTAACCTAATTATTTACATGCAATTTTAATTTATAAAAATAATAGGAAATATTTAATTATTATGAAAGAAAAGAAAAAAGGCTAAAAAAATTATTACAAACCCTAGTTCTACCAATTTTAAATTAATTAAGAAAATATTAAGATTTACTCCTAAA
This sequence comes from Vicia faba, assembly GCA_948472305.1. Classification (NCBI taxonomy): domain Eukaryota; kingdom Viridiplantae; phylum Streptophyta; class Magnoliopsida; order Fabales; family Fabaceae; genus Vicia; species Vicia faba. Next base: position 700,314,971 of record OX451739.1, on the reverse strand, counting down.
TTAAAACTAATTAATTAATAAAGGTTTTATTTACAAAAATACTAGTTAAATAAAAATATTATTATTTTTTATCTTTTCTGATTTTTTGGTGTTTTTTATATATTATGAAAATAATAATTTAAAAGAAATTAATTAAAATAAAGAAAAGAAAAATATAAAAAAGGTAAAAGAAACAAACTAGAGGGGGGTGCTGTCCCCAAGTGGAGGGCTTGTCAGCATGGCTGGCCCAAAGTTCTCAAAGCCTTATTTGACTTTTTCACATTCCCATGCACCTGGTTGACTAAGGCCCATGATACGCTGCAAGTTGTGCCCCTTGGATTGACCTCAGCCAGCACGTGGAGGGCCTGGATGTTGAGTGTATGGTGTTCCTTAAGAGAGATGCTGCATAGAAATATTAATGGAAAAACAATATTGAAGGGGTGGGGGACCTGGGATCGAACCCAGGTCCTGAAGGTCATCACACACATGCCTAACCAATCAAGCCAAACGCGCGTCTTGTATATTAAACAACAAACAATGAATATAAAATAAACAATGGTTAGTGGGGCCTCCGCGCGCGAAAATTTGAATCAACCGGTCAGAGCTTGCCACCGAGTCATCATCTTCATCGTTGTGTTTTTCCTGAAAATAGAAAAAAGGTTAGCGGGGGTTTTTAACCCCCCCAAAGTATGCCATATCTGAAAATAGCGAACAGGCCGTCCGACCATATAAATTAGGCGCGAGAGTAGTTTCCAAATCGTCCAAGCCTGCTGGTTTCATTCATGGCATTATGGTGTGCTAATTTTACCATATCCAAAAACCCCTAATTCGAAAACTGAAAAAACCTAATATCCAACAATGGTGAAATCGCGTATGGGTGATAAAAATGCAATCAAATTACACAGTTAGCATCAGAATCCATCAATTAGTCAGAATCCATAAGAAAAATGCAATGAATGTGCTTAAAAATCAAAATACTATTATGCATATTATGTGAAAAAATTTGACTTCTGTATACCAATTCAAAGGGCTATGCGTATGGAAAGCTATCCAGTTAGACTCAGTGATGTCCTAGGAAGGTAATGGGATGAATTTCTTGGCTTGAATCGACCTAGAAGATGGTTTTCAGATTTGAGTTTTTCTTGAAAAATTCCAAGTTTGTTTTTTGGTATAGGGCGCAGCTTCAGTCCATTGGCATTAGGGTTGCGTTTTGTATTTATGTACAACCAAAAACCTTGGCATTCATGACTTTCAAGATTTGATTTTCAAAGATCTTTTCAAATATTTTTTCATGCTATTTTGGCTTCAATCATATCCAATCACTTCAATTCCTTCCATATTTGATTGTCCACGAAATATTGATCCTATTTTATACACAAAAAGATTCAAAACATTAGGCTTGGTATTTTTCATGTATTTTATTTAATTAAATGAATTATTAATAATAAAAAATCCAAATAAATAAATAAAAAATGATAAAAACTTCCCTTTGGGCCAAATGGTCGTGCACATGCCTTGGATGATGAATTGTGGAAGAAAAAGAGGCCCATTAGCAATTTTAGGTCATTTGAATCAATGTTGACTTTTCAAAATATCCAAAAATTTCCCAAATTCCACAAGGCATAACTTGCTCAATTTTTAAGCTTTGCTCATGTTCTTGGACATTTTGGAAAGTTCTTTGAGTCCTCTAACCAATGCCTTTGGTCCCATGTCATTTTGATTTACCAATCTCAAGTTATGGCCTTTGACTTAAAGTCCCTTTTTGTTGACTTTTGAAAATGACCTATAATGTTGAAATTGATAACTTTTTGTGAGAGCATTTCTTGGACTTGAAGTATGAATAGGAGTTGTAGTAAATGTCTTTCTCTTCAAAATGAGCTTTGGATGGAATTTTTTTGATAATCCATGTGGAAGTTATGCCCTGGTCAATTTACAGTTGACTTTTTCAACTGTCCAAATATGGAAACTTTTGCATCTTGATGATTTTTGAGCCAAGCTTTGAGAATCATGATCAAGAATTGATCAAATGATGTTTGTGGCTTCAAAATGAGATATTGACCAAAAATTTGAACTTTTGATTGTCAAATGACCATTTTGCCCCTACAGTTGACTGTAGTGCAATTAGGGTTTTGACTGTGCAATTTTGTGCTGTAAGTCTTGAAACTTTGTATGAGGATGCTTGACCATGTTTATAGGCATGTGGGGCTTTATTTGACCCTTGGAAACTTCATTTACTTTATCAGAACCAAAACCCTAATTTTGACTGTTAGGAGGCCCTTGAACTGTTCAACCCTTGGGGAATTTTGAAGCATGCTTTTGACAAATCTTGAAGAATATGGGAGGGCAAATTTTGGGGTACAACAGTTGCCCCTGTTCAATATTCTTAGACCTGAGGATGCAGATTGGCTGACGTGCCTTTTGTAATCCGAAGGTGGAAGATGATTGAACACTAGAGTGCCCAGAAATTTGCGCTCACATAGTAGCAGTATGATGATGGGAATGGGCTTATAGATGCCATTTGGAGATTGATGGATAGGATGATGGGCTTATAGATGCCATGCTAAGAGATGATGGATGGCGGATGGGCTTATAGATGCCATCTGGATGTTGATCGCGTAAGAGCTTCTTTAGCGAGAACTTGCATACCTGCAAAAAAGAAAAATGAATACCTGACCTGTTTCGGGGGTTGGTCTTCAAATTCTTTGTGTAGATGTGTCCTGACTGGTTACAGGAGCTGGATCTGGAGCTTCAAATGGTGATGAATGAACCAGGGATGGTTACTACCTCAACAGGAACGGTGAGAGAACCTTGGATAACTTCAACTTCAACAACAATCGTTGAGCGAAATCTGGGATTACCACCTCCGCAGTATCGGGGAGAGAACCATAGGCGATTACCACCTCAACAGCAAACATTGAGAGAACCTTGGATAACTTCAACTTCAACAGCAATCGTTGAGCGAGATCTGGGATTACCACCTCCGCAGTATCGGGGAGAGAACCATAGGCGATTACCACCTCAACAGCAAACATTGAGAGAACCTTGGATAACTTCAACTTCAACAGCAATCGTTGAGCGAAATCTGGGATTACCACCTCCGCAGTATCGGGGAGAGAACCATAGGCGATTACCACCTCAACAACAAATATTGAGAGAACCTTGGATGGAATTATCATCTCCGCAGTATCGGGGAGAGAACCATAGGCAATTACAACCTCAATAGCAATCATTGAGAAAACCTTGGATGGAATTATCATCTCCGCAGTATCGGGGAGAGAACCATAGGTGATTACAACCTCAATAGCGATCATTGAGAAAACCTTGGATGGAATTATCATCTCCGCAGTATCGGGGAGAGAACCATAGGCGATTACAACCTCAATTGCAATCATTGAGAAAACCTTGGATAACTTCTACTGAGTCTTCATCAGGAAATTCTGTTTGGGGTCGATTTAACTAGACTAGAGAAGGCCTTGGACTGGATAAGAAACAGAGAATCTTAGGGTCGATTAACTGAACCGGTCTAGGTCTTGGAATGTCTTCAACTGGGTTTTTATCAGAAAAATCTGTTTGGGGTCGATTTAACTGGACCAGAGAAGGCCTTTGACTGGATAAGAAATCATTGGAGTCGATTTAACTGAACCGGTCTAGGTCTTGAAATATGATTGAGAATTTAACTGAATCTTTCCTGAAAGGTAAAGGTCAGTCATATGCGATGCATGATATGGATCAAGCAATGATGTTCTCAACATAAATAAGATTTGTAAGATATGATGCGTCTATGCATGCTATAATGATGTATGGAAATGCGATGTTTATGAATGTATTTTTTTCGTCTTAGGAAAATAAATCCTTGACGGGTTCCGGGAAGTCACTCCTGGGCTGATGTCGAAGAATAGATTTTGCTTCCGCTGGGGATGATAGTTGCAAGAATACCGGTAGGAGAAGATAACTCCGTTGGGGAATAAACTTGGCGAATGGAAGATTCTGCGGGGAGAAAAATACTCTAGCGACCTTGCTGGGGAGCAATACTCTGTGGGGAGAGAGATACTTTGCTGGAATGTTGATAACAACTTGCTGGGGATACCCTTGTTGTGTTGGAAGTGTTGATAGACTTCGCTGGGGATAAGAAGACTCCGTCGAGGACGCTCTTTCTGTGGCTTTTGGCTGAGGATAACCCAGTTATATCCTGGTAGGGAAATAACTCTTTGAATAAAGTCGGACGACGCGTTCGTGCTCTGCGGGGATAAGCTTCCAGAATCTACTGGGGATAAGCTTACTGCTTGGGGAGATGGATTCCAACTTTCCTGGGGAACTAGATTGGACTTTCTTGGGGAAGTTTTGAGTTGTATCGAGGAAGTGACTCCATTGAATGCTGGTATACCGCCGGGGAACAATCTTTAGACCAAGACTGTCGGGGATGCCTGTTAAGAATGTATATATACTGCTGGGGAACTTTGAGGTCTGCTGGAGGATACCCAACTTCCTTAAGGTTTGATAGTAGTTTTGCTTGAGGAGAGTATACTGTCTTGCTGGCTCACTCTCTGGGGAATTAGGATATCTGATTATGTTCTTCGGCTGATCTTACCTTGATACCTTGGAGGACAGAACAATTAGATTACTTAGACAACTCTTTTATTGCCCCTGTTTCTAATGTTATCTGTAATTAATCCTTTGTTTTATATGCAAATATTTATGAGTTAGCAAATTATTGTCAATGCATATATCACAAATTGAACCTTGGACGTTTTTCGCAAAACAAAACAGAAAAAGGAAAAACAATTGGCAATTTTAACTGAAAAGTGTATTTGTATTGATATTTGAATGGCCTGAAAATAGGCGTTTTGTGTACAAGAGGCTGACGTCCTAGTAAGAGAACGCCGCCGAACAAAAGAGTTTATACAAATTTTGTACAGGAAAAAAAATAAAACAGCTGTGTGAAATGAATGATCCCACTGGGTTTCAACTCTGCTATTGCCTTTTATAACTCCGAGCGTCTCATCACTTGATGACCTTGGTTGAAGATGAAGCTGACTGATCAATGTCGTCTGAACTTGATGCCGATACTGGATTCTGGATGCAAAGTGATCCAATGAGACATAGTATTACGCTTTATCCCTAACTTTTGCCTGGACTTCCCTTTCGGGTTTTCAGTCCACCGGGATACTCATTTTTGCCCAAGCCGCCTTTTCAGGTTTTCGACTTGCCGGGTGTACAGATTTTTTCATTTCATCCCTTCATTTTGCCCGAACCCTTTTGGTTCGCCGGGAAGCCCTAATTTTTGCCTAGGCATGTCAGCCTAGCGGGTCATTTTTCATGCGTAGTATCTTTTTACTATGTCTGCATTGGCGGGGTGAGGAAGGTCATCACCATCCATGTTGGTTAGAATCATGGCTCCTCCTAAGAACACATGTTTAACCACAAATGGCCCTTCGTACGTAGGGGTCCATTTGCCCCTTGGATCACTCTGAGGCAGGATGATTCGCTTGATTACCAGATCCCGAACTTGATATTCCTGTGGTCTGACCTTTTTGTTAAATGCCCTGATCATCCGTTTCTGATACGTCTGACCATGACAGATGGCAGCAAGTCTCTTTTCATCAATTAAGTTTAGCTGATCAAGTCGTGTCTGGATCCAATCGTCTTCATTCAGATTTGCATCCTTCATTATCCGGAGAGAGGGTATTTGCACTTCGATCGGTAAGACTGCCTCCATACCATAAACCAAAGAGAAAGGAGTTGCCCCGGTTGACGTCCTAGCTGAGGTACGGTACCCATGTAGAGCGAACGGTAACATCTCGTGCCAATCTTTGTAAGTCACTGTCATCTTCTGCACGATTTTCTTGATATTTTTATTTGCTGCTTCTACAGCCCCATTCATCTTCGGTCTGTAAGGAGAAGAATTGTGGTGCTGTATTTTGAACTGCTCGCAGAGCTCAGTGATCATCTTATTATTCAGATTGGTACCGTTGTCTGTAATGATCCTCTCTGGGACGCTGTACCGACAGATCAGATTATGCCGAATGAACCGTGCCACAACAGTCTTGGTTACCGTAGCGTATGAAGCTGCTTCAACCCACTTTGTAAAATAATCAATCGCTACCAGGATGAAACGATTCCCGTTAGATGCTGTAGGTTTAATCTCACCGATCATGTCTATGCCCTACATTGCAAACAGCCAAGGCGCAGTCAGAACATTCAGAGGAGCTGGAGGAACATGCACTTTGTCTGCATAAATCTGGCACTTATGGCATGTTCTGGAATGTTGGTAGCAGTCAGCTTCCATTGTGGACCAGTAATATCCTGCCCGAAGGATCTTCTTTGCCATTGTATGGCCACTGGAATGTGTACCAAAGGTCCCTTCATGCAGCTCTTCCATGATCCTTTCTGCTTCAGTCTTATCCACACAACGCAGTAAGGTTGAATCATGGTTTCGCTTGTATAAGATGTCGTTGCTAAGGAAGAACTTTACTGCGAACCTTCTCAAGAACTTCTTATCATTGACAGAGGCACCCTCAGGGTATTCCTGAGCTTCCAGATATCTCTTCACCTCATGGTACCAAGGCTTCTCAGTTACCAACTCAGTCTCGAGATCACAACAGTATGCCGGTTCGTCCAGTTTCCAGATGATGATCCGGGGAGCCTCATTATCCCATTTGACTTTGAACATAGAAGACATTGTAGCTAACGCGTCCGCTAACTGATTCTCTTCTCTTGGAAAGTGTTCAAAGGTTATCTTCGTGAAGTGGGGGATCAAGGTCAACACACATTCTCTGTAAGGGATAAGATTCGGATGTTTCGTATCCCACTCTCCTTTGATCTGATTGATCACGAGAGCGGAATCTCCGAAGACACTCAGAAACTTGATCCTTAGGTCGATCGCAGCTTGAAGACCCATGATGCACGCCTCATACTCCGCCATATTGTTGGTACAGTTGAAACATAGTCGGGCAGTGAGCGGAGTATGACTGCCTTGAGGTGATATGATTACAGCGCCGATACTGTTACCCAAAGCATTGGAGGCTCCGTCAAAGTGCATAGACCATCGGGATCCTTCCTCAGGTCCTTCATCCGGTCCAGGTACCTCACAATCAGTCACAATCATGATGCTTTCATCCGGAAACTCGAAGTTCATTGACTGATAGTCATCTACGGCATGATGTGCCAAGTGGTCTGCCAATACACTTCCCTTGATGGCTTTCTGGGTTGTATACTGAATGTCGTATTCCGTCAAGATCATTTGCCATCTTGCAATTCTCCCAGACAGAGCAGGCTTTTCGAATATGTACTTTATAGGATCCATCTTTGAGATCAACAAGGTAGTGTGAGTCAGCATATACTGTCTCAGCCGGCGAGCAGCCCATACCAAAGCGCAGCAAGTTTTCTCGAGCAGTGAGTATCGGGTCTCACAGTCAGTAAACTTTTTGCTAAGGTAATAAATGGCATGCTCTTTTCGGCCAGACTCGTCATGCTGCCCCAGCACACACCCCATTGAGTTGTCAAGCACTGTTAGATATAGTATCAGAGGTCTCCCTTCAACCGGTGGCATAAGGATGGGTGGTTCTTGGAGATACTCTTTGATTCTGTCAAAAGCAGCCTGACATTCATCGTTCCAACGTACTACCTGATTTTTCTTCAGCAGCTTGAAGATTGGCTCACAGGTAGCGGTTAGATGCGAGATGAACCGAGCAATGTAATTCAGGCGTCCTAAAAAGCCTCTGACCTCTTTCTCTGTCTTAGGAACTGGCATCTCTTGAATAGCTTTAACCTTAGCAGGGTCCACTTGAATACCCTTATCACTTACAACGAAGCCCAACAACTTTCCAGATCTTACCACGAAGGTGCACTTGTTCGGGTTCAACCTCAGCTTGTATAGTTTCAACCGGTCAAACAATTTCTGCAGATGATCTAGGTGCTCTTCCTCAGTCTGGGACCTTGCGATCATGTCGTCCACATATACTTCTATCTCATGATGGATCATGTCATGAAATAAAGCAACCATGGCACGTTGGTAGGTTGCCCCAGCGTTCTTCAGTCCAAAAGGCATGACCTTGTAGCAGAAAGTGCCCCACTGAGTAACAAATGTAGTTTTTTCCATGTCTTCAGGTGCCATCTTGATCTGATTGTAACCTGAAAAGCCATCCATGAAAGAGAACACCTTATGCTGAGCAGTATTATCCACAAGGACATTAATGTGAGGTAGAGGGAAGTCATCCTTGGGGCTGGCCCTGTTCAGATCCCTGTAGTCGACACACATTCTGACCTTACCGTCCTTCTTTGGTACCGGCACCACATTAGCAACCCACTGAGGGTAAGAAGTCACTGCGAGGAACCCAGCATCAAACAGTTTCATGACTTCGGCTTTAATCTTCTCAGACATTTCTGGACGCATACGGCGGACCTTTTGCTTAACCGGAGGGCAGTCTTCCTTAGTTGGCAAGTGATGGACCACAATATCGGTATCCAACCCGGGCATGTCTTCGTAGGACCAAGCAAATATCTCCACATAATCATGTAGCATCTTAGTCAACCGTTGCTTCACGCTGAGCTCTAGGTTGGCACCAATCTTTACCTCTTTCCTGTCCGCCTCAGTACCCAAGTTTATTGTTTCCACTGGCTCTTCATGTTGTTGAATTGCCCTCTCTTCCTGAAGTAACAGTCTTGCAAGCTCGCCAGGCACTTCGCAATCATCTTCACCTTCGTCTTCGGCTAAGTTGATCGGATTTTCAAAGTTATAACTGGCAGTAGCATAGTCGTTACCAGTGAGATCCAGAGTGGACTGAAACCTGTAGGAGTGAGTGTGTGTAAATACAGCTGTTTTGAAATATGTATGAAGGAAGAAAGACAGAAAAGGAGCATAAGATTTGAAATGCGAGAAAACGTCCAAGATTTTCATTTATGATATATGAAATGACAACTTATATGCCCTCACAAATGAAACCACGGTGCCCCGGGTAAGACACCGGGCCATAAAGTTCAATTTATTGTTTATTACAAATAACAAAACAAAGAAGTTTATTACTGCGTAACAAAAGTAACAGGAGTATGGTCTTTGGCAATCCAATTGGTCAATCCACCTTCGGTCGTTGGGTAGATCCAACTATTGATTTCTGCTTCATCCAATTCATTGTCCTCCCCAACAGCATTCACTCCTGGATTTGTAATGAGCACAGGAGGTCCTCTGGTCTTCGCCTTCCGCATAGCTTTCTGACCCTCTGCAGTAAAACCCAGTCTAAATTTGTCAGTTTTCTGTGTAAAGTCGGGAAGCCTGCCCCAGTTAGCACAGTCACCTTTCTGAACCACAGCCCGGGCATCCTTCAGGGAAGCCATCTTCAAAGGAACCTTCTCTTCGACTGCTGTTTCTGCTGCTGCTGAAATTGGAAGCACCTCCTCGAAATGCTGAAAGGGGGTTTCAATAAACTCCCCGTCCATCTCAATGTATCTGAAAGAATTCAAATGGCTCACCATATACTCCTCCTCTCCCTGCACAGTGACGATCTTCCCTCTGACGGGGTACTTCAGCTTCTGGTGCAAGGTAGAGGTCACTGCCCCAGCTTTATGGATCCAAGGTCGACCCAGTAGACAAGAGTACGATGGACGGATATCCATCACATAAAAAGTAGAGTCAAACACCTGAGAGCCCACACGAATAGGGATGTCAACCTCTCCATGAACCATCCTTTTTGAACCGTCAAAGGCCCTGACGATGATATTGCTGGGTTTTAATTCCAGGCCTTCACAATCCAGACGGTCTAAAACCTTCTTTGGTAGAACATTCAAGGAAGAACCAGTGTCCACCAACACATGCGCCAGAGTAGTGCCCCTGCATTCAATAGAGACATGCAGGGCGTCATTGTGGTCTCTTCCCTTCGTAGTCAGGTCAGCATCTGAGAAACCCAAGCCATTGTCCGCTGTCAGATTTGCTACGCAATCAGTGAACTGGACTGCAGATGTCTCCTGTGGCACATGGGCCGTCTTGAGAAATGAGATTAAGGCCTTAGCATGGGCCTCAGAGCATAGCAATAAGGAGAGCATGGAGATTTTGGAGGGCGTATGCCCCAGCTGTTCCACAACATTAAAGTCACTCTTTTTTATTATCTTCAGGATCTCCTCCATTTCTTGTTGGGAGGCCTCAGCATTTATAGGTATCGGTGCCTCCATTCGGGCAGGCTCATCTTCAATTCCTTTGCCCCGAGCATTGGATGACTCGGCAGCAGGGGAAACTACTTGGTCAGTAACAGGAACAGGTACACTTGTAGGTGTTATAAGGAGGGGTCTTCGAGTAGCGGACGGTGCAATGTCAGGCGAGAAGAGCCTGCCACTGCGGGTAAACTTGGTTGGGCCAGTGATATCACAGATACTGGCGCCAGTGTTGAATTCTTGTTTGATTCCATTCACATATACGTCTGCCCCATAATGCCAGGGGACAGCTTTATCAGATACGTAGGGAAGAGGCCCCGGAACAGTGATAACAACAGGTGCGACAGTCATGATTTGGACAGGCTTCTTCGGGAGAGCCTTGATTGGATTATTGAAGATAGTAACCACAGAAACCTCTTCCACTGGAACCAACTGAACAGCAGACTTCTTAAACAGAATCTCCTTGCTATCCATTAGGCTTTGGACGCCTAACTTCAGCAAAGGACAACCGGATAGGGAAACAGCACAGAACAGGCAACCCTCACTGCAACCCGGAAATAAACCGGTCAGCAGTAGGTTCTTCTTGACAGTCATTAAGGGAGTGGCTAGATCATCCACAGAAACAGCGTACACCTCTTCATCAACAGCATTTACCCCATGCTGAGGCATAGGAGCAGTCACCACATTCAGCCTCTAAAGCGCTTCGAACTGTATCTCTTTCGCGTCAATAAGGTCTTGCACCTTATTCCTTAATGCCCAACAGTCATCAGTGGAATGCCCCGGGCTATCAGAATGGTACGCACAGCGGGCATTCGGGTTGTACTTGGGGGAAGCAGTGTTTACACCCTTGGGTGCCTCTCTAACAGTCACTAGATTGGTGGATAGCAACTGTGGCAAGATCTGCGATAAGGTCATGCTCAAACGGGTAAACTCTCTCTGGGGTCTTTCAGCCCTTTGAGGATTGGTTGGCCGAGGAGCGGCAGCAGGCTTGGAAATCATTACCGCACTGACAGATTGGCGGCGCTCAGATTTCTCTGGTCTCCGGGAGCTATATACAACACTAGCCTCCTTTTTGAAGGGTTTCTTCTCAGAACTAGACGATGCACCCTTCGGAATCTTTCCAGACTTCAACCCAGCCTCAATTCTCTCTCCAGTCAGAATCAGATCAGTGAACCCTGCAGACGAATTCCCGATAAGATGGTTGAAAAATGGCCCAGATAGGGTCCCCAAGAACATGTCTACCAACTCCCGATCAGTCAACGGAGGCTGCACCCTGCCAGCCAGATCCCTCCACTTCTGAGCGTACTCCTTAAAACCTTCACTTGATCCTAATGACATACCCTGGAGTTGGGTACGTGTAGGGGCAAGGTCGGCATTATATTGATACTGCTTATAGAAAGCAGTAGCCAACTCCTCCCAGTTACGAACCTTGGTCCCATCCAGCTGATAGAACCATTCGAGATGAGTCCCTGAAAGACTCTCCTGGAAGAAGTGGATCCACAAATTCTTATCCACTGAGTACGGTTGAATCTTCCGCACATAAGACCTGAGGTGTAGCTTAGGACAAGACGCCCCGTCGTACTTAGTGAAAGACGGTGCTTTGAATTTACGAGGAATGACCACACCGGTAGACAAACCCAAGTCTCCAAAATCCAGCCCAGGTACCTGTTGTATCTCCATAGCATTCAGCCTGTCTTCCAACTGCTTGTATCTGTCCTCTACAGGAGGATACTGCTCTTCATCAAAATCAGTCTCGTTGTCAGAGACTACCAGACTAGGACCTTTTACCGCTTGAGGAGTACCCTTGCCAATCGAAGAACTAGCCTCTTCGTTTTGCAGAGTATTGCCAAACCTTCGGCCCGAGCTGAACAGAACAGTTCTTCTCTTCTTCTTCTTCTCCTTCTTCAGGAGCAGAGCCTTCAACTCTCCTTAGCCCTGAGCCAAACCCATGATTAGTTCCTGAAATTGCGCATTCTGCGCCTGAAGAGCCTTGATGGACATCTCAGTTGATGATGAGTCAGGATTCATGATGCTGAAATAAACAGCGAAGAACTGTAAGCAACCTGAAAAGAGGAAAACCTGCTATGCACATGATGAATGATATGTGTTTATGCAATGCATTCAAGGGTTCGAAAGTTCAAATTTGTTGTAGACAAAAAGGAACACACGTTATCATTAAGGAAATAATTGTTCAGTACATCAAAGCCTCATGGGCAAAATAATACAAAGCAAATCAATCCCAAAAGGCACTTCGCATCCTCTTTGGAGCTATGTAGGTGTTGAGATTCCTCTCCTCATGCAACAGGCGGGTGAGCTCCAAGACCTTCTTTTCACTAGCATGTAGACTGGTCTCAAGAGAATTCCGTTCTTCCTTAAGCTGGATCCAGCTCTTCTGCATCTCTTCCCAGGATGTGGGCATATCAGGGTGCTGAATAGTGTAGGACACTTCCCCTTCCAAGACTGGCTCTTTGATCACAGGGAGCATATGAGGATAAGGCATCACTAACTTCTGGGAGCGGGCGCGTACCCACTTGAGATAAGGTTCCAACGGGATGGAGTTCCTGTGCCCCAGTGTCTTACTGTCTATCCTACTTGGCATCCTCCAGGCTCTGATAAATCTCTGGCGAAGTCCTTGAGTATCATTGTCGAAGTCAAAAACTATGTCAGGAATTAACATGTCATGAGGACCATCCCTCCGAGCATAGCCAAACTGTCTCCGAGCCAGGCATGGGTTGTAAGTAATACCTCCTCTGATTCCAAGTAAAGGAACATTAGGGTACTCTCCGCAACGATCAATGATAGTGACATCCTCTCTGGACCTAGGGCACCAATGTATATCCGCATGTGTAAGAGTCATCAACCGTTGTGACCATCTCAAACCCCGCTCGTTCTTCAAAACTGATTGTGGAAGGTGCGAAATAAACCACCTTCCCAGGAGAGGAGTGCAACACATAAGGACACCTCTTTTTCTCATGGTTCGAGTGTAACATGAGTGAAGGATGTCCCCCAACAACGTAGGTATAGGATTCCTGGACATAAAGATCTGGACAACACTGATATCAATAAGCTGATCTGGGTTAGGGAACAACACCAAACCATAGACAAGGAGGGCCACAACTTCTTCAAAAGCTTGTAAGTCAAGGGAGTTCCAACATTCATGGGCCTTTTCAAACAGAAACCTGGCTAAGAACCCTTTGATACCACTTCTAACTTCCCAATGTCCCTTGAGGTCAGATGACTGTAGGTGCAAGGCTTTAGCAATCTCTTCAAGTTTGGGTTCCTTTTCTGTACCGTTGTAGGGTAGTTGATCAAGGATAGGGATCTTCAGGATCCGGGAGAACTCCTCCAATGTAGGTACCAGCTGATAGTCCAAGAAGGTGAAACAGTGATGCAGAGGGTCAAAGATTTGGAACATGACCTTGATCATATCTTCCTCAATGTTGGTATTAACCAAGCTGATGAGACTTCCATGTCTTTCACTGAATGAAGAGCTCTCGGGAATCCTGGATATAAGTTCCTTAAGCTGAGGAGGGATCCTTACAAGGCTGACTTGAATTGTCTTTCTGCGAACAGTTTCCATGTCCTACAAAACAAGAACAAATATGAAAATTCGAACCCCTGAAATGGTTAGTCAATGCATATGATGTTGGATGATGTCATGATGCTATGATTAAACACACCACAGATATTTACAAAGACAAACATGTAAGGCACACAAGACAAGCCCTTAAGGTTTAAGGCCATCATGGGGTCTGGGTATTACCCTCTTGAAGTTGGTGGGCTCAACCTGTCCTATCAGAAGTAACCGGGTTCTAAGGATCCCAATATCACGGGATTGCTTTCATTGTTCATCGTTTCGATTTAGCCACTGAACTGGAGACCGAAATATTCCAGGAAAGCAACCCTCAATTGAGTGTAGTATCGAGTATCAACCAACCTCGGACTGCACCAAAGTCAGTTATCCCACTACCCTAAAGAGGCCAAGATAGTTCAATTAAGGTTCCTAAGGTCTGTTGATGCTTCACGACACCACGCGGAGGCCCTGTACTCTCCTTGACTGAACTCAAGGGTTACCGGTACACACCCAAGTGCCACATCAACGTAGCAGACTGTTTCAACCATGTCGGTATACCCCGCACAGTTCCCTCACAGCCTTGTTGCTACTTTCTAAGAAGGTATCCCCCAGATCCGGGTTAGGATCTATAAAACTCCCAAGACAGTCCCACAATTTAAAGCAAACAAGGAAAGCAATTGAAAACACAGTTATGAACTAACCCTAAGGTACACCTCACTTTAAGTTAATTCCCCAGCAGAGTCGCCAGTTCTGTGATCGGTGGATCTGGAACTGACTGTTTAACGCTGGTTCGCGAAATGTCGCGGAAGCAAGAGTCGCCACCGTCTTTTATTTTCTCCAAATGGAAAGGACAAAAGCACAGAAAAATTTCTTATAGAGATTGCTCTCGGTTCGGGAGGTAGATTATAGAAAGGGAAGGTGTTAGCACCCTTTCTATCCATGGTTATCCATGGGCTCTTAGATACTTGCTCATTGTGTTTTCAAAAATGGTTTGTTTGCTTTTCAACTGTGGGTTTTAAAAAGTTTCTTTGAAAATTCCAGTTCGACTCTTGTATCGGTCCTCAAGAGTGTTTGAAAAATTGCTTTCGAAAGCTTTTTGAAAATGTGTCGGTGTGAAAAGTATTTTTGATTTGTTTTGAAATTAGAGCAAGTATCTAGAGTCGTCTACCTACCCTAAGGAATTCGTCTGTGTAAATGTCCTTTAAAGTAGTGCCATCCCACCATTGAGAGGTAGGTAGCACCACCGTTGGAGGTGTTCGGGTCAATTCGAGGTTCAGGACATGGTGATCACCAGAGCAATAGGAAGACACCTTAGAAGCTACCCTCATGCCAGGTTCCCGAATCATGAGGACTTACTAAGACATCCTCTACTCGACGATCACCTTTCGAGGCAAGGCAACAGTGAGGCGTACCCTAGGGGTGGTGTGTGATTCGTGTGTCAGATTCGTTTATTTTTATCTTGTCATGGTATAGGTGATCTACGCATTTGTTTTTATTTAAGGCCATTCATTCTTGCATGCATTTATTTAACGGTTAAAAAATTGCGAGAAATAAAAGTTCTAAAGCTATTACAAAAGGCGCGGGTCCACATCGCCAAAATTTCCAGAACCCGATTTGACAGAAAATAAATAATTAAAGTAAAGTGCGAAATATAAATGTTACATGGCTTTGGGGGAGGTACATAAATATTAAAAGAAAAAGAAATAACTACGCGAATTGAATTAAAATTAGAAACGAGGGCGTTGGACCCTTTTTAATGAAACTAAATTAAATTGTTAAATTAATTAAATTAAAAGAAAAGGAAATTGTTTTTTTGTTTTTTTGTATTTACGAGAATTTAATGAGATTAATTGAAATTAAAATGCTAACCCTAATTCTAGTTGTTTTTTTTAGTTTATTAAGAAAAGATATAAAAATTAACCCTAAGTTAACCTAATTATTTACATGCAATTTTAATTTATAAAAATAATAGGAAATATTTAATTATTATGAAAGAAAAGAAAAAAGGCTAAAAAAATTATTACAAACCCTAGTTCTACCAATTTTAAATTAATTAAGAAAATATTAAGATTTACTCCTAAATTAAAACTAATTAATTAATAAAGGTTTTATTTACAAAAATACTAGTTAAATAAAAATATTATTATTTTTTATCTTTTCTGATTTTTTGGTGTTTTTTATATATTATGAAAATAATAATTTAAAAGAAATTAATTAAAATAAAGAAAAGAAAAATATAAAAAAGGTAAAAGAAACAAACTAGAGGGGGGTGCTGTCCCCAAGTGGAGGGCTTGTCAGCATGGCTGGCCCAAAGTTCTCAAAGCCTTATTTGACTTTTTCACATTCCCATGCACCTGGTTGACTAAGGCCCATGATACGCTGCAAGTTGTGCCCCTTGGATTGACCTCAGCCAGCACGTGGAGGGCCTGGATGTTGAGTGTATGGTGTTCCTTAAGAGAGATGCTGCATAGAAATATTAATGGAAAAACAATATTGAAGGGGTGGGGGACCTGGGATCGAACCCAGGTCCTGAAGGTCATCACACACATGCCTAACCAATCAAGCCAAACGCGCGTCTTGTATATTAAACAACAAACAATGAATATAAAATAAACAATGGTTAGTGGGGCCTCCGCGCGCGAAAATTTGAATCAACCGGTCAGAGCTTGCCACCGAGTCATCATCTTCATCGTTGTGTTTTTCCTGAAAATAGAAAAAAGGTTAGCGGGGGTTTTTAACCCCCCCAAAGTATGCCATATCTGAAAATAGCGAACAGGCCGTCCGACCATATAAATTAGGCGCGAGAGTAGTTTCCAAATCGTCCAAGCCTGCTGGTTTCATTCATGGCATTATGGTGTGCTAATTTTACCATATCCAAAAACCCCTAATTCGAAAACTGAAAAAACCTAATATCCAACAATGGTGAAATCGCGTATGGGTGATAAAAATGCAATCAAATTACACAGTTAGCATCAGAATCCATCAATTAGTCAGAATCCATAAGAAAAATGCAATGAATGTGCTTAAAAATCAAAATACTATTATGCATATTATGTGAAAAAATTTGACTTCTGTATACCAATTCAAAGGGCTATGCGTATGGAAAGCTATCCAGTTAGACTCAGTGATGTCCTAGGAAGGTAATGGGATGAATTTCTTGGCTTGAATCGACCTAGAAGATGGTTTTCAGATTTGAGTTTTTCTTGAAAAATTCCAAGTTTGTTTTTTGGTATAGGGCGCAACTTCAGTCCATTGGCATTAGGGTTGCGTTTTGTATTTATGTATGAATGATTTAGGTCAAAGAAAACAACCAAAAACCTTGGCATTCATGACTTTCAAGATTTGATTTTCAAAGATCTTTTCAAATATTTTTTCATGCTATTTTGGCTTCAATCATATCCAATCACTTCAATTCCTTCCATATTTGATTGTCCACGAAATATTGATCCTATTTTATACACAAAAAGATTCAAAACATTAGGCTTGGTATTTTTCATGTATTTTATTTAATTAAATGAATTATTAATAATAAAAAATCCAAATAAATAAATAAAAAATGATAAAAACTTCCCTTTGGGCCAAATGGTCGTGCACATGCCTTGGATGATGAATTGTGGAAGAAAAAGAGGCCCATTAGCAATTTTAGGTCATTTGAATCAATGTTGACTTTTCAAAATATCCAAAAATTTCCCAACTTCCACAAGGCATAACTTGCTCAATTTTTAAGCTTTACTCATGTTCTTGGACATTTTGGAAAGGACTTTGAGTCCTCTAACCAATGCCTTTGGTCCCATGTCATTTTGATTTACCAATCTCAAGTTATGGCCTTTGACTTAAAGTCCCTTTTTGTTGACTTTTGAAAATGACCTATAATGTTGAAATTGATAACTTTTTGTGAGAGCATTTCTTGGACTTGAAGTATGAAGAGGAGTTGTAGTAAATGTCTTTCTCTTCAAAATGAGCTTTTGATGGAATTTTTCTGATAATCCATGTGAAAGTTATGCCCTGGTCAATTTACAGTTGACTTTTTCAACTGTCCAAATAAGGAAACTTTTGCATCTTGATGATTTTTGAGCCAAGCTTTGAGAATCATGATCAAGCATTGATCAAATGATGTTTGTGGCTTCAAAATGAGATATTGACCAAAAATTTTAACTTTTGACTGTCAAATGACCATTTTGCCCCTATAGTTGACTGTAGTGCAATTAGGGTTTTGACTGTGCAATTTTGTGCTGTAAGTCTTGAAACTTTGTATGAGGATGCTTGACCATGTTTATAGGCATGTGGGGCTTGATTTGACCCTTGGAAACTTCATTTACTTTGTCAGAACCAAAACCCTAATTTTGACTGTTAGGAGGCCCTTGAACTGTTCAACCCTTGGGGAATTTTGAAGCATGCTTTTGACAAATCTTGAAGAATATGGGAGGGAAAATTTTGGGGTACAACAGAAGGTGACGGAGAATTGTCAGAGACGGGCTTAAAGATGCCATCTAGAGAAGATATTGGTTGCATAAAAGATTCTTTTGTGAGAATTCTTGTACCTACCGCTGAGGAGGACTTCACCAATGAAAGTTGATTTGTGTTTTAGGAGATAGAGTATAGGAGCTTCGATGGTCCATTACTCTACTGGGGAATTAATTCTTGATCGAGGAGGTGGAAGTGAATGACATATTTGGTCAGGGTCCAGGCTGCATATTGACTTACTGGGGGATTGTGAAATTGACCGTATCTGGTCGGGTCCAGATCTCACAGTGTTGTAAACTGTTTTCTGGAGATAAGAGAGAAGGAACCTGGATAGTATGGTTGCTTCAAGGTGAAAGCCCAGATAGTAGGGATGTGAGAAGGAACCTGGATAGTAGGGTTACTTCGGGATGAAAACCTGGATAGTAAGGTTATGAGAAGGAACCTAGATAGTAGGGTTACTTCAAGGTGAAAGCCTGGATAGTAGGGCTTATGGGAAGGAACATGGGTCGTAGGGTTACTTAGGGATGAAAGCCTGGATAGTAGGGCTACGAGAAGGAACCTGGATAGTAGGGTTACTTCGGGATGAGAGACTGGATAGTAGGGCTATGAGAAGGAACCTGGATAGTAGGGTTACTTCAAGGTGAAAGCTTGGATAGTAAGGCTATGAGAAGGAACCTGGATAGTAGGGTTACTTCAAGGTGAAAGCCTGGATAGTAGGGCTTATAGGAAGGAACCTGGGTTGTAGGGTTACTTCGGAATGAAAGCCTGGATAGTAGGGCTATGAGAAAGATACCTGGATAGTAGGGTTACTTCGGGATGAGAGCCTGGATAGTAGGGCTATGAGAAGGAACCTAGATAGTAGGGTTACTTCAAGGTGAAAGCCTAGATAGTAAGGCTATGAGAAGGAACCTGGATAGTAGGGTTACTTCAAGGTGAAAGCCTGAATAGTAGGGCTTATGGGAAGGAACCTGGATAGTAGGGTTACTTCAAGGTGAAAGCCTGGATAATAGGGCTTATGGGAAGGAACCTGGATAGTAGGGTTACTTCGGGATGAGAGCCTGGATAGTAAGGCTATGAGAAGGAACCTGGATAGTAGGGTTACTTTAAGGTGCAAGCCTGGATAGTAAGGCTATGAGAAGGAACCTGGATAGTAGGGTTACTTCGGGATTAGAGCCTGAATAGTAAGACTATAAGAAGGAACCTGAATAGTAGGGTTACTTCAAGGTGATAGTATAGATTAGTTTACCCGTTTGGCTTCGGGAACTGAGTTTCCATTAGTCGTCTGCATATGTGACCTGTATAACTACTGGATTTGTTAAATATAATTGTCTTTCTGGAAAAGATAACAGGGTTAATTATATGCGATGCATGAAATGCATGGTGGGATGATGTTCTTAAAATAAATGAGATTATGCTGTTTGTGATATGTATGCGCATGTCATGATGTATGTACATGAAATGCTATTGGGGTATGTCTGAGTCTGGGAAAATAAATCCCTTACTGCTGCTGGAGAATATAGCATTCTTGACTGTTTTAGAGAATTATGGTTATTCTACTTCCTCCGAGGATGGTGAACGGAAATGACTATGCTGGAGATTGACTCTTTGTTATTCATGAATATTCTATCAGGAAGAGACTCTGTTTGAGAATAATTCAGCGGGGAAATAACTCTGTTGGAGGATGAACTTTCATAGCCGAAGGGATAAACTCTGTCGGAGATTGAGCTTCTGTATCCAGAGAAATAAACTCTGTTTGGGAGATGAAATTTAATGACCCGCTTGTGATTATGAAATTCGGATGGGGGATATAGCTGTCAGGTTTCTGAATGCCCCTGGCTGGGGAGATTACTTCCTGTTTCCGGAAAGCCGACATCAATGTTTTTTACTCCGTGGGGAACGTATGCACTGAGGATTATGCTCCAAAGTTGTCTCTGTTCCGGTACTTGCTAGGTAGAGTAACTGTCAGGTTTGACACTTCTTGTTTTTTTCCCCCTGTTTCTTAAATTACGAGTAATTGTATTTTTGTTTCTTATGTAAATATTTATGAGAAGCAATCATATTTAAATGCATATGTCAAGAATAAATCATTGGACGTTCTCGCAAGACAAAACAGAAACAAAAAACTCAAAGTTTCTTGCAAAAATGATTTTTTATTGATTTTTGAAGCTGGCCTGTAATAGGCGTTTTCGTAAAAGGAGGTTGACGCTCTAATAAGAGGATGCCGCTGTAAAAATAAAAACTATACAATTTTGTGTAAAAGAAAACAGCTATGTGAAACAATCCCATTGAGTTCCAACTCTGCTATTGCCCTCAAGTCTTCGAGCGTCTCATCACTTTTCTACTTGGCCGAAGGTTGATTAGATTGATTGGTGTCGTCCGAGATTGATAGTCGATACTGAAGTCTGGTCGCAAGATGATCCAATGGGAAATAATGATACGCTTTACATCCCTAACTTTTTCCTAGACTGCCCTTTCTGGTTTTCAGTCCACCGGGATACCCTTTTTTGCCCAAGCCGCCCTTTCCGATTTTCGACTTGCCGGGTATATAGATTTTTCCATTTTCATCCCTTATTTTTGCCCGAACCCTTTTAGTTCGCCGGGAAGCCCTTATTTTTCCTAGGCCAGTCAACCTAGAGGGTCTTTAATCAGGCGGAGTATCTTTTCACTATGTCTGCATTGACAGGGTGAGGAAGGTCATCATCTTCCATGGTGGTTAGAATCATAGCTCCACCCGAGAAAATCTTTTTAACCACAAATGGCCCTTCGTATGTGGGGGTCCATTTTCCCCTGGGATCACCTTGCGGCAGTATGATGCGCTTGATCACTAGATCCCCGACTTGATATTCTTGACGTCTGACTTTCTTATTAAAAGCCTTGATCATTCGCTTTTGATACGTCTGACCATGACAACTAGCGGTAAGTATCTTCTCGTCGATTAGATTTAGCTGATCAAGTCAATTTTGGATCTAGTCGTCTTTGTTCAAACCTACATCCTTCATAATCCTGAGAGAAGGTATCTGGACTTCGATAGGTAGGACTGCCTCCATACCATATACCAGAGAGTAGGGTGTTACCCCTATCGATATTTATGTTGAGGTAAGGTATCCATGAAGAGCAAATGGTAACATCCCATGCCAGTCTTTGTATGTCACTGTCATCTTCTGTACAATTTTCTTGATGTTTTTGTTAGTCGCTTCAATAGCGCCATTCATCTTTGGCCGGTAGGGAGAAGAGTTATGATGTTGTATCTTGAACTGTTTACAGAGCTCGATGATCATTGTGTTGTTGAGATTCGTGCCATTGTCAATAATAATTCTCTATGGCACACCATACCGACAGATTAGATTATGTCGGATAAACCGCGCCACCACGTTCTTCGTTACAGTAGCAAAAGAGGTTGCCTCAACCCACTTCGTGAAGTAATAATGGCCACTAGAATGAAGCGATGTCCATTGGAAGTAGTGGGTCTGATTTCTTCGATCATCTCGATGCCCCACATTGTAAAGGGCCATGGAGCTGTTAAGATGTTTAAGGGAACTGGAGGCACATGCACCTTATCAGCTTAGATTTGACATTTATGACAAGTTCGGGAGTGCTGATAACAATCGGCTTCCATAATGGACCAGTAATATCCTGCCCGTAGGATCTTCTTAGCCATAGTATGTCCACTGTAATGGGTTTCGTGGGTACCTTCTGTAGCGGTGAAAATCGGAGATCAAGCTATTAATTAACTTGACTCACAAAAGCAAGAGTCTCCACCGCGCTTTATTATTTCCAAGGGGAAAGGGAAAAGAGCGAAATAAAACCCTAAAATATGCCATGTAAAATAATACTTAAAAGTAATAAAAATACAATGCGTTTTTGAAAAGAGATCTAAAGTTCGGGGGTTGGTTATACAATGGGAAGGTATTAGCACCTAGTGCATCTACGGTACTCCGCAGGAACCTTTTGAAATATCTGTTTTTGGTTAAAATTGTTTGTTTGATTAAAATGGTTTGTTTGGCTAAAAATAGGTGTTGGCGAGATTTTGAAGATGTGATAACCTAATGTCGAAGTTTTGACTTAAAAGGTATGAGTTTGAAAATGGGGTCTTTTGGGAAAATTATCTTAAGTTTGGAAAAGTAGTAAACAAGCAAAAAATGAATGAGGCTATTCGCACGATTGTAGAAGACGTATTCGATGACATGAAGTCAGCTGAGTTGAAACATTTCCTTTGGAATTAATCATAAGTGGGTAGATCTAATATTCGAGTAAGAAATCATAAATAATTAAAATCCACGAGAAACGAACAAGGTAGATAACAAGATAGATTATAAGAAACTAAATGAATGGACAAAGAAGAATCATGAATAAAAGAAAAGTGTAAAAAAAAATTATCTAAACTAATTTGAAATTCTATGGTTACTAAGTAAACTAAACTTAAATTCTAAAGTGTCTAACTAAATTAAATAAAATTTTGAAGTTATTAACTAAATTAAAACTCTAAAGTTACTAACAAAAATTCGAAAGTTATTAAATTAAATCTAAAATAAATTAACACTCTAATATTACTGAATTAGGTTTAAACTAAATTAATTCTAAAGTTGTTAAATTACATCTAAACTAGTTTAAGTATAAACTAAATTCATTATAAAATTACTAAGTTAATCTAAACTATATTAATAATAAAATTACTAACTTAAATCAAAGCTAAATTAATTCTAAATTAAAGATTAAAATTCTAACATTAAATTAAAATTCTAAAGTTATCAAAATGTATCTAGACTAATTGGAAGTTCTAAAGTTATAAAATAGATCTAAACAAATTAAAATTTTTAAGTTATCAAAATATACCTAAACTAATTAAAGGTTCTAACATTACTAATTTATATCTAATTAAATTAAAATTCTAAAGTTATTAATTATGATTCTAAATATTTTAAAGTTATAAAATACATCTAAGCTAATTAAAAAAAAATCTAAATTAATACTAAACTAAATCTAAATATAAGATTTACTAATATTTTTTTATATTATTATTATTTTTTTGAAAGCCCAAAACCCAAACCTACTCCAATTACATCCCTAATTTAAAAAACAAATAATAATAACAATAACCTGTAACAACAGGGCATACAGGCACCTCCACCTGCTATTTTTTCTTCTCTTATTTCTTCTTCATTATTTCAAACAAAACTTCACTCTTTAAACATAACCCACACCCCAAAAACCAAACAACAATATAAAAACATAACAAGGTAAAATCTGACCAGTGGTGGTTACAACTTGAACAACGGCGCGCAGAGGGAGATCTAACGACAAGATTCCACAGCTGTGTTAAGCGGAGAAGTTGGCGGTTCAAACCGGCGGTTGTTGGTGATGCATGGTCACCGATGGAAGGGCTTGTGAGGTCATGATTGGCGTCGCGTTGTTGCAGCGGGGATGCGAATCGGAGGGAGGCGGATCTGGTTTTGGAGATGTTGTGGTGTTGTGGCTGACTCCATGTATAACAGATTTGTATTCCTTTCAAAATCAGGAAGAGGCCCAGTAGATTTGTTTTGTTTAAGAATGATCCTTCTTAGAGTTGTGCATCTTCCAACATCAGGAGGTATTCTTCCTCGAAATCGATTGATTCCCATATTCAAAACACTCAAGTTTCTTCCAAAACAAAGATTTGGTGGCAGGTTGCCGGTGAACCTATTGTTTACAAAGTCCAACTGCACCAAACTGCTGTTAATTCCCAAGCTTTGAGGTATAACTCCAGAGAACATGTTGTTAAACAATGAAATGTTCTTAAGGTTCTTGAGCTCTGTCATCTCCACAGGAAGTTCACCAGAAAGGCTATTATTATATACAAACAGATGCTCGAGATGTCGAATCTTCCATATCTCAAGCGGAATTTCTCCACTCAATTGATTAGAAAACAGTTCAAGGTCGCGTAATTCCCCGAGTTTCCCCAATTCACTCGGAATGTTTCCATCAAGTCGATTGGAGTACAAATGCAACTCCTTCAAAGACTTACAGTTACCTATTTCAGGAGGTATTCTTCCAGACAAATGATTCTCGGAAAGGCGTAGAATCGAAAGCTCAGTGAGCAGACCAATGGAAGATGGAATAGTTCCAACCAAGTTAGATTTCATAGCAGCAAATTGTGATAAAGCAGTACAATTACCAATGCTATATGGAATGCCACTACCAAAATCATTGAATGAGATATCCAAAAACTGTAAATTTCTACAACCAGAAAAACACAATGGAATAGCACCTGTTAGTTTATTGTCGGCAACATCAAAGTTAAGAAGATGATTGAGATTGTTGAGACTGTAAGGAAGAACACCCTCCAACTGATTATGATTCAAATACAAGTCTTGTAACTGAGTACAGTTCCCAATAGACGAAGGAATTGCACCAGAGAAGTTGAGTCATGTTGGCAATAGTAGTTGAAATGGAACCGTGAAGTTGGTTGTAAGAGAGATCAAGAAGCTTGAGGTGAGGGATTTGAGACAAGAAATGAGGGAATGGAGCATTGAGAAGATTAACAGAAAGATCAAGATATTTGAGATTGTGAAGGTTAGTGAAAGAGTAAGGTATCCGGCCATTGAAATAGTTGTAACTAAGGTCTAAGTGTTGGAGTTGTGTGCAGTTTGCGATTTCAGGTCCTAGTTGACCGTAAATATCAAGATAGGAAAAGTTGATAGAGATAACACGGTGGAAAGAGTTGCATTTGAGACCAGCCCATGAACATGGTGTTGAATGATATGGAATCCATGTTAAGTTTATGAGAGGTGGAAGTGATGTCCAGTGAGATTTGAATGATAAAAGTGCTAAGCCATCTGAGTTGAGTGCAGAAATGGAAGAAGGAAGAGAAAAAGAGAAGAGAAGAGTGAAGTTTCATGGAGAGAAGAAAAAGTTGTCCCTTTTGTGTAAAGATAATAAGAGGCTTTATATAGGAAATGAAAAGGAAAAATATAATCTGAGATTCAATCACATCCGTTCAAAACTTCAATTCTGCTTTGGCAATTTATTGATCCGTAACTTCTATTAACAACCAATAGGAATCAAACATGGTGTAATAAACATTATTTTGTGACTAAAAAGCCCTTTTAATGATAAAATGAAATAAAAACTGAAAGTATTTAAATTAATTCAATTTAAAATGATTTTTTTGAATTTTTTCTGAATAAAAAATAAAGACCTAAAATGACTGAAAATGATAAAAAAACGAACGAAAATTTATCCGAAAAAATAAAATGAACACATTAAAATAATCTACATGTCACAAAGATTAAAGAAAAAATATTCAAAAGGTCAAAAATCGAAATAAAATGATAATTAAAAAATCAGGCTAAACAGGCGTTTACGGTTAAAATGAGACTTCAAACTGTACCGAAAAAATAAAGCGCGCATACCATCATAATCTACGCGAGACGCAGATTCATAAAATGATCGGTAAAAGGTGAAAACTTGAAATATTTTTTCGCTAATTTTCGTATAGTGTCGAATTGCTTTTAACAGTCTGTCTGTAAAACCAGAATATTTTTATTATCGACATATAAACAATTTTGAGCAATGCAAGAAAAGAGTAAAGAGGTAAAAATGCATGAAGTGAAATGTCGGGTATTTTTCCACTACAGAATGATGCAAATATCGATTTAAACTGACTTTTGGTTAACTTAAACACGATTAAATGATGCAAATGTAATGAATGAAGCTATTTACTAATGATTGTAACCAAATGACAAAATATGATATGAAAGTGCGACTAAAACATATTAGGGGCGAAATTAAGGGTGCAACGGTTGTGCCTTGATGAATCAGTCTTCGAGAATCCACAATCAACCGTACTTCGGGCTTGGGGGACTCAAAACCTTAATTGAGGCGCGACACCTGATGCTCTTGATTCAGACCTGTCTCTGCACATGAAACAAAAGAAAACATGAACATACGCCTTTGTATGCGATTAGAAATTAGTGATACATAGGCTAAAAATGTTCAACACACTTGACAATCTTCACATAGTCAAAGCTCAAAGGTGAGAGGTTAAAACCGACTGTATTTCGTGACTTTGACTTATCTTTAAAAATGAAAAAATAAAAATGGGATCTTAGGTCAAAAATTGGGGTACAACACCTTCATGTATATCCTTCATGATCCTCTTTGCTTCGCTCTTTTCTACACACCGTAGTAATGTAGAGTCATGATTACGCTTGTAGAGGATTCCATTACTGAGGAAGAACTTCACAGTGAACCTTCTTAGAAACTTCTTATCAATGACAGATTCCCCTTCGGGATACTCTTGAGCATCGAGATACCTTTTAACTTCGTGAAACCAGGGTTTGTCTGCCACCTCTTCGGTATCAATTTCACAGTAATGTGTTGGTTCATCCAACCTCTCAATGGTAATTTGGGGAGCTTCGTTGTCCCACCTGACTTTGAACATAGAAGACATGGTAGCTAGGGCATCCGCTAACTGGTTCTCCTCTCGCGGGAAATGTTCAAAAGTTACCTCCTCAAAGTGTGGGATGAGATTTGGATGCTTCGTATCCCATTCGCCTTTGATCTGACTTATTACCAAGGCTGAATCCCCGAAAACGTCCAAGAACTTGATCTTGAAATCAATAGCGGCCTTGAGACCCATCATGCAAGCTTCATACTCCGCCATATTGTTAGTGCAGTTGAAACATAGTTGGGCGGTGAAAGGAGTATGACAGCCCCCAGGAGATATTATTACAGCGCTGATGCCATTACCCAGTGTGTTCGAAGCTCTGTCAAAAACCATGGTCCATCGCGATCCCTCTTTGGGTCCTTCATATGGTCCAGGTTCTTCGTAGTCAGTCACCAGCATAATATTCTCATCTGGGAACTCAAAATTCATGGACTGGTAGTCATCCACGGCCTGATGAGCCAAATGATCAGCCAATACACTCCCCTTGATTGCTTTCTGGGTTGCATATTGTATGTCGTATTCTGTTAAGATCATCTTCCATCTTGCTATCCTTCCGGAGAGAGCGGGTTTCTCTAAGATGTATTTGATTGAATCCATCTTAGATATCAACAAAGTAGTGTGGGTCAGCATATACTATCTTAGTCGGCAAGCAGCCCATGCCAAAGTGCAGCAAGTTTTCTCGAGCAGTGAGTATCGTGTCTCACAGTCGGTAAACTTTTTGCTAAGGTAGTATATTGCATGCTCTTTTCGACTAGACTCGTCATGCTGCCCTAACACACACCCCATTGAATTGTCTAGCACTATTAAGTACAATATCAAAGGTCTTCCTTCAACCAGAGGCATCAGAATTGGTGGTTCTTGTAGGTATTCTTTGATTCTTTCAAAAGTCGTCTGGCATTCGTCATTCCACTTTACCACTTGATCTTTCTTCATAAGCTTGAAGATGGGCTCACAAGTAGCAGTTAGATGTGAAATGAACCTGGCGATATAATTCAAGCATTCCAAAAAACCTCTAACTTCCTTCTCTGTACTGGGAGTCGACATATCTTGTATGGCCTTTACCTTCGCAGGGTCTACTTGGATGCCTTTGTCGCTGACAATGAAACCCTGAAGTTTACCATACCTTACCACGAAGATGCACTTGTCTGGATTCAACCTCAGCTTGTATATCTTCAATCTGTCAAACAACTTTTGTAGATGATCAAGGTGCTCTTCCTCAGTTCGAGACCTGGCTATCATGTCATCAACATAAATTTCATCTCGTGGTGAATCATATTGTGGAACAAAGTGACCATGGCGCGCTGATAAGTTGCCTCAACATTCTTCAACCCGAAAGGCATCACCATGTAACAGAAGGTGCCCCACTGTGTGACGAAGGTTGTCTTCTCCATGTCTTCAGGAGCCATCTTGATCTAGTTATAGCCAGAGAAACCGTCCATGAAGGAGAAGATTTTATGCTGTGCGGTGTTGTCAACTAGAACAACAATGTGAGGAAGTGTGAAGTCATCCTCGGGGCTTTCCCTGTTAAGATCTCTGTAATCCACACACATTCGTACCTTACCGTCCTTCTTAGGTACCAGAACAACGTTAGAGACCCACTGTGGATAGGAAGTGACAACTAAGAACCCTGCGTTGAACTGCTTCATGACCTCTATCTTGATCTTCTCTGACATTTCAGGGTGCATATGACGGACCTTATGTTTAACCGGAGGGCCGTCTTCTTTGGTCGCCAGACGATGAACCACAATATCAGTGTCTAAACCAGGCATGTCCTCATACGACCAGGCAAAGATTTCAAAATAGTCGTGCAACATCTGTATCAACTGCTGCTTGATCTTAACTTCTAGATTTGTGCCGATCTTGACTTCTTTTCTATCTATCTCTGTGCCTAGGTTTATCGTCTCAACCGGCTCTTCATGAGGCTGTATAGCCCTTTCTTCCTACTGTAATAGTCTAGCAATTTCTCCAGGCACCTCACAATCATCCTCACCTTCGTCCTCGGCTTGGTTGATCTGATTTTCAAAGTCATAACTGGCAGTAGCAGAGCTGTTATCAATGGGATCTACAGTGGATATGGATCTGAAGTATGATACGTGAGCGTGTGTGTTGTACCCCAAAATTTTCCCTCTCATATTTCTCAAAACATTGCAATAAAAATCTCCAAGTGGCTCAAGATTGCCCAAGAGTTGGACAGTCAAGCTATCTCCTAAGGCAGTCAATCCCAAATTAGGGTTTTGTGTTGCATTAAGGTCCTTGCATCCAAATGACCTCAAATGTTTCCTAATGTCCTAATATGTTCTCAAGATCATCCATGTCAAATTTCAAACCTTGCAAAGGAAGTTTGCTTAGTCAATTGCTCAAAGGGTCCAAAAATCGACTGTGCTAGGGCAAAAGTCAACTGTGACCTACAAATAGTCAAACTTCAAGATTTTTTGCCAACATTCTCATTTTGAAGGATATTTCATCATTTGATCAAGGGTTGATCATGATTCATCAAGGATTGCTCAAAATTCATCAAGACTCAAAAGAGGCTGCAAGAACACCAAAAACAAAACTTGAAAAAAGGTGCAAAAAGTGTGAAACTGAAATCAAGCTTAGAGGCATTTTCAGAAGCAAAAGTCAACACCAATCGCTTGCTGGAGGATCACTGAAGCAGAACCAACCAAAAGCCAGTCTCCATACACGCTCAGGAGCTCTGTAAGTATCTCAAAAAACCTCCCCTCTCTTGAATTCATAAACCTTATTTCTTGCATCTTTCTAACAAATCTTTAACATATTTGTGATGCTTATGAGATTTCTGGACTTTTGGCATTATTTGATTGCATTGATATGGACTCTAACCCCATAACCGTATGGCTAGGGTTTTGCATTAGATTTTAGAGTTTTCTTTTTCAGGGGAAATCAAGGTTCAAGAAGGGTATAGGTTTACTCAGGATGCCCAGACGAACCCAACCATGGTCTTGGGGGTCGTTTTCATGGCCTAGATTAATTTTTGGAATGTCCTGCAAATTTATCTGCGGAACTAAATCCGCAGGTAAGTGTTACAGGGCTGGAGGTTAGGGACGACAAACGTGTCTCCCCCTGGTTGGCCAATTCAAATATTCGCGCTTTTTTTTTAATTCTGGCATATGAACGTGTTTCCCCATATTATTATTATTGTCCATTATACTAACAGTTGAAGTGTGTTGGTTGAGTGGCAAAGGCGTGTATCCAATATCCAACAGGACCTGGGTTCGAATCCCAGATCCCCCCATATACATTGTTATTTTTTCTCTTCAGGTTATCACATGTGAATCAGGCGCTGCAGCATATCATACTCCCTCACTCAATCACTTGCCAGATGGCCCCAAGCCAGATCTGGTGATCCAGAATGAAAGCCTACCATGGGATCCAATCAACCAATGCACAGGGGATCCAAAAAGTCAAACGAGGCCAGCTGGTGATGGGCCTCAGAATTGCTATCAAGACCTCCAAATTGGGCCCAAACCCCTCCTATGTCTTTCTATTTCATTTTTCACTTATTTTATTTAATTATTTTGTTTAATTATTTTTATAATTTAACTAACCAATCAAATCTTTTTTTTTCTTCATAAAATTAAAAACCAAAAAAAATATATTTTCTTATTTAAATTAAATTTCATCATTTTATTTTTGTTAACAAAATTAATTTAATTAATTTAGTTTTAATTAGGAATAACTTTAATATTTTTGCAATAATTAAAATTAACTTAGACAATTAGGTTTTATTAACATTGATCAAATTTATTTTTATTTCTTTAAATATCAAAAACCTAAAAATACTTTAATTGATTAATTAATTAATTAATTTAATAATTAACCTAGATTCATTTCTTTATTAATTAAAAAATAACCAAAAAAATATTTTCTTGAATAACAAAGGGTCAAAACTCTAGAACTCGCCCGATTTAATTTCCCGCACGCGATCCATTTTATTTCAATATTGTATTTGTTTCCAGAATGTAATAGATTAATAGGACTTTACTATTTTTACCGCTTTATTTACTTTCCGCATTTTAATTTCAAGGGTTTCTTTTGGTGATGTAAATACCCGACGCCTTGTAATAGTTAGTTAAATTTCCGCAATTTAATTTCCGCAACTTATAAACTGTTAGATGTTTGGTAATAGGGAATGCATGATAAGATCGAATGTTTAACTTAAAATCAACATAGATAACCACTAACATGTACAAAGATAAAATAAACTGAAAACAACACACTCGCACATGCGCACTCTTAGGGTACACCTCACTTGGTTGCCTTCGTAACGCGGTCATTGAGTATAGGAAGTTTTAGAGGTCTCCCTCTTGTCCAAAGATCATAGTTGCCTCGAAACGGTTGCCTCGGAAAAATGATCTAAGACATTAGGGTTACCGCTAAGGCGTCCTAACATTGCTTTAGTGACCGCACGTCCCTAAAATCGAATTGACCCTTAAACTCCAACAACGGTGCTACCTACTCATCAATAGTGGGATAGCATTGTCTAAAGGAAGATAGCATAGAACGATTCCTTTTTCGAGTAGGTAGATGGTTCTTAAGTACTTGCTCTTTCAAAAACAAAAACTTTTCACACTTACACCTTTCAAACAAAAACTCTTTCAAACCCACAAACACAAAGAAAAGAAATTTTGAAAACAATATGAGCAAGTACCTAAGAGCCCATGGATAACCATGGATAGAAAGGGTACTAACACTTTCCCTTTCTATAATCTACCCCCTGAACCCGAGAAACATATCAAAAAAGGAATTTTTCTGTGCTTTTTTCCTTTCTTTGTTGGATAAAATAAAAGACGGTGGCGACTTTTGCTTACCGCGACATTTTGCGAAAACAAACGCAAAACACAAACCAGCATTCCTAAAAACAGTCAGTTCTCTCCCACCGTATCACAAAACTGGTGACTCTGCTGGGGACGCTTAATAAGTTGGGTGTACCTTAGGATTAGATCATTGTGTTTTCAATTGTTTTCTTTGTATGCTTTATATTTGTGGGCTTGTATCGGAGTTACTATAGATCCTAACCCGGATCTGGGGGATACCCTTTAGGTAAGTAGCAATAAACTGTAAGGGAACTGTACAACATAGACCGATACGGTTGAAGCAGTAGCTACGTTGGTGTGGCACTTTAGATTGTACCGATATCCCTTGTGTTGGAACTAGGAGAATATGGGTCATCTAAGTGGTCATTAAGCACCAACTAACCTTAGAACCTTTAAATTGACCAACTTGGCCATAGAACAGTAGCCGTATGCTACACTCATTGAGACTAAACTCTCGCGATGATTCCGGCCGCAAGAAAAGGTTGCTAAACTGGAATTATGACTGATTGAGGGTAGTCAGTGATATTGAGATCCTCTAGAACCCGGTTAATATTTTTAGGACAAGTTTAAACCAACTGAACTGAAAGAGGGTAGTACCTAAGCTCCTTGCCAACCTGAAATCTAAGGGCTCTCTGTGTGACTTGTGTGCCTTTACCATGTTTTTTATTTGTGGATACTTGTGATGTGCTTTCTATCATGACATCATGACATCATAACATTGCATACATCTTGTATTGGACTAACCTATTTCAAAGACAGGAGGGATTCATCTTTATTCTATTTTGTAGGTCATGATGCCCATGCGTAGGAATACCATCCGGATCAACTTTGTCCAGGTTCCCACTATGCTTAAAGAATTGGTTGCAAAGATGCCTGATACTACCTCCTTCATTATAAGACATGGGTATCTTCTCAGTTTGGTCACCTCCAAATTGGACGAGCAGATGATGAGTGTTTTGGTCCAATTCTATGATCTGTTGTACCATTGCTTTACTTTCCAGGACTACCAGTTGGTTCCCACCTTAGAAGAGTTCTCTGATCTGCTTGGTGTCTCTATTCTAGAGCAGACCCCGTTTACTGGTTGGGAGAAGATCCCTAGGCCAGAAGAGATTGCTTCAGCCCTCTATATGACAAAGGATGAGGTAATGGCTAATTGGGAGACTAGAAGTGGAGCAAAGGACTTTCTGACTGAGTTCTTGGTTAGTAAGGCTAATTATTTCTGGGATAGTCTAGACTTTAAGGCATTCGAAGATATTCTGGCTCTTCTGATATATGGCTTGGTATTGTTTCTGAATCCTGACTCCTTTGTTGATGTGAATGCGGTGAAAATCTTCATCTCTCGTAATCCTGTACCCACTCTCTTGGGTGACATTCTTCATCAGCTTTATGCCCGTACTTCTCGTAAGCGGGGAACCTTGATGTGCTGTGCTCCATTATTGGCGAGGTGGTTTATTTTGCACCTCCCCAAATCAGTGCTGCAGAACAAAGAAGGCATGGGTTGGGCTTATAGGGTTATGTCTCTCTCTCATAATGACATCATCTGGACTATCAAGGGTATGGACGAGGCGGCTATTATTGATCGTTGTGGGGAGTACCCCAATGTTCCATTGATAGGAATCCATGGAGATATTTCTTACAATCCATGTCTGGCCTTACGTCAGTTTGGGCGTGCCAGAAGAGAAGGACCTCATGAATTGCTAATGCCTAGTATCATCTTTGATTTTCAAGGGGATAACGACGAGCAACGCCGTAGATTCATAAGGGCTTGGGATAGAGTTCACAGATCTGATCCACATGAGCTGGGTCCAAAGACTTCTCTTCCAATGGAGCCATATCTCAGATGGGTCCGTATCCGTGCCCAAAAGTTGGGTATGCCGTATGAATTCGTCCTGCCTATCATTGTTAAAGTTGCTATTGAAGAGGGGGTTCTCCCTACCATCCTACATCCTTACATGCCCACTGACATTGGGGCACTGGAAAGGTCTTGGATGCAGCTGAGAGAAGAGCGGGATGCTTATCGAGAAAAGTTTAACCAGCAAGAGCAGAAGATCCAGAAGTTGACTAGGCAGTTGGAGAACAAGCGGATTCTCAATGACTATGTCTGCACCGACAAGAAGCGGCCATGGGAGCACTGATTTTCCTTTGATTATTTCCTTTCTAGTTTTTATTTCCTTTTCAGTATTTCCTTTCTTGTAACGCCTTAAGGGCAATTTGTTGAACAATTTGAATTTCAAGTTTACCTAATAAAAGTGTGTTTCCTTTTTGGTTTATAAATTTGAATCTCCCGATGTCTTTGAAATCATAGCATACGCATTTCATTCCATGCACTTCATAACATGTACCCATTACAGGTCTCTTATCTTCTTCGCTGTTTATTTCACCACTCATCATGTCTGTTGAACCATCAACTGAGCAAGAAATCAAGGCCCTATAGGCTCAAAATGCCCAATTCCAAGAGCTGTTCATGAATCTAGCTAAGGGTCAGCAAGATCTGAAGACCCTGATTCTGAAAGAGAAGAAGAAGAAGAAGAAGAAGAAGAAGAGGATAATTATGTTTAGCACAGGTCACAGGTTTGGAAACAGGCTACGGGATGAAGTTGATTTGACCACCTCATCTGGAGGGAAAGATAGTCAGGAAGAAAAG
The DNA here is from genome assembly GCA_948472305.1 of Vicia faba. Lineage (NCBI taxonomy): Eukaryota > Viridiplantae > Streptophyta > Magnoliopsida > Fabales > Fabaceae > Vicia > Vicia faba. Next base: position 700,280,910 of record OX451739.1, on the reverse strand, counting down.
AGGGCTCCTAGCCCTATGGTCTCAGAAAATGAGACGGACATCGACGAAGACCAGTATCCTCCAGCCGAGGATAGATACAAGCAATTGGAAGACCGGTTGAGTGCGATGGAAGTTCAGAAAGTGCCTGGTCTGGACTTTGGTGATCTAGGTCTATCATCTGGGGTGGTAATTCCCCACAAGTTCAAAGCACCAGCCTTTGCTAAGTATGACGGAGTTTCTTGTCCGAAGCTGCACCTCCGGTCATATGTAAGGAAGATTCAGCTGTACACCGTTGATAAGAACCTATGGATCCACTTCTTTCAAGACAGTCTCTCAGGGACTCTGCTTGAATGGTTTTACCAGTTGGACGGAGCCAGTATCCGCAGTTGGGAAGATTTGGCTACTGCTTTCTACAGGCAGTATACAATTCCGACCTCTCTCCCACACGTGCCCAACTCCAGGGTATGTCAATGGGAACGGGCAAAGGTTTCAAAGATTATGCTCAGAAGTGGAGGGACCTCGCCGGATGAGTGCAACCACCCTTGGCTGATCGGGAGCTTATGGATATGTTTCTGGGGACCTTGTCTGGTCCATTTTTCAACCACCTGATTGGAAGCTCTTCGTCTGGGTTTATAGATATAATAATGACCGGAGAAAGGATTGAGGCTGGTATTAAGGCTGGTAAGATACAAAAGGGTGCTTCACCAAGCACCAAGAAAAATCCTTTCAAGAAAGAGTCAAGTGTTGTCTACAGTTTGAAAAGCCAGAATAGACCTGAACGCCGCCAAGCTCTTAATGCGGTTGTCATTTCAAGACCTGCTGGGGCTCCTCAGCGCACCAACCAACAAAAGGCCGGGAGACCTCGAAGGCAATTCACCCATCTCAACATGACTTTGTCTCAGATTCTATCGCAGTTATTAAAGACCAATCTAGTAACTCCAAGGGAGGCTCCACAAAATCCCAACATTGCATCACCTAAGTACAACCCTAATGCCCGCTGTGCTTTTCACTCTGATAGCCCGGGACATAATACATATGATTGTTGGGCTTTGAAGAACAAAATACATGACTTAATTGATGCTAAGGAGATTGAGTTCGAGGCGCCCGAAAGACCTAATGTTGTGACTGCTCCTATGCCCAAGCATGGAGTGAATGCTATAGATGAAGACTCGTTTGTGGTTTTTGTGAAAGACATTGTTACCCATTTGAGGACTATGAAGAAGAACCTTTTTCTAGCCGGTTTATTTCCGGGCTGTGACGAAGGTTGTCGTATGTGTTCTGCCCTACCAACCGGTTGCCCACTTTTGAAATCAGGTGCCCAACGCCTGATGGATAGTAAATAAATTCTGTTTGAGAAGATTGTTGTTCCCTTAGTTCATACTGAAGAAGTTGCTATTATCACCATTATCGATAATTCTTCCAAGGCTTCCTCGAGAAAGCCTGTTATAATTACATCTGTTCCAAGAATCGCACCATTGACCATCACTGTTCCTGGGCCTATCCCCTATACATCTGACAAAGTTGTCCCTTGGCACTATGGGGCTGATGTTTATTTTCATGGATTTAAACAAAAGTTAGATGTTAATACTGACGTCAGCAATATTGTTGGACCTGCTAAAGTCACCCGCAGCGGAAGACTTTTATCCCCTGATATCTCTCCACCAAATGTTCGGAAACCTGTTGTTATTACACCTACCAGTGTACCTGCTACTATTCTTGTTCAAGTTCCCATTCTTACCCCTGTCACCGAGTCATCTAATACTCAGGGCAAAGGGACCACTGGTGAGCCTGCCCAGACAGAGGCACCAAAGACGATTATTGTTGAAGCTTCTATACAAGAGATGGAAGAGATTTTAAAGATCATCAAAAAGAGTGACTACAATGTAGTTGAACAGTTGGGGCACACCCCGTCCAAAATCTCTATGTTGTCACTGTTGCTATGCTCAAAGGCCCATGCCAAGGCTCTGATTGCATTCCTGAAGACTGCACACGTACCGCAAGAGACATCGGCTGATCAGTTTAAAGATTGCGTGGCTAGTCTGACTGCTGATAATGGGTTGGGTTTCTCTGACGCTGACTTGACTGCTAAAGGGAAGAATCACAACGACGCCCTGCATGTCTCCATTGAATGCATGGGAACTACTCTTGCTCATGTATTGGTTTATACTGGCTTCTCATTGAACGTTGTTGTACCCCAAAATTTTCCCTCCCATTTCATCAACATTTTCTCATCACAAGACTCTTGAAACTGAAGATCAAGCTAGGGTTTGCTTTGCTCAAGACACTTCCTTGCACTGTTGACCTAAATTAGGGTTTGAATTTGCACAGGGATGTTTTGACCTACAATTCCCAAAGTGACTTTCATACTTCATGTTGGACTCACAAGTTGGTCCATACCAAGCCTTGATTCAAATTTTTGCCCAGTCAATTGGACAGTTGACCTAGAAATCAGCTGTATTGGGGAAAAAGTCAACTGTGGCCAATTGACAGTCAAACCTCATGAAATTTGACCCACATCAACATAATAAACTCATATATGTCATTTGATCAAGTTTGGATCACAATTCCACAAGAAATTTGATCAGATCACCAAAAGGGCAAAATGGTCATTTTTAGGGTTTTGACTGTACAAAGGCAATTTTTGACTGTTTGACCTAACCAATGGCAAATAAAGCTCAACCATGGACACAAGGACTCAATGACATTGTCTTAACCCATTCAACAAGTTCAGAGGATCTCAATTGCATAGGATTGACAGATGAATTTTTCAGTCAACTTATCAAAATTTGACTGTACACTGAAAAGTCAAACTTTGACTTTTTGGTCAAAATCAAGTGCCAAGAGTTATTTTTCATCAAGACATGTCAAATTATGAAACTTGTTCATCAAGAAACCCAAAAATGCAAATTAGGGTTTAAAATGGAAAAATTTTCATAACTTAGAAATTTTCTAAGTTATGAAATTTTCTTATTTTTTCCTAACTTTCTCCCACTTTTTCACCAAGATTCAAATGGATTCAAACAAAACTTGAAACATGAAAGTTATAGTCCATCACAAATTCTACAACTTTGATTCACAAAGTTTTATCAAAATAAGCTTGTATCTCAAGTTATGATTTTTGGAACAAGGGTACCTAAAACTTTTAACTTAGAGAAAATTTGCCCTAATCTAGGTAGGATTTTGACCCAACTTCTTGGCCACTTTTCACATAGTTCCACTTGGAATTTCAAGTTGCATTGCAAAGATGGATTATAGTACATGTTCCAAGCTTTCCAAATTGTCCAAGAACTCCTCAAACACCCTTGTGGTTAGAGAGAATAGAATGCTTGAAGTTGGCAAAAACTCACTTTTGTCCATGACCAATACATGTTCATACAAACTTGCATTTTCAAATCAGCATGTTTGATGCTAGCTTGCAGGCCTCAAAACCAACTTGCACTTCATAATTTAATGTATAACCATTGAATTAAGGTGTTATCTTGGCCATTTGGATATTACATACAAGATTAACCCTTATTTGGAAAAAGGTAAAATGCCATTTTTGTAAAACTTCACTTTATGTCAAAACCAAATCCTTGAGGCATGGGGCCAGATCTTTGAGGAAAGATCAAGTCCACTAATTCAAGTAACCAAGAACAAAAGATGAAGCATGATTTAGGGCTTGTGCATGCCTGCATTGGGAGGACACACAGTCTTGCTTGAAAAAGAAGAAAAGTTGCAAATCATACACCAACTCTCATATCTGTTAACACAAGCTTAGACAAACATTGTAGACAAGTTCCATACCTCCCAACAAGCCTAAAACACGACCCTTTCATTACTCAAACTACCTCATTCTCAGAACCACTGTTTTTCTTTATTACAGGGCAGGTTCTGCATTTTGCAAGCCACAACAAAATTCCATCGTGCGTTTTGTCCCAAGATAATTCCAACACCTTCCAATCAACTCACCTGAACTATCCCAGGCCCCCATTGTAAGCTGTAACACCTCTAACACACTTTGCCATTTTCATTTAAAAGCTCTGCAGGTTGAGTTCTACAGCACGATTCAAGTTTTTTCAAAGCAAGCCAAGCATTGGAGAAGCTTCCTTAGACCTCAGGCAAGCTCAACAGAAGCTCAAACACCCTTGAAGGTTGCTACATTGTCCAGCTCGAAGTCAACTGAAACAGGTATTTCATGGACTTCTATCTCCCTATTTAGGAATGGTTAGGCTTAGGTTTGTGAATGAAATATGTTGTACTCATAGCCCTGAAGCCATACATATGCTTAGTTTTCATTTATATTAATCGTGCTGAGAGAATTTCACTCATGAACTTTCTGAAAAAACTAGGTTAAAAATTAGGGCCAGAGAAATTCTCTCTGGTCTTTGAGAGTTAATCCAAGTTTTTTATATGGTTGAATTCGTTGTTTGATGCTCTACAAGTTTCATGTTGTGAGTTTTGTCAAAAGATCAAAGAATCAGGAGATAGCATTGGAAGTACAGAACGCGTGTTTTGTTTGAAACTGAGGAAGAAGATGAAGTTGCTTGGGTTGGACCTGAGTTGCTTCTGCTTTTCACACATGCATATTCAGTTTGCACCCCCCTGGCCCATTTGCTTGCATATTTGTCATTTTTTGCATTTTATTTCATTTTTGATTTTGATATTTTACCTTCTAACATAAAAAAATACCTAAAAATTATTTTTAATAAATTTTTATATTTATTTGGAATGTATTCTAATTATTACTAGTATAAAATATTTAAATGATTTATATTCTTTTTATTAAAACCCAAAATAACCTAAAAATATGTTTATTTTCATTTTTATTTTTATACACATTTGAAAATATTTTCTTGAAATAATGACATTTTTGTAAATAATTTATTTTAATTTTGTACACACGTAATATATTTAATATATATACATATACTTATATTTTATCTTATTAAATAATTAGGTCAAAAATACAAAAAAAATATATTACATTTTCATTTTTATTATTTTGGACCAAAAATATCATTTTTATAATATACTTTTTTTGTATAAATTAGTATATTATTGCACATAATTAATAAATAATATTATTTATTAAGAATTAGGGTTTCTTGCCCTAAATAGGAAAATAATTAAAATTGATCTTTTTTTTTTATTTTATATTTCACATTGAAAAAATACTTTTTACATACTAAAAACATTTTGGCATAATATATTTTATTTACATTTATTTATTGTATTTATTTCAACTATTGTACATTTAAATATTGCCTATACATTCGATATGGTTGTAATAACTTAGAATTTATTTTCTTGTCAAATATCCCCAATTCAAATTTGTACCCCCCTCCCTATATCATGTTATAATAGTGTAGCATTTAAATTCTCGCACATTTAAAAGCTTTCAATTATGCCATGTTTAGACCTAGGGTATGTATGCAATTAAAACCGACAATTAGTTTGACCTAATCCAAGATAAATATGCATGAAAAACAAACACAATGCACACTTGCATCCCTAGGGTTTCATCCACTTGTTACCTTCAAAAATGGGCCATGGTTGCATGTTGAGTACTTTGGCAAAACAAAAACAAACAAAAAGATCATAGTCCCTCGATGACGCTGTCTGAGTTGTCTAAACAAAATGATCAAGTCCCTTAAGAAAAATTGCCTAAGATACTTGACACCATTGCTATCATGGTCTATACGATGACCCGCACCTATCCCGTTAACATCCTAACACAGGGTTGTTCACCAAATACAATGGTGAAACAACACTGTTAAAAGGGTAAAAAAACATAAGAAAGATCTTTGAGTAAAATAGGGTAGATAGCTCCTAGTTACTTGATCAAAAGCTTGCAAAAACATCCTTGCTACTTTCAAAACACACTTCAAAACACAATTTCAAAACCCTACTTTCAAACATTGAAAACTTTTCAAAAAAAAAGACAAAAACACCTTTGTATACATTCAAACAAGAATCATTATAAAGGTTTCCACAAACGATGGCCTCTTTTCAAAACATATTTCAAAATTACACACAAAGCACCATTTCAAACAATTGAAATGCAAAGCAAGTGATCTAAGCAAGTAACTAAGAGCCCATGGATAACCATGGATAGAAAGGGTGCTAATACCTTCCCTTTCTATAATCTACTCCCCGAACCCAAGAAAACATCTCAAAGATTTTTCCTGTGCTTTTTGACCTTTCCTTAGGATAAAATAAAAAGTCGGTGGCGACTCTTGCTAAACCGAAACATTTGCGAACACAAACGCAAAATCCCAAGTCAGTTCTCCCACCGTATCACAGAACTGGCAACTCTGCTGGGGATATCTTTAAAAGTGGAGTAACCTTAGGGCTTAGATCACCCTTTTGCATGACTATTTTTTTCTTTGATTGCTTTACATTTTGGTTCTCTTGTTTGGGATTGAAATCCTCCACCCGGATTTGGGAAACATTCATAGATAGCAATACATTATGGAAATTGTGCGGGGTATACCGACACGGTTAAAGCAATAGCTATATTAGTGCGACATATTTGTGAGTACCGGTAGCCTTTGAGTCAATCAAAGAGAATACGGGGCCGCTGAGTGATGTCATGAAGCACTAATGAACTAGAACCTTACTTGACCATCTTGGCCTTTTATTAGGGGTAGTGAGATGACCGGCTTTGGTGCAGTTCGAAGTTGTTAGATACTCGATACTACACTCATTAAGGGTTGTTTTCTTGGAATATTTTGGTCGCTAGTTAAGTGGCTAAACCAAAACAATGAACATAGAAAACAATCCAATGATATTGAGCTCCTTAGAACCCGGTTACTATTTATAGGACAGGTTTTAAGCCAACTAAACTCAAGAGGGTACTTACCTATGAAACCTCATGCAAGCCTGCAACTAGGGTTTTGTGTGACTTGCCTGTACATGTGCTTGTGCATACATCATGAACATCATAAAGCATCATATGCATCCACTAACCATTTCAAGGGTTTGGATCTTCATCTTTGTTTTTGTTTTGTAGGTCATTGAATCTCTCCGCGGGAAAACAATTAAAGTCAACCTTGTGAGGATCCCTCCTCAACTCAAGGAGCTTACTTCCAGGATTCCAGAGAATTCTCACTTCAGTGAAAGACATGGTAGACTCCTCAACTTAGTCAACACCAGCATTGAAGAAGACATGGTGAAAGTACTTTTCCAGTTCTTTGACCCCCTACACCACTGTTTCACATTCCCTGATTATCAGTTGGTGCCTACTCTGGAGGAATTTTCTCAACTCCTGAGAATTCCTATTCTTAATAAACTACCCTACAACGGTACGGAAAAATAACCAAAGCCTGAAGATGTTGCTCAAGCATTACACTTGCAACCATCTGATATCAAGGTGCATTGGGAAACCAGAAGTGGTGTCAAGGGATTCTTGGAAAAGTTTTTGTTTGAGAAGGCACAAGAATGCTGGAATTCTCTTAATCTACAAGCCTTTGAAGAGATTGTGGCACTCCTTATCTATGGGTTGGTCTTGTTCCCAAATCCTGACCAGCTTATAGATGTGAATGCTGTGAAGATTTTCATATCCAGAAATCCCATACCTACATTGCTTGAGGACATCCTACACTTATTTTACACACAAACAATGAGGAAAAGAGGTGTTCTCATGTGTTGTACTCCTCTCCTAGCAAGGTGGTTTATTTCTCACCTTCCATAAGAAGTTTTGAAGAATGAGCAGGGTTTAAGGTGGTCACAACGATTGATGACCCTCACACATTCTGATGTACATTGGTGTTCTCGGTCCAGAGAAAATGTCATCCCCATTGATCGTTGTGGGGAATTCCCTAATGTCCCACTACTTGGCATTAGGGGATGCATCACCTACAACCCCTGTCTAGCTTTGAGATAATTTGGATATGCTCGGAGGGATGGCCCTCATAACATGCTGATCCCTGACCTAGTTTTTGACTTCGACAACGATGCACAAGGACTTCGACAAAGGTTCATCAGAGCTTGGAGGATGCCTAACAAGGTGGATAGTAAGACACAGGGGCACAAGAATTCCATCCCCCTTGAGCCTTACCTCAAGTGAGTACGAACCCGCTCCCAGAATCTTATGATGCCATATCCTCACATTCTCCCCTTGATCAAAGAGTCTGTTATGGAAGGAGAGGTTTCATACACCATCCTACATCCTAACATGCCAACATCATGGGAGGAAATGCAAAAAAGTTGGATCTAACTCAAGGAAGAACGGGATACTTTTGAAGCCAGCTTCTATGCCAGTGAGAAGAAGGTTTTGGAGCTTACCCGCCGACTTCACGAGGAGGAGACTCTCAACACTTACATCGCACCAAAAAGGATGCGCAATGTCTTTTTACATTAGGAGTTTTGTAATATTTCTCCCATGGGGCATTTATGTACTAACAAATTTCTTCTTAATATGACGTGCGTTCTTTTTAATTGCAACAAATTTGAATTTTTGAACCCTTGAATGCATTACATGAATAACATACCATTCATCATATGCATAAACATGTCTTCAAGCCAAGTTTCCTTATCTCTCTGTTGTTTATTTCAGCAAGATAGATTTGGAGCAAACGGTGAAGGATCTGCAGGCACAAAATTCACAGTTTCAGCAACTCCTCATGACCTTGGCAAAGGGTCAGGAGGACCTCAAAGTTTTGTTGGAAAAGAATAAAGAGAAAAAGAAAAAGAGACCTGGAGTGGCTACTTTAGGAAGAAGATTTGAGAGCAATGATAGGAAGGTTCTTGAGTTCCCCTTAACGTCTGACGAAGGGGTCGGTAAAGGGAAAGGGGCTGCTGTACCTTCTGAATCTGAAGTGGAAGAAGAGGAAGAGGAAGAAGACGAAGACTACTCTGAACAACAGTATCCACCAGCGGATGACAAATATAAGAACCTTGAAGACAGATTGGAAGCTATGGAGTTGCAGAGGGTTCCCGGATTGGATTTTGAGGAACTGTGGTTGGTAGCTGGGATTGTTATCCCTCCCAAGTTCAAGGTGCCAACATTTGCCAAGTACGACGGTCTGTCTTGCCCTAAGATGCACCTGAGGTCGTATGTTAGAAAGATCCAACCTCATTCATCCGATAAAGATATCTGGGTACACTTTTTCCAAGACAGCTTGTCTGGCACTCAGTTAGACTGGTTTTATCAGCTCGAGAGATCAGAGGTTCACAATTGGGAAGACTTGGCAGCTGCTTTTTATCATCAGTATCAGTACAATGCTGATTTGGCGCCCACTCGTACTCAGTTACAAAGTATGGGGATAGCTTCAAATGAAGGGTTTAAGGAGTACGCCCAGAAGTGGCGTGATCTGGCTGGAAGGGTGCAGCCACCGCTATCAGATAGGGAATTAGTTGACATGTTTTTGGGGACCCTGTCTGGCCCCTTCTTCAACCATCTAATCGGGAGCTCTTCTGCGGGATTTACTGAACTAATTTTGACCGGCGAAAGGGTGGAGGCCGGTATTAAAAGTGGAACGATTCAAAAAGATGCTTCCGCATCCACAGCTGTTAAGAAACCTTTCCCAGCCAAGAAGGAAGCATCTGCTGTGTACTCTCAGAAGGGATCGGGAAGAACTGAGCGTCGGCCGACTGTAGGGGCCGTGATGATTCAAAATTCATCAAATTACCAACCTCGTAACAATCATTCGAGACCTAATCAACAACGGGTAGAACGGCCACAACGGCAGTTCACTCGCATCAACATGACGCCCGCTCAGGTCCTTCCCCATTTGTTGAAGCTGAATCTGACCAGTTTGAAGGAGGCGCCAAAAAACCCTAACACCTCCTCTCCGTACTACCACTCTAATGCTAAGTGTGCTTACCATTCCGACAGTGCTGGACACGATACCAATAATTACTGGGCACTTAAGAACAAAATTCAGGACTTAATTGACGCCAAAGAGGTTGAGTTTGATGCTCCTAAGAAGCCCAATGTTATATCTTCTCCGATGCCCAAGCACGGCCACAATGTGCATGCCATTTTGGAAAACCTCCATGTTACTGATATTGCCAATCTGTTGACTCCATTGATTGTGATTAAAGAAAATTTGTTGAGAGCCGGGATCTTTCCTGGTTGTGGCAAAGACTGTTATTTCTGTTTGAACATTCAAGGCGATTGTCCAATGTTGAAGTCAGGTGTCCAACGCCTGATGGATACTCAAGAGATATTTTTCCAGAAAACCCCTGTTAACACTTTCAATGCGATTACTCCTGATACTTGTGATACTTCAACCAACGATATTGCTATCATAACCATTTCCGACAATCCTCCCAAGGCTTGCAAAAGTCCTGTCAGGATTACACCCAACTCTTAATGTGTACCTTTAAAGATCACCATGCCGGGACCTGTCCCGTACTAATCAAGCAAAATGATACCGTGGAACTATGGGGGAGAAATCTTCTACCACGGCATCAAACAAATCGAAACAGTCCAAGAGATTTCTGAAGAAGACCCTGATATAGGGAACATCGCGGGTACAAGCAAGATAACCCGCAGTGGCCAGATATTTTCTCCGGAGATTGCTCCCCCTCGAGCAGTTTTCGGACCCTTGAAAGCTTCTACACCTGTTGGGCCCTCTGTGCAAGGCCCAGTGATTGAAGAATTAAATACTCCTGAAGAAAGACCATCTGCTGATAATACCGACAAGGGTAAGGGGATACTGGAAATTCCTGTCAGGACGAAGGCTCATGCTGTGGTTATCCCCGAAACCACTCAGAAGGAAATGGATGAAATCTTAAAAATAATCAGAAAAAGTGACTACGACGTTGTAGAACAACTGGGGCAAACCCCTTCAAAAATTTCAGTGTTGGCTCTTCTGCTTTGTTCTGAGGCCCATGCCAAGGCCCTAATCAAATTCTTGAAGGCGGCAGATGTACCCCAAGAGACTTTGGCTGACCAGTTCCAGAAATGTGTGGCCAGTCTTACTGTTGATAATGGCCTTGGCTTTTCCGATGCTGACTTAACTCCCAAAGGAAGGAAACACAATGATGCGTTGCATGTTTCAGTTGAATGTCGGGGAACTACTCTCGCCCATGTCTTGGTTGATACTGGTTCTTCCTTAAATGTGCTGCCAAAGAAAGCCTTAGACCGTTTGGATTGCGAAGGTTTGACCCTCAAACCTAGTAACATCGTCATTAGGGATTTCGATGGTTCCAAAAGAATGGTTCATGGAGAGGTTGATATTCCTATCAAGGTAGGCACCGAAGTGTTCAACTCCATCTTCTACGTAATGGACATCCGTCCGTCATACTCGTGTTTTCTAGGAAGACCGTGGATCCATTATGTCGGGGCAGTTACCTCCTCTTTGCACCAGATGCTGAAATATCCTGTTAAGGGTAAAATTATAACTGTGCACGGCGAGGAAGAGTACATGATCAGTCATCTCAATTCCTTCTGTTATGTGGAGCCGGATGGCGAGTTCATCGTAACGCCTTTCCAACATTTTGAGGAAGTTTCTCCCGAGGTAGCAGTGGCGAAGACAATGGTTGAGGTGCCTATCGTTCCCAAGCATGTATCTAGGATGGCATCTCTCAAAGATGCAGAGGCGGTGATTAAGGAGGGGAAGAGCACAGTATGGGGAGAGTTTCCTGACTTTCCCCATAAGACGGACAAGTTTGGTTTAGGGTTTACTGCTGCAGGACAGAGGGCTATGCGTCGCTCCAAGGCTGGAGGGCCACCCGTCAAGATCTCACACCATGGAATCAATGTTGTAGAAGATGAAGATGAGGAGAGCCACTTTGAAGATTGGATCTTTCCGACTGTCGAAGGGGGTTTAAGCAATTGGGAAGCAAAAGATTTTGTTCCTATCACCTTTATCAACCAGTAATTTTATCTTTGAACAATTTCCCGTTTTTTATGGTAAGTAATAATTAAAACAATTCGCACACTATTTTCACCTCATGCCTTTCCCGGAGCATGTAGGTCCATTTGTAAGGGCTTGATTTTCTTCATAATCATATGCCATGTTTTAGTGAAGCATTGGACGTTTTTCATCTATAAACTGCTGTGTTCATTTTCTTTCCTTTTGCATTTTTGTTTTGTTTAAGGATGGCTATCACTTACACACACCCACACTCATAAATACAGGTACCCATCCATTCTGGATTCCATGGGAAACTGTTTTGTTTCAGCCTTCGATAACTCTGGGGATTTGGTCAATCACGCTGAGTACGAAGTTGACGAATATTGTGAAGTGCCGGGAGAGTTAGCCAGACTTTTACAACAAGAAGAGCGGGCTATTCTTCCTCACGAGGAGTTGCTAGAAACCATCAACTTGGGAACAGAGGAGGACAGGAAAGAAGTAAAAGTGGGTGCCAACCTGGAACCAGATGTCAAGGAGCGCTTAGTGCAGTTGTTGAATGAATACGTTGAAATCTTCGCTTGGTCTTATGAAGACATGCCATGGCTAGACACAGATATCGTGGTTCACCGTCTCCCTACAAGAGAGGATTGTCCACCGGTCAAGCAAAAGGTCCGCCGAATGAGGCCTGACATGTCTGAGAAAATCAAGGCTGAAGTAATGAAGCAATTCAATGATGGCTTTCTGGCTGTTACGACCTATCCACAATGGGTTGCTTTGTGCCCGTACACAAAAAGGACGGAAAGGTCAGAATGTGTGTGGACTATCGGGATTTGAACAGGGCTAGCCCTAAAGATGATTTTCCACTGCCACATATCGACATCTTGGTTGACAATACAGCTCAACACAAATTATTTTCTTTCATGGATGGATTCTCGGGCTACAACCAGATTAAAATGGCCCCCGAGGACATGGAGAAAACTACCTTTGTCACGCAATGGGGTACCTTCTGCTACAAAGTGATGCCGTTCGGACTAAAGAACGCAGGGGAAACCTATCAACGCGCCATTGTAGCTTTATTTCATGATATGATCCATCATGAGATTGAAGTTTACGTAGACGACATGATAGCTCGATCACAGACAGAAGAAGAACACCTTAGTCATTTGCAAAAGCTGTTTGCCAGGTTGAAGGAGTAAAAACTCAGACTGAATCCAAGCAAGTGCACTTTTGGGGTTAGGTCTGGTAAACTTCTGGGATTTATTGTCAGCAACAAGGGCATTGAGGTTGATCCAGCTAAAGTAAAGGCTATACAAGAAATGCCTGCCCCCCGTACTGAAAAGGAGGTTAGAGGATTCTTGGGACGCTTGAACTATATTGCGAGGTTCATCTCTCACCTGACATCTACCTGTGAGCCAATTTTCAAACTGCTGAAGAAAGATCAGGTAGTTAAATGGAACGATGATTGTCAAGTTGCTTTTTATAAGATCAAGGAGTACTTACTAGAACCTCTTATTCTGATGCCACCCGTCGAAGGAAGGCCATTGATCATGTATCTGACTGTTTTGGATAACTCAATGGGGTACGTACTGGGCCAACATGACAAGTCTGGCCGAAAAGAGCATGCCATTTATTACCTTAGCAAAAAGTTTACCGACTGTGATACTCGCTACTCATTGCTCGAGAAAACTTGTTGCGCTTTGGTATGGGCTGCTCGCCGGCTAAGGTAGTATATGTTGACTCATACCACTTTGCTGATTTCCAAGATGGATCCGATCAAGTATATCTTCGAGAAGCCGGCTTTATCTGGAAGAATTGCTAGATGGAAAATGATCCTGACTGAATATGATATCCAGTATACTACCCAAAAGGCTATAAAGGGGAGTGTACTAGCTGACCATCTAGCTCATCAAGCCGTCGAAGATTATCAGTCTATGAGATTCGACTTCCCTGATAAGGACATCATGACATTGGACAACATTGAAGGAAACGGACCATATGACGGACCTGAACAAGGATCCCGATGGACCCTATACTTTGATGGTGCTTCAAATGCACTGGGCAATGGTATCGGTGCAATACTCATTTCTCCAGATGGTTGTCATACACCCTTCACTGCCCGACTCTGCTTCAGCTGTACCAACAACATGGCTAAATATGAAGCTTGCATCTTTGGTCTCAAGGCTGCTATAGACTTGGGAATCAAATCTTTGGTCGTATTTGAGGACTCAGCTTTGGTTATCACTCAAGTCAAAGGAGAATGGGACACTAAACATCCTAATCTTATCCCATACAAAGAACATGTCTTGACATTGTTGCCTCATTTCGAGCAGATTACCTTCGAGCATTTCCCGTGAGAAGAAAATCAGTTAGCAGATGCTCTGGCTACAATGTCTTCCATGTTTAAACTCAACTGGGATAACGAGGCTCCCCAAATTACCATCGAGCAAATGGAAGAACCTGCACACTGTCATGAGATTAATACCGAAGAAGTAGTGGAACAACCCTGGTTCCATGAAATCAAAAGGTATCTCCAGACCAGAGAGTATCCTGAAGGAGCTTCCGTCAATGACAAAAAGTTCTTAAGGAGATTTTCTGCCAAATTCTTCCTGAGCAATGGCATCCTTTATAAGCGCAGTCATGATTGTGTTCTACTTCGTTGTGTGGACAAGGTTGAAGCAGAGTTGATCATGACCGATATACATAGCGACACATTTGGCACCCACTTGAGCGGACATACAATGGCAAAGAAGATTCTAAGGGCAGGCTACTACTGGTCTACCATGGAAGCTGATTGTCATCAACATTGCCGCACCTACCACAAATGCCAAGTCTACGCCGACAAGGTACATATTCCTCCTGTTCCTCTCAACATTCTGACAGCTCCTTGGCCATTCGCAATGTGGGGAATTGACATGATTGGGTGATCAAGCCCACGGCATCCAATGGACATCGCTTCATCTTGGTGGCCATTGATTACTTCACTAAATGGGTCGAGGAAGCTTCCTATGCCTCAGTTACAAAGAATGTGGTTGCCCGCTTCATCAAGCAAAACCTCATATGCCGGTATGGTATCCCCGACAGGATCATCACAGACAACGGTACAAATTTGAACAATACTATGATCACCGCTCTATGCAAGCAGTTCAAGATTTATCATCACAATTCATCTCCCTACCAGCCGAAGATGAACGGTGTTGTTGAAGCCGCGAACAAAAATATTAAGAAGATCATTCAAAAGATGACAGTCACCTACAAAGACTGGCATGAGATGTACCGTTTGCTCTGCATGGATATCGCACCACGGCACGTACTTCAACAGGGGCAACTCCATTTTCTTTAGTATATGGCATGGAAGTTGTTCTGCCTATGGAAGTTCAGATTCCTTACTTGAGGATTATGAAGGATGCCGGTTTGAGTGAAGACGATTGGATTCAGACCCTGTTTGATCAACTTAACTTGATCGACGAGAAGCGACTTACTGATGTTTGTCATGGTCAGACGTATCAAAAACGGATGATCAAGGCTTTCAACAAAAAGGTCAGGCGTCAGGTATATCAAGTTGGAGATCTTGTAATCAAGCGGATCATCTTACCGCAAAGTGATCCCAGGGGCAAGTGGACTCCTACCTACGAAGGACCATTTGTAATCAAGAGCATCTTTTCTAGTGGGGCAATGATTATGACCACCATGGACGGCAATGACTTGCCGCACCCTGCAAACGCACACATAGTCAAAAGATACTACGCATAAAACGACCCGACAAGTTGAAAACCCGAAAGGGCGACTTGGGCAAAAATGGGCGTCCCAGTGAACCGAAAACCCGAAAGGGCGGTTCAGGCAAAAATTAGGGACAAAACAAAAAAATCTGTACACCCGGCAAGTTGAAAACCCGAAAGGGAGAATTGGGTAAAAAAGGGTTTCCTGGTGGATCAAAAACCCGAAAGGACGGTCTAGGCAAAAGTTAGGGAATTAAAGCGTATGACTATGTCTCGTCGGATCACTTTAAGAACAATCTCTTCACCAACAAGCACCAAGCGTCTGATCAATCCAATCATCTACGGACGAAGCAACGAATGGACATATACTCAGAGTCGTGAAGGCTATAAACAGAATGGGAACCCCATGAAATTATTACACATAGCCATCTTTCTTTTTGTATAAATTTTTTCTCAATTTTTATGACAACATTCTCTTACTAGGATGTTTGTCTCCTTTGTACAAAGATACTTACAAAAATTAATACAAATATACTTCAAAGTGCAAAAATTTGCTTGCCTTTCTTTTTCTGTTTTACACTTATGTTTTATTTGAAAACGTCCAATGTTTTGTTGAAAAGGCATATGCATTTGAATATAATCACTGCTTACAAATAAAACGAAATTGGGAAAGGATAATTACTGATAGGTTGAAGGTGTAGGAAGATATCTTTATGTCATTCAAGAAGAGATCCCCTGCATTACTTTGTTCAGATCCTCAACAAAGCTAAAAACCTCGGAGTACATGTCCCCGGCGGTTTTAAGCTTCAAAAGCCCCGGTAAAGCCAGTACATTCCAAACCAGATTCCCCAGCGGAGTGAAGCTTCAAGATCCCCCGGCGAAGCCAGTGCATTCTAAACTAGATTCCCCAGCCGAGTTAAGTTTCAATGTTCCCATCAGAGTTCAAACTCCCGATTCCCAGTGGAGCCATAATAATCTAAACCTCCTCCCCCAGCGAAGTCAAATTTCCAATTGATCAAATTCCCCAACTTCCCCAGTAGTTTTGCATACAATCCAAAACTCATGAGTTCACAGGCTGAGTAAACATTCTCCCCCACAGGGTCATTTCCCAACAGATTTAAGATTCTCAGTCTCATTTCTCCAGCAGAAGCCTCCCGGTTTTTAATTCCCCAATAGAGGTCGTCAGAGTAAACCTTATTCCCCAGGGAAGTCATGAAGAATTCTCATTCCTCGCATAAGTTGGTAAAGTTCTTTTTAAAATCCCCGCAAGTCACCAAAGATCTTTAATCCCCAAGCAGTCAACAAGGATTTCTCATCTTCAACAATCAAAGTTTTTTGGAATCCCCAGCTTCGGTCAAAGATTTACTTTCCCCGACAGTAGTCAACAACTTCATTATCTCCAGCTATCCAGGATTTATCTTCCTCAGCAAGACAGCTACTCAACTTACATGCATAAACATTACATTAGTATATCATAAACATGGATTACAATTCATTGCATCATATATATCATGCAATATAACTCTGTGTTTTAGCTAACATTTTACCCTTTTCAGGATAAGATTAAAAGGTTATCATTAACAATTAGTCGGATACAGTATGGATACACCCCATACACGACGGTCATTCTATCACTCATTCAAGAACTTCAAGTGAAGATACAGTACGGATACACCCCAGACACGGCGGTCATTCTACTACTTATTCAGACTTCAGTAATCAGATACAGACTAGATACGCTCCAGGCACGACATCCATTCTATCTCTCATTCAGATTCAACCATCAACTACAAGTTCATATATGCTCCAAACACGGATGCCATTCTGGCCTTTACACCAGCAGTGTGTTTTCCCCCAATGCAGTCGCCACGGAAACCATTCTGTCACTTATCCAGATCCCAGTTACAGTACGGATACACCCCAGACACGGTGGACATTCTACTACTCATACAGATCTCAACTTCAGAAACAGTCCAGATACGCTCCAGACACGGTTGCCATTCTGTCACTCATTCAGAGTTTAACCCCAGCACACAGTTGCTCCATACACAGATGTTTTCCTGTTACCCAGATACAATACAGATACACTCCAGACACGGCAGTCATTCTGATGTTCATTCAAAGTTCAAATACAGTTACAGCTCGGATACGCTCTAGACACGGATGCCATTCCTTTGCTCATACAGACCCAGTCTCTAGATACAGTTCAAATACATTCCAAACGCGGATACCATTTTGATGCTCATTCTCCTGACCTACAACATTATAGTTCAACAAACACTCTTGGATGGCATCTTTAAGCCCATCTCCAACAAGATTCTACCATCTCCAAATTGCATCTTTAAGCCCATTCCCTCAATAATATTTTGGCAAGTGCAAATTTAAGGGCACTCTAGTGTCCAATCTTCCTTTACCTTCGAGTCACGAAAGGCAAAACTTGCCAATCTAACTCTTCAGGTTCAAGAAGATTGAACAGGGGAAACTGTTGTACCCCAAAATTTTCCCTCCCATTTCATCAACATTTTCTCATCACAAGACTCTTGGAACTGAAGATCAAGCTAGGGTTTGCTCTGCTCAAGACACTTCTTTGCACTGTTGACCTAAATTAGGGTTTGAATTTGCACAGGGATGTTTTTACCTATAATTCCCAAAGTGACTTTCATACTTCATGTTGGACTCACAAGTTGGTCAATACCAAGTTTCAAGCCTTGATTCAAATTTTTGCCCAGTCAATTGGACAGTTGACCTAGAAATCCGCTGTATTGGGGAAAAAGTCAATTGTGGCCAATTGACAGCCAAACCTCATGAAATTTTACCCACATCAACATAATAAACTCATATATGTCATTTGATCAAGTTTGGATCACAATTCCAAAATAAATTTGATCAGATCACCAAAAGGGCAAAATGGTCATTTTTAGGGTTTTGACTGTACAAAGGCAATTTTTGACTGTTTGACCTAACCAATGGCAAATCAATCTCAACCATGGACACAAGGACTCAATGACATTGTCTTTACCCATTCAACAAGTTCATAGGATCTCAATTGCATAGGATTGACAGATGAATTTTCAGTCAACTGATCAAAATTTGACTGTACACTGAAAAGTCAAACTTTGACTTTTTGGTCAAAATCAAGTGCCAAGAGTTATTTTTCATCAATACATGTCAAATTATGAAACTTGTTCATCAAGAAACCCAAAAATGCAAATTAGGGTTTAAAATGGAAAATTTTCATAACTTTGAAATTTTCTAAGTTATGAAATTTTCTTATTTTTTCCTAACTTTGTCCCACTTTTTCACCAAGATGCAAATGGATTCAAACAAAACTTGTAACATGAAAGTTATAGTCCATCACAAAGTCTACAAAGTTGATTCACAGAGTTTTCTCAAAAGAAGCTTGTATCTCAAGTTATGATTTTTGGAACAAGGGTACCTAAAACTTTTAACTTAGAGAAAATTTGCCCTAATCTAGGCAGGATTTTGACCCATCTTCTTGGCCACTTTTCACATAGTTCCACTTGGAATTTCAAGTTGCATTGCAAAGATGGATTATATTACATGTTCCAAGCTTTCCAAATTGTCAAAGAACTCCTCAAACACCCTTGTGGTTAGAGAGAATCGAATGCTTGAAGTTGGCAAAAACTCATTTTTGTCCATGACCAATACATGTTCATACAAACTTGCATTTTCAAATCAGCATGTTTGATGCTAGCTTTCAGGCCTCAAAACCAACTTGCACTTCATAGTTTAATGCATAACCATTGAATTAAGGTGTTATCTTGGCCATTTGGACATTACATACAAGATTAACCCTTATTTGGAAAAAGGTAAAATGCCATTTTTGTAAAACTTCACTTTATGTCAAAACCAAATCCTTGAGGCATGGGGCCAAATCTTTCAGGCAAGATCAAGTCCACTAATTCCAGAAACCAAGAACAAAATATGCAGCATGATTTAGGGCTTGTGTGGGCCTGCATTGGGAGGACACACAGTCTTGCTTGAAAAAGAAGAAAAGTTGCAAATCATACACCAACTCTCATATCTGTTAACACAAGCTTAGACAAACATTGTAGACAAGTTCCATACCTCCCAACAAGCCTAAAACACTACCCTTTCATCACTCAAACCTCCTCATACTCAGAACCACTGTTTTTCTGCAAAATAGGGCAGGTTCTGCATTTTGTAAGCCACAACAAAATTCCATCGTGCATTTTGTCCCAAGATAATTCCAACACCTTCCAATCAACTCACCTGAACTATCCCAGGCCCCCATTGTAAGCTGTAACACCTCTAACACACTTTGCCATTTTCATTTCAAAGCTCTGCAGGTTGAGTTCTACAGCACGATTCAAGTTGTTTCAAAGCAAGCCAAGCATTGGAGAAGCTTCCTTGGACCTCAGGCAAGCTCAATAGAAGCTCAAACACCCTTGAAGGTTGCTACATTGTCCAGCTCGAAGTCAACTGAAACAGGTATTTCATGGACTTTTATCTCCCTATTTAGGAATGGTTAAGCTTAGGTTTGTGAATGACATATGTTGTACTCATAGCCCTGAAGCCATACATATGCTTTGTTTTCATTTATATTAATCGTGCTGAGAGAATTTCACTCATGAACTTTCTGAAAAAACTAGGTTAAAAATTAGGGGCATAGAAATTCTCTCTGGTCTTTGAGAGTTAATCCAAGTTTTTTATATGGTTGAATTCGTTGTTTGATGCTCTACAAGTTTCATGTTGTGAGTTTTGTCAAAAGATCAATGAATCGGGAGATAGCATTGGAAGTACAGAACGCGTGTTTTGTTTGAAACTGAGGAAGAAGATGAAGTTGCTTAGGCTGGGCCTGAGTTGCTTCTGCTTTTCACACATGCATATTCACTTTGCACCCCCTGGCCCATTTGCTTGCATATTTGTCATTTTTTGCATTTTATTTCATTTTTGATTTTGATATTTTACCTTCTAACATAAAAAAAATACCTAAAAATTATTTTTCATAAATTTTTATATTTATTTGGAATTTATTCTAATTATTACTAGTATAAAATGTTTAAATGCTTTATATTCTTTTTATTAAAACCCAAAATAACCTAAAAAATATGTTTATTTTCATTTTTATTTTTATACACATTTGAAAATATTTTCTTGAAATAATGACATTTTTGTAAATAATTTATTTTAATTTTGTACACACTTAATATATTTAATATATATACATATACTTATATTTTATCTTATTAAATAATTAGGTCAAAAATACAAAAAAAAATATATTACATTTTCATTTTAATTATTTTGGACCAAAAATATCATTTTTATAATATACTATTTTTTTGTATAAATTAGTATATTATTGCACATAATTAATAAATAATATTATTTATTAAGAATTAGGGTTTCTTGCCCTAAATAGGAAAATAATTAAAATTGATTTTTTTTTTTACATTTCACATTGAAAAAATACTTTTTACATACTAAAAACATTTTGGCATAATACATTTTATTTACATTTATTTATTTCAACTATTGTACATTTAAATATTGCCTATACATTCGATATGGTTGTAATAACTTAGAATTTATTTTCTTGTCAAATATCCCCAATTCAAATTTGTACCCCCTCCCTATATCATGTTCTAATAGTGTAGCATTTAAATTCTCGCACATTTAAAAGCTTTCAATTATGCCATGTTTAGACCTAGGGTTTGTATGCAATTTTAACCGATAATTAGTTTGACCTAATCCAAGATAAATATGCATGAAAAACAAACACAATGCACACTTGCATCCCTAGGGTTTCATCCACTTGTTGCCTTCAAAAATGGGCCATGGTTGCATGTCGAGTACTTTGGCAAAACAAAAACAAACAAAAAGATCATAGTCCCTCGATGACGTTGTCTGAGTTGCCTAAACAAAATGATCAAGTCCCTTAAGAAAAATTGCCAAAGATACATGACACCATTGCTATCATGGTCTATACGATGACCCGCACCTGTCCTGTTAACATCCTAACACAAGGTTGTTCACCAAATACAATGGTGAAACAACACTGTTAAAAGGGTAAAAAAAATAAGAAAGATCTTTGAGTTAAATAGGGTAGATAGCTCCTAGTTACTTGATCAAAAGCTTGCAAAAACATCCTTTCTACTTTCAAAACACACTTCACAACACAATTTCAAAACCCTACTTTCAAACATTGAAAACTTTTCAAAAAAAAGACAAAAACACCTTTGTATACATTCAAACAAGAATCATTACAAAGGTTGCCACAAACGATGGCCTCTTTTCAAAACATCTTTCAAAATCACACACAAAGCACCATTTCAAACAATTGAAATGCAAAGCAAGTGATCTAAGCAAGTAACTAAGAGCCCATGGATAACCATGGATAGAAAGGGTGCTAATACCTTCCCTTTCTATAATCTACTCCCCGAACCCAAGAAAACATCTCAAAGGTTTTTCCTGTGCTTTTTGACCTTTCCTTAGGATAAAATAAAAAGTCGGTGGCAACTCTTGCTAAACCGAAACATTTGCGAACACAAACGCAAAATCCCAAGTCAGTTCTCCCACCGTATCACAAACGTCTTGCCTAAGAAAGCTCTAGACCGGTTGGATTGTGAAGGGTTGGAGCTGAAACCAAGCAATAACGTCGCCAGGGCCTTTGATGGGTCTAAGAGGATGGTGCACGGAGAAGTTGATATCCCGATTAAGGTTGGTTCTCAGATTTTCAACTCTACATTCTATGTGATGGACATTCAGTCATCTTATTCTTGTTTGCTGGGTCGCCCATGGATCCACAAAGTTGGGGCCGTAACCTCAACGCTCCACCAGAAGCTGAAGTACCCAGTGAAAGGGAAGATTGTGACAGTGCAAGGAGAGGAAGAGTACATGGTGAGCCACCTCAATTCTTTCCGATATGTAGAGATGGATGGGGAGTTTATTGAGACCCCATTTCAGCATTTTTAAGAGGTTCCCCAGACGCTGGAATCAACTAAGACTGTTGTTGAAGATTCTCCTATGAAGATGGCTTCCTTTAAGGATGCCCGGGCTGTTTTCGAGAAAGGTGGGTGTGTAAATTGGGGCCGACTCCCTGATTTTACACAGAAGACTAACAAGCTTGGTTTGGGTTTCACTGCAGAAGCTCAAAGGGCTGTTCGGAATGCACGGATCGGAAGACCTCCCCTGTTCATCAGCAATTCAGGAGTAAATGCCAATGAAGACGATGTTGAAGAGTCTGAGTTCGACAATTAGATCTATCCTAAGACCGGCGGTAGACCAAGCAACTGGACAACAACTGGACAGAAAAGGACTTCATCCCTATTTCTTTTGTTACCCAGTAATGAAACTTTTTGTTTTGAATTTGTAACAGACTATGTTTTAAACTCTACGGCCCGATGTCTTACCCGGGGTACTGTGGCTTCATTTGTGAGGGCTTTATGTGTGTCATTTTCATATATCATTAATAAAAGAATTGGACGTTTCTTGCATTTCAAATTTTGTGCTCCTTGTTTTTATTTTATTACATATTGCAAAACAGCTATTTTACACACACTCACATATACAGGTCTACATCCACTATGGATCTCACTGGTAACGACTCTGCTACTGCCAGTTATGATTTCGAAAGTCCGATCAACTTAGTCGAAGACGAAGGTGAAGATGATTGTGAAGTGCCTGGTGAACTTGCTAGACTGCTACTCCAAGAAGAGAGGGCTATACAGCCACATGAAGAGCCAGTGGAATCAGTAAATCTGGGTACAAATATAGACAAGAAAGAGGTCAAGATCGGTGAAAATCTAGAAGCTAGTGTGAAACAACGGTTGATTCATATGCTGCGTGACTATGTTGAGATCTTTGCCTGGTCTTATGAAGACATGCCTGGGTTGGATACTGATATTGTGGTTCATCGCCTACCTACCAAGGAAGACTGTTCTCCAGTGAAACAGAAGGTCCACCGAATGCGCCCAGAGATGTCTGAGAAAATAAAGGTTGAAGTTATGAAACAGTTTGACGCCGGTTTTCTAGCAGTTAATTCTTACCCACAGTGGGTGGCCAACATGGTTCATATACCGAAGAAGGATAGTAAGGTTCAAATGTGTGTCGACTATAGGGATCTGAACAGGGCAAGCCCCAATGATGACTTCCCTCTACCTCATATTGATGTTCTGGTTGACAACACCGCTCAGCACAAGGTATTCTCCTTTATGGATGGTTTCTTCGGTTATAATCAGATTAAAATGGCTCCCGAAGACATGGAGAAGACAACTTTTGTTACTCAGTGGGCTACCTTTTTCTACAAGGTCATGCCTTTTGGATTGAAGAATGTTGGGGCAACGTATCAGCGTGCCATGGTTGCTTTGTTTCATGACATGGTCCATCATGAGATTGAGGTATACATCGATGACATGATTGTAAGATCTCAAACTGAAGAAGAACATCTAGACCATCTGCAGAAGTTATTTGACAGGTTGAAGTTGTACAAGCTGATGTTAAACCCGAACAAGTGCACTTTCGGGGTGAGATCTGGTAAGCTGCTGGGTTTCGTCGTAAGCGATAAAGGTATTCAAGTGGATCCTGCAAAGGTGAAGGCTATACAGGAAATGCCAGCTCCCAAAACAGAGAAAGAAGTCAGAGGCTTCCTGGGACGACTGAACTACATTGCCCGATTCATCTCGCACATGACTGCTACTTGTGAGCCAATCTTCAAGCTACTGAAGAAAGATCAAGTAGTACGTTGGAACAATGAATGCCAGGCCGCTTTCGAAAGGATCAAAGAGTATCTCCAAGAGCCACCTATTCCGATGCCTCCATTTGAAGGGAGACCTCTGATCTTATACTTGACAGTACTCGACAACTCAATGGGGTGTGTGCTGGGGCAGCATGACGAGTCAGGACAAAAAGAGCATGCTATTTATTACCTTAGCAAAAAGTTTACCGACTGCGAGACCCGATACTCGTTGCGCGAGAAAACTTGCTGCGCTTTGGCATAGGCTGCTCGCCGGCTGAGACATTATATGCTAACTCACACTACTCTATTGATATCAAAGATGGATCCAATCAAGTATATCTTCGAGAAGCCTGCCTTGTCCGAAAGAATAGCGAGATGGCAGATGATCATGACTGAGTATGACATCCAGTACACGACCCAAAAGGCAATTAAGGGAAGTGTGTTGGCAGACCATTTGGCACATCAGGCAGTGGATGATTACCAGTCTATGAACTTCGAATTCCCGGACAAGAATATCATGTTGGTAACTGATTGTGAGACACCTGGACCGGATGAAGGACCTGAGGAAGGATCCCGATGGTCTATGTACTTTAATGGAGCTTCGAACGCTTTGGGTAATGGCATTGGCGCCATGATCATATATCCTAAAGGCTCTCATACTTCGTTCACTGCCCGACTATGTTTCAACTGCACCAACAACATGGCAGAGTATGAAGCGTGCATCATGGGTCTTCGAGCAGCAGTTGACCTAAGGGTTAAGTTTCTAAGTGTCTTCGGAGATTCCGCTCTCGTGATCAGTCAGATCAAAGGCGAGTGGGATATGAAACACCCGAACCTTATTCCTTACAAGGAGTATGTATTGACGTTGCTTCCCCATTTTGAGGAGATAACCTTTGAACACTTCCCTAGAGAGGAGAATCAGTTGGCGGACGCACTAGCTACGATGTCTTCTATTTTCAAGGGGAATTGGAACAACGAAGCTCCCCAGATCATCATTGAAAAACTAGACGAACCTGTACATTGCTGTGACATTGAGACTGAAGAGGTAACAGAAAAACCCTGGTTTCATGAAGTAAAGAGGTATCTTGAAGCTTAGGAGTACCCCGAGGGTGCGTCTGTTAATGACAATAAGTTTTTGAGGAAGTTCGCGGCGAAGTTTTTCATCAGCAATGACATTATTTACAAGCGCAACCATGATTCGACCTTACTGCGTTGTGTGGATAAGAATGAAGCAGAAAGGATTATGGCGGAGTTACATGAAGGTACTTTAGGAACTCATTCCAGTGGACACACCATGGCAAAGAAAATCCTTCGGGAAGGATATTATTGGTCCACAATGGAAGCTTACTGTTATCAGCATTCTCGGACATGTCACAAGTGTCAAGTCTATGCTGATAAGGTGCACATACCTCCAGTTCCTCTGAACATCTTGACGGCACCTTGGCCTTTTGTAATGTGGGGCATTGATATGATCAGCGAGATCAGACCTACGGCATCCAACAGGCATCGTTTCATCCTGGTAGCGATTGATTACTTTACGAAATGGGTTGAAGCAGCTTCCTTTGCTACTGTAACCAAGAACGTCGTGGCACGGTTCATTCGGCACAATCTGATCTGTCGATATGGTGTACCAGAGAGGATCATTATGGACAATGGTACCAATCTCAACAACAATATGATCACCGAGCTCTGCGAGCAATTCAAGATATAACATCATAACTCTTCTCCCTATCGGCCGAAGATGAATGGGGTTGTTGAAGAGGCTAATAAGAACATTAAGAAGATTGTGCAGAAGATGACAATGACATACAAAGACTAGCACGAGATGTTACCGTTTGCTCTTCATGGGTACCGTACCTCAGCATGGACGTCAACAGGGGCAACACCCTATTCCTTGGTATATGGTATGGAGGAAGTCTTGCCCATTGAAGTTCAGATACCCTCTCTTCGGATCATGAAGGATGCAGGTATGAGTGAAGATGACTGGATTCAGACACGGCTTGATCAGCTGAACCTAATCTACGAAAAGAGACTTACTGCTATTTGTCATGGTCAGATGTACCAAAAACGGATGATCAAGGCATTTAACAAGAAAGTCAGACGACAAGAGTATCAAGTTGGGGACCTGGTTATCAAGCGCATCATATTACCTCAAGGTGATCCTAGGGGCAAATGGACCCCTACTTACGAAGGGCCATTTGTGGTTAAGAACATTTTCTCAGGAGGAGCTATGATTCTAACCACCATGGACGGTGACGACCTTCCTCACCCCGTCAATGCAGACATAGTGAAAAGATACTGCGCATAATCAAAGACCCGCTAGGTTGACTGGCCTAGGCAAAAATAAGGGCTTCCCGGCGAACCAAAAGGGTTCGGGCCAAAATAAGGGATGAAAATGAAAAAATATGTACACCCGGCAAGTCGAAAACCTGAAAAGGCGGCTTGGGCAAAAAGGGTATCTCGGTTGACTGAAAACCCGAAAGGGTGGTCCAGGCAAAAATTAGGGATCAAAGCGTAACACTATGTCTCATTGGATCACCTTGCATCCAGACTTCGGTATCAACTATTAAGCTCGGACGGCACTAAGCAATCGTATCTACCTTCAACCAAGTAGCAAAGTGATGATATGCTTGAGGACATAAAAGCAATAGCAGAGTTGGAACCCAGTGGATTTGTTCACATAGCTGTTTTGTTTTTTACAATTTATGTAAATTCTATCTGCTCGGCGGTGTTCTCTTACTAGGACGTCAGCCTCTTGTACAAAAACGCCTATTTACAGGCCAAACTTCAAAATCAATACAATTCATTTTCAAAGAAATTTCAAACCGTTTTCCTTTATCCGTTTTGTTTTGCAAAAGAACGTCCAATGTTCATTTTTGATATATGCATTTGACATTAATTGCTGCTCATGAATATATACATGCGAGACAAAATATGATTACGGGTAATATCAGAAACAGGGGCAATAAAAATTGTCCAAACTGTACAGTTGATTTGTTCACCAGGTACAAAGGTATATTCAGCTGAAGAATATGGCTAAGATTCCTTCACTCCCCGCAGAGTAAGGCAGTAATGGTAACTCTCCCCAACTGAGACTTACAACTATGAATGAATGAATCGGTAATATGCTCCCCAAGAAGAGTTTATCTACCATCAATACTGAAAAGGCTTGATATCCCCGGTAGTCTTAATATTCCTTAGCGTAGTATAAGAATGTTCCCCGGCCAAATACAAGATACCCCCAGTGGAGTTAGAATTTTCCCAGCGCATTCTGAAAAAGCTTCCCCAACAGAGTTGAAGCATCATCCCCAGTAGACTCTAGAAGTTTATCCCCAGTGGAGTACAAAAATAAATCTCCCCAGCCGAGTTCAAAGGATCATTCCCAGCAGAACTCAGAGGATTATCCCCACAAAAGTCTAACAGGTTATCCCCAGTGAAGTCGCCACTGAGAGATCGTCCTCAGTGGAGTTCTTTCCTTTCACAAACAGGAATTCAATCCCTAATAGGATTCAATATCACCAGCAATGATAATTCATCCCGATGGAATTTATCAGTGGAATCTTCAGCAGAATATCTCTTCCCCACAGAGTAATCTCCTCATCGGTTTATTCCCCCAATGGAGTCATCCTCTCCTGCAGGTTTATTCTCTTCGTTCGCCATCCCCAGCGGAAATGAAGAATCCAGCTCTATTCTTCAGCAGCTATCCGGGATTTATTTTCCCCAGCTAGAAACATTACATTTCCATACATCATGATACAGGCATATACGCATCATACCACACAATCTCATTTATTTTGAGAGCGTCATTGCTTGATATATATCATGCATTTCATACATCATGACATTGCATATGACCTAGTAGTCCCCTCAAAAGAAAAAACTACATCTATGGAAGACTTTTGTCTGGTTCAGCTAAATCGATCCTAAGATTTTTCTGATTCGTATCCAGTCAAAGTTAATCCAAGACCTTCTCTAGTTCAGTCAGATCGACCCTAAGATCTCCCTGATTCGTATTCAAGTTGAAGATATCTCAAGACTTTTGTCTGGTTCAGTTAAATCGACCCTAATATTTTTCTGATTCTTATCCAGTCAAAGTTAATCCAAGGCCTTTTCTGGTTCAGTCAGATCGACCCTAAAATCTCCCTGATTCGTTTTCCACTTGAAGATATTCCAAGACTTTCGTCTGGTTTAGTTAAATTGATCCTAAGATTTTTCTGATTCTTATCCAGCCAAAGTTAATCCAAGACCTTCTCTGGTTCAGTCAGATCAACCCTAAGATCTCCCTGATTCGTATTCCAGTTGAAGATATTCCAAGACTTTTGCCTGGTTCAGTTAAATCGACCCTAAGATTTTTCTGATTCTTATCCAGTCAAAGTTAATCCAAGACCTTCTCTGGTTCAGTCAGATCGACCCTAAGATCTCCCTGATTCGTATTCCAGTTGAAGATATTCCAAGACTTTCGTCTGGTTCAGTTAAATTGGCCCTAAGATTTTTCTGATTCTTATCCAGTCAAAGTTAATCCAAGACCTTCTCTGGTTCAGTCATATTGACCCTAAGATCTCCCTGATTCGTATTCCAACTGAAGATATTCCAAGACTTTCGTCTGGTTCAGTTAAATCGACCCTAAGATTTTTCTGATTCTTATCCAGTCAAAGTTAATCCAAGACCTTCTCTGGTTCAGTCAGATCGACCCTAAGATCTCCCTGATTCGTATTCCAGTTGAAGTTATTCTAAGACTTTTGTCTGGTTCAGCTAAATCGATTCGAAGATTTTTCTGATTCTTATCCAGTCAAAGTTAATCCAAGACCTTCTCTGGTTCAGTCAGATCGACGCTAAGATCTCCCTGATTCGTATTCCATTCGAAGTCCAGACCACCTATCAACAGTCTCCAAATGGCATCTGTAAGCCCATTCCCGATATCACAAGGCTTATACAACTTCATGTGAGTGCAAATTTCTGGGCACTCTAGTGTTCAATCATCTTCCACCTTCGGATCACGAAAGGCCCGAAAGCCAATCTATATCCTCAGGTTTAAGAAGATTGAACAGGGGTAGCTGTTGTACCCCAAAATTTGCCCTCTCATATTTCTCAAAACATTGCAAGAAAAATCTCCAAGTGGCTCAAGATTGCCCAAGAGTTGGACAGTTAAGCTATCTCCTAAGGCAGTCAATCCCAAATTAGGGTTTTGTGTTGCATCAAGGTCCTTGCATCCAAATGACCTCAAATGCTCCCTAATGTCCTAATATGTTCTCAAGATCATCCATGTCAAATTTCAAGCCTTGCAGAGGAAGTTTGCTTAGTCAATTGCTCAAAGGGTCCAAAAATCGATTGTGCTAGGGCAAAAGTCAACTGTGGCCTACAAATAGTCAAACTTCAAGATTTTTTGCCAACATTCTCATTTTGAAGGATATTTCATCATTTGATCAAGGGTTGATCATGATTCATCAAGGATTGCTCAAAATTCATCAAGACTCAAAAGAGGCTGCAAGAACACCAAGAACAAAACTTGAAAAAAGGTGCAAAAAGTGTGAAACTGAAATCAAGCTTAGAGGCATTTTCAGAAGCAAAAGTCAACACCAATCGCTTGCTGGAGGATCACTGAAGCAGAACCAACCTAAAGCCAGTCTCCATACACGCTCAGGAGCTCTGTAAGTATCTCAAAAAACCACCCCTCTCTTGAATTCGTAAACCTTATTTCTTGCATCTTTCTAACAAATCTTTGACATATTTGTGATGCTTATGAGATTTCTGGACTTTTGGCATTATTTGATTGCATTGATATGGACTCTAACCCCATAACCGTATGGCTAGGCTTTTGCATTAGATTTTAGGGTTTTCTTTTTCAGGGGAAATCAAGGTTCAAGAAGGGTATAGGTTTACTCAGGATGTCCAGACGAACCCAACCATGGTCTTGGGGGTCGTTTTCATGGCCTAGATTTAATTTTTGGAATGTCCTGCGAATTTAGCTGCGGAACTAAATCCGCAGGTAAGTGTTACAGGTCTGGAGGTTAGGGACAACAAACGTGTCTCCCCCTGGTTGGCCAATTCAAATATTTGCGCTTTTTTTTAATTCTGGCATATGAACGTGTTTCCCCATATTATTATTATTGTCCATTATACTAACAGTTGAAGCGCGTTGGTTGAGTGGCAAAGGCGTGTATCCAATATCCAACAGGACCTGGGTTCAAATCCCAGGTCCCCCCATATACATTGCTATTTTTTCTCTTCAAGTTATCACATGTGAATCAGGCGCTGCAGCATATCATACTCCCTCACTCAATCACTATCCAGATGGCCCCAAGCCAGATCTGGTGATCCAGAATGAAAGCCTACCATGGGATCCAGTCAACCAATGCACAGGGGATCCAAAAAGTCAAACGAGGCCAGCTGGTGATGGGCCTCAGAATTGCTATCAAGACCTCCAAATTGGGCCCAAACCCCTCCTAAGTCTTTCTATTTCATTTTTCACTTATTTTATTTAATTGTTTTGTTTAATTATTTTTATAATTTAACCAACAAATCAAATCTTTTTTTTCTTCATAAAATTAAAAACCAAAAAAAATATATTTTCTTATTTAAATTAAATTTCATCATTTTATTTTTGTTAAAAAAATTAATTTAATTAATTTAGTTTTAATTAGGAATAACTTTAATATTTTTGCAATAATTAAAATTAACTTAGACAATTAGGTTTTATTAACATTGATCAAATTTATTTTTATTTATTTAAATACCAAACACCCAAAAATACTTTAATTAATTAATTTAATAATTAACCTAGATTCATTTCTTTATTAATTAAAAAATAACCAAAAAAATCTTTTCTTGAATAACAAAGGGTCAAAACCCTAGAACTCGCCCGATTTAATTTCCCGAAAGCGATCCATTTTATTTTAATATTGTATTTGTTTCCGGAATGTAATAGATTAATAGGACTTTACTATTTTTACCGCTTTATTTACTTTCCGCATTTTAATTTCAAGGGTTGCTTTTGGCGATGTAAATACCCGACGCCTTGTAATAGTTAGTTAAATTTCCGCAATTTAATTTCCGCAACTTATAAACTGTTAGATGTTTGGTAATAGGGAATGCATGACAAGATCGAATGTTTAACTTAAAATCAACATAGATAACCACTAACATGTAAAAAGATAAAATAAACTGAAAACAACACACTCGCACATGCGCACTCTTAGGGTACACCTCACTTGGTTGCCTTCGTAACACGGTAATTGAGTATAGGAAGTTTTAGAGGTCGCCCTCTTGTCCAAAGATCATAGTTGCCTCAAAACGGTTGCCTCGGAAAAATGATCTAAGATATTAGGGTTACCGCTAAGGCGTCCTAACATTGCTTTAGTGACCGCACGTCCCTAAAATCGAATTGACCCTTAAACTCCAACGACGGTGCTACCTACTCATCAATAGTGGGATAACATTGTCTAAAGGAAGATAGCATAGAACGATTCCTTTTTCGAGTAGGTAGATGGTTCTTAAGTACTTGCTCTTTCAAAAACAAAAACTTTTCACACTTACACTTTTCAAACAAAAACTCTATCAAACCCACAAACACAAAGAAAAACAATTTTGAAAACAATATGAGCAAGTACCTAAGAGCTCATGGATAACCATGGATAGAAAGGGTGTTAACACCTTCCCTTTCTATAATCTACCCCCCGAACCCGAGAAACATCTCAAAAAATGAATTTTTCTGTGCTTTTCTTCCTTTCCTTGTTGGATAAAATATAAGACGGTGGCGACTTTTACTTACCGCGACATTTTGCGAAAACAAACGCAAAACGCAAACCATCATTCCTAAAAACAGTCAGTTCTCTCCCACTGTATCACAGTGTGTAAGAGAATAGCTGTTTTGATAAAGTGAAAACAGAAAAGAAAAACAGAGAGCGTAAAATTTGTATGCAAGGATCGTCCAATGTTTTATTGATGATATATGAAATGAAAAATAATGGCCCTCACAAACAAAGCCAATGTGCCTCGGGCAAGGCACAAGGCTGTAGAGTTTAAATTGTTTATTACAAATCTCAAAACAAGTAAGACAATTACTGCAGAATAAAAAAACGGGTATAAAGTCCTTATCCGTCCAATTACTCGGTCCACCGTTGGTAGTCGGGTAGATCCAGCTGTCAATGTCTGAGTCTTCCTTGTTGTCTTCAATGGCATTAATTCCCCGATTGCTGATGCGTAGGGGAGGTCCTCCAGCCCGAGCGCGTCGAACAACCCTTTGAGCTCTTGAAGTAAAACCCAAACCAAACTTATAAGTTTTGTGAGTAAAATCAGGGAGTTGTCCCCAATTGGTATACCCAACTTCTTCAACCATTTCTCTGGCGTCTTTGAGGGAAGCCATCTTCAGAGGAGGTTTGTTGGTAGTAGTTTCAGCCGATGCCAAGATCTGGGGAACCTCTTCAAAGTTCTAGCAAGGAATCTATATGAATTCCCGTCCATCTCTACATACCTGAAGGAATTGAGATGGCTCACCATATACTCCTCATCACCACGCACAGTGACAATCTTCCCTTTCACTGGATACTTCAGCATTTGGTGAAGTGTAGAAGTAACTTCCCTGGCTTCATGGATTCAAGGACGACCCAACAAACAAGAGTATGACGGTATGATGTCCATTACATAGAAAGTGGACTCAAAAGTCTAGGAACCTACTTTGACGGGGATGTCCACTTCCCCATGCACCATTATTTTTTACCCATCAAAAGCCCTTACTACAATGTTACTAGGCTTTAAGGTCAAGCCCTCACAGTCCAACCGATCCAACGCCTTCTTAGGCAGAACATTCAGCGAAGACCTAGTATCTACCAACACATGAGCCATAGTGGTTCCCCTGCATTCAATCGAGACATGCAGAGCATCATTATGCTTCCTCCCCTTTAGTGTCAAGTCTGCATCTGAAAAACCCAGCCCATTGTCTGCAGTCAGGCTGGCCACACAATCTTTGAATTGATTAGCTGAGGTTTCTTGCGGCACATGCACAGTCTTGAGGAATGCAATCAAAGCCTTAGCATGGGCCTCAGAGCACAATAGCATGGACAACATGGATATATTTGAGGGGGTATGCCCTAACTGCTCGACCATATTGTAGTCGCTCTTTTTGATTATTTTCAGTATTTCCTTTATCTCTTGCTTAGAGGCTTCCACGACAATTTTCCTAGGTGCCTCCGTCCGGGCAGGCTCAATTATAACTTCTTTGCCTCGGGTCCTAGATGACTCGACAGCGAGAGTGATTATTGGAGTAAACACAGGACCAGTAGTTGATGTACCAGCAAGAGTAGCAGATGGAATAACAATAGGTCTATTGATTGTCTTTGGGGAAATCTCGGGGGAGAAAACCCTTCCACTTCTTGTAACCTTGCTGGTCCCGACAATGTTACTGACATCAGGATCGGCCTCTTCATTCTTCAGATCTTGCTTGATGCCATGATAGTACACATCGACACCATAATGCCAAGGGACAAGTTTGTCCGAGGCATACGGGACTGGACCAGGAAAGGTGATTATTAACAAAGCGACTCTTGGAGCAGATGTAATCCTAACAGGTCTTCTCGAGGAGACCTTGGAATGATTAGTGGAAATGGTTATAATAGCAACATCTTCAAATGGAACAATGGGAATCAAAGTTTTTTCGAACAAAATTTCTGTTGTCCATCAGGGGCTGAACACCTGACTTCAGCAAATGGCAACCAGAGGGTAGAGATGAACACATGTGGCAACCTTCACCACAACCCGGAAATAAACTGGGCAACAAAAAATTCTTCTTAACCGTCATAAGAGGAGTAGAAACTTCATCCACTAAGGTCACAAACAGATTGGTATCAACAACATTAACTCCATGATTGTGCTTAGGCATGGGAGCAGTTATGATATTGGGCTTTTCCAAAGCATCGAACTCAATCTCCTTGGCCTTGATCAGATCCTGTACCTTATTTCTCAGAGCCCAACAATCATTGGTATCGTGTCTAGGACTCTTAGAATGACAGGCACACCGAGCATTTGGGTTATATCGGGGAGATGTAGTGTTCAGATTCTTGGGAGCCTCCTTTAAGGTTGCCAAGTTGGATCTCAGCATATGGGGTAAAACTTCAGCCAACGTCATGTTGATCTGGGTAAACTGTCATTATGGTCTTTCCTCCCTTTGTTGATTGATGCATTGTGGAGCAACTGCAGGTCTAGGTATCATTACGGTACTTACTATCTGACGGTGTTTAGCTCTGCTTTGGCCTCTTGGGCTATAGATGGCACTAGCTTCCTTCTTACCAGTAAAAGGCTTATTTACCGAACTCGAATAGGCATCCTTCTGTATCTTATCGCTCTGAATCCCAGCTTCTACTCTCTCTCTAGTTAGAATAAGCTCGGTGAAACCAGCTGACGAGATGTCGATCAAATGATTAAAGAATAGACCTGATAGCGTCCCCAGAAACCTATCGACCAACTCCCTATCAGACAATGGAGATTGGACTCTTCCAGCCAAGTCTCTCCACTTCTATGCATAGTCCTTAAAGCCTTCACTTGTACCCATGGACATACTCTCGAGTTGAGTACGAGTAGGAGCAAGGTCGGTGTTGTATTGATACTGCTTATAAAAAGCAGCAGCCAGATCTTCCCAATTTCGGACATTGGCTCTCTCTAGTTGGTAGAACCATTCAAGCTGAGTCCCCGAAAGACAGTCTTGAAAGAAGTGAACCCCACAAATTTCTATCAGCGGTGTGGGGATGGATCTTTCTGACGTAGGAACGGAGATGGAGCTTTGGGCAAGACACCCCATCGTACTAGGCAAAAATTGGAGCCTTGAACTTATGCGGGATGACCACTCCCAACACCAATCCTAATTCTTCGAAAACCAACCCAGGTATCCTCTGGACTTCCATAGAACTCAGACGATCTTCCAACTTCTTGTATCTATCCTCAGTAGGAGGATACTTCTCATCATTGTAATCTGTGTCATTGTCAGAAACTTCAAGACTGGGGTCCTTTTCCCTTGTCTCTTCTTCTTGATTCTCCCCTTCCTTGGATGAAGAGGTCAGATTGACTTGCTGCTTTAACGGCCCCCTGAACCTTCTGCCCTTATTCATAATACCAGCGACCTTCTTCTTTTTCTTTTTCTCTTTCGAGATGAGGGCCTTCAGATCCTCCTGCCCTTTCGCCAGATTTATGAACATCTGTTGGAATTGGGCATTTTGTGCCTGAAGATCCTTGATGCTTTGTTCGGAAGACATTTTTGCGTGTGATAAACAGCAAAGAAGATGAGAAACCTATAATGGTACCTGTATATGCAGTGTTTATGGATGGGATGCGTATGTAATGATTTCAAAGACTTTGGGAATTTTAAATTTGTGAACCATAATGAAACAAAATTTTTATCAGTAGAAATTCAAAGTTCAATTTCCTTTTAGGCGTTACAATTAAAACAATTCTAACAAACTAGATAAAGTCAAATTTCCCATGGATGCTTCTTCTTTGTGCCGAGATAGACATTAAGGCTTCTTTCCTCATGAAGCTGCCTTGTGAGCTCTAAAACCTTCCTCTCCTGGGCATATAACTGATCTCTATAAGTATCCCGCTCTGTCTTCAACTGAATCCAAGACCCTTATAATCCTCCAAGATCAGTGGGCATATCAGGATGGAGAACTGTGTAAGGAATACCCCCTTCGGTAGTGGGTTCCACAATCACTGGTAAAACGGTCATGTAGGGCATCATAAGTTTCTGGGCGCGAGCTCGTACCCATTGGAGATAAGGTTCCACAAGAATGGAAGCATTTGGCCCTAAAGCCTTGATGGCAGGTCTGTTTACCATGCTCCAGGCTCATATGAACCTCTGGCGATACCCTTGAACATCATCCTCATAGTTAAACACAATGCCCTCGATAAATAACTCGCAGGGCTAAACAAGGATTGTAAGTTATGCCTCCTCTAATGCCAAGTAATGGGACATTGGGGTACTCTCCGCAGCGGTCAATAATAGAAGTATCTCCCGTAGCTCGGGAATGCTAGAGAATATCTGTGTGAGCAAGTGCATTATCCTTTGCGACAACCCCAAAACTTCTTCGTTCTTCAGTACAGACTTAGGGAGGTGAGAAGTAAACCACCTTGACAGTAATGGCATGCAACACATAAGAACTCCTCTTCTCTTTATGGTACGAGTATGGAGAGCGTGCAAGATATCTACGAGCAAGGTAGGCATAGGGTTGCGAGAGAGGAAGATCTTGATAGCATTCACATCTACGAATAAGTCTGGATTAGGGAATAGTACTAACCCATATATTAGAAGGGCCAAGACCTCCTCAAAAGCCTGAAAGTCCATATCATCCCGAAACAGCTGGGCCTTTTTTATTAGAAACTTGGTTAGAAAATCCTTGACTCCCCTTCTTGTTTCCCAATTGGATACCACATCGGCCCATTTCAGATGCAAGGCTGAGGCAATAACTTCTGGCTTAGGAACTTCTTCCAAACTGGTGAAAGGCAACTGTTCAAGAATGGGTATATCCAATAGCTGAGAGAATTCCTCCATGGTAGGCACCAACTGATAGTCAGGGAAGGTGAAGCAGTGGTTCTTGGGATCAAAGAACTGAAAGAGTACACTCATCATCTTCTCATCAAAGTTTGAAGTGACCAGGTTGAGAAGTCGACCATGTCTCTTAGTGAATGCAGAAGTTTCGGAAACCCTTGTTACTAGCTCCTTGAGTCGGGGAGGTATTCTCACAAAGCTGATTCGGATAGTGTTTCTACAAGCAGAAGCCATGATCTGCAAAACAGAGCAAAAAAAAAATTCCCTTGGTCTTTGAAAATGTTTAGTGTAATAAGAATGGATGATATGTTATGATGCATGATGTTATGTTCAAACAGAATAAATCGCACACAGGCAAAACACACAATAGACCTTAGGTTCAAAGGCTTGCATGAGGTTAAAGGTAAGTACCCTCTTGAAGTTTAGTTGGTTTCAAACCT
Organism: Vicia faba; assembly: GCA_948472305.1. NCBI lineage: Eukaryota > Viridiplantae > Streptophyta > Magnoliopsida > Fabales > Fabaceae > Vicia > Vicia faba. Next base: position 700,243,735 of record OX451739.1, on the reverse strand, counting down.
ATCTTAGAAAAGTAACTGGGTTCTAAAGATTCTTAATATCATTGATCATCCTTTATCGAGAATTGTTTCAGCTCAGGCAATCTTTTCTTGCAGCCGAAATATCCCGAAAGTCTGATCTCAATGAGTGTAGCATTGAGTATCAACCAATCCTCAGCTTTATACCGAGGCCAGCTATCTCACTACTTTATAATGGCCAAGTTTGTTTAACTAAGGTTCTAAGGTCTGTTAGTGCTTCACGACACCACGCGACGGCCCCGTATTCTCTTCGTTTCCACATGAAGGATACCGGTACCAACCAAAGTGTCACACCAACACAGCCATCGCTTAAACCATATCGGTATATGCCGTACAATCTCCACGATCTATTATTGTTTAACTAAAAAGTGCCCCTAGATCCGGGTGTAGGATCTTTAACAATACCCAAGCAAAACCCTCGAATATAAAGCAGGCAAAGCAAAACAAGAAAGCAGTTTTAAAATGACCTAGATCCTAAGGTGTACCCCACTTATTTTATACTCCCCAGCAGAGTCGCCAGTTCTGTGATACGGTGGCAGAACCGACTGTTAATACTGGTTTGTGTTTTATATTCGCAAATGTCGCGGTAAGCAAGAGTCGCCACCAACTTTTATTTTATCCAACAAATGGAAAGGAAAAAGAACAAAAAAAAAACCTTTTTTCGAGATGTTTCTGAGCACGGGGGTAGATTATAGAAAGGGAAGGTGTTAGCACCCTTTCTATCCATGGTTTTACATGGGCTCTTAGGTACTTTGCTCATTTTTAAAAATTGCTTGTGTGTGCTTGTTTTGAAAAGTTTTACTTCGTGATAACCCTTGTATCGGTCCTCAAGAGTGTGACAAAGTTGTTTTGAAAATTGTTTTGAAAAGTGTTTGTGTGAAAAGTTTTGTTTGAGCAAGTACCTAGGAGATAATATACCTACTCAAAAAAAATTTGTTCATTTTCCTTTAGACAGCGCTATCCCATTATTAAGGAATAGGTAGCACCATCGTTGGAGTTTTAAGGGACGTTCGAAGGGACAAATACGATCACAAAAGCAATGTTAGGAGATTTTAGTAATCATCCTAAAGCCTTAAAGATCTTTTTCCGAGGCAACATTTGAATGGGTCATTTTAGATCTTTTGGGACTAGAGGACAACAACTAACATTCCCTATACTTCATGACCGTTTACCGAAGGCAACCGGAGTGGAGTAAACCCTAGGAGTGAGCATATGCAAGTGTATTTTTTCAATTAATTATCTTTGCATAATTAGGGTTTTCTATTGTTTTAATTTCAATTTGTCTTTCCATACAATCCTATACATACAACTAGCAGTTTATAGTTTGCAAGAATTAAAATGCGAGAAATTAAGGTCCTAGCTATTACAAGGCTTTGAGCAGATACATAATTATTTTGACTGAAAATGAAATGCGGAATTAAAAACCTACTTAAATCTATTACAAACTCGGAGCAGTTACAATAATAATAAAAGGAAAATTAAAAGCGCGCGCGGCGAATTAAATGCGAGAAATAATTGGAAAACCTAAAAATCTAATTTGAGAAAATATTTATGTTAGTTTTAAGAAAATAACTAGGTTATGTACAAAATTAAACCCTAATTCTAATTATTTTAAATTATAATAAAAAGAGAATTAAATTTCCTAAAGTTAATTAAACTAATTAATTAATAAGATATTTTTTGTGAAAAATGGTTTTTGATGTTTTTTATGATTTTTTAATTAAATAAAAAAATGATTCTTTATGTTATTTGCAAAAAAGACATAATTAAAAAAATAATAAGAAAAGAATTAAAAATAAAAAAAGAGTGAGATTGGGCCTGCATAAGCAACCTAGGGGGTGTGTTTCTGATTTTTATCCAGGCCTATTATGGCTGAGCCGAATCCTGCGCATGATTCTGTGTTGCTGCGCCTGGAGAGTGCATCATGGTCCCTCCTTGATACGAACGTTGGATCTATATTGGCAACGATCCAGTGGTTGGATCAGTGGGGAGCATGATAGACATCTGGCTTTAGAACGCATGGAATCTGCAATTATATGTTAAGAAAATAAAGAAAATGTTGGGACCTGGGATCAAACCCAGGTCCTCCCACTCTTTCCAAGCTTGCCCTGGCCATCTGTGCTACGCTGCTTAGTTGTAATAATAATAATATTAAATCATAATATGCAAAACAGGATGAGTAACTGAAGAAAATGCGCGTAATTCAAATGTCCCAGTGGGATGGTGACAAGTCACCATCTTCTTCCCTGTCCGTCGTCTTAGGTACCCAACTTATACCTACGGAAAAAACTCCATAACTATAAACCTGCAAGCTTCAAAAATTCATATGACGCATGATAAATTAATTCTAACTGTACCAATCAACTCGTCTGCTCACGAGTATCATGGCATTATTTTCTTGGTCCAATTTCACCTATACAGAGAAGCCCCAAAATGGCTTCTTAAACCCTAACCATGGAAATCATCAATATATGCGTCAAAACATCAATTAAATCATTCTAACATGTTGCGAATATGTTAATAATCACAAATATATCATTAAAACATGCTTAGGATGCAAGAATTATCGTAATCGATTTTGAGAAAAGAGGAAAACTGTGTGAAGCCTAGGGGACGATTCTGGGCTTGGGAATGTTTTCAATGAACTGTGTTAGCTTCAGGAGATGTCCAGGAAGCGATTGGAAACCTTGGAATGTCTTGAATCACCCTCTATATGAGAAAACCCTCCACCACTTTTTTTGCCAAATTTTGAGTTTTGTTTCTCTGTTTTCACGACTGCAACCCTTGTTCTTTTGCATTGTCTTTGTTCATTATATGTAGTATGATGAATTAGGGTAACAAAAACGACCTGAATCTTTTGGAATTATGGAGATTGAAAGTGATTTTCTTACCATATGATATCTTTCCAAAACCATCCAAATCATGCTATTTTTTCCTCAATATGCCTTGATTCGATTTGATCTGATTAGGCCAGCTTAATTAGATTTGATTCTCACCAAAATCATATCAACAAATCAATCTTTTATATTTTTTGTCATTTATTTGATTTAATGTGATTTTTAATAAATAAGAATCAAAATAAAATAAATAAATAAATAGAGCAAATAATATATGGCTGCTGATTTGGGTCGTGGACCATGTCCTTAACAAGATATAATCCTTATATGCTAGGCCCATTTGACAAAAAATTCACTTTTGTGCACATTTGACTTTTGGAAATTTTTCAAAAATGGTCAACTTTGACAATGCATATCTTTTCCAATTTTAACCCTAGAGAGGTGTTCCTGGACTTTTTAGAAATCTTAGGATGTCCCCTAAAAAACCTTTTTGGTCTCATCTTAATTGGATCTTCCATGTTCATGTAAGAAGTTTGACCCAAAAGGTGTTTTTGTTGACTTTTCAAAAGGACCTATAATGTAGAAATTCACATCTTTTTATGAGTGCATTTTTTGAACTTGAGGGATGAAGATGAGTTGTAGGAAATTGGATTCCCTTAAAAATGAGACTTGGATGAGAAATTAATGATAAAGTATGAGAAAGTTATGATTGATCAAAGTTTGGTTGACTTTTCTTGAGAAACCCTAATTTAGCAACTTTTGAGTTTTGATGAATTAGGAGCATTCCTTGAGGAATCATGATCAACCTTTGATAAAATGATGGATATCACTTCAAAATGTTGATGTTGACCAAAAATATTGAAGTTTGACTGTATGTGGGTCATAGTTGACTTTTGACCTAATACAGTCGATTTCAAGCATCTGAGTAGTTGACTGAGCAAACTTCTTGTGCAAGACATGAAAGTTGACATGTATGATCTTGTGAACACATTATGACAATGGAAAGGATTTGAGGCCTTTGGAGTTCACCCCTATTAATGAACATGGAAACCCTAGTTGGAGGTTCATTGCTTTAGGAGAGAGTTTGTCTGGTCAACTCTTGGGCATCCTTGAGCAAGTTGAGGATCTCCATGAACATATATTGAGTAAAATGGAAGGGAAAATTTTGGGGTACAACAAAGTGGCAGCAGATAAACCCTGGTTTCACGAAGTAAAAAGGTATCTCGTGGCTCAAGAGTATCCCGAGGGGGCATCCGTCAATGATAAGAAGTTTCTGAGAAGGTTCGCCGCGAAATTATTCCTCAGTAATGGAATCCTCTACAAGCGCAACCATGACTCTACCTTACTGCGGTGTGTAGACAAGAGCGAAGCAGAGAGGGTTATGACAGATTTACACGAAGGTGCCTTCGGAACCCAATCAAGTGGACATACCATGGCTAAGAGGATCGTACGGGCAGGATACTATTGGTCCACTATGGAAGTAGATTGTTATCAGCACTCCCGAACTTTCCATAAGTGCCAAATCTATGCTGATAAGGTGCATGTGCCTCCGGTTCCTTTGAATATCTTGACGGCTCCTTGGACCTTTGCAATGTGGGGCATTAACATGATCGGAGAAATTAGAACTATCGCTTCCAATGGGCCTCGCTTCATCCTGGTGGCCATTGATTACTTCACGAAGTGGGTTGAAACTGCCTCTTTTGCTACCGTTACCAAGAATGTTGTGGCACCGTTTATCAAGCATAACCTGATCTGTCGGTACGGTGTTCCAGAGATAATTATCACTAACAATGGTACGAATCTCAATAACACGATGATCACCAAACTCTGTAAGCAATTCAAAATACAGCATCATAACTCTTCCCCCTATCGGTCGAAGATGAATGGCGTTGTTGAAGCTGCTAACAAGAACATCAAGAAGATCATACAGAAGATGACGGTGACATATATAGACTGGCATGCAATGTTACCATTTTCTCTTCATGGGTACCGCACCTCATCACGGAAATCAACAGGGGAAACACCTTATTCTTTGGTATATGGCATGGAATCAGTCCTACCTATTGAGGTCCAGATCTCTGCTCTAAGGATTATGAAGGATGTGGGTTTGAAAGAAGACGACTAGATCCAGACTCAACTTGATCAACTGAATTTGATCGATGAGAAGAGACTTACTGTTGTCTATCATGGTCAAATGTATCAAAAACGGGTGATCAAGGCTTTCAACAAAAAAGTCAGACGCCAAGAATATCAAGTTGGGGATCTAATGATCAAGCGCATCATATTTTCACAAGGTGATCCCAGAGGAAAATGAACTCCCACATACGAAGGGCCATTTGTGATCAAAAACATTTTCTCAGGTGGAGCCATGATTTTAACCACCATGGACGACGATGACCTTCCTCACCCTGTCAATGCGGACATAGTGAAAAGATACTACGCATGATTAAAGACCCGCTAGGTTGACTGGCCTAGGCAAAAATAAGCGCTTCCCGGTGAACCAAAAGGGTTCGTGCAAAAATAAGGGATGAAAACAAAAAAATATGTACACCCGGCAAGTCGAAAACCTTAAAGGGCGGCTTGGGAAAAAAAGGGTATCCTGGTGGACTGAAAACCCGAAAGGGAAGTCGAGGAAAAAGTTAGGGATGAAAAGCGTATCACTATGTCCCATTGGATCACCTTGCTACCAGACCTCAGTATCAACTGCCAAGCTCGAACGACACCGATCCATCTAATCAGCTTCGGACAAGCAGCAAAGTGATGAGACGCTCGAAGACATAGCGGCAATAGAAGAATTGAAACTTAAATGGGATTATTACACATAGCTGTTTTCTTTTTGTTGTACACAATATTGAATAGCTTCCATTTTTACGGCGGCGTTCTCTTACTAGAGCGTCAGCTTCCTTGTACAAAAACGCCTGTTATAGGCCAACTTCGAAAATTAATACAAGTAATTTTTACAAAACCATTTGTTTTTATTTTTCTATTTTGTTTTGCATAAACGTCCAATGATTTATTCTTGACATATGCATTTGAATATGATTGTTGTTCATAAATATTTGTATAGGAAATGGAAAGGCAATTGCTCGTAACTTAAGAAATAGGGGCAAAAACTAAAAATGTCAAACCCGACAGTTACTTTGTCGAGCAGGTACTGGGGTAGAGACAACTTTGAAATAAATTCGTCAGTACATACGACCCCGTGATGGCTATTGTTGTACCCCAAAATTTGCCCTCGTATCTTTCCACAAGAAATCACAGCTTCAGGCTTTTCCTGATTTTTCAGATTGGCGTAAGAATCGGTCAAACAGACTTTTCTTATCAGTCAGGCGAAATTAGGGTTTTCATGGCTCTGGAACAGTTCAAATAGTTTGTTTAGGGTTTGGTTAATTTCGGCTCAGGTTTGGATCAGGCGGACGCTTCTTTGACTTTTAATCAAGAACTAGGGTTTGTGCGCAGATTTCTCAGAAAGATTTAATTCTACAGTGCTTGTCAAGTTATTCTGAGATGTGGACTGAGGCATTGGGGTTGAGTTTGCAATGTTTGACTAAATCAGTGAAAAGAGTCATTTGGATTGGGTTTGCAGTGTTGGATTTAATCAAGTGAGAAAGAAAAGGGCATGTGGACGTTTTGTTTGTTTAGCTGTGCAGTGCTCTGATTATTCAGGATGCCGGACGTTTATGAATTATTTATTATTCTGAGTTAAATGGTTGGAATTTATTTTCAATTATTATAATTTAAGGAATTATAAATAATAAGATAAACAATTGAAAAGAAGAAAGAGAATTAACTGATAAAAAAAATAGATTTCATTCATCTTTAATTTATTTGTTACAATTATTATTTAAATACAAGTATTTATTTACAAAGTATTTATAATAATAATAGTTACAATATTTAAAATTGAAATAAAATATGTCCTAAATTTCCTAATATTCATTCTTCTATCCAATGCCTCCTCTTTCGCTCCATTTGACTTTTTATCTGCAAAAACAAAGAAAAGAAGAAAAAGTCAGAAGTAGATAAATTGAAATTAAGAGCAGATAGTTAATTCAGAATTCATCATTAAAGGCAACTGACTGGAATCAGTTAGCCCTCTCTGCAAATCACGGTATTTCTCCCGGTTCACAAAGAGGGATGAATATTGCTTGCTAAACATGAAATGCACAAAGTTGTAAAATGCACAAATTCAAAAGGGGTCAAACAAAGCTTCATAGTTCAAAACAAACAGCATGTGCAAATACAGAGTCCAAATCCAAATTGAACCACAAAGTCCAAACTGAGTTCACAATCAAACTAAGCCAAAAGCTGTCAAAATGTCCAAAATATGGAAAGATATCAAGATAGCAAACAAAAGGCTACTCAGTACTGTCACAAAGAAGCAGGCAGTATGGAAAAGAGATAAAGTATGCAGGTTAAAACCAACATTGCAAGCAAGCATAGTCAAATGCATCATTTTCCAGCAGTGCCTTTTCAGCTAAAGTACAAACATAATTTTTTTAATGTTTTAACTGTACTAGAGAGAGAGGAAAGAGAGAAAAGAAGCACATGCTTACTGGCTTTAGGCATAAAGAAATATAAAACAAGCTGCAATAGAACAGTAGAGAGCAGGGCAAAAATTACAAACCAAACCGAACTCAGAACAAAAGCCCCAACTCAGAAACATATCAAGGATATAACACCAAGGCCAAACTAAAAACCTGTAAACCTTGCAAGCCAGCAATGTCCAAACCTGCACAAACCTGAAGCAACCCTCAAACGGCCAAAACTAGTAAACTCACCATAAACCCTCAACCTATTTCAAGCCTTTAAGAGCTTAACAAGCCAAACCTGTGTAAAAAAGGCTAAAAACTGATGTAAGCCTCAAAGCTCAACAGCCTAAATCAGTAAAACACCAAAACCTGTGTCAAAAACCATAAACCTCAAAGCCTTGTCCTAACCTGTGAAGCTTTGTCGAGCATCAAAACAACTGTCAAGCCTAAGCATTCAAGGCAACTCCAAGCCCTCAAAAAAGTTTCATCATTGGTCCATCCAAAGCATCACAACATATCTCAGCATACCAATAAGCATATTCAGAATCATCAACAAATACATCATCAAGAAATTACTTCACATCAAGCAAAGCAAGCTAGGCAACCAAATTCAGCAAGCAAATATACAAGGCATCAAGCCAGGCATCAGGGCCACAAGGAGAAGAAGATAAAGAAACAAGAGGGTAGGCATCAAGGCAACAGAAGCAAAGTAAAGAGACAGAAGAGGAAAGGTGATAAAAGCCAGGCTTTCAGCATACATCATTAAGCAACAAGAAGGCAAAGAATACAGAGTACCGTGGTTATCAAAGCAAGTTCACAGCATCACCGTCTCCTCGCCGCCTTGGCCGCCACAACGCCTCCCAATCCTTTCCTCCTCCGTCTCCAAGAGGTAGTATAATCTTCTTCCATTCCCTTTCATACCTCAACAGAAACAAACAATAATAAACATAACATTAGAATGCGAAATTATAACATGCAAAACACAAAACCCTAACGAGATTGAGACGAAAATTGTTACCTTGAAACCTGTCGCCCGAGAAATTCGTGAGGAGAAGAGGATATGGACGATGGCGTGGGTGGCCATGGGCGAAGGAGGCGCTCAGAAGCGAAGCGAAGAATACGAAGAGCAAAAACCACAAACGGCACCGCTGCTGTTACAAACCCTAAGCCTTTCCCCAAATACAAACAAAACCAATTAACCCTAAAAAAAACATTGTTGTGTGAAACACTTGGGCCACGATCCGTTTCAGCGTTTAAGCCCACTTCAAAAGCCAAACGCACCCCCTTTGTCTGGTTGCCACAAATCTCCAAGGCCCATTCATTCCTTTTGTTTCATTTCATTTTTTTAATCAATATCTTATCATACCTATTATATATAGATTAACACTTTAATTTTTACATCAAATTTCACTAACAATACCTTTTTATAAAATTTTATTTTTGTATATAATACATTATTTAAAATACACCAAAACATTAAATTTTTCTTAAAAAACATTTTTTAATTAAAACTTTGTATACATAAAAAATACTAACATAAATAATTAATACATTAATTTTTTCTAAAACTTAAAACATTTATTTTTTCTTAATTGAGACTTTGTACATAATTAAAATGCATTATTTTTAATACCTAAAAGAATAGAATTTAAAACATTTTCCTTTCTCTTAATTAAATTTTCTTAGTTTGTACATATTAAACAAAAATACAAAAATACAAATTTAAATCAAACATACTTAATAATACATTTAAGTTCACATTTCTTAACCTGTAAATAAATCACATAATCATTTACACATACACTTACACACTTACAATACACAAATACGTCGATACATTTACTTTGCTTTCCACATACACATTTGCTTATTCTTGTACATTGCTATACACTACATATTACATTTGATCGCAATTCGATTTGGTTGTAATTATTTAAAGTCTCGTCCCCATTTGTAAATTCGTACCCCCACTCCCGAATACTATTTTGTAATAGTGTAGCCTTTAAATTCCTGCAATTTATCGCTTTCAAATTATACCATGGTTAGACCTAGGGTTTGTATGTACATAAAATCAAACGCTAGATAACCTAATACAAAAACAAATACATGAACTCAATACACAATCACACTTGCACCCCCTAGGGTAATCCCACATGTTGCCTTCCAAAATGGGCCATGCTTGCACGTCGAGTTTCTTTGGCAAAACAATTCAAAATGATCATAAGTCCCTCGATGACGCTTTCGAAAGTTGCCTAAACGGAATGATCATAGTCCCTTCAAACAAATTTCCAAAGACACTTGGCACCATTGCATTCATGGTCCACACGATGACCCGCGCCTGTCCCGATCACATCCTAAACGCAAGATTTTCCACCAAATTCAATGGTGGAACAAAATTGTTAAAAAGGGGTTGAAAACATAGAGAAAACCTTTGAGTACAATAGGGGTAGACAAAACTCTTAGTTACTTGGGATCAATCTTGCAAAAACACTTGCCTCTTTTTCAAAACCACACTTCACAAACACTTTCAAAACAAACTTCCAAAAACATTTTGAAACATTTTTTCGAAAAGATACACACCGTTGTATATACTCAAACACGAGTTATTACAATGGTTGCCGAAACAAAGGCGTCTATTTCAAAAACATTTTTAAAACACATACATACACACACCATTTTCAAGCAATCAAAAATCAAGGCAAGTGATCTAAAACCAAGTAACTAAGAGCCCATGGATAAACATTGATGAAAAGGGTGCTAATACCCTCCCTTTTCATAATCTACCCCCCGGACCCACGAAACATCTCAAAAGGTTTTTTCCTGTGCTTTTTTAACCATTCCTTTAGGATAAAATAAAAAGTCGGTGGCGAATCTTGCTAAACCGAACAAGTGCGAAAATAAACGCAAAACTCAAGTCAGTTCTCCCACCGTATCACAGAACTGGCGACTCTGCTGGGGATTAATTTAAAAGTTGGGTTACCTTAGGGTTTTTAGATCACCCTCTTGCATGATTAATTGTTTGCTTTGTTTGCTTTACCTTTGTGGTTCTCTTGTTTGGGCTTGAAATCCTACACCCGGATTTGGGAAACATTCATAGATAGCAATACATTATGGAAACTGTGCGGGGTATACCGACACAGTTGAAGCAATAGCTATATTAGTGCGACATATTTGTGAGTACCGGTAACCCTTGAGTTCAATCAAGGAGAGTACGGGGCCGCTGAGTGATGTCACTAAGCACTAATGACCTAGAACCTTACTTGACCATCTTGGCCTTTTATTAGGGGTAGTGAGATGACCGACTTTGGTGCAGTCCAGAGTTGGTAGATTCTCGATACTACACTCATTGAGGGTTGTTTTCTTGGAATATTTTGGTCGCTAGTTAAGTGGATAAACCAAAACAATAAACATTGAAAACAATCCAATGATATTGAGCTCCTTAGAACCCGGTTACTATTTATAGGACAGGTTTTAAGCCAACTACACTCAAGAGGGTACTTACCTATGAAACCCATGCAAGCCTGAAACTAGGGTTTTGTGTGATTTGCCTGTACATATGTTTGTGCATACATCATGAACATCATAAAGCATCATATGCATACACTAACCATTTCAAGGGTTTGGATCTTCACCTATGTTTTTGTTTTGTAGGTCATGGAAATTCTTCGCAGAAAAACCATCCAAGTCAACCTTGTGAGAATCCCTCTTCAACTCAAGGAGCTCACATCAATAATTCCGGAAAGCTCTCCCTTCAGTGAAAGACATGGTAGACTGCTCAGCTTAGTCAACACCAATATTGAAGAGGACATGGTAAAGGTGTTGTTTCAGTTCTTTGACCCCCTTCACCACTATTTCACATTCCCCGACTACCAGTTGGTGCCCACTTTGGAGGAGTTTTCTCAACTCTTGAGAATTCCTATCCTTAATCAACTACCTTTCAACGGTACGGAAAAGGAACCAAAGCCTGAAGATGTTGCTCAAGCCCTACACTTGCAACCATCTGACATCAAGGGGCATTGGGAAACTAGAAGCGGTGTCAAGGGCTTCTTAGCAAAATTCTTGTTTGAAAAGGCACAAGAGTGTTGGAATTCATTGGATCTACAAGCCTTTGAAGAAATTGTGGCCCTCCTTATCTATGGGTTGGTCTGGTTCCCAAATCCTGACCAGCTTGTAGATGTCAACGTCGTCAAAATCTTCTTATCCAGAAATCCAATACCAACATTGCTTGGGGACATCCTCCACTCATTTTACACACGAACAATGAGAAAGAGAGGTGTTCTCATGTGTTGTACTCCTCTCCTTGCCAGGTGGTTTATTTCGCACCTTCCACAGTCTATTTTGAAGAATGACCAAGGCCTAAGGTGGTCACAACGGTTGATGACTCTCACTCACTCTGATGTACACTGGTGTTCTCGGTCCAGAGAAAGTGTCATCATCGTCGATCGTTGTGGAGAGTTCCCTAATGTTCCATTACTTGGCATTAGAGGGGGCATTACCTACAACCCTTGTCTGGCTTTGAGGCAGTTTGGATATGCACGGAGGGATGGCCCTCATGACATGTTGATTCCTGACATAGTTTTTGACTTCGACAACGATGCGCAAGGACTCCGTCAAAGGTTCATCAGAGCTTGGAGGATGCCTAACAAGGTAGACAGCAAGACACTGGGGCACAAAAATTCCATCCCTCTTGAGCTTTATCTCAAGTGGGTCCGAACCCGAGCCCAGAGTCTAATGATGCCTTACCCTCATGTTCTCCCTGTGATTAAGGAGCCCGTTAAGGAAGGAGAGGTTCCCTACACCGTCTTGTATCCTGTCATGCCAACGACATGGGAGGAGATGCAGAAGAGTTGGATCCAACTCAGGGAAGAAAGGGATACTTTTGAAGCCAGCTTCTACGCCAGCGAGAAGAAGGTTTTGAAACTTACCCGCCGACTCCACGAGGAAGAGACCCTTAACACCTACATCGCGCCAAAAAGGATGCGCAACGTCTTTTTACCATGAGAAGTTTTTGTAATATTTGGCCCATGGGGCATTTATGTACTAACAAAATTTCTTCTTAATATGACGTGTGTTCTTTTTGTCTGCAACAATTGTGAATTTCTAAATCCTTGAATGCATTGCATAAATAAACATATCATTCATCATGTGCATAAGCAGGTCTCCACACCAGGTTTCCTTATCTTTCTGCTGTTTATTTCAGTAAGATGGATCTCGAACAAACGGTCAAAGATCTACAGTCTCAGAACTCATAATTTCAACATCTTCTGATGACCTTGGCAAAGGGTCAGGAAGATCTAAAAGCCATGCTCGGGAACAAGGAGCAAGTGAAGAAAAAGAAGAAGAGAGTCGGGGTGGCTACCCTGGGAAGAAGGTTTGAAGGTGAAGCCAGAAGGGTCCTTGAATTTCCCCTACATCTGAAGAGGGAACCAGTAAAGGAAAAGGGGCCGCGATACCGTCTGAATCCGAAGTTGAAGAGGAAGAGGCGGAAGAAGATGAAGACTACTCAGAACAACAATACCCGCCGACCGATGACAAGTACAAGAGTTTGGAGGACAGGTTGGCAGCTATGGAGCTGCAGAGGGTTCCAGGCTTAGATTTTGAAGATTTGGGATTAATTGCTGGAGTTGTGATCCCCCCGAAGTTCAAAGTACCTATTTTTGCAAGATATGACGGGCTGTCCTGCCCAAAAATGCACCTAAGGTCATATGTCCGAAGAATCCAACCTCACACATCTGACAGAAACCTTTGGGTACATTTCTTTCAAGATAGCCTGTCTGGCACTCAGCTAGACTGGTTTTACAAACTGGAAAGGTCGGAGATACGTAGTTGGGAGGATCTGACAGCTGCTTTTTATCGCCAATATCAGTATAACTCTGACCTTGCACCAACCCACACTCAGCTGCAGAGTATGGGAATGGCCTCAGGTGAGGGATTTAAGGAATACGCCTAGAAGTGGCGCGATCTGGCTGGAAGGGTTCAGCCGCCCCTTTCCGATAGAGAACTTGTTGATATGTTCCTAGGGACCCTGTCTGGTCCATTCTTTAATCATCTGATCGGTAGCTCTTCCTCGGGGTTTACTGAATTAATTCTGACTGGCGAGCGGGTAGAAGCCGGTATCAAGAATGGGAAGATTCAGAAGGATGCCTCTGCATCTACAATTGCTAAGAAATCATTTCCAGCAAAGAAAGAAATAGCTGTTGTGTATTCTCAAAGGGGAGTAGGAAGAAGTGAGCGCAGGCCGACTGTGGGGGCCGTAATGATCCAAAATCCACCAAATGATCAGCCTCGCAATAACCCGTCCAGACCTAAACAGCAATGGGGAGAACGGCCACCACGGCAGTTCACCCGCATTAATATGACGCCCACGCAAGTTCTTCCACACTTGTTAAAGCTGAATCTCACAAATATCAAAGAAGCGCCAAAAAATGTGAATACAACCTCACCAGCCTACAATGCCAATGCCAAATGCGCCTACCATTCCGATAGCGTCGGACATGATACGAATAATTGTTGGGCGTTGAAAAATAAAATTCAAGACTTAATAGATGCAAAGGAAGTGGAGTTTGATGCTCCAGAGAAACCAAACGTGATATCTGCTCCGATGCCGAAGCACGGTCGAAATGTCCATGCTATTGAGGAAGATTTGTATGTTTCTGATGTTAATGACCTGATAACTCCGCTGTTAACCATCAAGTTAAATCTGTTAAAGGCCGGGATTTTCCCGAGATGCAAAGAAGACTGCTATTGTTGTTACTCTCTGCCGTTTGACTGCCCATCACTGAAGAAAGGCATCCAAGGCCTGATGAACAGTCAACAAATTCTGTTAGAAAAGGTTCCTGCTATTCCAACCCCTACTGAAGATGTCTCAATTATCACCATTCACGCCAATCTTTCCAAGGCCGTCAGAAAGCCTGTTAAGATTACATCAGCTACAAAGATTGTTCCATTGAAAATAACTATGCCTGGGTCAGTCCCCTACAGTTCTGACAAGTCAATACCATGGAATTACGGTGGAGACATCTATTACCATGGTGTTAAACAAGTCGAAGTGACCGAAGAAAGCTCTGATGAAGAAGAGGTCAGCATTGGAAACATTGCTGGTACAAGCAAGATCACCCGAAGCGGGAGAATATTTTCTCCAGAGATTGCCCCCCCAAAGGCAACCTTTGGACCCTCAGCTGCTGCCAAAGTTAATTCTGCACCAATAAGACTTTCCGCCGAAACTCCGTTGATTGAAGAAACTGTTATTGTCCCTCCTACTTCTGCTGATAAAGGTAAAGGGACCCAAGATGAGCTCGTCCAGACGAGGGCTCAACCTTTGGTCATCCCGGAGACCTCTAAGAAAGAGATGGAGGAGATCCTGAAGATAATTAAAAAGAGTGATTATGACATGGTAGAGCAACTGGGGCAAACCCCCTCGAAGATCACCATGTTAGCATTACTGCTTTGTTCTGAGGCGCACGCCAAAGCATTAATCAAATTCCTGAAGACAGCCCATGTCCCTCAGGAAACCTCTGCCAACCAATTTCAAGACTGTGTAGCCAGTCTTACGGCAGACAACGGTTTAGGTTTCTCTGATGCGGACCTGACCTCAAAAGGAAGGAAACACAATGACGCATTACATGTGTCAGTAGAATGCCAAGGAACTACTCTGGCCCATGTTCTGGTCGACACTGGTTCTTCTCTGAACGTGCTGCCCAAGAAGGCTCTCGACGGTTTAGATTGCGAAGGCTTGGAGTTGAGGCCAAGTAATATCATTGTAAGGGCATTTGACGGGTCGAAGAGAATGGTACACGGAGAGGTAGATATTCCCATTAAGGTTAGCACAGAAGTATTCCCCTCAACATTCTATGTAATGGACATTCGTCCGTCATACTCTTGTTTATTGGGAAGGCCGTGGATACATAACGCTGGGGCATTTACCTCCTCCTTACATCAAATGTTGAAGTACCCTGTCAAAGGAAAGATCATAACCGTGTACGGCGAAGAGGAATATATGATCAGCCACTTGATCTCCTTTCGGTATGTAGAGGTGGAAGGAGAATTCATTGAAACACCATTCCAGCACTTCGAGGAAGTCTCTCCTGAAGTGGCAGAAGCAAAAGTGGTAGCTGAGGCACCAAAGTAGATGGCCAGGATGGCATCTCTAAAAGACGCGAAAGCTGCATTGAAGGAAGGGAAGAGCTCAATATGGGGTCAGTTGCCAGATATTCCTCATAAAACGGACAAGTTTGGATTAGGTTTCACTGCTGCGGGACAGAAAGCTATGCGCCGCTCGAAGGTTGAAAGAACGCCCATCAAGATTTCTCCTTATGGAATCAATGCTCTGGAAGGTGAAGACGAAGAAGCCAACATTGAAGATTGGATCTACCCGACTATCGATGGAGGACTACGCAACTGGGAGGCAAAAGACTTTGTCCCCATTACTTTTATTAATCAGTAATTATCTGTCGAACATTTCCTGTTGATTTGTAATATTTACTCTTGAACAATCCGTACACTACTTTTTCACCTCATGCCTTGCCCGGGACATGTAAGTCCATTTGTAAGGGTTTTGATTATCTTCATATCCATATGCCATGTTTAATGATTCATTGGACGTTTTTCATTGATAAACTGCTGTGTTCATTTTCTTTCCTTTTTGCATTTTTGTTTGTTTAAGGATGGCTATCCCTTACACACACACACACTCACAAATGCAGGTACCCATCCACCCTGGATTCTATGGGTAACTATTCTGCTATGTCCTTCAATAACTCTAAAGATCTGGTCAATCAGGTTGAGTATCAAGATGACGAAGATTGTGAAGTACCGGGAGAGCTAGCCAGACTTCTACAACAAGAAGAAAGGGCCATCTTGCCTCACGAAGAGTTGTTGGAAACCGTCAACTTAGGAACAGAGGAAGACCAGAAGGAGGTACAAGTGGGTGCCAATTTGGAGCCAAGTGTCAAGGAAAGCTTGATACAACTGTTAAATGAGTATGTTGAAATCTTTGCCTGGTCTTATGAAGACATGCCGGGTTTAGACACAGACATCGTGGTTCACCGTCTCCCTACAAGAGAAGATTGTCCACCGATCAAACAAAAAGTCCACCGAATGAGGCCCGACATGTCTGAGAAGATTAAAGAAGAAGTGATGAAGCAATTCAATGCTGGTTTTCTGGTTGTTACATCCTATCCACAATGGGTTGCCAACATCGTGCCAGTACCTAAAAAAGACAGCAAGGTCAGAATTTGTGTGGACTATCGGGATTTGAATAGGGCTAGTCCTAAAGATGATTTTCCGCTACCGCACATCGACATTTTGATTGACAACACAGCTCAGCACAAAGTGTTTTCCTTCATGGATGGCTTCTCGGGCTACAACCAGATTAAAATGGCCCCCGAGGACATGGAGAAAACAACCTTTGTTACACAATGGGGTACCTTCTGTTACAAGGTGATGCCGTTCGGATTGAAGAACGCATGGGCAACTTATCAACGCGCCATGGTAGCTTTATTTCATGATATGATACATCATGAAATCGAAGTTTACGTAGACGACATGATAGCTCGATTACAAACAGAGGAGGAACACCTTGAACATTTGCATAAGCTGTTTGCCAGGTTGAAAGAATACAAACTCAGGCTGAATCTAAGTAAATGCACTTTTGGGGTTAGGTCTGGTAAACTTCTAGGGTTTATTGTCAGCAACAAAGGCATTAAAGTCGATCCAGCAAAAGTGAAAGAAATAAAAGAGATGCCTGCTCCCCATACTGAAAAGGAGGTTAGAGGGTTCTTGGGACGCTTAAACTATATTGCCAGATTCATCTCTCATTTGACTTCTACCTGTGAGCCAATTTTCAAACTATTGAAGAAAGATCAGGTAGTCGAATGGAACGACGATTGCCAAACTACTTTTGATAAAATCAAGGAGTACTTACTAGAACCTCCTATTCTGATGCCTCCCATCGAAGGAAGACCATTGATCATGTATCTGACCGTCTTGGATAACTCAATGGGGTGTGTTTTGGGCCAGCATGACGAGTCTGGTCGAAAAGAGCATGCCATTTATTACCTTAGCAAAAAGTTTACCGACTGTGAGACTCGCTACTCACTGCTCGAGAAAACTTGCTGCGCTTTGGTATGGGCTGCTCACCGACTAAGGCAGTATATGTTGACTCATACTACCTTGTTGATTTCCAAAATGGATCCTATCAAGTATATCTTCGAGAAGCCCTCTTTATCTGGAAGAATAGCTAGATGGCAAATGATCCTAACTGAGTATGACATCCAGTACACCACTCAAAAAGCTATAAAAGGGAGTGTGCTAGCTGATCATCTAGCTCATCAAGCTATCGAAGATTAGCAACCCATGAGATTTGACTTCCCAGACGAGGACATCATGAATTTGGACAACATTGAAGGTAACGGACCGTATGACGGACCCGAAAAGGGATCCCGATGGACCCTGTACTTTGATGGTGCTTCGAATGCACTCGGAAACGGTATCGGTGTGGTACTCATTTCCCCGGAAGGTTGCCACACGCCTTTCACGGCCCGACTCTGCTTCAGCTGCACCAACAACATGGCTGAATATGAAGCTTGCATTTTTGGTCTCTAGGTTGCTATAGACTTGGGAATCAAATCTTTGATCGTATTTGGGGACTCGGCTTTGGTTATCAGTCAAATCAAAGGAGAGTGAGATACCAAACATCCTAATCTTATCCCATACAAAGAACATGTCCTGACATTGTTGCCTCATTTCGAGCAAATTACCTTCGAGCATTTCTCGCGAGAAGAGAATCAGCTAGCGGATGCTCTGGCAACAATGTCTTCTATGTTTAAACTCAACTGGGATAAGGAGGCTCCTCAAATCACCATCGAGCGAATGGATGAACCTGTGCATTGTCACGAGATTAATACCGAAGAAGTAGTGGAACAACCCTGGTTCCATGAAATCAAAAGGTATCTCCAGACTAGAGAATATCCCGAAGGAGCTTCCGTAAATGATAAGAAGTTCTTAAGGAAATTTGCGGCCAAGTTCTTCCTGAGCAACGGCATCCTCTACAAACGCAACCATGATTGTGTTTTACTCCGATGTGTGGACAAAGCTGAGGCGGAACTGATTATGACTGAGATACACAGCGGTGCGTTCGGCACCCACTTGAGTGGACACACGATGGCTAACAAGATCCTAAGGGCAGGCTACTACTGGTCAACCATGGAAGATGATTGCCATCAACACTCCCGTACCTGCCATAAATGCCAAATTTACGCCGATAAGGTGCACATTCCTCTGGTTCCTCTCAACGTGCTGACAGCTTCGTGGCCCTTCGCAATGTGGGGCATTGACATGATTGGAGAGATCAAGCCCACTGCATCTAATGGACATCGCTTCATCCTGGTCGCCATTGACTATTTCACCAAATGGGTCGAAGCGGCTTCCTTCGCCTCTGTTACAAAGAATGTGGTTGCCCGCTTCATCAAGCAAAACCTCATATGTCGGTACGGTGTCCCTGACAGGATCATTACAGACAACGGAACCAATCTGAATAATACTATGATCACCGCTCTATGCGAACAGTTCAAGATTTATCATCACAATTCATCTCCCTATCGACCGAAGATGAACGGTGTTGTTGAAGCTGCGAACAAAAACATTAAGAAGATCATTCAGAAAATGACAGTCACTTACAAGGAATGGCATGAGATGCTACCGTTTGCTCTGCACGGATATCGTACCACAACACGTACTTCAACCGGGGCAACCCCATTTTCTCTGGTATACGGCATGGAAGCTGTCCTGCCCATGGAAGTTCAGATTCCTTCCTTAAGAATTATGAAAGACGCAGGTTTGAATGAAGACGATTGGATTCAGACCCGACTTGATCAACTCAATTTGATCGACGAGAAGCGACTCGCTGCTGTTTGCCATGGTCAGATATACCAAAAACATATGATCAAGGCTTTCAACAAGAAAGTCAGACGTCAAGTATATCAAGTCGGAGATCTCGTGATCAAGCGGATTATATTGCCGCAAAGTGATCCCAGGGGAAAATGGACTCCTACTGACGAAGGACCATTTGTAATCAAGAACATATTTTATGGTGGTGCAATGATTCTGACCACCATGGACGGCGACGATTTGCTGCACCCTGCAAACGCAGACATAGTCAAAAAATACTACGCATGAAATAACCCGACAAGTCGAAAATCCGAAAGGGCGACTTGGGCGAAAATGGGCATCCCGGTGAACCGAAAACCCGAAAGGGCGGTTTAGGCAAAAATTAGGGATAAAATAAATAAAAAATCTGTACACCCGGCAAGTTGAAAACCCGAAAGGGCGGCTTGGGCAAAAAAGGGGTTTCCCGGTGGATCAAAAACCCGAAAGGGAGATTCAGGCAAACGTTAGGGAATTAAAGCGTATGACTATGTCTCATCGGATCACTTTAAGGACAATCTCTTCATCAACCAGCTCCAAGTTTCTAATCGATCCAGTCATCGGCAGACGAAGCATTGAATGGACGGATGTTCAGAGTTGTGAAGGCTATAGCAGAATGGAATCCCATGGAATTTTTTCACATAGCCATCTTTCTTTTGTATAAATTTTTCAACTTTTTTACGACGGCATCCTCTTACTAGGATGACCGTCTCCTTTGTACCAATACACTTATAGAAAGTTAATACAAATACTTTTCCAAGTACAGAAATTTGCGTTGTTTTCCTTTTCTCTTTTCTTTTGCACTTATGTTTTATTTGAGAAACGTCCAATGTTTTGTTAAATAGGCATATGCATTTGAACATAATCATTTCCTTATGAATCAAGAAAGATAATTACTGATAGGTTGAAGATACAAGTAGATATCCTGATACCCTTTCAGAAGGGATCCTCAGCAGAGTTAAATTCCAAATTCCCTAGCCAGAGGGCCTTCCAGAACTCGATTCCCCTCAGAGTTAAGTTTCAGAACCCCCAGTGGAGCCTTAAGAATCTGAAAATCTAATCCCCAGCTGAGCTAAGATTCCCTGCCATCAATCCCCAGCTGAACCACACTAGTGAAACTTCTCCCCACAGAGATATCTGCAACCAAACTGAAAATTCTCAATCATACCTCTCCAACATAAGTCTATCAGATTCTAAACTTCCCCAGTAGAGATCCCTAGGAATTCTCATCCCCGCAAGTCACCAAGGAATACCATTTCTCCAGCAGTGGCCCTAAGATCCCTCAGCAATTGAAGATCTTGTATTCCCCAAGCAGAGTGAAGGCTCATCCTCAGTGCCTCTCTGGATAATCAGATGTTCTCCAGTGAAGATCTCCTCAAGACAAGAGTCCCCAGAAGATTGGTATACAACCCAAGCTCCTGTTTCTCCAGTAGTAGTCAACAAGGATGTCTCATCCTCAACAATCAAGATTTTTGTCTTCCCCTGCAGCAGTCAAGGATTCACTTTCCCTGGCAGCAGTCAAGATTCTTTATCTCCAGGATTCATCCATCCTCAGCAAGACAGCTCCTCGGCTTACATACGCATTCATCTACATTCATATCATAAACATTGATATAACATATTTTGCATCACACATATCATGCAACATAACTTTGTGTTTTAGCTAACATTTCACCCTTTTCAGGATAAAATTAGAAGGCTATCATTAACAATTATTCAGATACAGTATGGATATACCCCAGACACGGCGGTCATTCTATTACTCATTCAGAATCTCAAGTCAGATACAGTATGGATACACCTCAGACACGACGGTTATTCTACTACTCATTCGGACTACAGCAATCAGATACGGACTAGATACGCTCCAGACACGGCAGTCATTCTATCTCTCATTCAGATTCATTTATCCACCTCAAGGTTCAATACATTCCAAACACGGATACCATTCTGACCCTTACAACAGCAGTTTGATTCTCTCCAGTGCGTTCGCCACGGAAGTCATTCTGTCATTTATCTAGATCCTAGTTACAGTTTCAGATACACTTCAAACACGGAAGTCATTCTGCTACTCATACAACTTTCAACTTCAGATACAGTCCAGATACGCTCCAAACATGGTTGCCATTCTGTCACTCATTCAGAATTTATCCCCAGCATGCAGTTGCTCCATACAGATGTTTCTCTGTTACCCAGATACAATACAGATACACTCCAGATACGACAGTCATTCTGATATTCATTCTACACTTCAAACACAGTTACAGCTCAGATACGCCCCAGACACAGAGGCCATTCTTCTGCTCATACAAACTCAGTCCTTAGATACAGTTCAAATACATTCCAGACACGGATACCCCTTTTGATCCTCATTCTTCGGACCAGTCACACTGCAGTTCAACAAACCTTCCAAATGGCATCTTTAAGCCCATTTCCAGATGGCATCTCTAAGCCCATCCCCCGACAAGATTCTATCACATCCTTAGATGGCATCGTTAAGCCCATCTCCAAATGGAATCTGTAAGCCCATTCCCTCTACCATCACATCGCCGAGTGCAAATTTTCTGGGCACTCTAGTGTCCAATCTCCTTTTACCCTCGAGTCGCGAATGGCAAACTTGCCAATCTAACTCTTCAGGTCCAAGAAGATTGAACAGGGGCAACTGTTGTACCCCAAAATTTTCCCTCGTATCTTTCCACAAGAAATCACAGCTTCAGGCTTTTCCTGATTTTTCATATTGGCGTAAGAATCGGTCAAACAGACTTTTCTTATCAGTCAGGCGAAATTAGGGTTTTCATGGCTCTGGAACAGTTCAAACTGTTTGTTTAGGGTTTGGTTGATTTCGGCTCAGGTTTGGATCAGGCGGACGCTTCTTTGACTTTTAATCAAGAACTAGGGTTTGTGCGCAAATTTCTCAGAAAGATTTAATTCTACAGTGCTTGTCAAGTTATTCTGAGATGTGGACTGAGGCATTGGGGTTGAGTTTGCAATGTTTGACTAAATCAGTGAAAAGAGTCATTTGGATTGGGTTTGCAGTGTTAGATTTAATCAAGTGAGAAAGAAAAGGGCATGTGGACGTTTTGTTTGTTTAGCTGTGCAGTGCTCTGATTATTCAGGATGCCGGACGTTTATGAATTATTTATTATTCTGAGTTAAATGGTTGGAATTTATTTTCAATTATTATAATTTAAGGAATTATAAATAATAAGATAAACAATTGAAAAGAAGAAAGAGAATTAACTGATAAAAAAATAGATTTCATTCATCTTTAATTTATTTGTTACAATTATTATTTAAATACAAGTATTTATTTACAAAGTATTTATAATAATAATAGTTACAATATTTAAAATTGAAATAAACTATGTCCTAAATTTCCTAATCTTCATTCTTCTATCCAATGCCTCCTCTTTCGCTCCATTTGACTTTTTATCTGCAAAAACAAAGAAAAGAAGAAAAAGTCAGAAGCAGATAAATTGAAATTAAGAGCAGACAGTTAATTCAGAATTCATCATTAAAGGCAACTGACTGGAATCAGTTAGCCCTCTCTGCAAATCACGGGATTTCACCCGGTTCACAAAGAGGGATGAATATTGCTTGCTAAACATGAAATGCACAAAGTTGTAAAATGCACAAATTCAAAAGGGGTCAAACAAAGCTGCATAGTTCAAAACAAACAGCATGTGCAAACACAGTCCAAATCCAAATTGAACCACAAAGTCCAAACTGAGTTCACAATCAAACTAAGCCAAAAGTTGTCAAAATGTCCAAAATATGGAAAGATATCAAGATAGCAAACAAAAGGCTACTAAGTACTGTCACAAAGAAGCAAGCAGTATGGAAAAGAGATAAAGTATGCAGGTTAAAACCAACATTGCAAGCAAGCATAGTCAAATGCATCATTTTCCAGCAGTTCCTTTTCAGCTAAAGTACAAACATAATTTTTTTAATGTTTTAACTGTACTAGAGAGAGAGGAAAGAGAGAAAAGAAGCACAGGCTTACTGGCTTTAGGCATAAAGAAATATAAAACAAGCTGCAATAGAATAGTAGAGAGCAGGGCAAAAATTACAAACCAAACAGAACTCAGAACAAAAGCCCCAACTCAGAAACTTATCAAGGATACAACACCAAGGCCAAACGAAAAACCTGTAAACCTTGCAAGCCAGCAATGTCCAAACCTGCACAAACCTGAAGCAACCCTCAAACGGCCAAAACCAGTAAACTCACCATAAACCCTCAACCTGTTTCAAGCCTTTAAGAGCTTAACAAGCCAAACCTGTGTAAAAAAGGCTAAAAACTGATGTAAGCCTCAAAGCTCAACAACCTAAATCAGTAAAACACCAAAACCTGTGTCAAAAACCATAAACCTCAAAGCCTTGTCCTAACCTGTGAAGCTTTGTCGAGCATCAAAACAACTGTCAAGCCTAAGCATTCAAGGAAACTCCAAGCCCTCAAAAAAGTTTCATCATTGGGCCATCCAAAGCATCACAACATATCTCAGCATACCAATAAGCATATTCAGAATCATCAACAAATACATCATCAAGAAATTACTTCACATCAAGCAAAGCAAGCTAGGCAACCAAATTCAGCAAGAAAATATACAAGGCATCAAGCCAGGCATCAAGGCGACAAGGAGAAGAAGATAAAGAAGCAAGAGGGCAGGCATCAAGGCAACAGAAGCAAAGTAAAGAGACAGAAGAGGAAAGGTGATAAAAGCCAGGCTTTCAGCATACATCATTAAGCAACAAGAAGGCAAAGAATACAGAGTACCGTGGTTATCAAAGCAAGTTCACAGCATCACCGTCTCCTCGCCGCCTTGGCCGCCACAGCGCCTCCCAATCCTTTCCTCCTCCATCTCCAAGAGGTAGTATAATCTTCTCCCATTACCTTTCATACCTCAACAGAAACAAACAATAATAAACATAACATTAGAATGCGAAATTATAACATGCAAAACACAAAACCCTAACGAGATTGAGACGAAAATTGTTACCTTGAAACCTGTCGCCCGAGCAATTCGTGAGGAGAAGAGGATATGGACGATGGCGTGGGTGGCCATGGGCGAAGGAGGCGCTCAGAAGCGAAGCGAAGAAGACGAAGAGCAAAAACCACAAACGGCGCCGCTGCTGTTACAAACCCTAAGCCTTTCCCCAAATACAAACAAAACCAATTAACCCTAAAAAAACATTGTTGTGTGAAACACTTGGGCCACGATCCGTTTCAGCGTTTAAGCCCACTTCAAAAGCCAAACACACCCCTTTGTCTGGTTGCCACAAATCTCCAAGGCCCATTCATTCCTTTTGTTTCATTTCATTTTTTTAATCAATATCTTATCATACCTATTATATATAGATTAACACTTTAATTTTTACATCAAATTTCACTAACAATACATTTTTATATAATTTTATTTTTGTATATAATACATTATTTAAAATACACCAAAATATTAATTTTTTCTTAAAAAACATTTTTTAATTAAAACTTTGTATACATAAAAAATACTAACATAAATAATTAATACATTAATTTTTCCTAAAACTTAAAACATTTCTTTTTTCTTAATTGAGACTTTGTACATAATTAAAATGCATTATTTTTAATACCTAAAAGAATAGAATTTAAAACATTTTCCTTTCTCTTAATTAAATTTTCTTAGTTTGTACATATTAAACAAAAATACAAAAATACAAATTTAAATCAAACATACTTAATAATACATTTAAGTTCACATTTCTTAACCTGTAAATAAATCACATAATCATTTACACATACACTTACACACTTACAATACACAAATACGTCGATACATTTACTTTGCTTTCCACATACACATTCGCTTATTCTTGTACATTGCTATACACTACATATTACATTTGATCGCAATTCGATTTGGTTGTAATTATTTAAAGTCTCATCCCCATTTGTAAATTCGTACCCCCACTCCCGGATACTATTTTGTAATAGCGTAGCCTTTAAATTCCTGCAATTTATCGCTTTCAAATTATACCATGGTTAGACCTAGGGTTTGTATGTACATAAAATCAAACGCTAGATAACCTAATACAAAAACAAATACATGAACTCAATACACAATCACGCTTGCACCCCCTAGGGTAATCCCACATGTTGCCTTCCAAAATGAGCCATGCTTGCACGTCGAGTTTCTTTGGCAAAACAATTCAAAATGATCATAAGTCCCTCGATGACGCTTTCGAAAGTTGCCTAAACGGAATGATCATAGTCCCTTCAAACAAATTGCTAAAGACACTTGGCACCATTGCATTCATGGTCCATACGATGACCCGCGCCTGTCCCGATCACATCCTAAACGCAAGATTGTCCACCAAATTCAATGGAGGAACAAAATTGTTAAAAAGGGGTTGAAAACATAGAGAAAACATTTGAGTACAATAGGGGTAGACAAAACTCTTAGTTACTTGGGATCAATCTTGCAAAAACACTTGCCTCCTTTTCAAAACCACACTTCACAAACACTTTCAAAACAAACTTCCAAAAACATTTTGAAACATCTTTTCGAAAAGATACACACCATTGTATATACTCAAACACGAGTCATTACAATGGTTGTCGAAACAAAGGCGTCTATTTCAAAAACATTTTCAAAACACATACATACACACACCATTTTCAAGCAATCAAAAATCAAGGCAAGTGATCTAAAACCAAGTAACTAAGAGCCCATGGATAACCATGGATGAAAAGGGTGCTAATACCTTCCCTTTTCATAATCTACCCCCCGGACCCACGAAACATCTCAAAAGGTTTTTTCCTGTGCTTTTTTAACCATTCTTTTAGGATAAAATAAAAAGTCGGTGGTGACTCTTGCTAAACCGAACAAGTGCGAAAATAAACGCAAAACTCAAGTCAGTTCTCCCACCGTATCACAGCTATACTACCCACAAAGTAGAGGAAATTAAAGCTTTGACATCGACTTCCCCAAAACAGGAGGTACTATCCCCAGCCAAGTTCCTTCAGAAAACTGACGTTTGTATTCCCCGGCCGAATTTCCAAATTGCAAGCGGGTCATAAAGCTTTCTCCTGAACAGAGTTTGTTTCTCTAAATACAGAAGCTCAATCCCCGATAGAGTTTATCCATTCAGCTATGGAAGTTCATCCTCCAACAGAGTTATTCCCCCGCATAGTTATTCTCAAGCAGAGTCTCTCCCTATCAGAATATCCGTAAACAAGGAAAAAATCTCCAGCATAGTCATCTTCGTTCATCATCCCCAGCAGAAGTAAAAGAACCATGGTTTTCTATAACAGTCAGGAATGCTACTTCCAATACTCTCCAGCAGCAGTCAGGGATTTATTTTCCCAGACTTGGATATGTCACAATGGCATCTCATGTTCATATGTCATGACATGCGCATACATATTGCTTACAACATAATCTCATTTATTGAGAACATCATCCCACAATGCATTTCATGCATCGCATATAATTAACATTGTTATCTTTTCAGGAAAGACAATTATCATCAACAATCCCAACAGTTATACATGTCACATCGGCAGATAACTAATGGAAAATCAGTTCCCGAAACACAAAGGGCCAACCAACCCACGTGACTAAATGAAGCAACCTTATCCAGGTTCCTTCCCGGTTCAGATACAATTTTACCCAAACTCATCACAAAGTAACCCTACTATCCAGGTTCCTTTCCATAAGCCCTACTATCTAGGCTTTCACGTCGAAGTCACCCTACGAACCAGGTTCCTTCTCATAGCCCTACTATCCAGGCTTTCATATCGAAGTAACCCTACTATCCAGGTTCCTTGTCATAGCCCTACTATCCAGGCTTTCACCTCGATGTAACCCTATGATCCAGGTTCCTTCCCATAAGCCCTACGATCCTGGATTTCATCTCGAAGTAACCCTACTATCCAGGTTCCTTCCCATAGCCCTACTATCCAGGCTTTCACCTGAAAGTAACCCTACGATCCATGTTCCTTCCCATAATCCCTACGATCCAGGCTTTCATCTCGAAGTAACCCTACTATCTAGGTTCCTTCCCATAAGCCCTACTATCCAGGCTTTCATCTCGAAGTAACCCTACTATCCAGGTTCCTTCCTATAATCCCTACTATCCAGGCTTTCATCTCGAAGTAACCCTATTATCCAGGTTCCTTCCCATAATCCCTACTATCTAGGATTTCATCTCAAAGTAACCCTACTATCTAGGTTCCTTCCCATAATCCCTACTATCCAGGCTTTCATCTTGAAGTAACCCTACTATCCAGGTTCCTTCCCATAAGGCCTACTATCCAGGCTTTCATCTCGAAGTAACCCTATTATCCAGGTTCCTTACCATAAGCCCTACTATCTAGGCTTTCATCTCGAAGTAACCCTACTATCCAGGTTCCTTCCCATAAGCCCTACTATCCAGACTTTCGTCTCGAAGTAACCCTACTATCCAGGTTCCTTCCCATAAGCCCTACTATCCAAGCTTTCAACTCGAAGTAACCCTACTATCCAGGTTCCTTCTCATAGACCTACTACCCAGGCTTTCATTTCGAAGCAACCCTACTATCCAGGTTCCTTCTCTCTTATCTCCAAACAACAGTTTATAACACTGTAAGACCTGGACCCGACCAGAAACAGACGATTTCACATTTCCCCAATAAGTTGTTGTACAGCCTGGACCTTGACCAAATATGCAGCTCACTTTGGTCTCATCAATCAAGAGTTAATTCCCCTGTAGAGTAATGGACAACCGAAGCTCCTATACTATATTTCCTAGGACATAAATCAACATTTCCCGGTGAAGTCCTCCTCAACGGCGGGTATAGGAATTCTCGCAAAGGAATCTCTTATGAAACCGATATCTTTTCTTGATGGCATCTTTAAGCCCATCTCCGACGATTCTTTGTCGACTTCTAAATGGCACCTGTAAGCCCATTCCCGATATCACTCTAGTGTTCAATCATCTTCCACCTTTGGATCACGAAAGGCAGACCAGCCAACCTACATCCTCAGGTTTAAGAAGATTGAACAGGGGCAGCGGTTGTACCCCAAAATTTTCCCTCTCATTTCACTCAAAGGCATGCCTCTAGAGGTCCTCAACTGCTCAAGTTTGACTAAGGGTTAACCAGACAAACTCTCTCCTAAAGCAATAAATCTCTAATTAAGGTTTCCATTTTCATCAAGATGGGTGAGCTCCAAAGGCCTCCAATATTTTCCATGGTCTTAATATATTCTCAAGACCATCCATGTCAAGTTTCATGCCTTGCACAAGAAGTTTGCTCAGTCAACTACTCAAATGCCTAAAAATCAACTATACACTTTGCACACTTCACTTCTAGGGTAACCTCTCCTCGTTGTCTTGTGATACTAATGGTCATATCCCTCGAACGTAGGGATACTTTAGCAAAATATCCTCGATTCAACAATATCATTATGGTCTCTTTCGAATAAAGATCATAATCCCTAGATGATCCTTCGACTTGCCAACAAAATGATCTAGTCTCTTCGGTAACCCCACAAGCAAAATGATGATAGTCCCTTTGATACAATTGCTAAAGTATCCTTACATGTTGCCTTCTATGACCATACATTGAGCCTACGTATGTGCCTTCACATCCAATAGATAAGGCTACCTACCAACTAATTGTACAGATAGTAATATCTCCAACGGAGAAGGAAAATAACAAGAACAAACTTTAGTGGGTAAGACTCAACAAATTGCTTGCTCACAACTTTTTTCAAAACAATCAAAATATTTTACACATCATATTTCAAACATATATTTTCAAACAAACACTTTTTACGCATTCTTGAGGACTGATACAAGAATCATTACAAAGTCTTCCTCACAATTGGTATTCAAATTTTTTTCAAACAATCACACACATTCAAAGCAAATTTTTTCAAAGTGAGCTAAGCAATTAAGATCATGTAGATAACTATAGATGAAAAGGGTGTTAATACCTTCCCTTTTCATAACTTACCCCCCGAACTCAAAATCTATCAAAGGTTTTTCCTATTCTTTTCACCTTTTCTTATTGGATAAAAGAAAAGTCGGTGGCGACCCTTGCTATCTATAACATTTGTGATAAAACACTAAAAGTTGGCCATTTTTGGAAATTTGCACAAAGTCAACCATGCCCAAAATGTGTTTTTATTCAAATGGGCACAACTTTTTATGCTTGCATCTCACTCCTAGCCTGGTACACGACCCAAATACCTTTCCATGTATTATTGGCTTTATTTATTTAATTATTTTGATTTTAATCATTTAAAAAATCAAATTAAATCAAGTAAATGGTATAAAAATAATGAAGATTTGTTTTGATTTGATTTTGAATTGAATTACAATCCAAATATGCCGTATAATACCAAGAAAATTCGTGCAAGCTTGGAAAGGGAGGAAATCTTCACATTTGGAAAGATTTGAAGCATACTGAAAGCACATTCATATCTTTGATTCTTGCCAAAAACAATACCCTAATTTGATTCACATACACATACAGAGGTATTGTGAACCATAACAGAAGAACACAGACGCGCAGACTGCCTCAAGGAGTCAAACAAATTTCAAAATTTTTAAAGAAAAGTGAGAATTGAATTTATCTCTACAAGCCGATTCAAGCCATTCCAAGGATCAAATCACGTTCATGGACGTTCATTGAAGTGATTCCAACCCTTGCCAAGCTCTAGAGCATCAAGATTCACGTTCAACATCCATCATGGTTTGCCTCTTATACTCAATTTCAATTTCAATGATTTACCCATCATAAGTATGTTTTAATCATGTACTCATGTCTAACATCACATTTGCAATGTTTCTGGATGGTTTAATCTAAGTACGGCTGCAGGAATGGCACAATGCCATTGTTAGGGTTTCAAGGTCTCAAATTGGGGATTCTCTATAGAGGCGAAATTAGGTCAGATCAAGGGTACCAATGAACTCAGGGCATAATTTTGAGTTGATTTATGCCCTTAGTTAGGATTTATTTGGCTTTTATTACGTTTTTGAATGTTGCAGGGTTATAACTATGGATAAAAACTGTCACTATAGCCTTTAGTGATAGTTTTATCCGTAGGTAAAGGTCTAGTATCAAAGATAACAATTTTGGGGAGAAGACAATGATGTGGCTGATAACCATTGGAGGATTTGAATTACGCGCGCTTCCTGAGGCATAGCATTTTGTTTCTTTTATAATTTCATTATGTTATGATGTTAACTAATAAACAATGTAGCACGAATGGAAAAGGGTAATGCGGGTAAGAGGAAGGACCTGGGTTCGATCCCAGGACCAGGCATTTTGTTATTTTCCTAACATGCTTTACAGGATCTCCTGCGTCTCACCTTCAAAGGACCATCATGTGTCCTCAGATCCATCCATTGGATCTATCTCTAGCCATATTTAACACTTAACACATGCAGACCATGGTGAACCCCCAGAGGCCAGCTACACTGAATCCACCTGTAGTCCTTGGGCCAACAAAAATGGGCCATACAATTTCAAGCGTTGCACCCCCCAGATTACTCAGCAACATCAGGTCCAGTTTATTTCCTTTTTTAATTTCTTTGGTTTTAATTATTTCTAATTATTTTTACAAAAACAAAAATCATTTTTTAAATCAAAAAATCACAAAAATTAGAATTAGGGTTTTTATAATTAAAAATAATTTTTGAAAATTAATTATTTTAATTATTTCAACATTGATTATTTTGTTAAATAAAATTAATTAGAAAAATTAGGTTTAACTTGCAAATTTCAACTACTTTTCTCAATAAAAAAATACAAAAATATCTCCTTCAATTAATTAAATTCATTAGGATATTTAATTCTCGTGTTCCTCCTCGCACGCATTTTATTTATTTATTTTTCCAATTATTGTAACTGCCAAGGGCTGTAATAGCTTTTTAATTAGGTTTTATTATTGTTCTTACTTATTATTTTTCCCTTATTTTGGCTATGTAAACCCCTCCCCAAAGCCTTGTAATAGCTAGGTTTTTATTCTCGCACTTTACTTTCCGCTATTATTAACTGCTACATGATTGATAATAAGATTGTATTCAAAAGACAAATGAAATTAAAAAGGTAGAAAACCCTAATTGTGTAAAGATAAATAAACTGAAAAATAACCACTTGCACATGCTCACTCCTAGGGTTTTCCCCACTTCGGTTGCCTTTGATAAACGGTCGTGAAGTATAGGGAGTTTTAGTGGTTTCCCTCTAGTCCCGAAAGATCAAAATGACCCATTCGAATGTTGCCTCGAAAAGATCTTTAGGACTTTAGGATAACTACTAAGGTTTCCTAACCATTTCTTTTGTGACCGTACTTGTCCCTTCGAATTTCCCTTAAACTCCAACGATGGAGCTACCTACTCCTTAATAGTAGGACAGCGCTGTCTAAAGGAATAAGAAAATGAACAGACTTTTTTGAGTAGGTAGAAACTCCTAGGAACTCGCTCAAAACAACAAAAACTCTTTCACACGAACACTTTCAAAAAGTTTTCAAAAACAACTTTGTCACACTCTTGGGGACAAATACAATGGTTGCCACAAAGTTAAACAAAAACTTTTCAAAACACACACAAGCAATTTCAAAATGAGAAAGTACCTAAGAGCCCATGGAAAACCATGGATGGAAAGGGTGTTAACACCTTCTCTTTCCATAATCTACCCCCCGTACTCAGAAACATCTCAAAAAAGGTTTTTTCCATTCTTTTTCCCTTTTTCTTTGTTGGATGAAATAAAAGACGGTGGCGACTCTTGCTTATCGTACATTTGCAAACAAAAAATGCAAAACCAGTAGCAACAAAAAACCGTCAGTTCTGCCACTGTATTACACTAACCATTTCAAGGATCTTAGGGATTTATAGTGCAATATTTGCAGGATTGTTATAAGCTAAATTTCTATCAAGGGGAAAGAGGATTTATTTTCCTCTAGCCATAGGCCATCAAGATCAAAGTGCATTTTCTTGAGTCAGAGGCTATGACCCACTTGAAATGGTGAGCTTGATTCTTATATAAGGATGTTCAAAGATGAAAACTCAAAGTTCTTTAGAAAAAGATGCAACTAAATTCAATTTCTAATGTTTCAAACTAGATTCCCTAAAGATCTTTAAAAACATTTCATACGCATCTACATACCATGTCATTGCATAACATGTTTCCAAGATAGGTTTTTCATCTCCTTCTTGTTTATTTCAGAAGAAATGGCTCTCGAACAAACAATGAAAGATCTCCAAGCTCAGAATGCTCAGTTCCAAGAGATGTTCCTAAGCTTAGCCAAGGGGCAAGAAGAACTGAAGACACTCATAGTCAAAGAGAATAAGAAGAAGACAAATAAACCAATTGTCATTATCAAAATAGGAAGAAGACGTAGAGGTCCAGCTAAACAGGTCAAGGAGATCGAGATCCCAGAGGACAATGATAATGAACAAGATGATAAGAATGAAAGTGATAAGCATGAGGAAAATAATAATCATGGTTTTGTCAAATACTATGTTGAAGAGGAAGAAGATTATTTGGATAAACAATATCCCCCTGTTGATGAGAAGTATAAGCTATTAGAAGAGCGTCTAAAAGCTATGGAGATCCAGAAGGTGCTTGGCTTGGACTTCAAAAAATTAGGTTTGGTCTCTGGTGTCTTTATTCCTCCCAAGTTTAAAACTCCTACCTTTGTTAAGTATGACGGCGTTTCTTTCCCGAAGCTGCATTTGAGGTTATATGTTCAGAAAAACCAACCACACACTACTGACAAGAAATTATGGGTTTATTTATTCCAAGAGAGCCTGTCTGGAATACAATTGGAATGGTTTTATCAACTATAAGGGACCAATATTCATACCTGGGAAGATTTGGTTTCTGCTTTCTACAAGCAATACCAGTATAATGATGATCTCGCACCAACTCGTATGCAATTGCAAAGTATGTCCATGGGCTCTAATGAAAGCTTCAAAGAGTACGCCCAGAAATGGAGAGATCTCGCAGGCAGGGTTTAACCTCCTTTAGCTGACAGGGAATTGGTTGACATGTTCATGAGCATGCTGACAGGTCCTTTCTATAATCACCTACTTGGAAATTCTTCAGTCGGTTTCACTGTATGGATATTGACAGGGGAACATGTTAAGAATGGAATCAGAAGTGGTAAAATCTAGGTGCCTACCTCTTCCGATACTCAGAAGAAGTCATACAACGGGAAGAAAGAGTCTAATGCTTTGTACGGCCAGAAGGGTCATAATAAGAGGGACCACAACCAATCCGTGGGGGAAGTACTGATCTATAATCCTGCACCGGCGCAAGAATGACAATAGGGTAATCAGCATAAGCAGGATACACCCAATAGACAATTTACTAAAATCAACATGTCATTGGCTCAAGCGTTTCAACACATGTTGAAGGCAGAGTTGATTACATTGAAGGATCCTCCTCGGAATCCCAATACTTCCGCTCCTAGCTATCATCCTAATGCAAGGTGTGCATACCATTATAATAGTTTTGGACATGATACAAATGGCTGTTGGGCGTTGAAGAACGAGATTCAAGATATGATTGATTCTAAGGAGATTTAGTTTGACCCTCTTGAGACTCCTAATGTGATCACTACTCCCATGCCAAATCATGACTAAGATTGAAAGCATACAGTTCATTTGAATTTTCAATTGTAATTTCTTTTTTTTGTTCGAACACTTATATTTATGTCAAACTTTTTTTTCTTCCATTAATGCATTGCATATGTTTGTCTTGAATTAGTCCATCCGTTTTCAATATATTTAAACTGTTCTTTTTACTTCCTTTTTGTGATATTAAACTCTCGTTAAAAGCTATAATCCTTTATAGGGAGGATGGCGAAAATGATACCATAATCTCATACAATATGCTTTTGAATAGAACTTGCTGACGATGTACGTGTATTGCTTCAATTCCTAAACAGTGGATATATAAGGAAGTTAATCCCTAGTCCACCCCTTTGAGCCTAAGAAGTAGGAGTTTTCTTTTTCACGCAAAGTGAAACCCTTAATCATAACCTGGGGTAGGGTAGTTTCTCATTTAATTCAATTATGCATTCAATCGCAAGCTTTTCCTTCGTACGCAGCAGGTAGTATCAAAGAAATCCTTCCAAATCAAAATTCGGTGATGGTTCCCCGTAATCATTAAGTCGGACAATCATTATCTTTCAAAAGAAAAGCCCACTAAGTCGAAACCTATGAAGAAGACTTAGGGAAAAAACTAGGGCATCCCACTGATTGTAATCTAAAACAAAACAGTTCAAGTAAAAGTTAGGGATGATAAAGTCAAAAAGAGGTCTCTACAAATCCTCAACAAAAGAAAGATGTTACAAGAAAAAATGACTACCTTCTCAAATAAACTTTCGGTTTCTGAACCATCACCAAGTATCAGTGTTATAATTCCAAACTCTATTGGAATCTAAATGCATAATTAACTGAGTATAGGACTGAAGGACATCATGGAGAACAAGTTGGGTACAAATAAACTTTGAGTCTTTACCCTTTGATTCTTAAACCGTGAACCAGGCCACGTTACAACCCTTCAAAGTCCTAACTGAAGCATGGGTTAGTTCAAAAATATACTTTTTAAAAAAGGTATCCTGACTCCTATAAGGCTTACTATAAATCCTGAGTTGATATCACATTCTTACAAATTTTGTTTTACTAAAAAATGCATTTTTTAAACTTCAAGACAAACATAAGCTTTATATTTTAATACCATTATTTGCATTTGAATAACTGTTTGACAGCAGAGAAATCCGCATGACGAATATTCAATGAATGAAAATCCTCCCAATGGACACAATTACTTCAGAGGATGGGTCAAAGAGAAAGACACTTCCAGTGACATGCCTTTCATGGACACAATTGGTTATAAATTAAGGGGCATGACATGTTATTATCCAACTCATATGTGGCAGTAAAGTTAAGATTCAAAGAATCTCTCAAAAGTGCTGAATAGCCAGGGGAAGATCTCCATCTGAATCACTTGGGGTACGTTACATTGAGAATGAGTTTAAGCAAAAGGGACTATGAAAATTGAATCTTCAGTATCACCAAATTGCTTGTCTATGTCAGTAGTATCAGATGGTGTCATTCTGCCGTGACAGTTATTAGAAAAATACTGAGAAAGGTCAAGACTATCAGAAACCTGGTAATCAATGGTTGATCAATAACTTTAAACATCGGGTGCACTAGACTAATCCCAGGGGAAAATGTACTTCTGCATACGAAGGGCCACGTATGATCAAGAAAATATTTTTTGGAAGTGCTACAACACTTACTACCATGGGCAGTAAAAATTCTCCGCACCCTATGAACGCATACATAGTCAAAAATACTACGCATGAAAAAGAGACCCGCTAGGTTGATTGGCCTAGGAAAAAATAAGGGCATCCCGATGAACCAAAAGGGTTCGGAAAAAAATTAGGGACGAATAAATAAAGTTGTACACCCGACAAGTCGAAAACCTAAGAAGGCGGCTTGGGTAAAAAAGGGTATCCCGGTGGACTACAAACCTGAAAAGACAGTCCGGGAAAAAGTTAGGGATTAAAGGGTACGACTATGTTCTGTCATCTTATCACTTGTTTATCACTCTGATAAGAATTTACTAAAGACTCTAGGAGTTGGGTTAATGTTCAGGTCATCCACAAATTCCCACAGATCTATCTCCATAGAACTATCTCTATAGAGCTATCTTCACAAGCTCATCCCCAACAGAGATATATTCCCTATCAAGTCTAATATGACCTCAGATAGAAATTGGGGCATCTTCCAGCAGTTCACCTCCATATCCATGATGGATAACTTGACATAATCATCTTCCCCAATAGGTCCTCTAGCCGATAAGGAAGTTTGATCATTTCCTCAGCAAACAATGGAGACTTCCTCAGTGCAGTCTATAAAATTCCAATCCCCATCAGAATTTTTTCCTCGACACAGTTTACAATAATTAAATTCCCTAGTGGAGTTTATTATTCCAACACAGTAAATCCCTAACAAAATTCTCTTCTCCTACATGGTTTAATCAAATTTGTTATCCCTGGAAGAGTTGTTACGGTATCTGGAACCTAGACAGATAGCACACCAGAGGGATATCCATATCTTTTATCCCCAATCAGGGTATGTAAGAATCAAATTCTTCAACAAAAAGAACAGCGAATGACCTACTGTCCTTGAATGCCTCTATCCTCAAGTAAAAGTCGAACATCTCTAGCGAAGCAACCTCAAACAGAAAGCGAGAATCCCCAACAAATTATTCCCAGCAAAAATTGAAGAATCACTTTCTTCATCTCCAGCAACAATCCAGGATTTATTTTCCCCAGCTAGACATTTTTACAAGGAGCTATCGATACGCTTCAACGACATATTACTTCCATACATAATTTCACAATACATCATAGCATATGCATACCGAAAAGAATATATTAATCTCATTTATTTTGAGAGCATCATTACACAATGCATTACATAAATTATGACATTACCTAAAGCTGATTTTGTCTTTTCAGGTAAAGCTCACAAGCATACGAATATCATCAACAATTTTTAAATAGGCCAGAGATTAATTCCAGAAATAGGACGGGGCAACTATCTATATGACCAGGCGGTATGAATTCCCGAAACAGGACGGGTTTACAAACGAAAAAATGGTCACAGATTAATTCCTAAAATAGGACACGGAAACTGTCTATATGGCCAGGCGGTATGAATTCCCGAAACATGATGGGTTTACCAATGAAAAATAGGCTGCCGATTAATTCCCGAAACAAGACGGGGTAACTATCTATATGACTAGTCGGTATGAATTCCCAAAACAGGACGAGTTTACCAACCAAAAAACCGGTCATAGATTAATTCTTGAAATAGGATGGGTAAACTATTTATATCACCAGTCGGTATGAATTCCTGAAATAGGACAGGTTTACCAACCAAAACATAGGTCTCGGATTAATTCCTGAAACAGGACGGGGAAACTATCTATATGACCAGGCGGTATGAATTCCAGAAATAGGATGGGTTTACCAACAAAAAACATGTCGCAGATTAATTCCTGAAACAGGACGAGGAAACTATCTATATGACCGGGCGATATAAATTCCCGAAACAGGACAGATTTACCAACAAAAAACAGGTCGCAAATTAATTCCCGAAACAGGATGGGGAAACTATCTATATGACCAGGCGGTATGAATTCCTAAAATAGGACGAGTTTACCAATGAAAAACAGATTGTAGATCAATTCCCTAAATAGAACGGGGTGACTATCTACATGACCAAATGGTTTCCCCTTCAAAGACCGATCTCTGAAAAGCATCTCCTTCAGGGCCTTCGTTCTGAAAAGCATTCCCCCCAGAGACTGAATTTTTGTGAGAATTCCCCTTCAGAAGTTTATTTCGAAAAGCATTCCCCCCAGAAACTGAATTCTGGCGAGCATTTTCCTTCTGAAAAACATTTTTCAGATACAGTCATACGTAGACTCATTCTGATACTCCTATCAACAGTTACTTTGGATGACATGTGTAATCCCATCCCCGACGACATTCTACCACCTCTCCGAATGACATCTTTAAGCCCATTCAAGTAGTATAATCAACCAACAGTGTCACTTCGCTTGTATGTAATTTAAGTTAGATCTTGCTTATAACAATTTAATGTGTAAGCTTATGTATGTCATGCATAAAACCTATTAGATCATCACAAATCCAATTATGTTTTGAATGAATTTCTATGTAAAGTTTTTAAATTTCTTTTCAAAGCAGCTTTGATTATCTTGTAATTGATTTGAATTAGAAAGAACCATAACTTTAGTGATTTCTTATAATACTCTTATTGGATTAATTATTTGAGAAGCTTCCAAGGTATCTTCAAGTTGTGTTTTTCTTCCACGTATTTTAAAATCACTAATTTCGTTTTATGGGACCTAAAATGTTTTTGAAATTGTATTTTTGGTGATAAGTCAATTCAACCCCCCTCTAACTTAGACCTTTTGCATCCATATTCTCCCCAAACAACTTAAACTAGCATATGCAATGTGAAGTGGGCGCCATTTTATATTTGATTAGATCACCATAATATGTTGTATGGGTGCAACCATCTAACTAGTATATCGTCTCAGCTTTGAGACAACAAGATGACTCAACTTTGATCCAAGCAACATATTATACAATGGAAACCCATACATAAGAATAAGACATGACAATATTATCCATGTTATATAGATTAGCTCGCCACAATATGTTGTATGGAAGGTGTTGTACCCCAAAATTTTCCTTCCCATTTTTGAATACAATATATTCAAGACACCTCATCATGCTCCTAGGGTTCTCAATTGCTCAAAAATACTCAAGGGTTTGAACATACAAGCATCTCTCATAAGCAATGACCTACAATTAGGGTTTTGTGTTTCTCAAAACAAATTGAGTTTCTAATGCCTAAAGTGAGTTTCATGGTTCCTCATATGCTTCAAGGTACCCTCATGACAAGTTCCAATCCTTACATCACAAGTTTGCTCAATCAATTGCTCAGATGATTGAAAATCAACTGTATTGGACAAAAAGTCAATTATGGTCAACATACAGTCAAACTTTAAGTTTTTTTAGTCAACATCAATATTTTGAGGTCACATTCATCATTTGATCAAGGGTTGATCATGATTCATCAAGAAAACTCAAGATTCATCAAAAGTCAAAAATTGCTAAATTAGGGTTTTCTTTAGGAGAAGTCAACTAAACGTTGACCAAGCATAACTTTCACATGCTTCATTAGAAAATTCTCAACCAAAGCCTGTTTTGATGTAAATTCAATTCTCTACAACTTTGTATCCCTAAGCTCAAGTCCAAAAAATGTCTCATTTGAGAGATATGAACCAAAACATTACAGGTCATTTTCAAAGTCAACAAAAAGACACTTTTTGTCAAAGAAATTTACATCTAGGTAAAAACTTCAAATAAAAAAGTTAAAAACATGATAGTTGTAGGGGATATCTTGAGCTTTAAATAAAGTCCATGATCACCTTCATATGAAAAAATTTGAGAAAGTTATGATTGGTGCAAGTTGAGCAATTTTGAGAAAATGCATGAAACCACAATTGAGCAATTTTGAATTTTTAGGCTAATTGGCCTAACTTTTGAATATCAAACGTGTTTAGGACATGTTTAGGGACCCCTAAGTCCACTTATGAATTATTTTAATTTTTTTATTTCATTTATTTTTATTTTATTCATTTAAATTCAAAATTAAATTAAATAAATATTACATAAATGTACAAGGAATATGGGCTTTTGTTTTGGATCATTTTGAAGCCCAAGATCACATATCCAACATAACAAAACCGTGATAAATGAAGAAGGAAAGATATCTTCATGTTTTTGAATATTTTGCAATTGTTTTGGAAATAAATAATGACTTTTATTGCACATGTTTCCTTCCAAGAATGTTAACATAAAAAACCATCCATTATAAATAGAGGACACACTCCATAAGACAAGGACAAGGATTGCCTGTCATAGAAACAAGTTCTCAAACACAAAATTTTTCAAAGAATAGGTGCAACTCGTATACCAGTTTTCCAGCCATTCTCAACTGAAACAAAGCCTCGAATCATCATCCTGACATCCCCAGGAACCTCCTTAAGTCCATAACCACACTCAACTGTACCCTGAACGCCTCCCCTCAATCACACAAGTGGTAAAGATTTTCTAATTTCAAATTTCTTAATCCTTGTGTTATTAATAAGTTTCATATGTCCAGATGTGTTAAACAAGAAACGTAGAACAGGTTGGAACCAAGCGTGTGAAGAGAAGGGAAGGGGGTTCGAACCCCAGCGGTGCCAAAACCTTTTTTGCTTTAATTTCTTCATTTTGATTTTTTTATTAGTTACTTTATTATTAATTAACTTTTTTTAATCAAAACTTATACATAAAAAAATCAGAAAGAAGCCATATAATAAAATCAACAAAAATTAGTTTTAGGGTGTAAATTAATTAATTGATTTTTTGGACAATTAAATTTTAGGCTTTTTATTAATTAAAATAAATTAGAATTAGGATTTTTATTATTATTAATTAACACTTAAATTATTTTCATAAAGACACCAAAAATATGAACTTAGATTTTTAGGGCATTTAAACTTTTTTTCCAATATTTTCTTATTCTTTTTGCTATTTATTTTCTTAGACAATTGTATAGGTCGCACAATTTAATGTAATAGTTTAGATTTACACCCCCTCATTTTTTCTAATTATGTAACTCCCAAATCCCTGTAGTAACGTAGTTTTATATTCTCGCTTTATCTTTTGCCTTTATATGTTTGTATATATATAATTGCTAGTAAATAAGCTTGTATGATAAGAATAAAATCAAACATAGATAACCTTAATTTTCAAGATAACATAACTGAAACCAATACACTTTGCACACTTCACTTCTAGGGTAACCTCTCTTCGTTGTCTTGTGATACTAATGGTCATATCCCTCGAACGTAGGGATACTTTAGCAAAATATCCTCGATTCAACAATATCATTATGGTCCCTTTCGAATAAAGATCATAATCCTTAGATGATCCTTCGACTTGCCAACAAAATGATCTAGTCTCTTCGGTAACCCCACAAGCAAAATGATGATAGTCCCTTTGATACAATTGCTAAAGTATCCTTACATGTTGCCTTCTATGACCATACATTGAGCCTACGTATGTGCCTTCACATCCAATAGATAAGGCTACCTACCAACTAATTGTACAGATAGTAATATCTCCAACGGAGAAGGAAAATAACAAGAACAAACTTTAGTGGGTAAGAGTCAACAAATTGCTTGCTCACAACTTTTTTCAAAACAATCAAAATATTTTACACATCATATTTCAAACATATATTTTCAAACAAACACTTTTTACGCATTCTTGAGGACTGATACAAGAATCATTACAAAGTCTTCCTCACAATTGGTATTCAAATTTTTTTCAAACAATCACACACATTCAAAGCAAATTTTTTCAAAGTGAGCTAAGCAATTAAGATCATGTAGATAACTATAGATGAAAAGGGTGTTAATACCTTCCCTTTTCATAACTTACCCCCCGAACTCAAAATCTATCAAAGGTTTTTCCTATTCTTTTCACCTTTTCTTATTGGATAAAAGAAAAGTCGGTGGCGACCCTTGCTATCTATAACATTTGCGATAAAACACTAAAAAAGTCAGTTCTTCAACCGTATTACAGGAGGGATCATCCAACTAGGAAGTCGTCTCAGCTTTGAGATAAGAAGATGAATCAACTTCGAGCCAAGAAACATATAAGTAAGTAATGACCATAATAGTAACGACCATAAAAGTTCATTAGTTTCAAACAAGGGAGGAATAAGGCAGTGAAAAACACTTACAATGTAACATACATAACAATCCAAGTCTTGGAAGCCAAATTAAAACTAGAAAGACTATACATGTGTTGGAGATAGGCCCCAAAAATCAATTACTTATTCAGTTAGCAATCATATTG
Organism: Vicia faba; assembly: GCA_948472305.1. Classification (NCBI taxonomy): domain Eukaryota; kingdom Viridiplantae; phylum Streptophyta; class Magnoliopsida; order Fabales; family Fabaceae; genus Vicia; species Vicia faba. The sequence goes on along the minus strand of OX451739.1, from coordinate 700,201,939 downwards.
AGGCTTTTTTTTATCTGTTGCATGTAAGGTCATAAGTACTGTACTTTCTATAATTACATTTGGTGCCCACAATGAGGCCTCGCTAAAAGTGACACGGGCCACGCTCTCGCTTAAATTTTTATTAATCCAGCCATCACCTCATGATGTTAAGGGCTACAATTTATAGCAAAAACAACGACTAAAATACCCGTGGAGAATTATACGCCATTGAACATTATACAAGAGAATATAATAATACGAGAAGTATACCACACCATAGCCATCTTGCACCCTCTAACCCCATAATGGGAAATGATGCTGAGTGAGCCCAACAAATTGTGAAAATAACATAAATTTAAGGTTAATATACATATTAATGTTAGCAGAAGAAGAAAGAGATATAACACCTCATTCAAGAAGGCTACCTAAGAAGGCATGTCCAAGGGAGTTCCCATAACTAGTGAGTTTAACTCTTATAAAAAGGTATTCTCGACAAGTCATTTTCCTTTGAAATCTATGGCGACTCTCATGCTCGAGATTATTTTTTTGTGTCGAGATGGTGCTGGAATCGTACCTCAAAAAGATGGCCCGTAGTCACTAGCCTATAATTATTCCATTGGGATATCAAAAGAGTTCTTATTGATCTTGACCGTTTGGAGGACATTATTTATTGGGACGCTTTTAAGAAATTTCAGTTAGATATGGAGCATATATAGCCATCAAGGGATCTTTGATAGCTTTCTCGGAGAATATATATATATATATATATATATATATATATATATATATATATATATATATATATATATATATATATATATATATATATATATATATATATATATATTTCAATAAAAACATCATGTAATCCTTGCATATCGCCAAACTAAAACATGATTATTGGTGAATTTGTAGGATAATGAGTTCTCAGTTTCATAGATGATTACTCACACTACAATCAGGTTAAAATGAATCCTAGTGATGCACCCAGGACAAATTTCATGACCAACAAATGAAATTATTAATTTAAGGTGATTCCATTTGGTATCAAGAATGTCAACACCATCTACCATAGATTGATAGACACAATGTTTTCATATCTCATTGACCATATTTTACAAGTTCACATAGATGACATGGTTATAAAAATGTATAAGGAAAATAATCATTGTGATGATCTTAGAGATATCTCGGCATCAGTTAGAAAACATAATATGCTTCTTAACCAAACCAAATGCTCATTTAGGGTCGATACATGAAAGTTCCAGGCCACATGATGACTAGAAGAGGAATAAAAGCAAACTCCAACAAATTCTAGACGATAACTGATATGGGGAGCCCAACATCGATTAAATAAATTCAATTATTGATAGTGAAAATTGAAGATATCTCCATATTTATATCATTGTTGGGAGGTAAGTCATTCCATTCTTCTAAATGTTTGAAAAAAAAAAAAGAAAATTTTGAATGGACGAATGAGTGCAAAGAGGATTTTTTTAAACAAAAAATATATTTAGCGACTGTTGACACTTTGTTACAACATATTTTTAGTACTTAAAATTTCTATTTTAAGACCTTTTATTATTAAAGAGTTTCCATATTATAGGTTTTAATAAACAATTAAAAATTTTATGGAAAATACCAAATTGCATTCAAATCATCCTAACTAGATAAATTTCATAGTATTTGACTATGAGAGTACGATGAAGAAGCAATGATAAGGATAGATTATGAAGAATATAATAAAATCATAGAAAATAACAATAGGCATGCAATAACAGTACACCCCAATACAATAGTGACTTTGTTGTACCTCAAAATTTGTCCTCCTGTTTTTCATTTAGGACACCATCCTAGGCTTTCTCGAGTACTCAATTTGGTTTAGAAGTTGATCAGACAGATTCTCTTCCTAGGCAGTAAGTCAACAATTAGGGTTTGGTATTTCTCAAAGAAAATTGAGTCTTCAAGGTTTCAAATGGTCTTCGTAGATCTTCATGTCTCCTCAAGGATGTTCGTGCCAAGTTTCAAATCTCGCATTGCAAGTTTGCTCAGTGAATGGTTCAGATGACTGAAAATGACTCCATTGACCCAAAAGTTGACTTTTTGCGAGACCAAGTTCAAACGATTGTAACTTCTTCATTAATCGATATTTTTGAGCGGTTCTGTTTACGTATGATGCTCCTTGACGTCATCTACAGTTTCTCTTCATAAGTCAAGAGTTGATTATGTGCGAAAGATCATCGAAAATTTGAATATTTTAGAGGTCACTTTCTGTTTCTGACCTAATTTCAGATAATTGTGGTCTTCCTTCCAAGAATCGTAATGTCCTCAATTTTCAAGATCTCAAGACGAATATTTTTGTACATTTTCATGAGCGATGTCATCTACAAATTCTTTCCAAGAATCAAAAGAAAATTGTGTTTAGTAGACCTTGAAAGTTATCGAATTGTCATAGATCATTCGCTTGATTCTAAATGCTCTTAACTTCTGGGTTATGTTCATGCCCTAATCATTTTCTCAAAAAAAATTGATTCTATGTCAGGAAAATTCATGAAAACAGGAAGTTTGAGTTTGAAAATTCATTAATCGTTTTGATGCTGACGTTGCAAATCAATGGTGTTGAAACAATGATGATTATTGGATCGGTGTTGGACATGTTTAAGCTCATAAGACATTCACTTTATTCAAAGATTTGATTTGAGATTAAAGGATAGAAGATAATATGAGTGAATTACTTAGAAGCCAAGATACAAAGCTCAAGTCCATTATGAATTCGAAGGCTCATTCAAGAATCAAGGCGCTCAAATGTTCGTGTGCATTCATCATTCAATGTTTATCATTTCACGATGCAAACTCAAGACATCAAGGGTTTAAGATCCATTTTGATTTGAAGTTCTCTTCATTAAATCACATAAGATTTCATATTCATTCAATTTAATTCAAGTTTACAAAAATACAAATTCAATTCATGTTTTCCAAGTTTCAAATTACAAATTACAAGAAAATCACACAAGTTTTTGGTACATGGAAACCTAAAGTCCTCCCTAAGCATATGCTAACTTGCTTCTAAAATCCTCCATGCTTCATTTTGTTTCAAACCATGGCTTTTCATTTTCTATTTTTCATGTTGCTTTGAACCTAGCATCAATCTTCAACCTTGCCTCGTCTTATCCACCTCTAAGTCAACACTCGTACATGTAACAAAAGAAAGAAAAATTAGTAAACAATCAACATATGAAAATTCAAGCAAGAATGATTTGTTAAACAAGAAAACTCATCATTAGGATTTGTATTTTAGAATCAAAACTAAAAGGGTTTTTGTTTTAAATCATAGGCTGTCTTCTCCTGTTTTTGCAAATCACAAAAAGTTTGTTCTTTTTGGTTCACAAAAAAAAGAAAAGAAGTTTGCAACTATTTTCCTACTGCAAAAGCAAGTCAAAACTGTCAAATATGCAAGCTGAAAAGCACCAAAACAGCATGGAAACTAGGCAAACAAGGTAACTGCAGCAGAACAAGGCAGCAAGCTGCCTTAACAAAACAGCACAACAAGCAGGTTGCAATAGAGCAGCACATAACAACAAACTGCAACAAGACAACAACAAAAACCAGCAAACAGCCCAAATGCAGCACAAATAAAGCAAAACAGTAGCCTGAACAAAAGCAAAAAAAACAGTAGCGGCAAAGTAGCAAACAATAGAAAAGGGTAGTATATGACAGCAAAGAAAAAAAAAAGGCAGCAACAATTCAAAAATGGCAAGCTATCAAATAGCTCTAAGCCTTGCATCATCATTTTCCAAATGGAAAATCCTTCAAAAATTGTAAAAAAGCACATTTGTTTTACATCATAGAAAGATGAAGAGGGAAAGAGAAAGAGACAGAAAGATATCACCTAAGCCTGTAAAGAAAAGCAGCCTGCTACAAACTAGCAAAACAGTCCAAAACATGCACAAATTTGCACCAAAATGGACATGCCCTAACCTGTACTCAAAAGGCCACAAAATAGTTAACTAAAATTGTTCAAATCTCTCATATTTCCCCCTTATTTTTTTCATTTTGTTTCAATATAAGGGAAAGAGAACATAAGAGTAAGAAGGAGGCAGCATATATCACAAAAGAGATAACCACGAAAAATCATCTCAACCTTCATACTCATCTTAAGAACAACCTTCAATATTCCTCACTTTCTCAACCTTCCTCTCATCATAGTGTCGTAACTCTTATCCAAACCTCACGAACTCTCATCACAGTTCTGTTATAATTTCTCCAATCCTCCCTCATACGACAGAAACCAAAACAATGTTTCATTAACCATAAACTCACTTCAAAACCCCCTGTCAAAACTCCTTTCCATACTAGCACAACTTAAGATAAACTCACACAACCTTTCTTATACTCCCTGTAGAACTTGAAATAGAAAAAAAATACACAGTTAAACAAAATCACACTAATCCTAACCGTCACATTCATTCTGCTACCTTCTAAAAACCAAAACACAACTATGCAACGATATCCATCAACATCATTCGTGAACCTGTCCCATACCTTCTTCTTCTAATAACATCCAGCGCTCACTTCTTTCCATCATAAATCTCAGTTGAACTGCTTCCAATCTCTGTCGTATCATTATACAACAACAACCAAAACCGCAGCCCTGTAATACAGAAACAACAACAACAAATTTCAGAATCGCAAGCAACAGTAGAAAAAGGGTTAAACGAAGAAGAAAGCGTAAAACAAGGATTTCTTACTCATCTTTCGAAGCTGGATCTGACAAGTAACTCTTTTTCCACCATTTTCACACCTTTACGATTGATAGTTGTTATTGTTGATTTTACCGTAATTGCTATTGTTGCGAAATCTGAGCTGAAAATCTCCATATTCTCCATACTGCCTCATCGGCATCACCATCATCGTACCGTCCAAACCTTCAACATCATCTACTCTCTTGCTACGTCTTCTATTTATGTTGAGAGAAAGGTTTGAGACAGAGACACGATTGAGATATTGAGCCGGAGGAAGGCAGTGAATGTTGAAGAGCAGTGGCATAGACTGAATGAAGAAGAGAGTTGCTCGCACCGTCTAAAGAAAAATGGGAAGAGAGAGAAAGGTGGCGTGATTAAAGAAGAGTGGGAGAAGATATTTTTTGTTCCACGTGACTTTGAAAAAGGGAAAACCAATTAACCCTAATTTCTCTCACACTATTCCATCGTTTGCATTATTTTATGTTTAACCTTTTAATTAAAATGCAGATAAAAGATTAATGGGATTATGTTGACAAGGGTCATGGATTTGGGCCGAAATCCTTCAGGCTGGTATACATTATTTGGGACAACCATTTCCTTACCAAAAACTGTAATTGGATTTCATTCAATGGGCCTAGCGCCCAGCTTCCCTTTGCATTCCCCAGGCCCAGTCTGTCTTCACACCCCCATTTTTTCTGTTTTATATTTATTTTTTTAATTTAGTTAGTGATAATAATTTAGTTAATTAACTTTTTTAGTCAACATTTTTATAATTGTTTAATTGTAAAAATGATAAACAAAATTTCAAAAAAATAATAGAATAGAATTTTATTTTTCTTTTTTGTTAAATTTCCTCACAAACAAAAAATACCAAAAATTTTGTTTCCATACTTTGTTAATTAATTTTTAGTTCATAGATTGTTGTAGTTTTAATTAATTATTTGATTCGATTTGGTTGTATTGATTGCCTATTTTGACTTTTAATCGCATTGATCCATCCCCATTTGTAAATTTGTACCCCCATTCCCAAAAGCTCTGTAATAGCGTAGAATTTTAATTTCTGCAATTTACTGTTTTCCTTATACTGTATAGTAATTAGGTGTGCATGGCAATATTGAAAATCAATCACTAGACAACCCTAATCAAATACAAATTAACTTGAATCTAACACACTTTTCAAACGCGCACCTCTACGGTAACCTCGCTTGTTGCTTCAGAAAAACAGTCATGTCCCTCGAATATGGGACGCTTTAGCAAAGACCTTTCGATAAAAAATATCATAGTCCCTCGATGTCCCTCGATGTTGCCTTCAGTAAAACGATCTAGTCCGTTACGTAAAATTGCTAAAGCGTCTCACAAGTTGCCTTTTATGACTGTACGATTAACCCGCGCATGTTCCTTCACATCTAACGATGAGGCTTCTCACCAAATCAATAGTAAGATAGCCACATCTAAAGGAGGAGGAAAAGAACATTTAAGACCTTTTGAGTAGGTAGGATGCTCCTAGTTGCTAGCTTGCTCACAACAAAAACATTTTATACACCCACACTTTCATTTGAAACATTTTCAAAAAAAAAAAAACAAAGCTTTTTGTACGCGTGCTTATAGAGAAGAGAACCATTACAAAGATGTTTTTGAAATACTTTCAAAACGCACACCACAAGCACATTTTCAAACAAAAGCAAGTGATCTAGCAAGTAACTAAGAGCCCGTAGATAACTACGAATGAAAAGGGTGTTAATACCTTCCATTTTCATAATCTACCCCTCGAACTCAGAAAACATCTCTAAAGGTCTTTCCTGTTCTTTTCAGCCTTTCCTTATTGGATAAAAGAATAGTCGGTGGCGAATCTTGCTATCCGTACAATTGCAATCAAACGCAAAACAACCAAGTCAGTTCTCCCACCGTGTTACAGAACTGGCGACTCTGCTGGGGATTTGTCTTAAAAGTTGGGTTACCTTAGGGCTAGATCACCATTACTTGCTTTCATTGTCTAACTTGTTTGCTTTACATTATGGTTCTTTGTTTGGATTTGCTTTGATCCTCTACCCGGATCTGGGACACCTTTTTAAGTAAGTAGCAATAGATTGTGGAAATTGTACGGCGTAGACCGATTTGGTTGAAGCAATGGCTACGTTACTGTGACACATCTGTTGGTACCGGTATCCCTTGTGTTGAATCGTGGAGAATACGGGGCCACTGAGTGGTGTCATAAAGCACTAACTGACTTTAGAACCATAGTTGAACAACTTGGCCATTAGGACGTAGTGAGATAACTGGTTTTGATGGAAAGCTGAAAATTGGTTTATACTCGATACTACACTCATTGAGATTAGACTTTTGGGATATCTCGTCCGCAAGAAAAGATTAATTATGCTGAGACAATGCCTAAAAGAAAGGTCGGTGATATTGAGATCCTTTAGAACCCGGTTACTATTACTATGACAGGTTGAGCCAACTAAACTTCAAGAGGGTACTTACCTACAAACTCCATGAAAGCCTAAACCTAAGGACTTGTCTGCTTTGTGTGTATATGATTATAAACTTGCTTACTTTGCATACTTGCACATAACATCATACCATAGCATTTTCAATAACCGTTTCAAGGATCTCAAGGCCCTATAATGCAGGGTCACGTTGAACCAGACGTCTATTAAGGGACAAGAGGATTTATTTTCCTCTAACCAAACGTCGTCAAAGATCAAGTACAACAACTTGAGTCAAGGGCTATGACCCACTTGACATAGTGAGCTTAATTCTCGTGGAAGGACATCCACCGATACAAAGTTCTCCAATCAAAGTTGTTGATCAAAGTTCAACTTCTAACATTTTCTTGTGTTTACCCCACGAGATCCTTGAAAACATGCATTCACATATCATGCATCATATCATGACAGGTTTCTCCCATACAGGCCTCCTTATCTTTCTACTTATTATTTCAGTAAGATGGATATGGAACAAATGGTGAAAGATCTCCAAGCTCAAAACGCTCAATTCCAACAAATGTTATTGGCTTTGGCTAAGGGGCAAGAGGACCTGAAGACTCTTCTTCTCAAAGACAAGAAGAAAAAGTCCAAGAAGTCAGTAGGCGTCCTGAACTTGGGAAGAAGACTTAAAGGACCAGACAAGGGAGCTCTAGATCTTCCAACTCTATCCAACATGGGGGATAGTCATGAAGAAGACAATAGTCTGGATATTTATGAAGTCGAAGCTGACTACTCTGAGGAACAATACCCTCCCGCTGATGACAAGTACAAATAGTTAGAGGATCGCCTCATTGCTGTGGAAATTCAGCAGATACCTGGCTTGGATTTAGGAGTCATGGGTTTGGTTTTTGGAGTGGTCATCCCGCCAAAGTTCAAAATCCCTACCTTTTCCATGTACGATGGAGTCTCTTTACCTAAGATGCACTTAAAGTCTTATGTCTGCAAGATTCAACCATACACAACTGATTCGAAGCTTTGGATCCATTTCTTCCAAGAGAGCCTGGTAGGGACTCAACTTGAATGGTTCTATCAATTAGAGAGTTCTCACATCCACACCTGGGAGGATTTAGGTGCTGCTTTCTACAAGCAGTACCAGTACAACGCTGATCTTACACCAACTCGTGTGCAATTGCAGAACATGACCATGGGTTCCAATGAGAGCTTCAAAGGATACGCCCAAAGGTGGAGAGATCTGGCTGGTAGGGTGAATCCCTCTTTAACTGATAGGGAGTTGATTGACATCTTCATGGGAACTTTGACAGGACCTTTCTTCAAACACCTAATCCGAAGCTCCTCGGCCGGGTTCATCGAGCTAATACTGACTGGAAAAAGAGTCGAAGCTGGCATCAAAAGCGATAAAATCCAATAGGGTGCATCCTCGAGTACAGGAAAACAACCTTTCATCATGAAGAAAGAGTCTGATGCTACGTACGGTCAAAAAGTTCATAACCAGGGCAACCACGATCAATACGTAGGAGCAATCCTGATCTCTAATCCTACACCTGCTCAACAAAGACAAGGGCATCATCGTAAAGAGGTCGTGCCTAAAATACAATTCCCTAAGATCAACATGTCACTGGCTCAAGCGCTACAACACATGTTGAAGGCATAGTTGATTACATTAAAGGCTCCTCTCCAGAACCCCAATACTTTCGCTCCTACCTATCATCCCAATGAAAAGTGTGCATACCACTCTGATAGTCTAGGACACGACACGAACAACTGTTGGGATCTGAAGAACAAGATCCAAGACATGATTGATGCCAAGGATATCGAGTTTGACCCTCCAGAGACTCCAAACGTGATCACTTCTCCTATGACGAATCATTGAAAGCTTTTGTTCATTTGAATTTTCAAGTTGTAATCTCTTTTGTTGTTCAAACACTTATCTATTAATGTTAAACTATGTTTCATTAATGCATTGTATATGTTTGTCTTGAACTGATCCATTTGTTTTCATTAAATTTAAACTATGATTTTTACTCTCTTTATGACATTCAACTCTTGCTAAAAAGTTACAAGCCTTTAGAGGGAGGATGACGAAAACAATGCCATAATCTCATACAATATTCTTTTGGACAGACCTTGCTGACGATGTACAGGCGTTCTTTTAATTCCTAAACACTGGAGTTATAAGGAGGATAACCCCTAGTCAACCCCTTCGAGCCAAAGAAATGGAAGTTTTCTTTTTTACACAAATTGAAACCTTTAATCAAAACCTGGGGCAGGGTACTCTCTCAGTTAGTTCAAACGCGCGTTCAGTACACAACGAATGACATCAAAAACATTCCTTTTGAACCAAAAGATGGTGATGGTTCCCTATCAAATAGGAAGTCATTATATCTCAAAATAAAAGCCCACTAAGCCAAAACCTACGAAGGAGACTTAAAGAAAACCGGGGCGTCCCGCTGACTGTAATCTCCAAAACAAGAACAGTCAGGAAAAATCAGGGATAATAAATCAAAAAAGAGGTCACTACAAACCCTCCACAACATGGAAAATATGGCAAAAAATGACTTCCTTCCGACAAACTTAACTTGTTTGAACCATCACTAAAGCGCCATTCCAGACTCAATTGGAGTTCAAACACACAATTAACTGAGTTTAGGACTGAAGAACATCACGAAGAACGGGTGGGTACAATTACACTTTGAGCCTTATCCTTTGTTTCTTAAATCATGAACCTAGGCCAGGTTACAACCTTTCAAATTCCTAATTGAAGCATGGGTTAGTTCGAAAGCATACTGTTACAAAAGGTATCTATAAGGCTTACTCTAAATCCTGATTTAAATTCACATACTTGCAAAATTCTTGTATCTGCTAAAACGCATTTTCAAAACTTCAAGACAAACATAAACTTTGCATTATTTTTAATACCACTATTTGCATATGGCTAATTGTTTGACAATAGAGAAATTTACACGATGAATATTCGGCAAATGAAAGCTCTCTCAATAAACAGAATCACTTCAAATGGAAAGACACTTCCAATGAAAAATCTCTCATAATCAAGGGGCATAACATGACCATTTTCCAACATATCTGGGGCAGTCAAGTCGAGATTCAAATAATCTCTCAAAGAATTGTTGAATAATCAGGGGCAAATCTCCATCTATATCACTCAAGGGGAAATGTTACGTTGATCATGGGTTTGAGCAAAATCCACTATGAAGACTTCCGGTACCATCAAATTGCTTGTTTGTGCCAATAGTATCAGATGGTGTCAGTATCATGCCTCCAGATCCTCCCATGACAGTTCTTAGAAAATTCTGAGACTTGACCAAAGATCTTGGGTACCGCCCATTTGTTCGTTTGTGCCAGTAGCAAAGGATGGTGTCAGTATCAGGTCTTCGGTTTATTCCACAATAGTCTTAGAAAATATCTCAAGAAAGTTTAGGGCTACCGGAAATGTGATCAAAATCTCAAACGTCGAGGTGTACAAGATTAAATCTAGGGGCAAACAAACTCCCACATATAAAGGGTCATGTACGACGAAGAAAACATTTTCTGGCATTACTACAACACTTACTGCTATGGACAGTGACAAATTCCCATAAGGTACCCTTCATAAGGTGATCCCCGGTGAAGTCTTCAGAGTCGCAAGGCTATCCCCGACAAGTGCAGAAGCATCCTTAAACAAAAGTGGGGCATCCTCCAGCCGGCGACATAGTCAAACTCACCAAATCGAAGGAAGTTTCAACAATGCTCCATTCATTCCCTGAAGTCTGCAGGAAGTATTCCCAAACACTAGCCAATTCACGCCCCAGTCGAAGCATCTCGTCCTTGGTAAAATTTCAAATTCATGTTCTTATTTTCAGGAAATATTGATGTTTCCTAGTGTTTGATTCATGCCCAGGATATAATATAGCACATCGTTCTCATGGACATACAAAGATAGAAGGCATGATATGTGCTTTTCATCGAATCCCAAGAGACATTGGTTTTTTCTAAGGCAAACAAGCCCAAATTTGAATTCAAAGAAGTCTAATTAATGGGAGATCGAACTGGGAAAAAGACTTGGGTTCACGCCCAGGTCATGCTTTTGTATTGTTGACAGTTTTCTTGCAGATTTTAGTGCTTTTAGGAAAATTCATCAGGCGCCTCCAGCAACGTTCTCTACTGGGTTGAAGGCCTGTCTTCACAAGATCGAAGGCCTGTCCCCATGGATCGAAAACCATCATTCTTCCCTAAATCAAAAAGCCATGTTTCCCCTTTAATCGAAGGAGGGCTCTTCGTTTCATTAACTTTGCTTCACTCATTTCTTTATTGATTTTAAATTAACTTCAAATCAAATAAAATCACAAAATATATGGTTTTAGTTTTTTTTTAATTACATTAATTTTATGAATTGATTAATAACTACTTTAACTATTTTTCTTCAATTGAAAATAAATTAGAACTTAGGACTTGATTCATGTTTAATTATTTTCTTTAAATAATAAAAAAACTAAAAAAGAATTTAGACTATTTTTCTTGATTAATTTTATTTTCTAAATAGACTTTAGGATAATTTCAATTTAATTATTTTCTTGAATAAAAAAAACAACAAAAAAGGATTTTTCTTATTAGTTTTTTAGACTAATTTTCAACCTTTCGTGCGTTATTTATTTTTTGCATTTTATATTATTGTATCTGCATCCTAGAATGTAATAATTAACAAGTCTTTACTATTTTCCCTATTTTCCTTTCCCCAATTAATTTGGAATGTAAATCCTCCTCCCCAAAGCCATGTAATATTCTAGGTTTTTACCTTCTGCATTTTATTTCCTGCCAAATATTACTGCTAGTAACTAGGCATGTATGACAAGACTGAAATCAAACGCTAGCAAACCTAATAACACAAGATAAATAACTGAATTGAACACAATTGCACATATCCACCTCTAGGTATCCCACTTTGGTTGCCTTCAAAAATAAAGCAGTCATGTCCCTCGAAATAGGGACGCTTTATCAAAGACCCGTAAATAAAAAAGATCCTAGTCCCTCGATGAACCTACAGCTGCCTCTTAGTAAATGATCTAGTCCCTAAACAAAATTTCTAAAGCGTCTCCACAAGTTGCCTTTGTGATTGTAACGTCCCTTCAATTTCCCTCATACATCCATCGACATGGCTACCTACCCACTAATAGTAGGATAGCACTATCTAAAGGATAGGAGGAAAAGAACTACCTTTTCGAGTAAAAAGTAGATAGCTGTTAGAAGTTTTCTCAAAACATTTTGCACTTACACAAATTCTACTTTTCAAAGATAATTGTCAAAAACATTTGCTTTGTCAACACTCTTGAGGACTGATACAAGAGTTAATGCAAAGTAAATCGCCGCACTAAGGCATTTCAAAAAAAATTCAAACACACAAAACACAAAGGTATTTTAAAAATGAGCAAGCATCTAAGATCACATAGATAACTACAGATGGAAAGGGTGCTAACACCTTCCCTTTCCATAATCTACCCCCTTACTCAGAAATAATCTCGAAAGGTCTTTTTCTGTTCTTTTCACCCTTTCCTCTGTTGGATAAAAGAAAAGTCGTTGGCGACTCTTGCTTACCGCAACATTTGCAAACAAAAACGCAAAACTAGTATTAACAGTCGGTTCTGCCACCGTATTACAGAACTGGCGACTCTACTGGGGAAGACAAGAAAAAAAAAGGTGGGGTTACCTTAGAGTTAGTTCATTATTTAACTTCTTTTGTATGCTTTGTTTGCTTTACCTTTTGGTATTTTTTAGGGTTGTTTCTATAGATCCTACACCCAGATCTACGACACCTTTTAGGTAAGTAGCAATAGATCATGGAGACTGAGTGGGGTATACCGACACGGTTGAAGCGATAACTAAGTTGATGTGACACTTTGGTTGGTACCGGTAGCCCTTGAGTAGTCAAGGAGAATACGGGGCGGCTGCATGGTGTCATGAAGCATCAACTAATCTTAGAAACTTTAATTGAACAACTTAGCCATTAGGAAGTAGTCGGATAACCATCTTTGCTGTATCCCGAAGTCGGTTGATACTCGATACTATACTCATTGAGATTTGACTCCCGAGTTTTGTTTGGTGGAAAGTTAGTTGTCTATCAGAATGAAACTTGTGGGAAAGATCAGTGATATTGAGATCCCTTAGAACCCGGTTACTATTGATAGGACAGGTTGAGCGAACTAAACTTCAAGAGGGTACTTACCTGAAAAACCATGCAAGCCTTAAACCTAAGGTCTTTGTGTGATTTGCTTGTGCTTGCTATACTTGTGTTTTCTTAGCATGGTCATGATATCATAACATCATAACACGGCATATCATACTAAGCATTTCAAGGATTTGTAGGACTTATCTTTGTGTTATTTTGTAGGACATGGCATCCACTCGCAGGAATACTATCCAAGTCAATCTCATAAGGGTACCTCCTCAACTCAAGGAATTAGAATCAGGGGTTCCTGAGAGCTCTCCATTCACTGAAAGATATGGTCGACTTCTCAATCTGGTCACCTCAAGCCCTAATGAAGAAATGTTGAAGGTTCTCTTTTAGTTCTTCGACCCTTTACATCACTACTCCACCTTTCCTGATTACCAATTGGTGCCTACCATGGAAGAGTTTTCTCAGTTATTATGGGTGCCCATTCTTGATCAGTTACCCTTCAATGGTATGGAAAGATACCCAAAACCTGAAGAGATTGCCCATGCTCCGTCTCTACAACGGTCTGATGTAGTGGCAAATTGGAAAACAAGAAGAGACGTCAAAGAGTTTCTAGCTAAGTTTCTTTTTGAGAAGGCTCATCATTTTTGGGATACCTTGGATTTACAAGCTTTTGAAGAAGTGTTGGCCCTTCTTATCTATGGGATGGTACTATTTCCTAATCTGGATCAACTCATAGATGTGAATGTGGTCAAGGTTTTTCTGTCTCATAATCCAGTGCCTAATTTACTTGGAGACATCCTACACTCGCTGCATACTCGCACTGTAAAGAGAAGAGGGACCATGTTGTGTTGCACTCCTCTGTTGGCTAGGTGGTTTATTTTGCACCTACCTTGATCTGTGTTGAAGAATGAGCAAGGCTTGATATTTTCTAATAGGTTAATGTCCCTCATACATTCTAGGATTCATTTGTGTCCTAGATCCTTGGAGAATGTTACCATCATTGGCCGCTGTAGAGAATTCCCTAATGTCCCTCTCTTACGCATTAGGGGAGGAATCACTTATAATCCTTGTTTAGCGTTGTGACAGTTTGACTATGCTAAGAGGGATGGTCCTCATGATACATTTGTCCAAGGAATCGTATTTGACTATGAGAATGATGTTCAGGGTTATCGCCAGAGGTTCATAAGAGCTTGGGGCACGGTGAACAAAGTTGATAGCAAAACATTGGGGCATAAGAACTCCATTCCTTTGGATCCTTATCTTAAGTGGGTATGAGCCCAAGCTCAAAGTCTTAGGATGCCTTATGAGGCCACCCTAACCATCATCATGGAGCCCGTTGTTGAGGGAGACACTCCTTACATTATTCTTTATCCTAACATGCCGACTAATTTCGAGGAGTTACAAAAATCCTAGATTCATCTCAAAGAGGAACAAGATACCTTTGAAACACAATTCTACGCCAATGAGAAGAAAGTTTTAGAGCTCATCAGGATACTTCACGAAGAAAGGAGTATAAATGCCTACATTTCACCAAAGAGGATGCGCCCGTGGGAAGCTTGAGTCCTTTTTGCTTTGAGAGTTCATTTTTTCTTTGTTACGCCCAAGAGGCATCATCGTAACAGCTTAAACTTCTTAATGCAATTAACGTTTGTTTTCCCTTTCGCTAAGGAAATTTAAGTCTTAGAAATACTTGAAATAATTGCATACATATATCATACATATAATTTCATTAATAGGTTTCAGGAAAGGCTTCTTATCTTCTTCGCTGTTTATTTCAGCAATGGCTCTTGAGCAAACAGTTAGGGAGCTTCAGTCACATAATACCCAATTCCAAGAAATGTTCCTGAATCTGGCTAAGGGACAAGAAAATTTGAAAGCTTTGATTCTCAAGGACAAGAAGAAGAAAAAGAAACGAGTTGGTGTAGTGAATTTAGGAAGAAGGATCAGAGGACCGGTTAAGCGAGCTCTAGATTTCACAACGACGTCGGAAGAATGGGATAATTAAGATGGAGAGCTCAAGGAAGGAGACAACAACCTTGGGTATGAAAAAGATGAACCTGACTATTCTGAGGAGCAGTGTCTTCTTGTTGATGATTAATACAAACAACTGGAGGATCACCTAAATGCCATGGAGATCCAAAAAGTACCCGGGTTGGAGTTTGAAGAGCTAGGACTGGTCTCAGTGGTGGTCATCCTGCAGAAGTTCAAGGTCCCTACATTTGCTAATTACGATGGTGTCTCTTTTCCTAAGTTGCACTTAAGGTCGTATGTCAGGAAAATTCAACCCCACACCATTTATAAGGATCTGTGGGTACACTTCTTCCAGGAAAGTTTGGCAGGGACTCAGTTAGAATGGTTATATCAACTAGAAAGAACCAATGTGCGTAATTGGGAAGATTTGGTTGTTGCTTTCTACAAGAAGTACCAAATAATGTTTACCTCGTCCTGACTCGTACACAGTTTCAAAGCATGTCTATGGGTTCCGGCGAGGGTTTTAAGGACTATGCCCAAAAATGGAGAGACCTTACGGGAAGAGTCCAGCCTCCGTTGTTTGATAGGGACCTAGTGGACATGTTCTTGGGCACATTATCCGGGCCATTCTTTAACCACCTGATTGGAAGTTCTTCTGTTGGGTTTACTGAACTGATCTTGACGGGTGAATGAGTAGAGGATGGTATAAAAAGTGGTAAATACAGAGAGATACATCCTCTAGTACTGCAAAGAAACCATTCACAGGGAAGAAGGAGGCCAGTGCTGCTTATGGCCAAAGAAATCTTAACAAAACTGAGTGTCGTCTGATAGTAGTGGCTGTTATGATTTCCAATCCTGCATCAAACCGGCAACAGAATAATCAGTCCAGAACAGATAAGCCAAGGAGACAGTTTACCCGAACCAACATAACCATATCCCAGGTTTTGCCACACCTGCTGAAATCCAATCTGGTTACCTTGAAAGAGGCTCCCAAAAACCCCAACACTACATCTCCTCACTACAATGCAAATTCTCGGTGTGCTTACAATTCTAAAAGTCCAGGCCATGATAAAAATGATTGTTGGGCCTTAAAGAACAAGGTATAGGATTTGATTGAGGCAAAGGAGATTGAATTCGATGCTTCTCAGACCCCTAATGTCATAACTGCACCTATGCCCAAGCATGGCTCGAGAATTAATGCTATTGATGTTGTCTCTGCCACAGAAGATGCTGACGGTAATTATGACCTAGACAAGTGGATCTTCCCAACTATCAGCGGTGGGCTCAGCAATTGGGAAACTAAAGATTTTGTTCACATCTCTTTTATTCAGGAGTAATTGTCATTTTTTTTGTTTTTAGATATGTAATAAATGAATAATATAAACTCTAAGACCTTGTGTCTTACCCGAGGAGCAATGGTTTATTTGTGAGGGTTATCATGTTTCATTTTCATATGTCATTAATAAAGCATTGAACATTTTTACATACAAATTTTGCGCTCTCTGACTTTCTTTTCTACTTTTTACTTTATCAAAACAGTTATGCTCTTACACACACTCACATATCAAATTGCATATCCACATCCACTCTGGATCCCATTGATAACGATTATGATATTATGACTTTGAAAATCCGATCCACCAAGTTGAGGACGAAGGTGAGGAAGATTGTGAGGTACCAGGAAAGCTTGCTAGACTGTTACAACAGGAAGAAAGGGCAATACAGCCTCCTGAGGAACCAGTTGAGACAGTGAATTTGGGTACTGAAGAGGACAGAAAAGAAGTCAAGGTAGGTGCTAACTTGGAACCCAATGTCAAACAGCGATTAATACAAATGCTACATGATTATGTTGAGGTTTTTGCCTGGTCATACAAAGACATGTCGGGACTTGACACTGATATTGTGGTCCATCGCCTACCTACAAAAGAGGATTGCCCTCCAATGAAACAGAAGGTTCATTGTATGAGGCCGGATATGTCAGAAAAGATCAAGGTTAAAGTCATGAAACAATTCAATGGCGGTTTCTTAGTTGTCACGTCCTATCCACAATGGGTCGCTAATGTTGTTCCAGTGCCTAAGAAGTACGGTAAGGTACATATGTGTGTGGATTACAGAGACCTGAATAGGGCAAGCCCCAAGGATGACTTTTCGCTTCCCCGCAATGATGTTCTGGTTGACAATATCGCACAACATAAAGTATTCCCCTTCATGGATGGTTTCTCCGGATACAATCAGATCAAAATGTCACTTGAGGACATGGAGAAGACGACCTTTGTCACACTGTGGGGCACTTTTTGTTACAAGGTTATGCCATTTGGATTGAAGAACGTCGGGGCAACCTATCAACGCGCCATGGTAGCTTTGTTTCATGATATGATTCACCATGAGATAAAGGTTTATGTTGACGACATGATAGCCAGGTCTCAGACTGAAGAGGAGCACCTTAATCATCTACAAAAACTATTTGACAGGATGAAGAAATACAAACTGAGGTTAAACCCGAATAAGTGCACTTTCGGAGTAAGATCCAGTAAGCTTTTAGGCTTTATTGTTAGTGGTAAAGGCATTGAAGTGGATCCTGCAAAGGTCAAAGCTATAAAAGAAATGCCGACTCCTCGCACAGAGAATGAAGTCAGGGGATTCTTGGGACGCCTAAACTACATTTCCAGGTTCATTTCCCATCTAACCGCTACTTGTGAGCCAATCTTCAAGTTACTGAAGAAAGATCAACCAATGAAGTGGAATGAGGACTTCTAGTATGCTTTTGACAAAATCAAGTAATATCTCTAAGAGCCTCCATTTCTGATGCCACTAGTTGAAGGAAGGCCTATGATCATGTACTTAATGGTATTAGAGAACTCAATGGGGTGTGTGTTGTGGCAGTATGATGATTCTGGTCGAAAAGAGCATGCAATATACTACCTTAGCAAAAAGTTTACCGACTGTGAAACAAGATACTCACTGCTCGAGAAAACTTGTTGTGCTTTTACATGGGCTGCTCGCCGACTAAGACAGTATATGTTGACTCACACTACCTTGTTGATATCTAAAATGGATCATATCAAATACATCTTTGAGAAGCCCGCTCTCTTCGGAAGAATAAAAAGATGGAAAATGATCCTGACCGAATAAGAAATTCAATACACAACTCATAAAGCAATTAAGGGAAGTGTACTAGCTGATAATTTGGCTCATCCGGCTGTGGATGACTACGAATCCATGAATTTTGAGTTCCCGTATGAGAACATCATATTAGTAACTGATTGTGAAGAACCTGTACCAGATGAAGGACCTGAAAAAGGATCCTGATGGACTATGGTTTTTTACAGAGCTTCCAACTCTCTTGGAAATGGCATCGGCGCTGTGATCATATCTCCTAAAGGCTATCATACTCCTTTCATGGTTAGGCTATGTTTCAACTGTACCAACAATATGGCTGAGTATGAAGCATGTATCACGGGTCTCAAAGCTGCAATCTATTTAAGGATCAAGTTCTTAAGTGTGTTTGGAGACTCGACTTTGGTAATCAGCCATATTAAAGAAGAATGGGACACGAAGCATTCTAATCTCATCCCTTACAAAGAGCGTGTGTTGACACTAATCCCATACTTTGAAGAAATTATCTTTGAACATTTTCCACAAGAGGAAAATCAACTAGCGGACGTGTTAGCTACGATGTCATCCATTTTCAAGGTCAGGTGGGATAATGAGGCTCCTCAGATCACCATTGAGAGGATGGACGAGCCAACATACTGTCACGAGATTGGTACTGAAGAAGTAGTGGAAAAGCCTTGGTTCCATGAAATCAAAAGATATCCCGAACTCCAAGAGTATCCTGAGGGAGCTTAGGTCAATGATAAGAAGTTCCTAAGAAAGTTCTCTACTAAGTTCTTCTTTAGTAATCAGATCCTCTGCAAGCTCAATCACGATTCTACCTTACTTCGGTGTGAAGACAAGAGTGAGGCAGAAAAGATTATGGTTGATTTGCATGAAGGTGCCTTCATCACTCATTCAAGTGGGCACTCAATGGCTAAAAGAATCCTACGGGAAGGATACTACTGGTCCACCATGGAGGCAGACTATTATCAGCATTCACGGACTTGTCACAAATGCCAAATCTATGCTGACAAGGTACATGTGCCTCAGGTTCCTCTGAACATCTTGACTGCTCCGCGGTTGTTCGAAATGTGGGGCATCGATATGATTGGGGAAATCAGTCCTATGGCTTCTAATGGACACCACTTCATCCTGGTTGCCATTGTTTACTTCACGAAGTGGGTTGAAGCAGCTTCATTTGCTTCTGTTACCAAGAGCGTTGTGGCCCGATTCATCAAACACAATCTTATCTGTCGGTACAGTATTCTAGAAAGAATCATTACAGATAATGGTACCAATCTCAACAACACTATGATCACCGAGCTCTGCACACAATTCAAAATCCAGCATCATAACTATTCTCCCTACCGGCCGAAGATGAATGGCGATGTAGAAGTTGCTAACAAAAAAATCAATAGAATCATACAGAAGATGACGGTGACATATAAATATTGGCATGAGATTTTATCATATGCTCTTCATGGTTACCACACCACAATGCACACATCAACCGGAGAAACTCCTTTCTCTTTGGTATACGGTATGGAAGTTGTCCTACCCATTGAGGTCTAAATCCCTTCCTTGAGGATCATGAAAGATGCAAGGTTGAATGAAGACTAATGGGTCCAGACTCTACTTGACCAATTAAACTTGATTGATGAGAAGAGACTCCCGGATGTCTGCCATAGTTAGATGTACAAAAAACGTATGATTAAAGCTTTTAACAAGAAGGTTAGACGTCAGGTATATCAGGCTGGTGACCTGGTAATCAAACGCATCATACTGCCACAAGGTGATCCTAGGGGAAAATGGACTCCCACATACGAAGGGCCATTTGTGATCAAGAACATATTTTCTGGTGAAGCCATGATCTTAACCACTATGGACGGCGACCTTCCACACCCTGTAAATGTAGACATAGTTAAAAGAAACTACGCATAAATAAAGACCCGCTAGGTCGACTGGCCTAGGAAAAAATTAGGGCATCCCGGGGAACCAAAAGGGTTCGGGCAAAAATTAGGGATATACATGAAAAACATTTGTACACCCGGCAAGTCGAAAACCTGAAAAGGCGGCTTAGGCAAAAAAAAGGGCATCCCGATGGACTGAAAACCCGAAAGGGTGGTCTAGGCAAAAGTTAGATATTTAAAGCGTATAACTATGTCCCGTTGGATCACCTTACATCCAATCTTCAGTATCAACTATCAAGCTCAAGCAGTACTAATCAATCCAATCAGCTTCAGACAAGTAGCGAAAGTGATGAGATGCTCAAGGACATAAAGGAAATAGAAGAATGGGAACCCAATGGGATTATTTCACATAGCTGTCTTTCTTTGTATACTATTTTGTATAATTTGTATTCTTATGTAGGCATTCTCTTACTAGGATATTTGTCTCCTTGTACAAAAACGCTTACTCAAGTTAATACAAAACTATCCCGTTGAAAGTGTAAAACTTCTATTTTTTTATTTTTCTGTTTTGTGTGCGAAAATGTCCAGTGATTATTTTTGAACATATGCATTTGAATAAGATTACTGCTTACAAATACACGCATAAAAATAGAAAGACAATTGATAATGACTTTAATAAACGGGACAATATCTAAAGGCCACCCACAAGATCCCCGCGGATGTCTTCCCCGATAGATACCTTCTCCAGCAGGTACAGAGGCGGAGATGTCCTACTACAAGGTATATGCCACATTCTCAGTATGCAGCCTAAAAGTGCCAGGTTCTCATATCCCCGACCGAGCAACAATCTCCAAACTACTGCTTTAACATCTGAGGAAAATTCCCCAGTGAAGTCACCAAACTTCTCAAGATTCCCCAACAGGATTCCAACAAAATCCCCAATCATTTTATGTAGTTCACCTTCCGCAACAAAGTTTTATAAATCTCAAGTATTTTATATAGCCTTATCCCTAGTAGATTTTATTTCTCTAGCTACTGAATTTCATCCCCCAGCAGAGTTTATTTCTCCAAATTGGTGAAATATTCCAACATAACTCTTCCCCTCGGTAAAATCATTCTCAAACAGAAGTCGAAGATCCTCGACAGAGAAAGGGAATCTCCAACCAAACTATCTCCATTCACTATCCCCAACGGAAATTGAAGAATCACTTCCATCACTCACCAACAACAGTCAAGGATTTATTTTCTCAGACAAAGATATTGCACAACAGCGTTACATGTTCATACATCATGGCATGTGCATACAAATACATATATCATAATCTCATTTATTTTGAGAGCATCATGCAATTCATACATCATGACATCGCATGAAAATGACTTTACATTTCATGTTAAATTATCAGAAAGACAAACATTATCAACTTATGCAGCAGGTCAAATATTAATGCCCGAAACCAGACGGCAGAAGCTATCTACACAACCAAAGTATGAATTCATGAAGCAAGATGGGTTTACCAGCAAATACATCAGGCCACAGATTAATGCCTGAAACCAGACGGGGAAACTATCTATGTGCCCGAAAACTTTCAAGTTCCAGATTAATGCCTGAAACTAGCCAGGAAAAATATCTGTGGACGAACGATTATGGAATAATACGTGTAACAAGCCAGGAGAACTATCTACATGAAGAGATTGAACATTAATACCTGTAGCAAGCCAGGAAAGCTATCTTTCTTTCTCAGGTCAGAGATTAATGCCTATAAAAAGCCAGGACAACTATCTCAACGACAGACAATTTTCAAGCTCCAAATTAACACCTGTAACAAGCCAGGAGAACCATCAGTGGACGACCGACTGTAATATTAATACATGTAACAAGCCAAGAAAACTATCTACATAAGGAGGGTGAAGATTAACACCCGAAACTAGATGGGAGAACTATCTTTATTTCTTGGGTCAGAGGTTAATACCTGAATCCATCCAGGACAACTATCTCAACGACCGACAACTTTCAAAATTCCAAATTAATACTTGAAACCAGACAGGAAAACTATATGTGAACAAGTTGATTATAGATTAACACCTGAAACCAGACAGGAAAGCTATCTACATGACCAGACAAAGCAATCTTATGCAGATTCCTTCTCAGCACCCAGATTCAGTCTAACATGGGCTCATCTTGAAGCAGCCCGACACAGGCTCTTTCTAATACATTTCCAGATAACGGTTAATCACATTATCCCCAGCAAATCACTGGAAACCTGGACTTCAACCAGAATACAGCAAATTGTCATCTCTCCAGAGATAGCTCTTCAACAGAGCCTTGGACAACTGAAGTTCCTAGACTTTATTCCCCATAGAGTTTTCCTCAAGCAGGAGAACAATAAAAACCCACATTCCCCAACAGACTCCTCCTCAGACAGCAGGAACAAGAACCCCCAAAGGGACCATGTGTAAAATCGGCATCTACTTTGGATGATATCTTTAAGCCCATCTCCAACCAATCTCTGTTATATCCTCCAAATGGCATCTATAAGCCCATTCCCGATATCATCAACCATCAGTGTTATTTCATGCGAGTGCAAATTTCTGGGCACTCTAGTGTTCAATCATCTTCCACCTTCAGATCACGAAAGGCAGACAAGCCAATCTAAATCCTCAAGTTTAATAAGATTGAATAGGGGCAGTTGTTGTACCCCAAAACTTGTCCTCTCATATTTTTTCAAGATTTTTCTCTTACATAGGTGATTACAAACATTTGATTAAAGAAAAAATAAATTTTTTTGAAGATGAACAAGGTCTTTTGATTGGCATGTCAAAGGGTCTTTCAATTGGCATTTTGGCAGGCTTCGATTGAGTGCCTAACCTCCTCCAAGCTTTCCTCAAATTTCCAAGCTTCTATTGAAGCCTTGGCCTTTTTCTTGTTTGTTATATATAAGCTTCGACTGAGCATGTGTTTGCTTTGAAACAACCTCCTTCGATCCAAAAGGGAAGGGCCTCTTGTTAGTGCTATGCTGGCTTGATTCACAATGCAATGGCTACCTGAATGCAAGCTTAATTCCTGCTTCGATTGGGCATTTGATTTCTTCAAAGCATGCTTAATTCCTGCTTCAACTAGGAAAATAATCCCTCTTCAACTTGCCTTTAGTGCACAAGGCAAAAGGCTTCTTTTGACTTACCTTTGATGCACAAGGCAAGAACCCCCTACAAGTGTGTTTTGATTCATCAGGCCAAAAGCCCCTTCATGCTTGCCTTGGATTCATTAAGACAAAGACTTTCTTTGTGCTTGCCTTCAATACACAAGGCCAAGACTCCTCAGCTCAGTTGCTGCACTATAGCACAATATGGCCCCTCCGAAAGAGCATTCTAAAGGTCCAGTCGAAGGACACACATTGGAGAGTCATTTGAAGAAGGCACAAAGCATGTATGTGGTCCCTTAAAAAGAACACACACATTGATTCAAAACAAAGAATACACAAAGGGCCCATTCAAAGGACACTTTGATGGGAAACACACATTTTTGTCTAAAAAGGGGGTCTGGTCGAAGGATGGATCTAGTTGGTCAAAACGAAAAAATATTCAAAGAGGCATGCTGGCCCAAAAGCCAACATACTTCCAGTTCCAAACCAACGTGCACAAGCATATTCATGCCAAATGAATCTTCGATTGGCCATGAAATAGTTTCGTTTGGGCTAGCTGAATAAGGGTTCAAACGAAGAAGTCTCTGTGATGATAACATGAGTCAATTGAAGGATACACAAGAAGACCCCTTTGAAGGAGGCAACCAAAGGCCCATTCGAAGGTTGTACAAGAGGTCCAGTCGAAGGAGGTAATAATCCAATTGAAGAGTAACACTAGAGAGAATTAGAAGGAGCCAAAATGTCCACATACATTTAAATTTCTAAAAGGGACAAGTTTCAACATCTTTTTCAACGTTACAAAACATCATTCATGGCTTTTAAAACACTTGTTTATGGTTGTTTAAACCTTTGTTCTCTTATCCCCTCCATCCCCTCTATATAAGGAGACCAGAGACACAAGCCCATGACATATATTGTTTTACACGCATACGCTGCCCCATAAACCACCCTAAAGGTATCAAAATCCTCATGCGTGGTCCCAATCGAAGAAAGTTTCAACAATGCTCCATTCATTCCCTAGAGTCTGAAGGAAGTATTCCCAAACACTAGCCAATTCACGCCTCAGTTAAAGCATCTCATCCTTGGTAAAATTTCAAATTCATGTTCTTTTTTTCATGAAATATTGATGTTTCCTAGTGTCTGATTCATGCCCAGGATATAATATAGCACAACTTTTTCATGGACATACAAAGGTAGAAGGCATGATATGTGCTTTTCATCGAATCCCAAGAGACATTGGTTTTTTCTAAGGCAAACAAGCCCAAATTCAAATTCAAAGAAGTCTAATTAATGGGAGGTCGAACTGGGAAAAAGACTTGGTTCACGCCCAGGTCATGCTTTTGTATTGTTGACACTTTTTCTTGCAGATTTTAGTGCTTTCAAGAAAAGTCATCAGGCGCCTCCAGCAACGTTCTCTGCTGGGTTGAAGGTCTGTCTTTACAAGATCGAAGGCTTGTCCCCATGGATCGAAAACCATCATTCTTCCCTAAATCGAAAGGCCATGTTTCCCCTTGAATCGAAGGAGGGCTCTTCGTTTCATTAACTTTGCTTCACTCATTTCTTTATTGATTTTAAATTAACTTCAAATTAAATAAAATCACAAAAATATGTTTTTAGTTTTTTTTTTAATTAAATTATTTATGTGAATTGATTAATAACTATTTTAACTATTTTTATTCAATTAAAAATAAATTAGAACTTAGGACTTAATTCATGTTTAATTATTTTCTTTAAATAATAAAAAAACTAAAAAATAATTTAGACTATTTTTCTTAATTAATTTTATTTTCTAAATAGACTTTAGGATAATTTCAATTTGATTATTTTCTTGAATAAAAAAACAACAAAAAAGTATTTTTCTTATTAGGTTTTTTAGACTAATTTTCAACCTTTCGCGCTTTATTTATTTTTCGCATTTTATATTATTGTATCTACATCCTAGAATGTAATAATTAACAGGTCTTTACTATTTTCCCTATTTTCCTTTCCCCAATTATTTTGGAATGTAAATCCTCATCCCCGAAGCCATGTAATAGTATAGGTTTTTACCTTCTGCATTTTATTTCCTGCAAAATATTACTGCTAGTAACTAGGCATGTATGACAAGACTGAAATCAAATGCTAGCAAACCTAATAACGCAAGATAAATAACTGAATTGAACACAATTACACATATCCACCTCTAGGGTACCCCACCTTGGTGGCCTTCAAAAATAAAGCAGTCATGTCCCTCGAAACAGGGACGCTTTAGTAAATACCTATAAATCAAAAAGATCATAGTCCCTCGATGACCCTACAGCTACCTCTCGGTAAATGATCTAGTCCCTAAACAAAATTTCTAAAGCGTCTCCACAAGTTTCCTTCGTGACTGTAACGTCCCTTCAATGTTCGTCATACATCTAACGATGGGGTTACCTACTCACTAATAGTAGGATAGCACTGTCTAAAGGATAGGAGGAAAAAAACTTCCTTTTTTGAGTACAAAGTAGATAGTTGTTAGAAGTTTGCTCAAAACATTTTGCACTTACACAAATTCTACTTTTCAAAAAATTCATCTGGAAATGTATGAGAAGGAACCTGGGTAGGGTTTCTTCATGATGGGAAGGAATCCATGTAAGATTGCTTCATGATGAGCCAGTGTAAAGCTGGTCATATAGGTAGTTGCTCTGTCTTGCTTTAGAAACTAATCTTGGACCTGTTGAAAATTGTTGATGATAACTATTTGTTGAATGATCTTTCTCGAAAAGGTAAAGAGTTAGCTGCATGCAATGTCATGATGTATGAAATTCATGGCATAATGATGTTCTCAAAATAAATGAGATTTTGCTATATGCGTTTCGTATGCATATACTATGATGTAAGAAATGTGAAATGTTGTTGAAGTGTATCTTTGTCTTGGAAAATAAATCGTTGACAAATGTTGGGGAGTTTTGGGAAGTTAAATATCAAACTGCAGTTGGGGATGAAGAGTATGCACACCTTCAGACCTTGTTTTAGAATGTTTCTGCTGGGGATTCTTGTTTTGTTGTTTGAGGAGAACTCCGCTGGGGAATATTTACTTTGTTTGAGGGAAAACTCTGTGGAGAATGTTGATTTCCGCTTGGGGAAAAGATTTCAGGAGTTTTAGTTGTCTGTTGCTCTACTGGGGAGTTATCTCTTGATTGAAGAGAATTAAAGTTAACAACTTGTTGGGTATAAAGAAGTTAATTGTTATCTGGTTGGATTCCAGGCTTTGCAGCAACTCACTGGAGATAGTGACAAACTCTATTTGGAAAGAGGAGCTTTTGAACCATTATCTGGTCGGGTCCATGCTTTGCAGTAACTTTCATAGATAACACTGACTTCGTTGATGACTTCGCTGGGGATTAGGGGTTGTGGTACCTTAATTTGTGACAATCTGAGAGGCAAACTCAAGTTGGGGAATCTATAGTTTGTTGGGGAAATAAACCTAATTGAAGAAAGTATTTG
The DNA here is from genome assembly GCA_948472305.1 of Vicia faba. NCBI lineage: Eukaryota > Viridiplantae > Streptophyta > Magnoliopsida > Fabales > Fabaceae > Vicia > Vicia faba. The sequence goes on along the minus strand of OX451739.1, from coordinate 700,175,017 downwards.
ACAAACTGCTGGAGAGGTGTTTTCTTTTGGTAGAACTCCTCGAGGATTCTTCTTGAGACCAACTAAGTTGGGAAGAAGGTTTTCCGGAGATTGAAACTCTGGCTGGGGATTTCCTGGATCCAACCTTGTGGGGATATCCATGAATTTGGCCTTGAGGGGTTTGTACCCTTATTCATGAAGATTATTCTGTGGGGATAACCTTATAGAAATGACTTTATGGGGACTTGACTGGGGGTCACCCTATGAAAAGAACTTTGTGGGAATTTGTCACTGCCCCTAGTAGTAAGTGTTGTAGTACTTCCAGGAAATGTTTACTTGGTCGTACGTAACCCTTTGTTGGAATTCATGTTCAACACCCCAAGTGATTCAGATACAGACCTGCCCCTGGTTATTCAGCTTTTCTTGAGAGAGTTCTTGGAATCTGGACTTGACTTCCCCAGATGAGTTGGACAGTGACATGTCATGCCCCCTTGCTTATAGGAGATTTGTCATTGGAAGTATCTTCCCACTTGAAGTGATTCTGTTTCTTGAGAGAATTTCCATTCATTGGATATTCGTCGTGCGGATTTCTATGTTGTCAAACGAATAGCCATATGCAAATAGCGGTATTCAAATAATGCAAAGTTTATGTTTGTCTTGAAGTTTTTAAAATTCATTTTAGCAAATAAAAGAATTTTGTAAACATATGAATTCAACTTAGGATTTACAGTAAGCCTTACAGGAGTTATGATACATTTGGTAACAGTATGATGTCGAACTAACCCAATCTTCAATTAGGAATTTTGAAGGGTTGTATCGTGGCTTGGTTCACGGTTTAAGAAACAAAGGATAAGGCTCAAAGTGTATTTGTACCCAACTCGTTCTCCATGATGTTCTCCAGTCCTAAACTCAGTTAATTGTGTGTTTGAATTCCAATTGAGTCTGAAATGACATTTGGGTGATGGTTCAGAAACTTGGAAGTTTATTTGTGAAGGAAGTCACTTTTGCAACATTTTTCATGTTGTCGATGATTTGTAGTGACCTCTTTTTATTTATTTATTATCCCTGATTTTTGCATGACTGCTCTTGTTTTGAGATTACCGTTGGCCGGATGCCCTAACTTTTAAGTTTCCTTCATAGTTTTTGACTTATTGGGTTTTTCTTTTGAGAGATAATAACTGCCTATTCGATAGGGAACCATCATCGTCAGAAGGACGTTCTTGATGTCATTCGTTGTTTAGGAAGTGATAGCTTGCGATGGAACGCGCATTTGAATTAACTGAGAAACTACCTTGTCCCAGGTTTTGATTAAAGGTTTCAATTTGTGTGAAAAAGAAAACACCTACTTCTTAGGCTCAAAGGGGTTGACTAGGGATTATCCTCCTTATAACTCCAGTGTTCAGGAATTGAAACAAACGTCTGTACATCGTCAACAAGGTCTGTCCAAAAGCATATTGTATGAGATTATGGCATTGTTTTCATCATCCTTCCTCTAAAGGCTTACAACTTTTAACGAGAGTTTAATATCACAAAAGGGAGTAAAAGCATAGTTTAAATATAGTGAAAATGAATGGATTAAATCAAGACAAATATATGCAATGCATTAATGGAACAAAGTTTAACATTAATAAATAAGTGTTCGAACAAACAAAAGAGATTAAAATTGAAAATTCAAATGAAATAGACGCTCTCAATGATTTGGCATGGGAGCAGAGATCACGTTGGGAGCCTCTGGAGGGTCGAACTCAATCTCCTTGGCATCAATCATGTTTTGAATCTTGTATTTCAGCGTCCAACAATCGTTAGTATCATGCCCAGGATTGCCAGAATGATAAGCACATACTGTATCAGGATTGTAGTTAGGAGAAGAAGTTTTAGGATTTGGATGAGGTCATATCAACGTAATAAGATTCACCATTAACATGTGTTGAAATTCTTGAGACAGTGGCATGTTGATATTGGTAAACTTCCTCTTGGGCTCGTCTTGCCTTCACTAATTTTCCTGTTGTTGTTGTCACCATGATGCAGGACTAAAGATCAGGACTGCCCCACATGTTGATCGTGGTTGCTCTTGTTACGACCATTTTGGTTGTACACAGCATTGGACTCTTTATTCCCATGGTATGACTTCTTTTCAGCACTTGAAGATGCAGCCATTTGGATTTTCCCACTTTTAATTCCTTTTTCGACTCGTTCCCCAGTTAGAATCAACTCGGTGAACCCAGCTAAGGAGTTTCCGATTAGGTTTTTGAAGAAAGGTCCTGTTAAAGTTCCCATAAAGATGTCAATTAGCTCCCTGTCAGTTAAGGGTGGTTTCACCCTTCTGGTCAGGTCTCTCCATTTTTGGGCATATTCTTTGAAGCCCTCGTTGGAACCCATGGCCATATTCTGCAATTGCACACGAGTTGGTGAAAGATCAGCATTATATTGATACTGCTTGTAGAAAGTAGCAGCTAGATCCTCCCAGGTGTGGATGCGAGAATGTTCCAATTGATATAACTATTCAAGTTGAGTACCAGCTAGACTCTCTTGGAAGAAATGGACCCGGAGCTTATAATCAGTGGTGTGTGGCTGAATCTTGCGGACATAATATCTCAGATGCATCTTAGCACAAGATACCGTATCATACTTGGCAAAAGCAGGGATCTTGAATTCGGTGGGATGACCACTCCAGAAACTAAACCCAAATCTTCAAAATCCAGACCATGCACCCTATGAATTTCTATGGCGTTGAGACGATCCTCCAGCTATTTGTATTTGTCGTCCGCGGGAGGATACCTTTCTTTAGTGTAATCAGACTCTTCTTCATCAGACCCCAGACTATGGTCCCCTTCTTTTGTCTTCTCCTCCTGATTGTCCCCCTCAGTTGACGGAGTTGTGAATTCTAGAGCTCGCTTTGCTGGTCCTCTGAGTCTCCTTCCCATGTTCAGGACACCCACTGGTTTCTTTGTCTTTTTCTTCTTGTCTTTGGTGAAGAGTGTTTTCAAACCTTCCTGCCCCTTGGCTAAGTTCAGGAGAATTTGTTAGAACTGGACATTCTGAGCTTGGAGATCCTTCACTGTTTGTTCCATATCCATCTTACTGAAACAAATAGTAGAAAGATAAGGATACCTATATGGGGAAAACATGTCATGATATGATGCATGGTATGTGGATGCATGTTTTCAAGGATCTCGCGGGGTAAACACAAGAAGGTGTTAGAAGTTGAACTTTGATCACAACTTTGATTGGAGAACTTCGTATCGATGGATGTCCTTCCACGAGAATCAAGCTCACCATGTCAAGTGGGTCATAACCCTTGACTCAAGTTACCATGCTTTGGTCTTTGACAACATTTGGTTAGAGGAGAATAAATCCTCTTGCCTCTTGATGGACGCCTGGTTTAACATGACCCTGCATCATAGGCCTTTGAGATCCTTGAAATGGTTATTCAAATGCTATGTTATGATGTTATGATGTTATGTACAAGTATGTAAAGCAAACAAGTATTTAGGTACAAATAATCATACACACACAAAGCAAACAAGTTCTTATGTTTAGGCTTGCATGGAGTTTTATATGTAAGTACCCTCTTGAAGTTTAGTTAGCTTAACTTGTCCTAGAAAGTAACTGGGTTCTAGGGGATCTCAATATCACCGAACTTTCTTTTAGGAATTGTCTCAGCATAATAAATCTTTTCTTGCGGTCGAGATATCCTAAAAGTCCGATCTCAATGAGCGTAGCATCGAGTATCAACCATTCTTCGGTCGGAACCAAAGCCGACTATCTCACTACTTTCTAATATCTTAGGATGAGTCAATTAAAGGTTCTAAAGGCCAGTTAGTGCTTAATGACACTATAAGGAAGCCAAATGTTATCCTTGACTGACTTAAGGAACATTAGTACAAGCCAGAGTATCACGCTAGCATAGCTATCACTTTGTCCATATTGGTCTACACCGTACAGCCTCAATGATTTATTGCTACTTACCTAAAAAAGGTGCCCCAGATCTGAGTGTATGATCTTTAACAATAACCCAAACAAAGACCCCAAAAATGTAAATCAAGCAAATCAAACAAGGAAAGTAAGTAAATGTGATCTAGCTGCAAGGTAACCCCACTTTTAAGTATTTCCCCAATAGAGTCTCCAGTTCTGTAATACGGTGGAAGAGCTAACTTGGTTGTTTTGCGTTTGATCATAATTGTTGCGGATAGAAAGAGTTGCCACCGACTTTTCTTTTATCCAAATAGGAAAGGGTGAAAAGAACAGGAAAGACCTTTAGAGATGTTTTCTTGAGTTCGGGGGGTAGGTTATGAAAATGGAAGGTATTAGCACCCTTTTCATTCATAGTTATCTATGGGCTCTTATTTGCTTTCTAGATCACTTGCTTTTTCTTAAAAATGCTTTTTTGTGATGGGTGTAAGTTTGAAAATATTTTGCAAATTGCCTTTGTTGCGGCAAACTTTGTAATAATTCTCGTCTCTATAAGAATGCGTACAAAGTGTTGGTTTTGAAAATAGTTCAAAGAGATGTTTGTTTTTAAAGGTGTTTTTGAAAGTGTAAGTGTGGAAAATGGTTTTAGTTCAAGAGCAAGCAACTACGAGCGTCCTACCTACTCAAAAGGTCTATGTTCTTTTCCTCCTCCTTTAGATGTTGTTATCTTACCATTTATTTGATAAGAAGCCCCATCGTTGGATGTGAAGGGACGGGCATGGGTCATCGTATAGTCATAGAAGGCAACTTATGAGACGTTTTAGCAATTTTCATTAGGGACTAGATCATTTACCGAAGGCAACATTGAGAGACATCGAGGGACTACGATCATTTATCAAGGGTCTTTGCTAAAACACCCATATTCGAGGGACATGACTATTTTCCGAGGCAACAAGTGAGATTACCCTAGAGGTGCATGTGGGTGAATAGTGTGTTTGATTGCATGCATTTAGTCTTTGATTAGGGTGGTCTAAGTATTGGTTTTAATCTTTCCATACACACGCTAAGTTACTAACATTTATATCAAAGCGGTAAATTGCAGAAAGTAAATTTACTATGCTATTACATCATTAGGGGATGGGGGATATAAATGTACAAATGGGGATTGCAATAAATTAAATCCTAATTATCTATTACAACCATATTGAAACTTGAATAATGTATAAGGAATATAATGTACAAGACAAAATGGAAAAAAAGGAATAGATTTGTTTTGTTTTTGTTAAGGGAATTTAATTAAGTTAAAGAAAAGAAAATAAATAGAAAAATGTTTTTTTCTCGTCTTTTTCATTTTAAGAAGTTAAATAAAATAAACTAAATAACTTAAATATATTTTTGGTATTTTTGTGTAGAAAACATTTTTTTGTGTTTAAAACGGTTTTTGTGTAGAAAACAGTTTTATGCTTGGGTCTGTTTGTTAGTAAACAGGGGGATTTAGAAACTGGAAATGCCAAGGCCCGGACAATGGAGGCCCAGGTGTGCTTCCTGCAAATAAGTCAAAGTGAAAAAAATATGAACAGATGACAAAAGGTCTCGCTGGGGCTTGAACCCAGGACCTTACATAGAAATGCCTTTCGCGCGCACTATTTGTACCACTGGGGTGGTCTGTTTCATTCGTTAGTAAGGTAGCTTCGATTGGGTACCAACTGAACTCGTTTCTGAATGTTTGAAATGCCCAGCTTCTTCCTTCGAGCGCAGGGATGCAATAATCCAATGTTGAGATTCGAAAGGCTTCACTCCTCAGCCAATCAAAAGATACAAAAACCTGCCTAAGATCTTCAAAACGAATATAACTATGTAACTTTCGAAAGTTACATATAAGAGGTTAGCACAAATTTGTTTGGTGCCAAAATCAAAGTCTCATTAGTCAGAGTTGAAGTTCTCAATGTATAAGCAGTGATAATCGAAAGTTAGAGCATGGTCATCTTCCTAGATATGATATCTACATATTTTCTTTTATTTGTATGTACAAATGATGTTTGAATGAAGAGTTATAAGTTTTAAAAAAAAACTTACCTCTTGAAGTGCCAATTGAAAGAGCTTATGTATGACTTCCAGGGATGATTCGATGATGGGTTAAGCCTGCATGGACCTTCCTAAAGCTATTTCAGTTGCTGCTTTGTTTCGAAAGTCACTGAATCGAAGGTTGGTCAGGAGTGAATCGAAGGGCTCACTAATTTCCTTGAGTGGGTTTTTTGAAGGCTTTGGGAGTGTCTCAAAGGCTGATATATGGAAGTTATGGGGGTAATGAATCAAAAGGTTGTTATATCGAAGTTATAGAGTGAATCAAAAGGTTGTCTAACGTATGAAGGGGTTTGAGATTTTTATGAGAGTTTGAGAGTTTGAGAGTTTTGAGAGTTTGGGAGTGTTTGAGAGTGTTTGATGATTTTTACCCAACCAAAGTCCCCTTTAGCTTGCAAATGGTTTCTCTATTTATAGAGAAAATGTTAGAGATGTTGTAGTAACCAGGTTTGTAAGATAACAAACCATGGTTTGGTTGAAAACGAAAGAATCAAGTTTTATGGATTTTCATAGTTCCCAAGTTCAAGTACAAGTGGTGGCCCGATGTCTGTTGGGGGCAGGAGATTGGACTTATGCTTTTGTCACTGTTTGTGTTCAGATAAAATCAGGTTGGGAGCTCAAAAAAATAACTTTGTGATTAAAGTAATCTTTATGAAAAAAGGATACATAGATTTTTTCCATTTCATCTAAAAATGGTATAATTCAATGGATAAAGCTTCGAACCTTTGTGTAATGTATCACAAATATGTGTAAGCCTCTTATTATGTAAAGATTTGGAAGCAAAGTAGCTTGACAAGTAAGATTTGGAGGATAAGGCTATGTGATTTGATCAATGTTCTTCAACCAAGCTTGCTCGAAGGGTTAAGAGTTGGATTCGAAGTATGTTGCTTCGAAGGAAACCAATACTCTAACCGAAGCTTTGTGTGAAGGTAGCCTTTTGTCCGATCAAAGCTTGGTATCAAGATAACCATTGTCCAAAAGAAGTTTGCATGCAGGAGGCCACTGCTTTGTGAATCAAAGAAAACCTGCAGGAGGCCATTACTTTCTGAATTGAAGCTTGCATGCAGGAGGCCATTTCCTTCTAAATCGAAGCTTGCGTGCAGGAGGCCACTGCTTTGTGAATCAAATAAAATCTGCGGGAGGTCATTGCCTTCTGAAGTTTGTGGACCGCTTGCTCGAAGGGTTCAGAGTTGGATTTGAAGTATGTTTCTTCGAAGGAAACCAATACTCCAATCGAAGGTTTGTGTGAAGGTATCCCTTTGTCTGATCAAAGCTTGGTATCAAGATCTGATCAAAGCTTGGTATCAAGATAGACATTGTCTAAATGAAGCTTGCATGCAGGATGCCAAATGTCCAATCGAAACCTCTGAACTAGGCTTTCTCGGAGGAGGCCAAATGTCCAACGAATCCTCTGAATCAAAGCTTGCATCGAAGGAGGCCCCAATGCCCAATAGAAACCTCTGAACCAGGCTTACCTAGAAGGAGGTCCAAATGCTCAATCAAAGCTTAGAAACCAAGCTTGCTCGAAAGAAGTTAAATGCTCAATCGAAGCTTAGAAACCAAAGCTTGCATCGAAGGAGGCCACAAGTGCTCAATCGAAGCCTCTGAACCAAGCTTGCTCAAAGGAAGCCAGATGCCCAATCGAAGCTTATGAATCAAAGAAAATTTTCTCTTCTTCGATTTGATGCTTGAGAGTCCAATATGATCCATGGAAATTACATGGGGCATTAAAAGTCCAATTGTACTTGTGCAAATTCAAACTCTAGTTTTGAGTCATCAATGTTGAGGAAGCATCTTGAGCTGATCAAACCTTGTGCAGTCTTGACCCAATAGGAATCTTGTGAGAAAATTCTTGAGAAATGAGAGGGAATATTTTAGGGTACAACAATCTCCCCTAAGGGATTTCTCGTATTATGTTTTTTTTTGCTAGGATCCATGGTTAATATATTATGTCTGAGACCACTTATTTTGTCATGGGGTGTTGTAGGTTCTTCTTGTGGACTACCATATTGTGATATGGTTGAAGAACTGACTTGGTTGTTTTGCGTTTGATCGCAATTGTTACGGTTTAGCAAGAGTCGCTATCGACTTTTCTTTTATCCAATAAGGAAAGGCTGAAAAGAACAGGAAATACCTTTAGAGATGTTTTCTTGAGTTCAGGGGGTAGATTATGAAAAGGGAAGGTATTAGCACCCTTTTCATCCATGGTTTTCCATGGGCTCTTAGTTACTTACTAGATCACTTTATTTTGTTTGAAAATATGCTTTATGTTGTGGGTTTGAAAATGTCTTTGTAATGGTTCTCGTCTCTATAAGAACGCGTACAAAATGTTTGTTTGGAAAAATGTTTCAAAATGAGAGTGTGAGTGTATAAAAATGTTTTTGTTGTGAGCAAGCGAGCAACTAGGAGAGAATCTACCTACTCAAAAGGTCTTAGATGTTCTTTTCCTCCTCCTTTAGGTGTTTCTATCTTACCATTGATTTGGTGAGAAGCCCCATCGTTGGATGTGAAGGGACGGGCGTGGGTCATCGTATAGTCATAGAAGGAAACCTATGGATGTTTTAGCAATGTTGTTTAGGGACTAGATCATTTACCTAAGGCAACATCGAGGGTCATCGAGGGACTACGATCTTTTATCGAGGGTCTTTGCTAAAATGCCCATGTTCGAGGGATATGACTATTTTTCCGATAGGCAACAAGTGAGATTACCCTAGGTGTGCATATATTTTTGTATTGATTAGGGTTCTCTATTTGTTAATTTCGTATGTTTCCATACACCCTAATTACTAGCAATATATGAAAGAAATAAAAAGTGCAGAAAGTAAATATCCTACGCTATTACAATCATTAGGGGGATGGGGTGTACAAATTTACAAATGGGGATTGCAAATAAAATTAAATCCTAAGTTACTATTACAACCATATTGAATGGATAAGAATGTACAAGAAAATATGAAATGGACTTGTTTTGTTTAAGAAAAGAAATAAGTTTTGTTTAAGAAAATATTTTTGATCTTTTTGTTTTAATAAATAAAATAAAGTATGTAAAATGTAAAAGGTTTTGGTGTTTTTTTATCAGTGAAAATAGAAGTGATAGCAAAAATAGTAAGGAAAAAGAAAATAGAATCAGCGTATTGCTGAACTAAAAGAGATCAGAAGTTCTGACTCTGGCGTACTGTAAAAAACAGAAATCATATTAGTAGAAATAGGTAAAGTCAGAAGTTCTGGGTCCGCTGGGAACAAAGAAGACTTCAAAAGTTCTGATGCCACTGACAGAAATTCGTCTCCCTCTCCATGCTAGTCAGAACATCTGCAACTTAGTCATTTCTCAACAAAACAGAAGATGCACATATAACAGTTATGGAAGGTTTCCTAATGTTTCAGAAATAAGAGATATCAGAACTATAAATCAGAAGCAAACATGAATTTGTTGATCCTAATTCTAAGTCCTAATTTCTTCAAGAAGTTTTGGACTGAAATTCTCCATACTTAGGCAAACATACATGCAATATATGAAGATACTGAATCAGAGTCAGGATGTCTACATTGTGTTTTTTAACGTGCAAATCTAACAATGTTTAAGTAATAAGACGAGAGTCAGCAGAAGCTTGCCTTGCAGCTATAAAATGTTATGTGAGCAGGAGTCTGGTTCTGACCGCTTCTGATGTTCTGACCAGATTCCTCACGTGCTCAGTAGGCTGGAAACTTTCAACTTGGGCTATGAATGATTGGAAAATTCTGGAACAGCCAAGGAGCAAAGTTCTGACTTCTTTGAGGTGGATATTGATGGAGAGTGTGTTACATTTTGACTATAGAAGTTAGGACGGCTTCTGAATGTATATCAAAAACTGTATGGATGGCTTTGGTCAAGAAACACTTGAGAAAAAAAAGGAGTCTGAGTGCAAGAATCAAAAGCTAACAGGTTTTGTATTTTTGTATTTGAAGTTTTGGGCTCTTGGAATTTTAGCAGGGGTTCAAGGCTTTTTCTTTCTCAAATTTTCGACCCCTTTACAGTTGCCAATGGCTTTTAATTTATAGGCAAAGGTTTAGTAGCTTGGAGAGGTCAAGGGTACAACCATCATATGCTAGGTGCTGACTTGTTCTTGAAGTAAGTTTAAATAGGTATGGTGGTTAGCAACTTTAGACGCGCTTAAGCTGGATTTTTAAGCAGGGATTAAGGATAAGTACTCTTAGAAGCGAAAGCAAAGCATGGACCCACCATAAATTTGTACAAAAGTTTACTTTTCAAGGACAACAATGGTACTTCTATACCACACGTAGGGAAATCCTTTAGATAAAGACTCAAAAGTTGTTGTGAGCATTAAATGATGATGAGATTTATCAAACCAGAAATCCTGCAATGTGAGATTTTGCATCATTACTTAATTCTGGGTCAGAAGTTCAGCTTCGGTGTAATTTAGAATAAACATCCAACTTCTGATCTTTGTATCTCCTTGCTCCAGCATGTTCTGAAGGAGCTCTCATACTTTCCAAGGAGCTTGTAACACGCTTTATAAATCTTCTTTGAATTACCCTTGCAAACTCTGATTGAATCTTTGTGAAAAATGGCCCAGAAGTACTGACCAAACTCTGTCTTGGAAGTGTCCAGAATTTGCTGAGTGTTTCAGTTTCAAGGACATGTCTTTGAGGAGTTATAACTTGAAATCCCAACATTCTTAGGGGATGTTTTGTTCTGTTGTGCTTCAGATCTTGTTTGAGTCCATAACTCTTGTGTTAGAAGTTAATCCAGAATCAGCTTGCATCATGGTGATAATCTGATCAGAAGTTTTGAGCTTATCATATTTCTTAAACACTTAGAAAAAATTCTAAGTATTTAGAATTTTGACTTTTCCAAAGTAATTTTGACTTTTGAATTTCTTGATGAAACAAACTTCATATTTCAACATGTCTTGATGAAATATGATCCTTGAAACTTGATTTTGATCCAAAAGTCAAAGTTTGACTTTTTTAGTGTGCAAATGACCATTTTTCCCTTGTGAATGACTTTCTTGAAAATTTTGTAATTCAAGGCTTGAAATTGGATGGAAGCAAACCTGAGGGTCCAGAATGACTCTTTGAGAAATGAGAGGGAAAATTTTGGGGTACAACAGCTTCCCCTGTTCAATCTTCTTAAAGCTGAAGAGTTAGATTGGCGGATTCGTCATTCGTGACTTGAAGGTGGAAGATGATTTAACACTAGAGTGCCCAGAAATTTGCACTTGAAGGTGAATTGTGAATGGGCTTATAGATGCCATATGAAGGAAATGAGGGATAGTTGTCGAAGATGAGCTTATAAATGCCATCCAGGAATGATTGGGAACCGTTGGAGATGGGCTTATAGATGCCATCTAAAGGTGATTGTATCTGGACTGTATTTGAAAACTGAATCTGAACGAGTATCAGGATGGCATCCATTTCTGGAGTGTATCTGAACTGCATCTAAAAACTCAGCAGGATGATGAAGGAATCTTGGAGGATTACTACCTCAGCAGGATGATGAAGGAATCTTGGACGATTACTACCTCAGTAGGATGATAAAGGAATCATGGATGATTACTACCTCAGTAGGATGGTGAATGAACCTTGGACGATTACTACCTCAGCAAGATGATGAAGGAATCTTGGACGATTACTACCTCAGTAGGATGATGAAGGAATCTTGGACGATTACTACCTCAGCAGAATGATGAAGGAATCTTGGATGATTACTACCTCAGCAGGATGATGAAGGAATCTTGGAAGATTACTACCTCAGCAGAATGATGAAGGAATCTTGGATGATTACTACCTCAGCGGGATGATGAATGAATCTTGGATGATTACTACCTCAGTAGGATGATGAAGGAATCTTGGACAATTACTACCTTAGCAGAATGATGAAGGAATCTTGGACGATTACTACCTCAGCAGGATGATGAAGGAATCTTGGACGATTACTACCTCAGCATAATGATGAAGGAATCTATTGATTGATCTTTCCTGAAAAGGTAAAGAGTTAGTTATATGCAACGTCATGATGTATGCATTGCGTAATGATGTTCTCAAAATAAATGAGATTTATGTATTTTGTATGCATATGCTATGCATGTTGTTGAAATGTAATTTTGTCTTGGAAAATAAGTCCTTAACAAGTGCTGGGGAGTCAATAAATCTCGGACTATTGTTGAAGAGTAGGTGTGTCTTCAAACTTTGCCTAGAATGTTTCCACTGAGGATTCCTGTTTTATTGAGGAGAACTCCGCTGGGGAATATTGACTTTGTTTGAGAATACTCTATTAGAGAGTGTTGATTCCTTCTTGGGGAAAAGAGATCAGGAGTCTCGGTTGTCTGTTGCTCTACTAAGAGTTATCTCTTGATGGACGAAGTTGAACTGATATCTGGTCGGGTCGAGGCTTCATAGTAATTTGTTGGGGATTGTAGAGTAGTCTAATGGGGAAGAGGAGTTGTGGTCCTCTGATTTGTAGTAATCAGAGAGGAAAACTCAAGCTGGGGAATCCTACCGTTTGTTGGGGAGATAAACCTTGTTGCCAGTCTGTTGGAGAGGTGGCGACATCACTGGGGCAAATCCTCGAGGATTCTTGAGGTCGACTCAGTTGGGGAAAAAGTTTTCATAGATTGAAACTCTGGCTGGGAGTCATCCCATGAGAAGGATCTTGGGAAGATTTGTCACTGCCCCTAGTAGCAGGTGATTGTGGCACTACCAGGAACTAATTGATTGTAAGTAAACCTCTGTCGAGATTTGCGTTCAAAGCCCCAAGTGATGGAGACCTGGCCCTGGTTATTCAACAATTCTTTGAGAGATTCTTTGAATCTTGACTTGACTGCCCCAAATGTGTTGGGAAAAGGTCATGTCGTGCCCTTTTGATCACGAGAGATTTTTCATTGGAAGTATCTTCCCATTTGAAGTGATTTTGTTCACCGAGAGAGCTTTCGTTCATCAGATATTCGTTGTGTGAATTTCTCCGCTGTCAAACAAATAGCCATATGCAAACAGTGATATTCAAGTAATGAAAAGTTTATGTTTGAAGTTCTGAAAATGCATTTTTAGCAAGTGAAGAAATTTTGTAAGAAAAATTCAACTCAGGATTTTGAGTAAAGCCTTACAGGAGTCAGGATACTTTTTGTAACAATATGCTTTCGAACTAACCCATGCTTCAATTAGGACTTTTGAAGGGTTGTAGCGTGGCTTGGTTCACGGTTTAAGAAACAAAGGATAAAGGCTCAAAATGTATTTGTACCCACCCGCTCTTCATGACGTTCTTCAGTCCTAAACTCAGTTAATTGTGCGTTTGAACTCCAATTGAGTTTGGAAAGACGTTTTGGTGATGGTTCAGACAAGTTAAGTTTGTCGGAAGACAGTCATTTTTGCAAAAAAAAAAATTCGTGTTGTTGAGGATTTGTAGTGACCTCTTTCTTTTGATTTGTTATCCCTAATTTTTGCCTGACTGTTCTTGTTTTGAGATTACGGTCAGCGGGATGCCCAAGTTTTTCTTAAGTCTCCTTTGTAGGTTTTGACTTAGTGGGCTTTTCTCTTGAGAGATAATGATTGCCTATGTGCTAGGGAACCATCATTGTCTTCTGATTCTAGAGTAATGTTTTTGATGTTATTCTTCGTATTACGAGATGGGAGTGTGCGGCTAAACGCGCGTTTGAATCAACTGAGAGACTATCCTGCCCCAAGTTTTGATCAAAGGTTTCATTTTTGTGTAAAAAAGGAAGCTCCTACTTCTTTAGCTCGAAGGGGTTGACTAGGGATTATCTTCCTTATGACTCCAGTGTTTAGGATTTGAAAGAATGCCTGTACATCGTCAGCAACGTCTGTTCAAAAGCATACTGTATGATATTTATGGCATTATTTTCGTCATCCTCCCTCTAAAGGCTTGTAACTTTTAGCAAAAGTTGAATGTCATAAAGTGAGTAAAAAGCACAGTTTAAATGTAATGAAAACGAGTGGATCCAATCAAAACAAACATATGCAATGCATTAATGAAACAGAGTTTGACACTAATAGATAATTGTTTGAATAACAAGAGAAATTACAAATTAAAATTTCAAAATGAACAAGACTCTCTCAATGATTTGGCATAGGAGCAGTGATCACGTTTGGATTCTCTAGAGGGTCAAACTCAATCTCTTTGGCGTCAATCATATCTTGAGTCTTGTTCTTCAAAGTCTAATAGCTGTCAGTGTCATGTCCAGGACTATCAGAATGGTAGGCACATCTTACGCTTGGATTGTACTTTGAAGAAGAGGTGTCGGGATTTTGAGGAGGATCCTTTAGCGTGATCAGCTTCAACTTCAGCAAATGTTGTAACACTTGAGACAAAGTCATGTTGATGTTATTGTATTGCCTTTCTTGATATCTTACCCTTCGCCTATTGCTCTGTCTTTGTTGAATAGGTGTAGGATTAGAGATCAGGATTGCCCCTACATGTTGATCATGACGACTCTTTTGACCATACACAACATTGGACTCTTTCTTCCCACTGTATGGCTTTTTCTAAGCATCAGAAGGTGTAGCTCCTTGGATCTTTCCACTTTTGATGCCAGCTTCAACCCTTTCTCCAGTCATTATTAGCTCGGTGAACCCGACCAAGGAGCTTCCGATTAGGTGTTTAAAGAAAGGCCCTGTCAAAGTTCCAATGAAGATGTCAATCAACTCCCTGTCAGTTAAAGGGGGCTGCACCCTACCAGCCATATCTCTCCACTTTTGGGCGTATCCTTTGAAACCCTCGTTGGAACCCATGGTCATGTTCAGCAATTACACACGAGTTGGTGTAAGATTAGCATTATACTAATACTACTTGTAGAAAGCAGCAGCTAAATCCTCCCAGGTGTGGATACGAGAACTCTCCCATAGATAGAACTATTTGAGTTGAGTCCCTACTAGGATCTCTTAGAATAAATGGATCCAAAGCTTCGGATCAATTGTGTATGGTTGAATCTTGCGGACATAAGACTTTAAGTGCATCTTAGGGCAAGATACTCCATCATACAGGGAAAAGGTAGGGATTTTGAACTATGGTGGGATGACCACTCTAGAAACCAAACCCATGTCTCCTAAATCCAAGCTAGGTATCTGTTGAATCTCCATAGCGCTGAGGCGGTCCTCGAATTGTTTGTACTTGTCAACAGCGGGAGGATATTGTTCTTCAGAGTAGCCAGCTTCAACTTCATCAATCTCCACACTATTGTCTTCTTCATGACTATCCCCCATGTTGGATGGAGTTGGAAGATCTCGATCTCACTTGACTGGTCCTCTAGGTCTTCTTCCCAAGTTTAGGACGCCTACTGACTTCTTGGACTTTTTCTTCTTGTCTTTAAGAAGAAGAGTCTTCAGATCCTCTTGCCCCTTAGCCATAGCCAGGAACATTTGTTGGAATTGAGTGTTTTGAGCTTGGAGATCTTTCACTGTTTGTTCCATATCCATCTTACTAAAATAAATATCAGGAAGATAAGGAGACATGTATGGGAGAAACCTGTCATGATATGATGCATGATATGTGGATGCATGTTTTCAAGGACCTCGCGGGGTAAACACAAGAAAAAGTTAAAAGTTTAACTTTGATCAACAGCTTTTATTGGAGAACTTTGTATCAGTGGATGTCCTTCCATGATAATTAAGCTCACCATGCCAAGTGGGTTGTAGCCCTTGACTCAAGTTTGTTGTACTTGATTTTTGACGGCATTTGGTTAGAGGAAAATAAATCCTCTTGCCCCTTGATAGACGTCTGGTTCAACGTGACCCTGCATCAAAGACCCTTGAGATCCTTGAAATGTTATGGTTCGATGTTATTGAAAATGCTATGGTATGATGTCATGATGTTATGTACAGAGTATGAAAATTAAGCAAGTTGATATACAAATAATCATATTCACACAAAGCAAACAAGTCCTTAGGTTTAGGCTTGTATGGAGTTTGTAGGTAAGTACCCTCTTGAAGTTTAGTTGGCTTCAAACCTGTCTTAGAAAAGTAATCGGGTTCTAGGGATTCTCAATATCACTGATCATCCTCTATCGGGCATTGTTTCAGCTCAGGCAATCTTTTCTTGCGGCCGAAATATCCCAAAAGTCTGATCTCAATGAGTGTAGCATCGAGTATCAACCAATCCTCAGCTTTATACTGAGGCCGGCTATCTCACTACTTTCTAATGGCCAAGTTTGTTCAACTAAGGTTCTAAGGTCTTTTAGTGCTTCACGACACCATGCGCGCGGCCCCGTATTCTCTTCGTTTCCACATGAAGGATACCGGTACCAACCAAAGTGTCACACCAAGACAACCATCGCTTAAACCATATCGGTCTATGCCGTACAGTCTCCACGATCTTTTGTTGTTTACCTAATAAGTGCCCCCAGATCCGGGTGTAGGATCTTTAACAATACCCAAGCAAAAAACCCTTAAATGTAAAGCAAACAAGTAAAAACAAAGAAAACCACGTAAAGGTGATCTAACCCTAAGGTAACCCCACTTTCATAATCCCCAGCAGAGTCGCCAGTTCTGTGATACGATGGGAGAACTGACTTGGTTGTTTTGCATTTGATCTCAATTGTTGAGGTTTAGCAAGAGTCGCCACCTACTTTTTTTATCCAATAAGGAAAGGCTGAAAAGAACAGAAAATACCTTTAGAGATGTTTTCTTGAGTTCGGGGGTAGATTATGAAAAGGGAAGGTATTAGCACTCTTTTCATCAATGGTTTTCCATGAGCTCTTAGTTACTTGCTAGATTACTTGATTTTATTTGAAAATATGCTTTGTGTTGTGGGTTTGAAAATATTTTGAAAACGTCTTTGTAATGGTTCTCGTCTCTATAATAACGCGTACAAAATGTTTGTTTGGAAAAATGTTTCAAAATGAGAGTGTGAGTGTATAAAAATGTTTTTGTTGTGAGCAAGCGAGCAACTAGGAGCGAATCTAACTACTCAAAAGGTCTTAGATGTTCTTTTCCTCCTCCTTTAGGTGTTGCTATCTTACCATTGATTTGGTGAGAAGCCCCATCGTTGGATGTGAAGGGACGGGCGTGGTTCATCGTGTAGTCATAGAAGGTAACTTATGGATGTTTTAGCAATGTTGTTTAAAGACTAGATCATTTATCGAAGGCAACATCGAGGGACTACGATCTTTTATTGAGGGTCTTTGCTAAAACGCCCATGTTCGAGGGACATGACTATTTTTCCGATAGGCAACAAGTGAGATTACCCTAAGGTGTGCATATGTGCAAAGTGTGTTTGATTGCATGCATTTTTTTCTTTATTAGGGTTCTCTATTTGTTGATTTCATGTCTTTCCATACACCCTAATTACTAGCAATATATGAAAGCAATAAAAAGTGCAGAAAGTAAATATCCTACGCTATTACAATCATTAGGGGGATGGGGTGTACAGATTTGCAAATGGAAATTGCAAATAAAATTAAATCCTAAGTTACTATTACAACCATATTGAATGGATAAGAATGTACAAGAAAATGTAAAATGGACTTGTTTTGTTAAAAAAAGAAATAAGTTTTGTTTAAGAAAATATTTTTGATCTTTTTGATTTAATAAATAAAATAAAGTATGTAAAATGTAAAAGGTTTTGGTGTTTTTTTATCAGTGAAAATAGAAGTGATAGCAAAAATAGTAAGGAAAAAGAAAATAGAATCAGCGCATTGCTGAACTAAAAGAGATCAGAAGTTCTTACTCTGGCGTGCTGCAAAAAATATAAATCATATTAGTAGAAATAGGTAAAGTCATAAGTTCTGGGTCCGCTAGGAACAAATAAGACTTCAGAAGTTCTGATGCCACTGGAAGAAGTCGTCTCCCTCTCCATGCTAGTCAGAATATCTGCAACTTAGTCATTTCTCAACAAAACAGAAGATGCGCATATAACAGTTATGGCAGGTATCATAATGTTTCAGAAACAAGAGATATCAGAACTATAAATCAAAAGCAAGCATGAATTTGATAATCCTAATTATTGTACCCCAAAATTTTCTCTCTCATTTTACTCAGCACATGCCCATTGAGATCCTCAATTTGCTCAAGGTTACCCAAGAGTTGACCATAGAAACTCTCTCCTAAGGCAATGTGTCTAAAATTAGGGTTTCCATTTTCATCAGAATGTGTGTACTCCAAAGGCCTCAAATTATTTCCATAGTCCTAATATTCTCTCAAGGTCATACATGTCAAATATCATGCCTTGCACAAGAAGTTTGCTCAGTCAACTGCTCAAATGCTCGAGAATCGACTATATTAGGTCAAAAGTCAATTGTGGCCCACATACAGTCAAACCTCAAGATTTTTGGTCAACATCAACATTTTGAAGTGACTTTCATCATTTTATCAAGGGTTGATCATGATACCTCAAGGAATTCTCCTAATTCATCAAAACTCAAAAGTTGCTAAATTAGGGTTTCTTAGGAAAAGTCAACCAAACTTTGACCAAGCATAACTTCCTCATACTTTATCAAAAAATTTCCTTCCAAGGCTCATTTTTAAGAGGATGCAATTCCATACAATTCATCTTCAGCCCTCAAGTTCAAAATATGCACTCATCAAAAGATATGAATTTCCATATTATAAGTGCTTTTGAAAAGTCAACAAAAACACTTTTTGGGTCAAAGCTTCTTATATGAACATGGAAGACCCAATTGAAATGAGACCAAAAGGGTTGTTTAGGATACATCCTAAGATTTCTAAAAAGTCCAAGAACACCTCTCTAGTGTTAAAATTGGAAGAGATATGCCTTGTCAAAGTTGACCATTTTTGCAAAATTGCCAAAAGTCAAATGTGCTCAAAATGCATTTTTTGCCAAATGGGCCTAACCTTTTATGCTTGCACCTCACTCATAACATGGTCCACAACCCAATTACTTACCCACATGTTATTTGCTTCATTATTTATTTTATTTTTATTTTTTATTATTAAAATTTCAAATTAAATAAAATAAATGACAAATAATAGCAAAGATTTGTTTTGATCTGCATTTTTGATAGAATCCAAATATAATTATGCTGGCATAGCAGGATCAATTCGTATCAAGGGTGATTGAAGCAAGAGTGGCATGATTTGGCCTAATTTGGAAACAAATCATACAAAATAAGAATGAGATCAAATCTTCAAAAACTTCAAAGATACATGCTGTTTTTATAACCCTAATTCATTCAAGGGTATATATGGAGCATGAACAAGCACGAAAACAAGGGCTAGCAATCGTGGAAGGCACAAAGAAAAACTCAAATTTTTGGCAAAAGTTGGTGAATCGGATTTCAACATAGAGGACGATTCAAAGAATTCCAACACTTCCAATCGATCCCTGGTGCATCTCTGAAGCTAACATGATCCATTACAAGTGCTCTCGCACCCAGAATCACTCCTTATACCTCATACAGTTTGCCCTCTTTTTCAAAATCGATTACATTAATTCTTGCATCATTAACACATTTGAATGTTATATTTGTGATTGTTGATGTGTTTGCAACATGACTGAATGGTTTAATTGAAATTTTGTTGCCTACATACGCGTTTTCCATTACTAGGGTTTTCGTGGTAGTTTTAGGGTTTTTATTTACAGGTAAAATTAGACCAAGAATAGGGCACTATGATGATCGTGGCATCAAGACAAATTGAAACATGGCCTTCAATTTCATTTATTATACGTATTATGAGTTTTTGAAGCTTGCAGGGTTATGGCTACAGACGTTTGTCTGTAGGTAAAAGGTAAGAACCTAAGGCGACGAATGAGGAGGAAGACGACAACGTGTCTGGATGCCACTGGATGATTTAAATTCCGCGCGCTTTTTATATTCAGCCACTTGATTTCATATATTATATTTTATTGTTATTATGTTAACAAATAAGAACAATAGCCCAGATGGCTAGGCGCGTTGGTGTTGAACGTGTGGACCTGGGTTCGATCCCAGGTCCCATCATTTTCTTTGTTTTAATTTTCCTTTACAGATCTTGTGCCCCACGTGCTCAGACGCCTACCATGCATTACCATCATCCAGCCAATGGATGCATCATCTGTCCAGATACAACGCACGCCACTGAAGGACCATGGTACACGATCAGAAGAGCATCCCATGGAATTCAGCGCAAGGACTGGGCTTCAGCTTTGTGGGCCTAAGCAACTTCACAATACACCCCCTGATTTCTTCAGCAAGCAGGCCTAAGTTTTTTTTTCTTTTATATCTTTTTTCTTTTAATTTGTTTATTAATTATTTTATTTTTTCTTCACAAAATAATACAAAATCTTTTTTTTTAAATCAAAATCACAAAACACCAAAAAAATTTTTTTTTCATAAAATATATATTTTCTTTAATTAATTAGTTTAACTAAAAATTAGGTTAATTTAATTCCTTTTTTTGTAATTAAAGTCAATTAGAAATTAGGATAAATTTTGTATATAATTAATTTTTTCTTCAAAAAAAAAACTTAAATATTTTTCTCAATTAGATTTTTAGGTTTTATAATTATCCTCTCATTTAATTCATCGCACACATTTTAATTACTTTTTTATTAATCTTGTAACTGCTCCGAGTTTGTAATAGCCTTAATTAGGTTTTAATTCCATATTTTATTTTACAGTAAAAAATGATTATGTATCTGCGAAAGCTATGTAATAGCTAGAACTTTAAATTTTCCGCCTTTTAATTTCCGCAAATTATAAACTGCCTAGATGTATGTTAATAGGATTGTATGGAAAGATTAACTGGAAATTAAAACGGTAGAAAATCCTAAATTGTGCAAAGATAATTAACTGAAAAAAATTCACTCGCACATGCTCACTTCTAGGGTTTACTCCACTCAGGTTGCCTTTGATTAAATGGTCATGAGGTATAGGGTTTATTAGTGGTCGCCCTCTATCCCCAAAAGATCTAAAAATGACCCATTCGGATGTTGCCTTAGAAAAGATCTTTAAGGCTTTAGGATGGTTACTAAAATTCCCTAACATTGCTTTTGTGGTCGTATCTGTCCCTTCAAACGTCCCTTAAAACTCCAACGACGATGCTACCTATTTCTCAATAATGGGATAGCATTGTCTAAAAGGAAAACGAACATACCTTTTTCGAGTAGGTAGATTAGTTCCTAGGTACTTGCTCAAACAAAAACTTTTTCACACTAACACTTTCCAAACAAAGTTTTCAAAAACAACTTCGTAACACTCTCGAGGACAGAAACAAGGGTTAACACGAAGTAAAAAAAAACTTTTCAAAGCAAGCACACACAAGAAATTTTAAAATGAGCAAGTACCTAAGAGCCCATGGAAAACCACGGATAGAAAGGGTGCTAACACCTTCCCTTTCTATAATCTACCCCCGTAGTCAGAAACATCTCGAAAAAGGTTTTTTCTGTTATTTTTCTTTTTCCTTTGTTGGATAAAATAAAAGTCGGTGGCGACTCTAGCTTACCGCGACATTTGCGAACAAAAAACGCAGACCAGTATTAACAGTCGGTTCTGCCACCGTATCACAGAACTGGCGACTCTGCTGGGGATTAAAATATAAAGTGGGGTAAACCTTAGGATCTAGGTTATATTTAATTTCTTTCTCTTGATTGTCTTGCTTGCTTTATATTTATGGGAATTGTTTGGGTTATTTGATCATACACCCGGATCGGGAGACACCTTTTAGGTAAGTAGCAATAAACTATGAGGGAGTTGTGCTGGGGTATACCGACACGGTTGAAGCAGTAGATACGTTGATATGGCACTTTGGTTGGTACTCGTAACCCTTGAGTCAATCAGGGACATGTACAGCGACGCCGCGTGGTGTCATAAAGCATCAACTGATCTTAGAACCTTTAATTGCACAACTTGGCCAGTAGGACGTAGCAAGCTGACCGGCTTTGGTGTATGCCCAAGGTCGACAGATACTCAATGCTACACTCATTAAGGTTTGACTCTTGAGTTTTGTTTGGTTGTGAGTTAGTCGCCTATTGAACAAAGTTGAGGGAAATACCAGTGATATTGAGATCCCTTTAGAACCCGGTTACATATTTATAGGACAGGTTGAACTAATCTAGCTTCAAGAGGGCATGACCTTAAAACCCATGCAAGCGTAAACCTAAGGTTGTTTGCGTGACTTGTGTGCTTTCAACTTGAACTACTTGCAGAGTTTTATTACCTGATGTGATACGGTGGGAGAACTGACTTGAGTTTTTTTGCGTTTGTATTCGCACTTGTTCGGTTTAGCAAGAGTCGCCACCAACTTTTTATTTTATCCTAAAGGAAAGGTTAAAAAAGCACAGGAAAAACCTTTTGAGATGTTTCGTGGATTCGGGGGGTAGATTATGAAAAGGGAAGGTATTAGCACCCTTTTCATCCATGGTTATCCATGGGCTCTTAGTTACTTGGTTTAGATCACTTGCCTTGATTTTTGATTGCTTGAAATGGTGTGTGTGTGTGTGTGTGTGTGTGTGTTTTGAAAAATGTTTGAAATAGACGCCTTTGTTTCGGCAACCATTGTAATGACTCGTGTTTGAGTATATACGAAGGTGTGTATCTTTTTCGAAAAGATGTTTCAAAATGTTTTTGGAAGTTTGTTTTGAAAGTGTTTGTTTTTGAAAGTGTTTGTGGAATGTGGCTTTGAAAAGTAGGCAAGTGTTTTTGCAAGTTTTGATCAAGTAACTAAGAGTTTGTCTACCCATAAATTTACTCAAAGGTTTTCTCTATGTTTTAACCCTTTTAACAATTTTGTTCCACCATTGTATTTGATGGACAATCTTGCGTTTAGGATGTTTAACGGGACAGGTGCGGGTCATCGTATGGACCATGAATGCAATGGTGCCAAGTGTCTTTGGAAATTTTTCTTGAAGGGACTTGATCATTTTGATAGGCAACTTTCGAAAGCGTCATCGAGGGACTATGATCATTTGAATTATTTTGTTTTGCCAAAGATACTCAACGTGCAAGCATGGCCCATTTTGGAAGGCAACATGTGGGATTACCCTAGGGGTGCAAGTGTGATTGTGTATTGATTTCATGTATTTGTCTTGTATTAGGTTATCTAGCGTTTGATTTTATGTACATACAAACCCTAGGTCTAACCATGGTATATTTGAAAGCGATAAATTGCGGGAATTTAAAGTCCTACGCTATTACAAATAAGTATCCGGGAGTGGGGGTACAAATGTTTACAAATGGGGATGAGACCTTAGGAGGATAGTGTCCAAATAATTACAACCAAATCGAATCGATCGCAAATGTAAATATGTATCAAATGTACAGCATAAGCAAATGTAAACGTATCAATGTATTTGTGTATTGTAAATGTGTAAGTGTATGATTTATTTACAAGTGGTAAATGTATTTATTAAATAATGTTAACTTAATGAGAAATTAAGTGTTTTGTTTATTTAATTTTGTATTCTCGTATTTTGTTAATATGTACATAACAAAATATTTCAAGAAAAGAAAAGTATTTAACTTAAAGAAAAATTATGTATTGATGTAATTATGTACAAACATTTTTTTAAAAAAGTTTTAAGATTAAGAAAAAATTTTAAGTTCTATGTATTATGTATTAATGTTAGTGTATTTGTATTTAGTATTTTTATGTACAAAAAAAAAAAGATTTTCAAGAAAGGAAAATGAAAATGTTTATGTATTTCTAATTATTCAAAAATAGTTAAGAAAAGTCTAGTATATATAGAAAAAAAGGTTAAGTTATTTATTTTTATTTATATAAAAAAACAAAATATATTAGTTTGAATTATAGCAAAAATAAAAGGATAAAAAAAAAGGTGCTAGTTTGTGTACAAAGCAAAAAGGAGGAATGGGCCTTATGCTTGTCTTTGGCCCAAACAAAAATAAGTGAGTTTAAGAAAAAGGAGGGGGTACGCGCGTTGGATAGGGAGGTTCACGCCTAATGGGCTTGAGCAAACAGAGAAGGGCAAGGCCCAGACATTTCACAACATGCTTTTAGGGTTACAAATGTTTTGTTCATTTTGGATGCTTAGGGTTTGTTTGAACACAGAGGCGCTGTCGTCGTTCGTCTTTGTCTTCGTCCTTCTCGCCATAGCCACTGAACGTCTCCCTGTGCTTGGTTGTCATGCGCCATCATCCATTCCTCTTCCCTCCATGGAGCATCCAGGCAACAGTTAAAAGGTAGTGATTTCTGTCTCTATCGCGTTAGGGTTTTAAGTTTTTATGTGTTACTTTCATGTTCTGATTTTATATGTTGGTATTTGTTTTCTTATTCGAGGTGTATAAAAAGGAAAGGAATTATACCTTGGTCGGAGACGGAGGAGGATGGATCGGAGGCGCGTAAGATGACCAAGGGCGAAGGCTTGATGATGCGCGAGCTTTGGAAGTTTCCCTGGTTTGTGTCTTTACCTTCTTTAGGATTTTGTGATGATGACCTTCCTGAAAACCCTTACTTTATCACCTCTTTTCTTCTTCTTGTCTCTTTGGATGCTTGTATGATGGCCTTTTCAATGATGCTTATCTGAGATGCTTCTTTATCTTCTTCTCTTTCACTTTCTTTAGTTGCCTCTGAACATTTGTTATTGATTTTTTGGGTATTGTTGCCCTAACCCTGTGATGAGACAACTTTGAGGGTTTGGATTGTTTGAGTCCAAGTTGCCTTGTATGTTGATATGCTTGCTTATCCTGAGTTGCCTTGTATGCTTTGAATATCTCTGAGATACTGAGTTGCCTTGGATGATTTCTTTGCCCAGTGATGAACAAAGTTCTGAGGGCTTGTGTTGCCTTACTCTGTATTGCCTTGAATGCTTGATATTTTGGTACAGGCTTTATCAGTTTGGAGCTTTTGGTTTAGAAACACAGGTTTAGGTAGGATGTTTTTGATACTGTTTGGAGGCAGTTCAGGCTTTAAGGCATATTCAGGTTTAAGGTTTTGTTGTGAGGTTTCTATAGGTTGATGGCTTTTTTGAATCAAGTAAGGCTTTGGTGAGGTTTGGATATGATGTTTATGTTTTTTGTAAACTGGTTTTAGGCTTCAGCAGGTTTTGGACAAGTGAAGGTTTTAATGTTTGTGTTCTTGAAGGGGCTTGGCCTTTTACAGATTGGGTTCTTTTTGTTATGTGTTGGGTGAAACAGTTTGAAAGGCTTTGAATATTTGAATCCGATAAGGCTTTGGTGCTTTTTGGTTTATGCAGATTGAGATGTTTTTGTTATATTTCAAAGCAGGCTTGGCTTCTGTTATAGTTTTTGAGAGTTTTTATCTTTTTGATATCCCTGCCCTCTTTTGTACTGTGTTATTACAGTTTGTTCTATATCTTTCCTTCTTCAAGCCTAAAGCATGTAAGCCTATCTTCTTTTCCTCTTTTCCCTCTCTCTTGACAGTTTTTTAAGCATTTAATATTGCTTAGATTTGTCCTTATTCTGAAAAGGTGACTGGTCTGAAAATGATGTAACTTTACATGCTTGCTTGCAACATTGGTTTACTCTGCATACTTTATCTCTTTCTCCAGCTTTCCTGCATCTTTGTGATAGCCTTTTGTACTTTGATATCTTGATATCTTTTTGGACAGCTTTGACAGTTTCATTCAGTTTGCCCTTTTGACTTGGTTTAGGCCATTCAGTTTGGTTTGCCTTTGGACTTTGTTTGGCGTTGGTTTTGAAACTTTTGAAATATGCAGTTTGCAACTTTTGTGCATTTCATGTCTTTTTCTTTTGCAAGCATTTTTCATCCCTCTTTGTGAACTGGGAGAAATCTCGTGATTTGCAGAGAGGGCAAACTGATTCCGGCCAGTTGCCTTTAATGATGAATCTATTTTTTTATCTGTCTGCCTTTAATTATTTTATCTGCTTTGACTTTTCTTTTGTTTCTTTGTTTTTGCAGATGAAAAATAATTGAGCAACAAGGGAGCATTGGATAGAAGATGAAGACTTAGGAATTTAGGATGAAATTTTATTTTAATTTTAATCATTGTAAACCATTTATTATTATGAATACTTTGTAAATAAATATTGTATTCAAATAACAATTGTAACAAATAATTAAAGATGAATAAAAATCCAATCTTGATTAGTTAATTCTTTTTCTTCTTTTCAAATGTTTATTTAATTGTTTATAACCCTTAAATTATAATAAAATGGAAATAAATCCCAATTATTCTAATCTTAGAATAAATAAACAATTGATAAACAATTGTGGTCTTGACATCAATCAATAATAAACGCGGCACTTCAAATATCCAATGCACAGTTAATCAAACCAATATCCAGATATTTATCTTTTTGCTGATCCAATAAAACACTGTAGATTCTCAAATTAAGTACCTCAGCTTTTATCTCATCTCAAATCAAATGCCTTAGCCTTTAATGATTAAACAAAACACTTCAATTTCTTGATTCAAATGGCTCAATCCAAATCTCAAAGTAAACTGAAAAGAACTGTAAAATTAATTCTTTTCTGAGAAATATGCGCACAAAACCCTAGTTCTTGATTAAATGTCAAAGAAGCGCTCGCCTGATTAAAACCTGAGCCAAACTCAAACAAAACCCTAGCAATTTGCTTGAACTGTTCCAGAGCCATGAAAACCCTAATTTGGTCTGACTGACGAGAAAAGTCTGTTTGACCGATTCTTGAACCAGTCTGAAAAATTAGGAAAAGCCCGA
This sequence comes from Vicia faba, assembly GCA_948472305.1. Classification (NCBI taxonomy): domain Eukaryota; kingdom Viridiplantae; phylum Streptophyta; class Magnoliopsida; order Fabales; family Fabaceae; genus Vicia; species Vicia faba. The sequence continues at coordinate 700,148,480 of OX451739.1, read as the reverse complement.
AGCCGTGATTTCTTGTGGAAAAATACGAGGGTAAATTTTGGGGTACAACAGTTGCCCCTGTTCAATCTTCTTGAACCTGAAGAGTTAGATTGGCAAGTTTGCCTTTCGCGACTTGAAGGTAAAAGGAGATTGGACACTAGAGTGCCCAAAAAATTTGCACTCGGTGATGTGATGGTAGAGGGAATGGGCTTAAAAGATGCCATTTGGTGATGGGCTTAAAGATGCTACCTGAAGATGTGACAGAACCTTGTCGGGGGATGGGCTTAGAGATGTCATCTGGAAAAGGGCTTAAAGATGCCATTTGGAAGTGTAATGGATAGTTGGATGGGCTTATAGATGCCATCTGGAAATGGGCTTAAAGACGCCATTTGGAAGTTGTTGGTAGGAAGATGGGCTTATAGATGCCATCTGGAAATGTTGAACTGTATGTCATTGGTGAGTGGACGAGTATCAGAAAGACATCTATGTTTTGGAACATCTCTGAACTGGGGGTCTGAATAAGCAATAGATTGACATCCATGTTTGGAGAATCCGTAAACTGTTTTCAGGAGTTGAGATTGAATAAGCAATAGATCAGCATCCATGTTGGGAAGCGTCCGTAAACTGTTTTCAAAAGTTGAGAAGAGTCTGAATAAGCGATAGGTTGACATCCGTTACTGGAGAACCCGTGAACTGTTTTTAGAAGTCTTGGAGTGGAGGAGGAACCAGTGTAGGGTTTCCTGATGATGAGTCTGTGTAAAACTGCATCTGAATGAATCTGGAATAAGTATCAGAATGTCGCCGTGTCTGGGTCACATCTGAACTATCTCTGGGTGAAGCTGGAATAAGTATCAGAATGTCGCCATGTCTGGGTCACATCCGAACTATTTCTAAAGAGAATCTCGGAAGATGACGATTTTTGTCTGTTGACTGATCTTTCCTGAAAAGATAAAGAGTTAGTTGTATGCAATGTCATGATGCGTGATGCAATGTATGTTACATCAATGTTGATGATATGAATGTGATGAATGTGCAGGTAAGCTGATGAGCTGTCTTGCTGAGGATAGATGAATCCTGGATGACTGGAGACAAAAGAATCTTGACTGCTGCCGGGGAAAATAATTCATGACTGCTGCAGGGGAGGGCAAGAATCTTTTGATTGCTGCAGATGAGAAGTCTTGGGACAACTATTGGGGAATCAGAAGCTTGGGTTGTATGCCAATCTACTGGGGGATTCCTGTCTTGAGGAGATCTTCACTGGAGAATATTCGAATATTCTGTGAGGAACTGAGAATGAAAGTCTTCACTCTGCTTGGAGATTGATAGTTGGAAGTTTTAGCTCCGCTGGGGATCTTGAAACTTGATTCTGAGGGGAATTAGATTCTGTAAGGCTCTCTGGCTGGGGATTACAAGAATCTTTTGATTGCTGCAGGTGTTGATCTGGAATAAGTTACGGAATGTCGCCATCTCTGGGTCACATCTTGAACTATCTCTAGAAGCCAATCTGGAATAAGTTACGGAATGTCGCCAAATCTTGGGTCACATCTGAAACTATCTCTAGATGGAAATCTTGAATAAGTTATAGAATGTCGCCAAATCAGGGTCACATATGAAACTATCTCTAGATGGAAATCTGAATAAGTTATAGAATGTCGCCAAATGAGGGTCACATCTGAAACTATCTCTAGATGGAAATCTGAATAAGTTATAGAATGTCGCCAAATCAGGGTCACATCTGAAACTATCTCTAGATGGAAATCTTGAATAAGTTATAGAATGTCGCCAAATCAGGGTCACATCTGAAACTATTTCTAGATCTTGATTTTGTTGAGGGTCAGAAATTGGGAGTATACCAATCTTCTGAGGTGATGAGAATCTTCATGCTGTCAACGGTCAGAAACTGGGAGTATACCGATCTTCTGAGGTTTTTGAGGATGAGAGTCTTCATTCTTGAGGGTTAACTGTTATCTAGTCGTAATCCAGGCTTCACGGAAATTTGTATTGCTATCTGGTCGTAGTCCAGGCTTCACAATAGCTTGCTAAGTTGTTATCCGGTCGAGTCCGTGTTTCACGGCTTGTGTTAAAGATATACCAATATCTGGCCGACTCCAGGCTTCGTAGTATTCTTGGCTGCTATCTGGTCGTAATCCAGGTTTCACAATAACTTGTATTGCTATCTGGTCGTAATCCAGGTTTCACAATAACTTGTTAAGGATTAAACTGTTATCCGGTCAAATCCGGGCTTCACAACTTGTGCTTAGGAGATACCACTATCTGGTCGACTCCAGGCTTCGTAGTATTCTTGGCTGCTATCTGGTCGTAATCCAGGCTTCACAGAAACATGTATTGCTATCTGGTCGTAATCCAGGTTTCACAATAACTTGTTGAGGATTAAACTGTTATCCGGTCAAATCCGGGCTTCACAGCTTGTGCTTAGGAGATACCACTATCTGGTCGTAATCCAGGCTTCGCGGTGGTCTGATATTGTGAATGAGTGACAGAATGGCTACCGTGTCTGGAGCGTATCTGAAACTGTATCTTGGAGTTGAGATCTGTATGAGTAGCAGAATGACTTCCGTGTCTGGAGTGTATCTGAAACTGTAACTGAGATATGAATGAGTGACAAAATGGCTACCGTGTCTGGAGCGTATCTGAAATTGTATCTTGGAGTTGAGATCTGTAGGAGTAGCAGAATGACTTCCGTGTCTGGAGTGTATCTGAAACTGTAACTGAGATCTGAATGAGTGACATAATGGCTACCGTGTCTGGAGCACATCTGGACCGTATCTTCCAACAGGTGATGAAGGAATCGTTGAACACTTTTGACATTCGAATGCCCCAAGTGATGATGAAGGAGACTTGCCCCAAGTTCACTGAACTTTTGAGAGATTTGTTGAAATCTTCACTGGACTGCCCCAGGTTAACTGAACTTTGAAAGATCTGTTGAAACCTTGACTGGACTGCCCCAGTTTAATTGGATGGTGACATGACATGCCCCTTGTTGATAGGATATTTGTCATTGGAAGTGTTATCCTTTTTGAAGTGATTTTACTCACTAAGAGTTTTCGTTCCTCCGAACATTCGCTGTATGAATTTCTTCGCTGTCAAACAAAAGCCAAATGCGAACAGTGATATTCAAGCAATGCAAAGTTTATGTTTGTCTCGAAGTTTTAAAAAAATGTGTTTTTTAGCAAAAAACTTTTTATAAGACAGATCAACATATGATTTAGAGCAAAGCCTTACAGGAGTCAGGATACCTTTTGTAACAGTATGCTTTCGAGCTAACCCGTGCTTCAATTAGGACTTTTGAAGGGTTGTAACGTGGCTTGGTTCACGGTTTAAGAAACAAAGGATATAGGCTCAAAGTATATTTGTACCCACCCGCTCTTCGTGATGTTCTTCAACCCTAAGCTCAGTTAATTGTGCGTCGCACTCTGTTCGAGTTTGGAATGACTTTTTGGGTGATGGTTCACCAATTGAATTTGGGAGACAGTCATCATCTCCTTTTTCTTTTGCAAAATTTTTCATGTTGTTGAGGATTTGTAATGACCTCTCTATTTTGATTTTGATTTGTTATCCCTAACTTTTGCCTGACTGTCTCTGTTTTTCGAGACCACAATCAGCAGGATGCCCCAGCTTTCTTAAGCCTCCTTTATAGGTTTTGGCTTAGTGGGCTTTTCTTTTTTGAGAGATTGACTGTCTATGTGATAGGGAACCACCCTTGTCTTTTGATTCCAAAGGAATGCTTTTCTTTTTTGGCGTCGTTCGTTGTGTTACGAACTGAGAGTTTGCGACTTCAATGCGCGTTTTCTTTTGAATTAACTGAGATACTACCCTGCCCCAGGTTTATATCAAAGGTTTTGATTTGTTTAGAACAGAAAACTCCTTTTTCTTTGGCTCGAAGGGGTTGACTAGGGATTATCTTCCTTATAACTCCAGTGTTTGGGAATTGAAAGAAATGCCTGTACATCATCAACAAGGTCTGTTCAAAAGCATACTGTATGGGATTATGGTATTGTTTCGTCATCCTCCCTCTAAAGGCTTGCAGCTTTTTATCAAGAGTTAAATATCATAAAGAAAGCATAAGAGTAGTGAAAACGAATGGATGAATTCAAGACAAACATATGCAATGCATTAATGAAACAGAGTTTAACATCAACAGTTAATTGTTTGAAAACAAAAGAAATTACAACTTTGAAAATTCAAACGAAGCAAAAGTCTTTCAGTTTGAGCTTTGTCAATTCAGATGGAGAAACCCTAACGAAAGATTTTCATCTCGCCGTCTGGCATGAATTCCAGCACCCCTTCGTCGATCAAATCTTGGATCTTGTTCTTCAAGGCCCAATAGTCATCGGTGTCGTGTCCCGGGCTGTAGGAGTGGTAAACACAAAATGCATCGGGATGATAGTTAGGAGCGGAGGTATTGGGCTTCCGAGGAGGATCCCTTAAAGTAAGCAGGTTGACCTCTAACAAGCGCTTCAGTATGAAGGATGATGGTATCTCAGTCTCGGAGAAATGTCTTCCCGACGTATTTTAATTACTTCGATTACCCCGTTGACGCTGGCGAGATTGTTGAGGGGGTTGTGACCCTGAATCAAGCAGAGGAGCCTTCCCTTTGTCTTCTTGTCTGGAAGGGGGTTGAGTGGTTACTTGCTCTTCAACCTCAGATGTTTTCCCCAGTTGGTGGTTCCGAAGCAATTGGTTGACGAGAACTCTGAGTTTCTCTTGTCTTTGAGACAGGTCCTGGATGAGAGCCATCTGGCCCACTAGCTGCCCCATCACTTGGATCCTCAATGTTGCCAAATCAAACTGTAGTTCCCCCAGCTGGTCACTCCTGGCATTGTTTGAATTCTCTAAGCCCTTTGTGAGGAGAGCTTTCATTTCTTCTTGCCCCAGGGACAGGTTCAAGAACATTTCCTGCAGCTGAGCAGTCTGGTCCTGGATATCCTTGACAGTCTTCTCTAGAGCCATCTCTTACTGAAATAAATAGTATGAGAGTAAGGAAACCTGAAAAAGGAAAAAATGTCAAGATGTAATGCATGATATGTGGATGCATGCTTTCAAGGATCTCTTGGGGTAAACACAAGAGAATGTTAGAGGTTGAACTTCGATCTTTGTCTGGAGACCTTTGCACCGGTTGATGTCTTTCCACGAGAATCAAGCTCACCATGTCAAGTGGGTCATAGCCCCTGATTCAAGTTGTTGCACTTGATCTTTGATTGGAGAACTTTGCATCGGTGGATGTCTTTCCACGAGAATCAAGCTCACCATGTCAAGTGGGTCATAGCCCCTAATTCAAGTTGTTGCACTTGATCTTTGATTGGAGAACTTTGCATCGGTGGATGTCTTTCCACGAGAATCAAGCTCACCATGTCAAGTGGGTCATAGCCCCTGATTCAAGTTGTTGCACTTGATCTTTGATTGGAGAACTTTACATCGGTGGATGTCTTTCCACGAGAATCAAGCTCACCATGTCAAGTGGGTCATAGCCCCTGATTCAAGTTGTTGCACTTGATCTTTGATGGCATTTGTTTAGAGGAGAAACCTCTTGCCCTTTGGTGGACGTCTGGTTCAACGTAACCCTGCATCAAAAGAACCCTCGAGATCCTTGAAATGGTTATTGAAAAATGCTATGGTATGATGTCATGATGTTATGTACATGTATGCAAAAGCAAGTAAGTGTATATACAGGCAATCATATTCACACAAAGCAAACAAGTCCTTAGGTTTAGGCTTGCATGGGGTTGTAGGTAAGTACCCTCTTGAAGTTAGTTGGCTCATCCTGTCCTAAAATAGAAACCGGGTTCTAAGAAGCTCAATATCATTGGATTGTTTTCTGTGTTCATTGTTTTGATTTTATCCACTTAACTGGCGACCAAAATATTCCAAGAAAACAACCCTCAATGAGAGTAGTATCAAGTATCTACCAACTTCGGACTGCACCAAAGTCGGTCATCTCACTACCCCTAAAAAGGCTAAGATGGTCAATTAAGGTTCTAAGAGTTCGTTAGTGCTTCACGACATCACTCAGCGGCCCCGTACTCTCCTTGACTGAACTCAAGGGTTACCGGTACTCACAAATATGTCACACTAACATAGCTTACTGCTTCAACCATGTCGGTATACCCCGCACAGTTCCCTCACAGTTTTATTGCTATTTACCTAAAAAGGTGCCCTAAATCCGGGTGTAGGATTTACAACAAACCCAAACAAGGACCCAAAAGAATAAAGAAATCAAGGCAATCAAAGCAAGAATGTAAAGGTGATCTAAACCCTAAGGTAACCCCACTTTTAGAAAAATCCCCAGCAGAGTCGCCAGTTCTGTGATACGGTGGGAGAACTGACTTGAGTTTTTTTTGCGTTTGTATTCGCACTTGTTCGGTTTAGCAAGAGTCGCCACCGACTTTTTATTTTATCCTAAAGGAAAGGTTAAAAAAGCACAGGAAAAACCTTTTGAGATGTTTCGTGGATTCGGGGGGTAGATTATGAAAAGGGAAGGTATTAGCACCCTTTTCATCCATGGTTATCCATGGGCTCTTAGTTACTTGGTTTAGATCACTTGCCTTGATTTTTGATTGCTTGAAATGGTGTGTGTGTGTGTGTGTGTGTTTTGAAAAATGTTTGAAATAGACGCCTTTGTTTCGGCAACCATTGTAATGACTCGTGTTTGAGTATATACGAAGGTGTGTATCTTTTTCGAAAAGATGTTTCAAAATGTTTTTGGAAGTTTGTTTTGAAAGTGTTTGTTTTTGAAAGTGTTTGTGGAATGTGGCTTTGAAAAGTAGGCAAGTGTTTTTGCAAGTTTTGATCAAGTAACTAAGAGTTTGTCTACCCCTAAATTTACTCAAAGGTTTTCTCTATGTTTTAACCCTTTTAACAATTTTGTTCCACCATTGTATTTGATGGACACTCTTGTGTTTAGGATGTTTAACGGGACAGGCGCGGGTCATCGTATGGACCATGAATGCAATGGTGCCAAGTGTCTTTGGCAATTTTGCTTGAAGGGACTTGATCATTTTGATAGGCAACTTTCGAAAGCGTCATCGAGGGACTATGATCATTTGAATTGTTTTGTTTTGCCAAAGATACTCAACGTGTAAGCATGGCCCATTTTGGAAGGCAACATGTGGGATTACCCTAGGGGTGCAAGTGTGATTGTGTATTGATTTCATGTATTTGTCTTGTATTAGGTTATCTAGCATTTGATTTTATGTACATACAAACCCTAGGTCTAACCATGGTATATTTGAAAGCGATAAATTGCGGGAATTTAAAGTCCTACGCTATTACAAATAAATATCCGGGAGTGGGGGTACAAATGTTTACAAATGGGGATGAGACCTTAGGAGGATAGTGTCCAAATAATTACAACCAAATCGAATCGATCGCAAATGTAAATATGTATCAAATGTATAGCATAAGCAAATGTAAACGTATCAATGTATTTGTGTATTGTAAATGTGTAAGTGTATGATTTATTTACAAGTGGTAAATGTATTTATTAAATAATGTTAACTTAATGAGAAATTAAGTGTTTTGTTTATTTAATTTTGTATTCTCGTATTTTGTTAATATGTACACAATAAAATATTTCAAGAAAAGAAAAGTATTTAACTTAAAGAAAAATTATGTATTGATGTAATTATGTACAAACATTTTTTTAAAAAAGTTTTAAGATTAAGAAAATGTTTTAAGTTCTATGTATTATGTATTAATGTTAGTGTATTTGTATTTAGTATTTTTATGTACAAAAAAAATTATTTTCAAGAAATGAAAATGAAAATGTTTATGTATTTCTAATTATTCAAAAATAGTTAAGAAAAGTCTAGTATATATAGAAAAAAAAAGGTTAACTAATTTATTTTTATTTATATTAAAAAAACAAAATATATTAGTTTGAATTATAGCAAAAATAAAAGGATAAAAAAAAGGTGCTAGTTTGTGTACAAAGCAAAAAGGAGGAATGGGCCTTATGCTTGTCTTTGGCCCAAACAAAAATAAGTGAGTTTAAGAAAAAGGAGGGGGTACGCGCGTTGGATAGGGAGGTGCACGCCTAATGGGCTTGAGCAAACAGAGAAGGGCAAGGCCCAGACATTTCACAACATGCTTTTAGGGTTACAAATGTTTTGTTCATTTTGGATGCTTAGGGTTTGTTTGAACACAGAGACGCTGTCGTCGTTCATCTTTGTCTTCGTCCTTCTCGCCATAGCCACTGAACGTCTCCCTGTGCTTGGTTGTCATGCGCCATCATCCATTCCTCTTCCCTCCATGGAGCATCCAAGCAACAGTTAAAAGGTAGTGATTTCTGTCTCTATCGCGTTAGGGTTTCAAGTTTTTATATGTTACTTTCATGTTCTGATTTTATATGTTGGTATTTGTTTGCTTATTCGAGGTGTATGAAAAGGAAAGGAATTATACCTTCGTCGAAGACGGAGGAGGATGGATCGGAGGCGCGTAAGATGGCCAAGGGCGAAGGCTTGATGATGCGCGAGCTTTGGAAGTTTCCCTGGTTTGTGTCTTTACCTTCTTTAGGATTTTGTGATGATGACCTTCCTGAAAACCCTTACTTTATCACCTCTTTTCTTCTTCTTGTCTCTTTGGATGCTTGTATGATGGCCTTTTCAATGATGCTTATCTGAGATGCTTCTTTATCTTCTTCTCTTTCACTTTCTTCAGTTGCCTCTGAACATTTGTTATTGATTTTTTGGGTATTGTTGCCCTAACCCTGTGATGAGACAACTCTGAGGGTTTGGATTGTTTGAGTCCAAGTTGCCTTGTATGTTGATATACTTGCTTATCCTGAGTTGCCTTGTATGCTTTGAATATCTCTGAGATACTGAGTTGCCTTGGATGATTTCTTTGCCCAGTGATGAACAAAGTTCTGAGGGCTCGTGTTGCCTTACTCTGTATTGCCTTGAATGCTTGATATTTTGGTACAGGCTTTATCAGTTTGGAGCTTTTGGTTTAGAAACACAGGTTTAGGTAGGATGTTTTTGATACTGTTTGGAGGCAGTTCAGGATTTAAGGCATATTCAGGTTTAAGGTTTTGTTGTGAGGTTTCTATAGGTTGATGGCTTTTTTGAATCAAGTAAGGCTTTGGTGAGGTTTGGATATGCTGTTTATGTTTTTTGTGAACTAGTTTTAGGCTTCGGCGGGTTTTGGACAAGTGAAGGTTTTAATGTTTGTGTTCTTGAAGGGGCTTGGCCTTTTATAGGTTGGGTTCTTTTTGTTATGTGTTGGGTGAAACAGTTTGAAAGGCTTTGAATATTTGAATCCGGTAAGGCTTTGGTGCTTTTTGGTTTATGCAGATTGAGATGTTTTTGTTATATTTCAAAGCAGGCTTGGCTTCTGTTACAGTTTTTGAGAGTTTTTATCTTTTTTATATCTCTGCCCTCTTTTGTACTGTGTTATTATAGTTTGTTCTATATCTTTCCTTCTTCAAGCCTAAAGCCTGTAAGCATATCTTCTTTTCCTCTTTTCCCTCTCTCTTGACAGTTTTTTAAGCATTTAATATTGCTTATATTTGTCCTTATTCTGAAAAGGTGACTGGTCTGAAAATGATGTAACTTTACATGTTTGCTTGCAACATTGGTTTACTTTGCATACTTTATCTCTTTCTCCAGCTTTCCTGCATCTTTGTGATAGCCTTTTGTACTTTGATATTTTGATATCTTTTTGGACAGCTTTGACAGTTTCATTTAGTTTGCCCTTTTGACTTGGTTTAGGCCATTCAGTTTGGTTTGCCTTTGGACTTTGTTTGGCATTGGTTTTGAAACTTTTGAAATATGCAGTTTGCAACTTTTGTGCATTTCATGTCTTTTTCTTTTGCAAGCATTTTTCATCCCTCTTTGTGAACCGGGAGAAATCTCGTGATTTGCAGAGAGGGCAAACTGATTCCGGCCAGTTGCCTTTAATGATGAATCTATTTTTTTATCTGTCTGCCTTTAATTATTTTATCTGCTTTGACTTTTCTTTTGTTTCTTTGTTTTTGCAGATGAAAAATAATTGAGCAACAAGGGAGCATTGGATAGAAGATGAAGACTTAGGAATTTAGGATGAAATTTTATTTCAATTTTAATCATTGTAAACCATTTATTATTATGAATACTTTGTAAATAAATACTGTATTCAAATAACAATTGTAACAAATAATTAAAGATGAATAAAAATCCAATCTTGATCAGTTAATTCTTTTTCTTCTTTTCAAATGTTTATTTAATTGTTTATAACCCTTAAATTATAATAAAATGGAAATAAATCCCAATTATTCTAATCTTAGAATAAATAAACAATTGATAAACAACTGTGGTCTTGACATCAATCAATAATAAACCCGGCGCTTCAAATATCCAATGCACAGTTAATCAAACCAATATCCAGATATTTATCTTTTTGCTGATCCAATCAAACACTGTAGATTCTCAAATTAAGTACCTCAGCTTTTATCTCATCTCAAATCAAATGCCTTAGCCTTTACTGATTAAATAAAACACTGCAATTTCTTGATTCAAATGCCTCAATCCAAATCTCAGAGTAAACTAAAAATAACTGTAAAATTAATTCTTTTCTGAGAAATATGCGCACAAAACCCTAGTTCTTGATAAATGTCAAAGAAGCGCTCGCCTGATTAAAACCTGAGCCAAACTCAAACAAAACCCTAGCAATTTGCTTGAACTGTTCCAGAGCCATGAAAACCCTAATTTGGTCTTACTGACGAGAAAAGTCTGTTTGACCGATTCTTGAACCAGTCTGAAAAATCAGGAAAAGCCCGAAGCCGTGATTTCTTGTGGAAAAATACGAGGGCAAATTTTGGGGTACAACACCTGACAACATGAGTTCCTTGCAGGTTTTGTTTACAGTTATTATCCAATAACTTGGATTTCTTACAAGGTTTACTTGCTTACATCACTTCGCACCTTTTCTTAAAATCATAGCATACACATCATAACATCAAGCATTAACATTTCCTTAACCATTTCAAGGATCTCGAGGGCCTGTGATGCAGGTTATGATAAATCAGACGTCTAGCAAGGGGCAAGGGGATTTATTTTCCTCTAGCCAATGTCATCAAAAGATCAAAACTCAACAACTTGAGTCAGGGGCTATGACCCACTTGATATGGTGAGCTTGACTCTCGTAGAAGGACTCTCAACGATACAAAGTTCTTCAATCAAAGCTGGAAAATTGAACTTCTGACATTTTCTTGTTTACCCCGCGAGATCCTTGAAAACATCGCATACATATATAATACATATCATTGCATAAGAAGGTTTCAAAGTAGGTCTCTCATGTTCTTGCTGTTTATTTCAGTAATGACTCTCCAACAAGACAACAGAGATCTACAAGCTCAAGATGCCCAGTTCAAGGAATTTCTCCTGAATCTATCCAAGGGGAAAGAAGACTTGAAAACACTCTTCACCGGGAATCAGACCAAGGAACATCCTGACAATAACAAGGATGAACAATTGGAACAACTCCAAGCTGAGGTAGAAGCAATGAGAATCCATATGTTGGGGCAAATGGCTCTTATCCAAAACTTAGCTCGAGGACAAGAAGGGCTAAGAGCCTTCCTCAACAAGCTTCACCAAGATGGATGCAGATCCATGAAACAAACAATTAAAATTATGGATCAAGGCATTAATCAGCCCCCAGTAAGAGAAGAGGTTGGTTTGGTCAGGAACAGACCTTTCCAGATTGCTACTACATCACAAGCCCAACCACAACCTCTCTAACGAAAACGGGGCAATCGACATAAGAAGAATACGTCCGAAAGACGCTACACCGAAATCAACATGTCATTGGCTCAAGCATTGCAACACATGTTGAAGGCTAAGTTAGTTGTGTTAAGGGACCCTCCTCAGAATCCCAACATAGCCTCCCCAAGGTACAATCCAAATGCAAGATGTGCGTACCACTCCAACAGTCCTAGACATGACACCAACAACTTTTGGGTGTTGAGAAATAAAATTCAAGACCTGATTGATGAAGGAGCAATAGAATTTGCACAAGACGGTCAGGCTGAGTTCTTCTGCCATCCCCCCAAGGCATACCATCTGAAGTGACAAGTTCCCACAAGAAGACTTTTCGTTCATTAGAATTTTCAATATGTAATTTTATTTTGTTTTGTTTGAACATTTATTCATATCAAACCTCGTTATTTCATCAATGCATTGCACATGTTTATCTTGAATCAATTCATTCGTATTCACTATTTCAAAAATGTGTTCTTATTTCCTTTTGTGATATACAACTCTCGATTAAAAAACTCTAAGCCTTAGAGGGAGGATGAAGAAAATGATACCACAATCTCTATAATATGCTTTTGAACAGACCCCACTGACGATGTACAGGCATTGTTTCAAATCCTAAACAGTGGAGTTATAAGGAAGATAATCCCTAGTCAACCTCTTCGAGCCAAAGAAGTAGGAGTTTTTCTTTTCACACAAATTAAAACCCTTAATCATAACCTGGGGCAGAGTAGTTTTCTCAGTTAATTCAGAGGCACATTCAGTCACAATTTGCAGCTTCGTACACAATGAATGGCATCGAAGACGGCCTTCCAAAACAAAAGATGGTGATGGTTCCGTATAATCGTCAAGACAGGCAGTCATTATTTCTCGAAATAAAAGGCCATAAAGTCAAAACCTATGAAGGAGACTTAAGAGAAAAATTGGGGCATCCCGCTGACTATAATCACAAAAGAAATAGTTCAGGCAAAAAGAAGGGATAACGAAAAGAAAAAAAAGAGGTTACTACAAATCCCGACAAAAAGAAGATTAAAAAAATGACTGCCTTTTCAAAACAAATGTTCAATTTTTGAATCATCACCAAGTATCAGAGCAAAGATTCCAGACTCAATCGAGATCTAAATGCGCAATTAACTGAGTATAAGACTGAAGAACATCACGAAGAGTGGGTTGGGTACAAATAAAATTTGAGCCTTTATCCTTTATTTCTTGAACCGTGAACCAGGCCACTTTATAACCCTTAAAAAGTCCTAGTTGAAGCATGGGTTAGTTTGAGAGCATACTGTTACAAAGGTATCCTGACTCCTGTAGGCTTTGTTACGAATCCTGAGTTGATATCACATTCTTGAAAATTTCGTTTTACTACACAAAACACATTTTCAAAAAAAAATTCAAGACAGACATGAGTTTTGCATTCTTTAAATGACATTGTTTGCATATGACTAATTGTTTGACAGCAGAGAAATCCATACAATGGATATTCAACGAACAAATATCCTCTCAATGGACAGAATCACCTCAGCGGGAAATACACTTCCAATAACAGGTCTTCCATAAGCAAGGGGAATGACATGATGTCTAAACACACCTGGGGTAGTCTCTCTAAAAGTGCCAAATAACCAGGGGCAGATCTCCATCTAAATCGCTTGGGGTATTACGCACGCATTCCAGCAACGAATCAGGTACCATCAAGAAAACATTTTTTACAGTACTACAACACAACACTATGGACAGCGACAACTCTCTACATCCTGAAAGCATGGACATAGTCGGAAAATACTACGCATGAAAAAAAGACCCGCTAGGTTGACACACCTAGGAAAAAATAAGGGAATCCCGGAGAACCAAAAGGGTTCGGGCAAAAGTTAGGGATATACATAAAAAAATTTGTACACCCGACAAGTCGAAAATCTGAAAAGGCGGCTTGGGCAAAAGGTATCCCGGTGGACTGAAAACCTGAAAGGGAGGTCCAGGAAAAAGTTAGGGATTTAAAACGTACGACTATATCCCATCACCTATCTATTAGTGGAAGACTTATACCTTGATCAACATTCATCAAGAGCACCAGAATCGAGAAACGGTTCAGATACAATCCAGATATGGATGTCATTCTGCTACTTATTTAAGATTTCCATACATCGAGAAACGGTTCAGATACGATCCAGATACGGATGTCATTCTGCTACTTATTCAAGATTTTCATACATTGAGAGACGGTTCAGATACGATCCAGATACGGATGTCATTCTACTACTTATTCAAGATTTTCATACGTCGAGAAACGGTTCAGATACGATCCAGATACGGATGTCCTTTTGCTACTTATTCAAGAAACTGTTCAGATACAACCCAGATACGGATGTCATTCTTCTACTTATTCAAGATTTTCATACATCGAGAAACGGTTCAAATACGATCCAGATACGAATGTCACTCTGCTACTTATTCAAGATTTTCATACATCGAGAAACGGTTCAAATACGATCCAGATACAGATGTCATTCTGCTACTTATTCAAGATATTCATACATCGAGAAACGGTTCAGATACGATCCAGATACGAATGTCATTCTGCTACTTATTCAAGATATTCATACATCGAGAAACGGTTCAGATACGATCAAGATACGGATTTCATTCTGCTACTTATTCAAGATTTTCATACATTGAGAAACAGTTCAGGTAGGATCCAGAGACGGATGTTATCCTGGTACTTATTCCAGATTTCTCTTCTAGAAACAGTTCAAGTAGGATCTAGAGACGATTTTCATCCTGATACTTACTCGAGATTCTCCTCTAAATATAGTTCAGATACGATCTAGAGACGGATGTCATTATGACACTTATCCAACACATGTTTCAAATACATTTCAGATACGATCCAGAGACGGATGTCATTCTTACACTCATTCAACACATGTTTCAAATACAGATCAGATATGATCCAGAGACGGGTGTCATTCTGACACTTATTCAACACATGCTTCGAATATAGTTTAGATACGATCTAGAGACGGATGTCATCCTGACACTCATTAAATACATGTTCAAGTACAATCACGACATAGATCCATCCACAAAATCTCGGCATGTACTTTTTCCAGCATGGTAAATGGGGCAGAGACAGCTGGAAGCGAAGTCACTATCACATACAAGCCAGTGATACCTATATTCCCCACAGAGCCGAGACAACCAAAGTCCGACCTCCGTATCCCCAAGCAGGAATTCCTTCCCCAACATGTTCCTTAAGAAAGCTGATATCTGCATTCCCCAGCTGAGTTTTATAACCAAGAGCAGTTTATAAAGCCATCTCCCGAGCAGAGTTTATTTCTCTGACAGCGGAAGCTCAATCTCCAACATAGCTCTTATCTCCAGCAATGGAAGTTCATCCCCAGCTGATTTTATTTCTCCAAATCAGCAGATCTTCCAACAAAGTATCTCTCTTCCCCATAGAGTCATTCCCCCACATGATTATTCTCAGACAGAGTCTCCTCTGGCAGAATATTCACAAACAAGGAGCGAATCTACAACATAGTCGTCTCGGTTCACCATCCCCGATGGAAGTAGAAGGATCACAATCCTCTACCACAGTCAGGAATGCTATATTCTCCAACAGCAGTCAGGGATTTATTTTCCCAGACTCAGACGTGTCACAATAGCATTTCATATGCATACATCATGACATGCGCATACATATTATATAACAACATACTCTCATTTATTTTGAGAACATCGTCATCCAATGCATTTCATGCATCACATATAATAAATCATGTACCTTTTCAGGAAAGATGGTTATCATCAATAATTTTCAGCAGGTCCAAGATTAGCTCCTGAAACTAAACAGAGTAATTATCTGCGCGACTAAATGCAGCCCTCCACGGGTTTGTCACGAAGCAATCTTACACGGGTTTCTCCTAAATGCAGTTTCACATGGGTTTATCTTAAAAAAATCCCACACGGGCCCCTTCTCATACATTTCCAAATAAATTTTCACATGAAATTATCCCGAAGTAACTTTACCCAAGTTCCTCCTGAAGTTTTACAGACTTATCCTAAAGCAACCTTACCTGGGTTCCTTCTCGGTTCAGATGCAGTTTTACCCAAACTCCTCACGAAACAACCTTACCCAGGTTCCTTCTCAGTTAAGATACAGTTTTACCTAAACTCCTCACAAAGCAACCTTACCCAGGTTACTTCTCAGTTCAGATGCTGTTTTACCCAAACTCCCCACGAAGCAACCTTACCCAGGTTCTTTCCCATAAGCCTTACTATTCAGGCTTTCATCTCGAAGCAACCCTATGATCCAGGTTCCTTCTCTCTTATCTCCAGACAACAGTTTACAACGTTGTAAGACTTGGACCCGATCATATACGATCGATTTCACGCTTCCCCAGTAAGTTGTTGTGCAACCTAGACCTTGACATGATATACAGCTTACTTCCACCTCATCAATCAGGAGTTAACTCCCCAATAGAGTAATGGACAACCGAAGTTCCTATACTCTACTGCCCCAGACATAAGTCAACATGCCCCGACGAAGTCCTCCTCAACGGCTAATACGGGAATTCTTGCAAAGGAATCTCTTATGCGACCAATATTTTCTCTGGATGGCATCTTTAAGCCCATCCCCAACAACTCTCCGTTGCTTTCCAAATGGCATCTGTAAGCCCATTCCTGATATCACTGATCGACACTCACTTTATACGAGTGCAAATTTCTGGGCACTCTAGTGTTCAATCATCTTCCACCTTCAGATCATGAAAGGCAGACAAGCCAATCTACATCCTCAGGTTTAAGAAGATTGAACATGGGCAGCTGTTGTACCCCAAAATTTTCCCTCTCATTTTACTCATCACATGCCCATTGATATCCTCAATTTGCTCAATGTTGCCCAAGAGTTGACCAGACAAACTCTCTGCTAAGGCAATGTGTCTCAAATTAGGGTTTCCATTTTCATCAGGATGTGTGTACTCTAAAGGCCTCAAATGCTTTAGATAGTCCTAATATTCTCTCAAGGTCATCCATGTCAAATATCATTCCTTGCACAAGAAGTTTACTCAGTCAACTACTCAAATGTTTGAGAATCGACTATATTAGGTCAAAAGTCAACTGTGGCCCACATACAGTCAAGCCTCAAGATTTTTGGTCAACGTCAACATTTTGAAATGAATTTAATCATTTCATAAAGTTTTGATCATGATACCTCAAGGAATGCTCCTAATTCATCAAAACTCAAAAGTTGCTAAATTAGGGTTTCTTAGGAAAAGTCAACCAAACTTTGACCAAGCATAACTTCCTCATACTTTATTAGAAATTTTCCATCCAAGGCTCATTTTGAAAAGGATGAAATTACCTACAATTCATCTTCATCCCTCAAGTTCAAAATATGAAATCATCAAAATATATGGATTTCCACATTATACGTCCTTTTGAAAAGTCAACAAAAACACTTTTTGGGTCAAAGCTTCTTACATGAACATGGAAGACCCAATTGAGATGAGACCAAAAGGGTTGTTTAGGAGACATCCTAAGATTTCTAAAAAGTCCAAGAACACCTCTCTAGTGTTAAAATTGGAAGAGATATGCCTTGTCAAAGTTGACCATTTTTGCAAAATTGTCAAAAGTGAAATGTGCTCAAAAATGCATTTTTTGCCAAATGGGTCTAACCTTTTATGCTTGCACCTCACTCATAACATGGTCCAAAACCCAATTACTTACCCACGTGTTATTTGCTTCATTATTTATTTTATTTTTATTTTTTATTATTAAAAATTCAAATTAAATCAAATAAATGACAAATAATAGCAAAGATTTGTTTTGATCTGATTTTTTTATAGAATCCAAATATAATTATGCTGGCATAGCATGATCAATTCGTATCAAGGGTGATTGGAGCAAGAGTGGCGTGATTTGGCCTAATTTGGAAACAAATCATACAAAAGAAGAATGAGATCAAATATTCAAAAACTTCAAAGATACATATTGTTTTTATAATCCTAATTCATTCAATGGTATATATGGAGCATGAACAAGCACGAAAACAGGGGCTAGCAGTCGTGGAAGGCACAAAGAAAAACTCAAATTTTTGGCAAAAGTTGGTGAATCAGATTTCAACATAGAGGACGATTCAAAGCATTCCAACACTCTCAATCGATCCCTGGAGCATCTCTGAAGCTAACAGGATCCATTACAAGTGCTCTCGCGCCCAGAATCACTCCATATACCTCATACGGTTTGCCCTCTTTTTCAAAATCGATTACAGTAATTCTTGCATCATTAACACATTTGAATGTTATATTTGTGATTGTTGACGTGTTTGCAACATGAATGAATGGTTTAATTGAATTTTTGATGCCTACATATGCGTTTGCCATTACTAGGGTTTTCGTGGTAGTTTTAGGGTTTTTATTTACAAGTAAAATTAGACCAAGAACAGGGCACTATAATGATCGTGGAATCAAGAAAAATTGAAACATGGCCTTCAATTTCATTTATCATACGTATTATGAGTTTTTGAAGCTTGCATGGTTATGGCTACAGACGTTTGTCTATAGGTAAAAGGCAAGAACCTAAGGCGACGAATGAGGAGGAAGACGATAACGTGTCTGGACGCCACTGGATGATTTGAATTTCGCGCGCTTTTTATATTCAGCCACTTGATTTCATATATTATATTTTATTATTATTATGTTAACAAATAAGAACAATAGCCCAGATGGCTAGGCGCGTTGGTGTTGAACGTGAGGACCTGGGTTCGATCCCAGGTCCTAGCATTTTCTTTGTTTTAATTTTCCTTTACAGATCTTGTGCCCCACGTGCTCAGATGCCTACCATGCATTACCACCATCCAGCCAATGGATGCATCATCTGTCCAGATCCAACGCACGCCACTGAAGGACTCATGGTACACCATCAGAAGAGCATCCCATGGAATTCAGTGCAAGGACTGGGCTTCAGCTTTGTGGGCCTAAGAAATTTCACAATACAGCCCCTGATTTCTTCAGCAAGCAGGCCCAAGTTTTTTTTCTTTCATATATTTTTTCTTTTAATTTGTTTATTAATTATTTTATTTTTTCTTCATAAAATAATCCAAAATCTTTTTTTTAAATCAATATCACAAAACACCAAAAATCATTTTTTTTTCATAAAATATTTATTTTCTTTAATTAATTAGTTTAACTAAAAATTAGGTTAATTTAATTCCTTTTTTTGTAATTAAAGTCAATTAGAAATTAGGATAAATTTTGTATATAATTAATTTTTTCTTCAAAAAAAAACTTAAATATTTTTCTCAATTAGATTTTTAGGTTTTATAATTATCCTCGCATTTAATTCGTCACGCGCATTTTTATTACTTTTTTATTATTCTTGTAACTGCTGCGAGTTTGTAATAGCCTTAATTAGGTTTTAATTCTGCATTTTATTTTACGTTCAAAAATGATTATGTATCTGCGAAAGCCATGTAATAGCTAGAACTTTAAACTTTCCGCATTTTAATTTCCGCAAATTATAAACTTCCTAGATGTATGTTAATAGAATTGTATGGAAAGATTAACTGGAAATTAAAACGGTAGAAAACCCTAAATATGCAAAGATAATTAATTGGAAAAAATTCACTCACACATGCTCACTTCTAGGGTTTACTCCACTCCGGTTGCCTCAGAAAAGATCTTTAAGGTTTTAGGATGGTTACTAAAATTCCCTAACATTGTTTTTGTGATCGTATCTGTCCCTTCAAACGTCCCTCAAAACTCCATCGACGATGCTACCTATTTCTCAATAATGGGATAGCATTGTCTAAAAGGAAAACGAACAGACCTTTTTCGAGTAGATAGATTAGTTCTTAGGTACTTTCTCAAACAAAAACTTTTTCACACTAACACTTTCCAAACAAAGTTTTCAAAAACAACTTCATAACACTCTTGAGGACAGAAACAAGGGTTAACACGAAGTAAAACAAATCTTTTCAAAGAAAGCACACACAAGCAATTTTAAAATGAGAAAGTACCGAAGAGCCCGTGGAAAACCACGGATAGAAAAGGTGCTAACACCTTCCCTTTCTATAATCTACCCCCCGTACTCAGAAACATTTCAAAAAAGGTTTTTTCTATTCTTTTTCATTTTCCTTTGTTGGATAAAATAAAAGTCGATGGAGACTCTTGCTTACCGCGACATTTGCAAACAAAAAATGCAAACCAGTATTAATAGTAGGTTCTGCCACCGTATCACACTAATTCTGAGTCCTAATTTCTTCAAGAAGTTCTGGGCTGAAATTCTCCCTACTTTGGAAAACATACATGGAATATATGAATATACTGGATCAGAGTCAGGATGTCTACATTGTGGTTTTTAATGTGCAAATCTAACAATGTTTAAGTAATATGACAAGAGTCAACAGAAGCATTTATATCCAAACTAAACATGGTTAAGATTATAACTCGCCTAAAAAATAAGCATTAAATAAATTGAACTAAATATGGCCCCTCAACCCTACGATAATATCGCCTCTTTTCCATACTTGGTGATCTCCTCGCCAAATTTTTTAATGATTTCCTTAGAGGGAACTTATTATGGTGGCTCTATCCTTATCTTTGTACTAACAGTGATCACACCTACTATTATGACCCCCTTTAACTGTAATCTTTCCACATAGAATTTTTCTAGCAGTCTCTTGGTTTCCCTAGATGACACCTACTCGCCCATCTAGGAGTGGATACTTCATGCAAAAATATAAAGTGGATATGGTGTCTCCTAACTGGTTAAATGTGTGCCACCCTATGAATATATGATGAGGATGCATCAATGACCAAATAGCATACCTTGAATTTCCTAGTATTTTACCTTATGCCGAAGGTAGTCTTCAATGCTATGTAGCTCTCACTTTTACCAGTTTGCCTGATAAACCAACCAATGATCCCTGTAAGGGTTTTAGGTCCTCCGCATTCAAAAAGAGCCTCTCAAATTCATCCATTAAATGATGTATATGGAGATCCCTTGATAAATCAAAACCCTTTGATATCCTAACTGTCATATTAAATAGTGATAACAATGAAGTCATATTTATGATGGTGAACTCTGGTGGCATCACAAGATTTCATCTCGTTGTTACTTTCCTCGCCTTTGATGTAACATTTCAATCTTGTCTCTACTATAGCTAAGGAAGCAACATGTATTTGAGTGAGAGAATAATTGAAGTGTCCCGCAGTGAGATCATTTAGAAGTTCTCATATGAACATTTCCTAGTTTGGATGAATTACCTTGATCAAACTAGTGGCGTTCAACTTCTGGTGTCTGCTTGCAGAAAATTGATGGACTAGCTTCTTCACCAGGCTTGATAACTGGTGACGAAGAGCCTAATTAGGGATTATACCATCTCAAGGTTACTTCCCTAAACGTGGTAAACAAGAGCTTGCACTCCATACAGTCAGGAGCCCCTAGGATAACCATTTGAGCGATGTGGAGGCCCTGTGCTCATACAGGTCATTGTGTCCATCAAACTTGGGAAATGATGGTGGTGTAAAGTTCTCTTGGACATGCGTCTCCTATATCTCGCCTAATAAAGTCTAAGGGTTCCATCTCTTCCAATTCATCCCCCATATATATCTCTTGTTGGCGTTGCTGGATATGAAGAACATTATGTTCCATGGTTAGGTTTGATTATGAAGATCAACCATAGCGACTTCTATCACTACTAAGAGCTTATGTGTTGTCAGATACTTCATTGGCTGAAGTAGCATTCTACTTATTGACCATGATGTGGTACGAGCGCAAATAAAATACTTCGGTTGAATGTAGTTAGGGTGGCCTAGGTGAGTTTTACCGGGGCCCCACGGTGGCCGCTAATTATACTAGCAAAAAGTACAAATGACACATAATCCCCAAAGGATAAGGGTTGTTAGAGGCTTTGAGATTGAAATGGTATTGAGATATAGTTAATATGGAGTGATAAACTACTTGTATGTTTATTTATTGGTGTTATTGGTTTGGTCCTCCTTCAGTGTGATGATACTAATGTATTTATATTCCAGTGGTATGAACCGAGGCTTCCTATAATATAGAAGCCTCTACAATAGGGCATGGTTGATTTCTTGAAATCTAGGAGGTGTTGTTAAGTCCTATGACTTCATAGGTAACGTTTGTTGATCCATTATATGCTCTACACACGATCATGTGTTATGGACTGGAGAACTAGAGACTCGAGCGACACATCTGAACAAGGGGCGCTTGAATCGAAAGGGGGAGTTCGAACTAGCATAATGGTGATTCGAGAAGGACAAAGGGCCAAGAATGTGCCACTTTCCCAACCCCTAAGATCTCTCTAAATTTTTCCACTACATAACTAAAGAAATATCCCTTTGTGAAGGAAACTTTAGCAGAATTTTTGATATTTTCAAAGGAAATTTTGGAACTTTAGAAAAGAAGCAAGTCGGTAGAAAGTGTGTGCTATCTGCCAAAATATGGAGTTGAGGAGTAGGACAATTTTAGAAGAGTCGATTCTAAATATATTATAAGAAGGAAATTTAGAAAAGAGTAATAAAACAAAGGCGACATGAGTAGCGGGAGAAGATAAGATTGAGTGTGAGGAAAACAAAGAAGATGTAAAAGAAGAGATTGTGCATGAGACATAAAAGAAACAGAAATAACCTATTGCTACTAGTCCACCTTTCACACTATAAACTTATCTTCACCTGAAGTAAAAAGATGATAAATAAGGACAATTTAAGAATTTACTAGATATGTTTACTCAACCTCAAGTTAACATTCCTTTCGGAGTATCCTTAGAGAAAATATGAGTTTTTATGCAAAATTTATGAAAGATGTGTTAGAAAAGAGAAGAAAACTAACAAATAATGATCAAATACTTTTAAATGAGGAGTGCAGTGTAATAGTTCAACACAAGTTAGCTCCTAAGTTAAGGTACCCATGAAGTTTTTAACCTCTTTACTAATTTTTCTTAAGTATTTAAAGAATTTTAATTCATTTGACACCTATATATATATATATATATATATATATATATATATATATATATATATGTGTGTGTGTGTCTGTGTGTGTGTCTGTGTGTGTGAGCGTGTGCATGTGCATGTGCATTCATGTGTGTGAGCGTGTGTGTGTGTGCATTAGTGTGTGTGTGTGTGTGTGTGTGTGTGTGAGTGTGTGCGTATGTCTGTGTGAATATGTGTATGTGTGAGTGTGTGTGGGCGCTCGCGCGCATGCGTGTGCTTGTGTGTAAAAAATATTAAAATTCTCAATAAAAGTTAGTAAAGAGTTGACGTGGAAAAGAAAAAAAGAAATAATCATGATGGATACATGAAAGAATCTAGTGCCTAAATCCAATAATTTAGTATTCTTAGCTTATATTTATCATACCCTAAATTAAATCATATTACATTCTTAAGAACCTAAAAAATGTGTGAAATAATGACTTGATAAACTGTATAGACTTACTGTAAGCCTACAGTAAAATGATTTGTACATACTAATTGAGTAAACAAATTTCATTTAAGTGAACTGGGGAGAAGACAGAGAAATTGATAGATAAGTTCTAGAAATAAAGTCTTTTGAGTTATCCATTCAAAGGTATAAGAATGGAAGTGGAAATTAAAGAGGAACATCAAAGTACTCTAGTAAGTAACATCAACTTAAAATTATTCATCAAAGTAGGTAAAACTGTAAATTTTATAACACATCCTTTTTCTAAGCATTTTCCCTTAGGAGTAGGAAATGTTCAAATTTTGGGTTGTGACGATAGTCTGTCACACTGTAATTTTAGTACCTAAATTTTCTATTTTTGACTAATTTTACTATTATTTCATTTTTCTTGTAGGTTTTATTAAAGAATCTAGAGATTTATGAAAAAGACCAAACTATGTGGAAATCGACCTAATTAGATAAATTTCATAGTGTTTATTGTGAAAGTTATGACGAAGAAGTAAGGAAAGGGATGATACATTGAGAAATGAGAAAAATTATGGAAAACTACAAAAGTTATGCAAATCACGACACACCTATATCTTATAGCAGTGTGATTCAACATCAAAAGCCCAAAGGGGAACAAGTAAAAAACAATGACGCAATCCAAACTTTTTTCCTGAAGTGAAAATTCAATTCCAAGATTATATCTCATTGCCCCCAAAGCTCAACAAAGCGATTTAAATTCTCCAACAAGACATGGAAGAGTTTTGAATGATAAATCATGGTGCGACTGTGGAATGGCACGACATGATTGTGCGAATTCAGAATTTTACTTATAAATATAAAAACATATTTCATTATTAGGGCCCTATTTTAGAGAATCTAAGGTATTTTTCTAAACTAGTGAAAGGTGGAAGCGAAGGCTATTATTAGGATCTTGTTATTTATCATTGCAAGTCTTTATATTTTCTTTTCAATTGTAAATATTTTCTAATTTTAGTTATATAGTTTAATTTGAACTTTATGATTTTTTTTCATTAACAAAACTAGTAGGATATTCGTGCGTTCACATAGGTATCAGAGTAATACGCACATTTTTGTTTTCAAAACGTAATCAAAATATAAAAAATAAAAATAAAATTGTTTTAGTATATATATATATATATATATATATATATATATATATATATATATATATATATATATATATATATATATATATATATATATATATATATATATATTATTTTTGTATGTAATATTATTTTTGTTTTGACAGTATTTATAAAAAAATTTGAATAAGAAAACTTGTTCCCATTTTACAAAAATAAGATTCAATCATTAATTTAAAAATAATATTTGTCATTAATACATATATTAGTGAAATAATTACATCAATAATATATATTTCATTTTTTAATATATTATCTTAAAAATTATTGTATTTTTAATTAAAAATAATTTAAAAATTAAAAATATTAGTAACATAATCAATTAAAAAACAATATATTTTTCTCGTGTTTGAATTCATACATGATTTTAAATATATTTACTTTAATTTTCTATATTTGTACAAAAGATATGATATCCCGTGCGTTCGTACAAATTTTACTCAGAATATGCATACGTTTGCACGGGTACTGGTGTGTTACCTGTGCGTTCGTACGGGTACTGTTGTGGTACGCGTACTTGTTTTCCGATATGAAAATATTTCTATCAATAATATATTTTTTGTTTTTTATTTATAGAAAATATTTGTATCAACAATATATTTTTTCAATACATTTTCCCCGTATATAAAAATATTTGGATCATCAGTAAAAATTTATCTTATAAAATTAAGTTGATAAACAATGTTATATATATATATATATATATATATATATATATATATATATATATATATATATATATATATATATATATATATATATATATATATATATATATATATATATATATATATATATATATATATATATATATATATATATATATATATATATAATTTTAAATGAATTTAAGCTACTATAATCAATATTTTATATGTATTCTTTTAGTTTGTTTTAATTGAAAATGTATGATTTTTTTAAACTAACAACAATTTATGATGATCATAATCAAATTTTATTTTACACTAAAAATAAAGTATTAGAATGATAATAAATTTATTTAATTAAAAACTTATGATGAGATAGTAAAGTGATTTATACTATTATAATAAAACTGTTATTTTGTTGTATAAGTAAGAAAGAAATGATATCAAATCCTTTCATATCCACGTTTAAAGGAGGCAAAAATTCAGACTATTAGGGCATCTTCAAGTACATTAAAAACTTATGATGACAAATATTATACAAGTATTAAAAAGAATGGGCTTTGAAGTCTCTTGAAGCATTTTATTGGTGAAAAGATGTAAGACCAAGGAAAGAATGCTAGTCAAAGAGAGATGGCCGAATAACCACATTTAGTCAGATAAATACCTAGGAAATTAGAACAAATAGAAAGTTCATGAACTAATTCTAAAGCAGAAGTAAATTGGAAAGAATAAAAGTTCACTGTACTTTAGCCAAATAAAAAATATAGATGCCAGTAAGGCACTCTAAAAGAAAAGTGAGTCCTGCATATGGAAGAATCTAATGACAACAGTAGTCATTAAAATTCTATAATCTTAAATACTTTGTAAAATAAACTAACATTTTTGAAAGTAAAGTATCTTAAGAAGCATTTGTTGCAAAATCTCACCAACTTGATCCACCAGTAAGCTAATCTCTGAGGCAATGCAATTGAAAATGAAGAATCATCTTTTGAAGAATGAAAGTACTGCTGCAAAACATGCATTTGCATGTGCCTATGTGAAAGCCTTTAATTAACAACAACATCTGCGCCACATGTAACAAAACATTTCTCTAGAATGTAGTTTTGTAGATGAATTAAAGTTCGGTTTGGATTATGTTTTAATTTAAAGAAGATTTTTAACTAACAAAAATGTCCACATGAGTTGCGATGGAGATGTAAGATGAGAGAGAATTTGAAAATATTCTGATGTAGAAGTTGTAAGAGAATTTCTAAAATAATATTAAATTAAATGATTGTATTATTTGAATTAATAATATAAATATTATATTCAGATATATATATTATTTAAATTAAATAATTGTTGGTATAATGTGTCGTGTCAATTCGTTACCTATTAATTAGGAACAGTTGCAATTTATAAGCAAACCATTGTTATTTCTATGTAAAATGTTGTTACTGATACGTTGTTATCAAAAAGTGCAATTCCCTTTCATGGAGAAACATCTGTTCTCAAACAGATTGTAGTCTCACTATAAATTGAATGATTATTGGCACAATGAAGAAGAAAAAAGAATAATCAGTCTCAAATCATTTTCTTATACTAATCATCTTTCTCTTCTCTAATGCATGAGAGCAAGAAAAAAATTATTCTTCTGTAAAATACTATTAAAGATACGCTTAGAGAGATTGTGCAATTCTCTTTAAGGATTCCAAAGTATCCTACAGGAAATTTTTCGGTAAACCCTTTTGCATCCAACATAGAAAGATTGGTGGGGGCGAATTGTTCCTTAAGCTTAGTGTGGAAACATACGCTTTGGAATTTTCTCAAGCAAATTTATTTCTCTATTTTTTCATCTTCATTCATTCTCACTTTTGCAGCAGCCCCATAAAGACAACTATCTAACAATCTTAAGGAACAATTTTTTATTCAATGGCTGCCTCACTCAAAGAGATGACTTCTGACTTTGTAAAATTAGAGAAATTCGATGGAGGCAATTTTATTCGTTGGCAAAAAAAATGAAATTCCTTCTCACAACATTGAAAGTGGTGTATGTCCTTAACATTCCAAAACCAGAAGAAAAAGAAAATGAAACTATTGCTGAAACTAGAGAGAGACAAAAGTGGGACAATGATGATTATATATACATGGGACACATCCTCAACGGCATGTGTGATTCGTTGTTCGACATTTATCAGAGCAGTAACTCCGCAAAAGAATTATAGGAGAAATTGGAATCAAGATACATGCAAGAAGACGCTACAAGTAAGAAGTTTCTTGTCTCTCAATTTAATAATTATAAAATGATAGATGGTAGGTCTGTTATGGAACAAATGCACGAAATTGAACGTATTCTCAATAATTACAAACAACACAATATGCACATGGATGAAACTATAATTGTGTCCTCCATAATAGATAAGCTTCCTCCTTCTTGGAAAGATTTTAAAAGAACCATGAAGCATAAGAAGGAGGACATTTCTCTTGAGCAATTGGGTAATCACCTTCGTTTAGAATAAGAGTATCGAAAACAAGATGATACTAAAAGTCAATTTACTCAAGAAAAGGTCCATGTGATGGAGGAAGGGAATTCAAGTAAAACTTCCATGAAAAGAAAACGAGATTTTGGAAAATCTCATGAAAATCATAATGGTAAAGGCAATAACAACTATAGAAAGAAAAATAAAGGAAGTTGTTATCATTGTGGAAAATCAGGACACTTTAAAAGTGAGTGTAGATTATTGAAAATAGAAAACAAAGAAAAGAGTTCAAAAGCAACAAAAGACAATCTTGTTGCTGTCATTTCTGAAATCAACATGATAAAAGATGTTAATTCTTGGTGGATAGACTCTGGTGCTACCCGTCATGTATGCAAAAATAAAGAACTATTCAAGACCATTAATGAAGAAGATGGTAGTGTTTTGTACATGGGAAATGCTTCTACTGTCCAAGTCAAAGGAAAAGGATCGGTAGAGATTGAATTCACATCTGGAAAAATACTCACTCTTAAAGATGTATTTTATGTCCCTGAAGTTAGGAAAAACTTGATTTCTGTACCTTTACTTAATAAGTATGGTTTCAAATTTGTATTTGAGGGAGATAAATCTATTCTCTCCAAAGGGGGGATGTTTGTGGGGAAAGGTTATCTTTGTGAGAATATGTTCATTTGTAATATTGTTAATAATAATAATAATAATAATAATAATAATAATAATAATAATAATAATAATAATAATAATAATAATAATAATAATAATAATAATAATAATAATAATAATAATAATAATAATAATAATAATAATGTGATTTCTGCTTATATTGTTGAATCTTGTGATTTATGGCATATGCGACTAAGACATGTTAATTTTAGAAAATTAAATGATATGATAAAATTAAATTTAATTCCAACATTTGACAAAAATTCAAATTCATGTACTACTTGCATGTTAACTAAAATCACAAGACAACCTTTTAAATCAATTGAAAGAAGTTCTAAAGTATTAGATTTAATTCATTCTGATGTATGTGATTTACATGGTTGACCCACAATTGGTGGTAAGAAATACTTTGTCACTTTCATTGATGATTGCACTAGATTTTGTTATGTTTATTTAATGCACTCTAAGGATGAAGTCTTAGACAAATTCAAAAATTTTAAAGCACAAGTAGAACTTCAACATGAAACTTTTATTAAATGTTTTAGGAGTGATAGAGGAAGAGAGTTCTATCATCCTAATTATTTTGAGTTCACTGGTATTATACATCAAATAACTGCACCCTATTCCCCACAACAAAATGGGATAGCAGAAAGGAAAAATAAGGTGTTAGAAGAAATGGTAAATGCCATGTTATCCTATTATGGTTTATCTAAAGGTTATTGGGGTGAAGCCATGCTAACTGCATGTTATATATTGAATAGAGTTCCTAATAAAAGGAACAAGTTAACCCCATATAAACTCTGGAAGAAAAGAAAACCGAATCTCAAATATTTAAAAGTTTGGGGTTGTAGAGCAATTGTAAAGGTGCCTGAACCAAAAATAAAGAAATTGGGAGAAAGAGGAATTGAATGTGTATTTCTGGGCTATGCTGAAAATAGCAAAGCATATAGATTCATGGTTATTGAATCTAATGACTCATATCCTATTAATACCGTGATTGAATCACGAGATGCAATTTTTCAAGAAAGTAGATTTACCTCAATTCAAAATCGCAAAGACAATGTTCATTATGATGTTCAAAGTCTAGAAAGTAATGTATCAAATAATGATATGTTGGGACATTCAGAACCTAGAAGAAGTAAAAGAATACGAAAAGTAAAAAACTATGGATCAAACTTCTTCATGTTTCTTGTAGAAGGAAATAATAATTCCATAAATCGTTGTGGACCAATTTGCTATAACCTAGAGAATGATCCAGAAACATTTGAAGAGGCAATAAAATCTCAAGATTCAGCCTTTTGGAAAGAAGCCATCCAAGAGGAAATGGACTCAATTATGGGTAATAAAACCTGGAAACTAGTAGATCTTCCACCAGGATCTAAACCAATAGGTTGTAAATGGATCTTTAAAAGGAAAATGAAAGTTGATGGTACCATTGAAAAATTCAAAGCTAGACTTGTCGCTAAAGGATTTACACAAAAAGAAGGAATTGATTATTTTGATACTTATGCACCTGTTGCAAGAATTGCATCAATTAGAGTGCTTTTAGCACTCACCTCCATCTATAAATTTGTCATTCATCAAATGGATGTCAAAACTGTTTTCCTAAATGGACAATTAGATGAAGAGGTGTATATGAAACAACCCGAAGGGTTTGTTATCAAAGGCCAAGAACATAAAGTGTGTAAATTAACTAAGTCTTTATATGGGTTAAAACAAGCGCCCAACCAATGGCATCAAAAATTTGATCAAGTTATGTTGGCCAATGGATACAAAATAAATGAATCTGACAAATATATTTATAGTAAATTTAACAATGAAAAAGGGGTTATGATTTGTTTATATGTGGATGATATGTTAATCTTTGGTACTGAATTAAAAGAGGTAGAAAAGACTAAAGCTTTCTTATCCAAAAATTTTGATATGAAAGACTTAGGTGAAGCAGATGTGATTTTAGGAATTAAAATCATAAGATATGGTGAACATATTGGTTTATCCCAGTCTCACTATATCGAAAAGGTGCTTAAGAAATTTGATCATTTCGATTGCAAATCCGTTTCCACTCCATTTGATCAAAATGTTAATTTGCAACCACATAAAGGGTGTCCAGTGGCACAACTTGAATATTCAAAGGTTATCGGATGCTTGATGTATGCTATGACCTGTACTAGACCTGATATAGCTTATGTTGTTTGTAGATTAAGTTGGTATACAAGTAATCCAAGTATAGACCATTGGCATGCTATTAATAGAGTATTAAAATACTTGAAAGGGACGATTAACTATACTCTAACTTATAGTGGATATCCTTCGGTTTTAGAAGGATATACATATGCCAGTTGGGTAACGTATGTGGAAGATCACGCTTCCACTAGTGGGTGGATCTTCAATCTTGGTGGAGGTGCAATTTCTTGGGGTTCAAAGAAACAGACTTGCATTGCCGACTCCACCATGGCTGCAGAATTCATTGCTTTGGCTGCAGGTAGTAAAGAGGAAGAATGGCTATGAAACTTGTTGTATGAGATACTTATTTGGCCAAAGCCAATAGCACCTGTGTCCATACATTGTGATAGTCAATCCACACTATCCAAAGAATATAGCCAAGTATATAATGGAAAATCTAGACATATTGGTATAAGACATATCTATGTGAAAGATTTAATTTTAAATGGAGTAATCTCCATAGTGTACGTAAGAACTAAAAATAATCTTGCAGATCCTTTGACGAAAGGTCTGACAAAAGACATGGTGTTGAAGACATCATTGGGGATGGGTCTCAAGCCCATATCTAATTGATCACCAATAGTGGAAACTCAACTCACACTTGATAAAAATCAAGTCTTGAGTTCAATGATGAAAGTACATTATTAGAGTGATTGAAGTACTTAACAATAGAGACACCTCAAGGGGCAAAAAGTACTTAGACCATAAAAGGTGAAGTGATAGGATGAGATTATTCTCTTAATAGATATATAGCACATATTTGCTGAAATGTTTATTATGGGAGCATTTCCGATATAGTCTACCTATATGAGAATGAAGTGGGCCGCTTCATAGAGTTCAAGGGCTTGACTCTTAAATTCTCATGAAAAGGATACATGACATAGGGCCTTATCAAATGTGTCATTTTTACTATTCTTTTGATAGTATCGAGATTTCATGTGTAAGTGTTGCACACTTGTTCTAATGACTATTTGGTTCAAAGCTTGTCTACCAATGTCTGTTCGGGATGAGTGAAACCCATAGCTTACTAAGTATTGGTTCAAATC
Source organism: Vicia faba (assembly GCA_948472305.1). Taxonomy (NCBI): domain Eukaryota; kingdom Viridiplantae; phylum Streptophyta; class Magnoliopsida; order Fabales; family Fabaceae; genus Vicia; species Vicia faba. Next base: position 700,117,108 of record OX451739.1, on the reverse strand, counting down.
GTAAGATACCAATATCTGAAACCATGATATTTCCAGAATTATGAGATTTAGTTATTTTGAAAATGGTGGGGGATTGTAAGAGAATTTCCAAAATAATATTAAATTAAATGATTATATTATTTGAATTAATAATATAAATATTATATTCAGATATATATATTATTTAAATTAAATAATTGTTGGTATAATGTGTTGTGTCAATTGGTTACCTATTAATTAGGAACAGTTGCAATTTATAAGTAAACCATTGCTATTTCTATGCAAAACTTTGTTACTGATACGTTGTTATCAAAAGGTGCAATTCCCTTTCATGGAGAAGCATTTGTTCCCAAACAGATTGTAGTCTCACTATAAATTGAATGATTATTGGCACAATGAAGAAGAAAAAAGAATAATCAGTCTCAAATCATTTTCTCATACTAATCATCTTTCTCTTCTCTAATGCATGAGAGCAAGAAAAAGAATTATTCTTCTATAAAATACTATTAAAGATACGCTTAGAGAGATTGTGCAATTCTCTTTAAGGATTCCAAAGTATCCTACAGGAAATTTGCCGGTAAAACCTTTTGCATCTAACATAGAAATATTGGTGGGGGAAAATTGTTCCTTAAGCTTAGTATGGAAACATACGCTTTGGAATTTTCTCAAGCAAATTTATTTCTCTATTTTTTCATCTTCATTCATTCTCACTTTTGCAGTAGCCCCATAAAGACAACTATCTAACAAAAGCTCATTTCAACTTATATAAGAAGTGATTAATTAGACCAAATCCTCCCTGTGTGGTTCCAATCCACCATTTCTCGTGAAATGCTCACTCGGGTCATTGGATGCAAGAGGTCCTAGATTTTCTATTGTTTTCAATTTAAGTGTGCAAGAAGCAGTACGTGATTGGGTTGTATTTCCCTATATGACGAATTCTATCTAGAGCCCGACGATCCTCTGCAGGGTTCCACCAAGGATAAATGAGGAAAATTTGACATTCAGCAATAAAAAACCGTTAATCACGTGAAAAATCCAACTTAAGAATGACAGTTGACCTTGCATAGCCAACTTCTAATTCCAACATCTAATTTAATCCTTAATTCCAACATCTAATTCAATTCCAACTATTATTAGTATAACGCGTAGAGAGGAAATAGAAAATTGATAGCTTATATGAAGATTTCATATCGGGAAAAACAATTGACTTAGAATTACGCATAGCAATGAGAGCCGCCATCACAAATGTTTCATCCTCAATCAAGTAGGAGACATGATTTTTAGGTATAAGGCATAACTTAGTCATAAAAAAAATGTAACATTCAAACAGAAACAAATGCAGTATTAACAATCCAATTTCTCATACTTCTTAAGTTATATCCCGAGACTTATTTAATATATTTTTCACGACAACACCGAGAATAGATTTCACCGGACATTCTCTCGGCGAGAACTCTACTGGGAGAACGACATAATCTGTAATCCAAAGTCCAAACATATGAAATTTGAATTTAACTTGATCGCTGATTTCTTAACCTTTGTAAGCTATGCAAAGTTATGATTCGTGTTCGGAGCAACATCGATTACAAATGGTCCCGACAGAAGTTCCTTTGAGAGTTATGGTTGCGAACAAAGAGTATGCTCAATATTGATGAAAGTGTACACAAGACATTTAATCGAACATTTTACATTCATAGTAAACAGATCATAAAAATCAAAGTGTCTTCACTTTAAAGGTTTTATGTTGTATATAGAAAAACAAGAAACTAACTTTCAATATATGAGTTAAAACTGGAGAAGCAAAAGGAGACTTATCTGAGTTTAAACACCGACGCTGAAGACTTATCACACTTAAACCTGCATTAACAAAGATTAAAACAAGTTCAACATACAACTCTACATAAACCATACAACATCAACATCAATTTTAAGATAATAGTTACAATTTCACACTGACCCAAATCCATAACACTCATCAAACTCAGTCACCTCGTCAACTTCATTATCTTCTTCCATAACCTCAGGATTACCACTTCTCCTTCTTTCTCTTTCAATATCATGCCCACAAAAGTTGAGGAGAAATATTAGTTCTACAATTAATCCAATTAAAAAGCTTCAATAACCATCAACAGTCAAGGCAATTAGTGAATATGAATGAGAATAAGGTTTCTTAATGTACCTTCTAAATATTTTCTCTTATATCATACTTGCATGAACACTGGAAAATTTCTGTAATACCAGCTCCATTAGTCCAGAAGTTCAGGTCGTAATAAAGTAGGGTCTATAATATTTGGTCTATTAGTGGCCCCAATGATAAACACAATTTTCTTCGCTGACATTGCATACATTTATGTAAGCAGTTGATTTAAAACCATGTTAGCAACACCACCAGTATCTCCAGAACTACTGGCTCTATGCAAGATAAGGCACACACAACATATTTAATTTAAACACAATTGCTTTACCCCAAAATTTTCCCTCTCATATTTCCCAAGACATTGCAAGAATAATCTCCAAGTTGCTCAAGATTGCTCAAGAATCGGACAGTCAAGTCATCTCCTAAGGCAGTCAATCTCAAATTAGGGTTTTGTGTTGCATCAAGGTCCTTGCATCCAAATGAACTAAAGTGCTCCCCAATGTCCTAATATGTTCTCAAGTTCATCCATGTCAAACTTCAAGCCTTGCAGAGGAAGTTTGGTCAGTCAATTGCTCAAAGGACCCAAAAATCGACTGTGATAGGGCAAAAGTCAACTGTGACCTACAAACAGTCAAACCTCGAGATTTTTTGTCAACATTCTCATTTTGAAGGATATGTCATCATTTTATCAAGGTTTGATCATGATTCATCAAGGATTTCTCAAAATTCATCAAGACTCAAAAGTTGCTAAATTAGGGTTTTGTAGGAAAAGTCAAACCAACTTTGACCAAGCATAACTTTCTCATATTTTATGAGAAATGACCCATCCAAAGCTAATTTTGAAGAGGATGCAATTTCCTACAATCCATCCTCATACCCCAAGATCAAGAAATGAACTCACAAAAAGTTACAAATTTGGACATTATAGGTCATTTTTGAAAGTTAACAAAAACACCTTTTTTGCCAAAGCTTATAACTTGAGCATGGAATATAAAAATGATATTAGACCAAAAGGGTTGGTTAAAGTACATCTCAAGCTTTCTAAAAAGTCAAAGAACACCTCCAAAAGTTCAAAATTGAAGAAGTTATGCATTGTTGAAGTTGGGCATTTTTACAAAATTGCCAAAAGTCAACTATCCCCAAAACCTCAAATTTTGTCAAATGGGCCCATTCTTTTCCACTTGATTTGATCTTGTCACACTCCACACGTATCCTAGCTTCAACCTCATGACCATTCATCAATTTTATTATTTAATTTGATTTTTTAATGAATTATTGCAATTTAAATCAATTTAAATCATATAAAATCCAAACATTGATTATTTGATTTCCTTTTGGCTATTTCAGGACCTAATCCTCATCATCAATTGGATCAAGTTCGTATCATGCGTTATATCTACAAAAATATTGGATTTTGGACAAATTTGGAAGCTTTTCAATGGAGGATCAAATCAAATCCTAAAACATCAACGCACAAAGATTCAAGACCCAAAACTTGACCTAATCAAATGCTCATTACATATACAAGCTAGAGGCACACGAATCAGGGGTTGGAGGCTGCAAAATCATAAGAACAAAACTTGAGAAAACTTGGAAAAAGTGTGAATCTGAAATTGCGCATAGAGGTGTTTTCAAGACCAAATCTCATCACCAATCCATTGCTGGACATCCACTGAAGCGAAACCAACCCCTAACCAGTCTCCATACATGTTCTAAAGCGCTGTAAGTTTCTCTGAAAATCACTTTTCAGTTGAAATTGTATCCTCCTATTCTTGCACTTTTTGGCAAAATCTTTACATAATCATGCTTATCGTTCCATTTAGAAGCTTTCTGCATTATTTAATTGTGTTTATATGACCTGTAGTTCCATACCTGAATCTAGGGTTCTTGGTTCTTGTTTTTGGGCATTTTGTTTGCAGGAGAAATTGACGACATTGATGGACATAGGCATGTTCAGGAGGGAGAGACGAGCATGATTGTGGTTTTAGATTGTGTTTTCATGGCTTAGAACTCGTTTTAGGATGGACCTATGGATTTAGCTGCGGATGCAAATCCGCAGGTAAATAACCAGGGTCAAACGGAGAAGATGAAGACGTGGCCCTTTCCAATTGGACCATTCATAATTTCGCGCTTATTTTTTTATATTTTCTGGCATTTATTTGTTTTCCCATATTATATTTAGTTTCCATTATGATAACAATTAGAACACGTTGGTTGAGTGGTGGACGTGTTGGCTAGTGAGCAGCAGGACCTGGGTTCGAATCCCAAGTCCCCATATTATTTGTTATCATTTTCTTTCAGGTTATTCCATGCAAAGCCAGGCGTGTGGTTCATCATGCACCCTCATGCAATTAGTGGACAGATGGCCTCTAGGCCAAATCTGATGGCCCAGACGGGAGACCTACCATATGCCAAAGTCAATATGCATGCGTGGAATCCAAAAGTCAACCAGGCTTGCAGCGTTAATGGGCAATCAAATTGCAAATCTCACCCCTTGATCAGGCCCAAAACCCCCCTTTGAGTATTTCTAATTCTTTCTTTTTATTTTGTTTTGTTTATTTAATTATTTTCATTATTATTTTTTAACTAACCAATCACATTTTCTTCCTCATAAAACAAAAACACAAAAAATATTTTATTTATTAAAATTAAATTCAGTACTTTATTTTTGTAAATAAATATTAATTTAATTAATTTAGTTTTAATTAGGTATAACTTTTAATATTTTTTGCAATATTTAAAATTAATTTAGATAATTAGGTTTTACTAACTTTAAATCAAATTTATTTTATTTCCTTAAATATCAAAAACTCCAAAAAATATTTTTATTAATTAATTTATTTATTTATTTAATTGTTAACTTAATTTAATTTCTTTTAATCCAAAAATAACCAAAAAATCACTTTCTTTCAAACAAAAGGGTCAAAACCCTAAGAAACTCGCACCCGATTTAATTTCCCGCACGCGATCCATTTTATTCAATATTGTATCTGTTTCCGAAATGTAATAGCTTAATAGGACTTTACTATTTTTACCGCTTTATTTATTTTCCGCATTTTAATTTCAAGGGTTGCTTTTGGCGATGTAAATACCCGACGCCTTGTAATAGTTAGTTTAATTTCCGCAATTTAATTTCCGCAACTTATACACTGTTAGATGTTTGATAATAGGGAATGCATGACAAGATTGAACGTTTAAACCTAAAATCAACATAGATCACCATTAATATGTACAAAGATAAAATAAACTGAAAACAACACACTCGCACATGCGCGCTCTTAGGGTACACCTCACTTGGTTGCCTTCGTAACGCGGTCATTAAGTATAGGTCACTTTAGAGGTCGCCCTCTTGTCCAAAGATCATAGTCGCCTCGAAACGGTTGCCTCGGATATTGTTGCCTCAAAATAAATGATCTAAGACATTAGGGTTACCGCTAAGGCATCCTAACATTTCTTTGGTGACCGTAAGTCCCTAAATTCGAATTGTGCCTTAAACTCCAACGACGGTGCTACCTACTCATTCATAGTGGGATAACATTGTCTAAAGGAAGATAGCATAGAACGATTCCTTTTTCGAGTAGGTAGATGGTTCTTAAGTACTCGCTCTTTCAAAAAATAAAAACATTTCACACTTACACTTTTCGAACAAAGTTTTTTCAAAACACTTCATCCGATCAAAGTTTTCAAATGAAAACTTTTTCAAACCCACAAACACAAAGAAAGAAAATTTTGAAAACACTATGAGCAAGTACCTAAGAGCCCGTGGATAACCACGGATAGAAAGGGTGCTAACACCTTCCCTTTCTATAATCTACCCCCCGGACCCGAGAAACATCTCGAAAAAGGAATTTTTCTATACTTTTTTCCTTTTCTTGTTGGATAAAATAAAAGACGGTGGCAGCTCTTGCTCACCGCGACATTTTGTAAAAATAAACGCAAAACGCGAACCAACATTCCAAAAGCAGTCAGTTCTCTCCCACCGTATCACAGAACGGACGACTCTGCTGGGGAGAATATCTATAAGTGGGGTGTACCTTAGGATTAGATCATTGTGTTTTCAATTGTTTGCTTTGTATGATTTATATTTGTGGGCTTGTGTCGGAGTTACTATAGATCCTAACGCGGATCTGGGGATGCCCTTTAGGTAATGTGATCGGTGGGAATGAGAACTGACTGTTTTTTAATGCTGGTTCGCGTTTGCGTTTGTTTTTGCAAAATGTCGCGGTAAGCAAGAGTCGCCACCGTCTTTTATTTTATCCAACAAGGAAAGGACAAAAGCACATAAAAATTCCTTTTCGAGATTTCTCTCGGGTTCGGGAGGTAGATTATAGAAAGGGAAGGTATTAGCACCCTTTCTATCAGTGGTTATCCACGGGTTCTTAGGTACTTGCTCACTATGTTTTCAAAAGTTTGCTTTTCTTTGTGTTTGTGGGTTTTGAAATGAGTTTTGTTTTTGAAGAGAGTGTAAGTGCGAAAAGTTTTGTTTTGTTTTTGAAATGAGCAAGTACTTAAGAACCTCTACCTACTCAAAAAGGAATTAAACTGTGCAAATGTCCTTTAGACAGTGCTATCCCACTATTGAGGAATAGGTAGCACCGTCGTTGGAGTTTTCGGGTCAATTCAGTTTAAGGGACGTGTGGTCACTAAAGCAACGTTAGGACGCCTTAGCGGTAACCCTAATGTCTTAGATCATTTTTATCGAGGCAACCATTTCGAGGCAACTTTTGATCTTTGGACAGGAGAGCGACCTCTAAGACTTCCTATACTCAATGACCACGTTCGAGGCAACCAAGTGAGATGTACCCTAGGAGTGGCATGTGCAAGTGTGTCAATTTTCAGTTATATTATCTTTGCATGTCATGGTGAGCTACTGTTGATTTTAAGTTAAGAGTTAATCTTGTCATGCATAGCCTAGTTAGCATACATCTAAACAGTTAATATATGTACAGGAATTTAAAGTGTGGGAATTGTAAATCCTACGCTATTACAAGGCTTCGGGGAGGGGGATTATTTATATGTCCAAAATTGGGGAAATAAAGCAGTAAAGTGTAAAAGTCTTAGTTTAAGCTACCACAAACCAGTAGGCAGTTACAATAAAATAAACGCGCGTGAATCTGAACATAACCTCTAAAAATCCTAAGAATAAAATCTTTTGGTTGTTTTATTTTATTTTGGGAAATGCTAAATGTTCAACTAAGTCAAATTTAATTAATTAAAAATACTGATTAAAATTAACTCTAAAACATAACTAATATTTTTTGCATTTTTTTGTTTATGAAAAGGATTGAATTAAAATAAATCCTAAGTCTACTGATTTTAAAATTGAAGAAAATAACTTAAAATAATTAACTAAATTAAATCCTTAAAAAATGAAACCTAATTCTAAGTTACTTATTTTTTATGATTTTTTATGTTGATTAAAAGAAAAACAAATAAAATGGTCAAAACAAAAATGAAATCAGGCAGTAAATAAAAAAATATATAATTCTGGAGGCCTGGGTCGAAAGAGGTGTAGGCTGTCTTTCGACCCAGTGAAGAGGCTTGATTGAAGGTGCATGAGGGGCTGCACTCTGAGGGTGTTCGATCTGGATATGTCATCCTTCGATCTGGAAAGGTCATCCTTCAATCTGGAAATCCTTGATCCAGTTCGAAGCTAAGCTGCTAAGCTTCGAAGCTCTGAACAGGATTCTGAGAATATATTTCCTGCAAAACGAAACAAATGTTAAAAGGTCCAGGGGGGACTTTTACCCCCCCTGATTCGAATCTCCTCCCAATTCGAACCTGCTGAATCTGGGTCTGGTTTTGTTTTATCCTGGGATTCGAAGGAGAAAGTCAGATTGTGCCCAAGCAATGGCATAATCTCAACTTTGCGTTGTAGCTTACATGTATCACATTAAATCATTCACAAACAACAATAATAACGTGAATATGCAATCAAAATGAATTTAAATCAGAGATTGAATGAGTTTGAGATTAGATTTTTTTTTTACCAAACAGAGGTGCTTTGATCTGTAGTTCTGAGTGTAGAATGGCTGCTTTGGCTTGGATGAAAATGCTGATAACCTTTGGTGGGTTTGTGGGCAGCGTATCTCCAAATCCTTTGTTTTTTTCTTTTCTCTATTTTTTGTGTGTTTTTTCGTTCTCCTCTGTAATGTGCCACTGGCCCTTGTATTTATAGGAGTGTGGGGGTCTAGTAACGGCAAGAGACAGCCAATTAAACAGACCATTAAAGCCATGAGACAAGAATTAGACACATTAAAATATTTCCTTTTTTGAAGTATTCGTGTCTCTTGAATGAACTTGGACATTTTTGAATTTTGAATGCCTTCAGACCCTGCTCTTCGATTGGTCCTAAGTTGCCTCCTTCGAATGGACTTCTTCTGCTTCGACTGCTTGATTTGAAAAGAGTCACTCTGGTCGAATCAGCTCTTTAGGAACAGAAAAGGCAAGAATATGGCCTTTAACTCAGGAATTAAATCCACAATCAGCATTTAATTATTGCCATATTTGCAAGGAAAACATGCCATCTTCTCATGTTCAGTGTACCTGGACATGTTTTTTGAGTGCCCTCTTGATGGCCTCTTTCGAATGGCCTGGAAGGAGTTCTTCAAATGGCCCTGTCGAAGCTGCCTTGACACAATGCTAAATCGAAGGATCCCTTGGCATGCCAATTGAAAGGCTTGGCCCAGGGTGCTAAACGAAAAGGTCTTTCAGAATTCTAATCGAAGGCCTCTTTCAGAATGCCAATCGAAGGCCTTGACATAATGCCAATCGAAAGGCTCCTTTAGAATACCAATCGAAGGGTCTTTCAGAATGTCAATCGAAGGGTCTTTCAGAATGCCAGTCGAAGGGTCTTTCAGAATGCCAATCGAATGGTCTTTCAGAATGCCAATCGAAGGGTCTTTCAGAATGCCAATCGAGGGGTCTTTCAGAATGCCAATCGAAAGGTCTTTCAGAATGCCAATCGAAAGGTACTTAAAGCACCACTCAAAAATTTTCTTTTTCCTTAGGCAAGGGTTTATGATCAACCATGCAGGGGGAAGACTTTGGAAAACATGACAGGGCAAATTTTGGGGTGCAACAGGTAAATAGCAATAAACTGTGAGGGAACTGTACGACGTAAACCGATACGGTTGAAGCAGTAGCTGCGTTAGTGTGGAACTTTAGTATGTACCGATATCCCTTGTGGTGCAACAAGGAGAATATGGGTCTGCTAAGGGGTCATTAAGCACCAACTGACCTTAGAACCTTTAAATTGACCAACTTGGCCATAGAACAGTAGCAGTATGCTACACTCATTGATACTAAACTCTCGCGATGATTCCGGCTGCAAGAAAAGGTTGCTAAACTGGAATTATGACCGATCGAGGGTAGTCAGTGATATTGAGATCCTCTAGAACCCGATTACTATTTTTAGGACAGGTTTGAACCAACTAAACTGAAAAAGGGTAATACCTAAACTCCATGCCAGCCTAAACTTAAGGTTGTTTGTGTGACTTGTGTTCCTTCAAACTTGAACTACTTTCACATTCTTGTTATCTGACAACATGATTTCCTTGTAGGTTTTGTTTACAGTCCTTATCCAATATTTTGGATTTATTGCAGGGTTTACTTACAGCACCTCACACTTTTGCTTAAACGCATATCATATACATCATAACATCATGCCTTAACATTTCCTTAACCATTTCAAGGATCTCAAGGGTCTGCGATGCAGGTTATGGTAAATCCGACGTCAAGCAAGGGGAAAATAGGATTTATTTTCCTCTAGCCAATGTCGTCTATAAATCAAAACACGATGACTTGAGTCAGGGGCTATGACCCACTCGATATGGTGAGCTTGACTCTTAAAGAAGGACTCTTAACGACACGAAGTTTCTTCAAACAAATTCTAACAATTTCTTGTTTACCCCGTGAGATCCTTGAAAACATTGCATACATATATCATACATATCATTGCATAACAGGTCTCCCAGTACAGGTCTCTCATGTTCTCGCTGTTTATTTCAGCAATGGCTTTCCAACAAGACAAACAAGATCTTCAAACTCAAGAAGCTCAATTCAGGGACGTATTCCTAAACCTATCCAAGGGGCAGGAAGAGTTTAAAACACTCCTCGTTGGGAACTTGGTCAAGAAAAGTCCTGAAGATAATAAAGACGAATGGCTGGAACAACTGCAAGCTGAGTTCAGTGCCATGAAAACCCAGATGCTGGGGCAGATGGCTCTTATCCAAGGCTTAGCTCGGGAACAAGAAGAGCTGAGAACCATTATCAACCAGCTTCATCAAGACAGATATAACAACATGAAGCAAACAGTCAAGGTCGGGGCCAAGTCATTAATCAACTTCTGAGAAGTCAAAGGTTTGGTTTGATGAAGAATATACCTCTCCAAGTTGCTACTACCTCAAGGGTCCAACAACAACCTTGCCATAAACAACAGGTTGATCGGAGTAAGCCAAATATGCCCAAGCGGCAATTTACCAAGCTCAACATGTCGCTGTCTCATGCTTTACAACACCTATTAAGATTGAATCTGGTGACGTTGGTAGGAACTCATCCGAATCCTAAGACTTCTTCACCCAACTACAATCCTAATACAAGGTGTGCATACCATTCTAACAGCCCGGGGCATGACACTGACGACTGTTGGAAGTTGAAGTACAAAATTCAAAACCTGATTGATGAAGGAGCATTAGAATTCACACAAGATGGTCAGGTTGAGTTCTTCTACCATCCCTCCAAGGTTCACCATTTGAAGTTACAAGTACTGAGACGAGAAGACTTTTGTTCATTAGGATTTTCAATTTGTAATTTTATTTTGATTGTTCGAACATTTATTCATGTCAAACTTTATTACTTTATCAATGTATTGCATATGTCTGTTTTGAATCAATCCATTCGTATTCACTATATTCAAATTTCTTTCATTTTTTGTGATGATCAACTCTCGAAAAAAATTCTAAGCCTTTAGAGGGAGGATGACGAAAATGATACCAAAATCTCTACAGTATGCTTTTGAACAGACCCTGCTGACGATGTACAGGCATTGTTTCAAATCCTAAACAACGAAGTTATAAGGAAGATAATCCCTAGTCAACCCCTTTGAGCCAAAGAAGTTGGAGTTTTTCGTTTCACAAATTAAAACCCATAATTATAACCTGGGGCAAGGTAGTATTCTCAATTAATCCAGGTGCACAATGAATGGCATCAAAGAAGTCCTTCCGAAACAAAATACGGTGATGGTTCCGTATAATCGTAAGAACAGGCAGTCATTATCTCTCGAAATAAAAGCCCATCAAGTCAAAACCTATGAAGGAGACATACAAAATTGGGGCATCCCGCTGACTGTAATTACAAAAGAAACAGTTCAGGCAAAAGACAGGGATAATAAAATCAAAAAGAAAGAGGTCCTGCAAACTCTCAACAAAATGACTGTCTGTTCAATAAATTGTCAGTATCCGAACCATCACTGGTATATCAGAGCAAAGACTAAAACAAGATCTAATGCATGATTAGCTGAGTTTAGGATCGAAGAACATCACGAAGAACGGGTGGGTACAAATAAAATTTGAGCCTTTATCCTTTGTTTCTTAAACCGTGAACCAGGCCACGATATAACCCTTAAAAGTCCTAGCTGAAGCATGGGTTAGTTCGAAAGCATACTGTTACAAAAGGTATCCTGACTCCTGTAGGGCTTGCTGTAAATCCTGAGTTGACGTCACATTTTACAAAATTTTCCTATCTTACTGAAAAAATGCATTTTCAAAAACTTCAAGACAGACATAAGCTTTGCATTCTTAAAATAACATTGTTTGCATATGACTATTTGTTCAAACAACAGAGAAATTCGCACGACGAATATCTAGTGAACAAAAACCTTTTCAATAAAAAGGGTCACCTCAAGTGGAAAAAACACCTCCAATCAAGGGGCACGACATTATCATTGTCCATCATCTGGGGCAGTCAAGTCAAGATTCAAGGAATCTCTCAAAATGCCAAATAGCCAGGGGCAAATCTCCATCTGAATCAATTGGGGCATTGGACATGAATTCCAGCAACGAATCTTGCATGATCAAACGAAGATCTTCTAGTAGTATGACAACACAACACTACCGACAGTGACACCTCCCTACATCCTGAGAGCGTGGACATAGTCAAAAAAGTACTACGCATAATCAAAGACCCGCTAGGTTGACTTGCCTAGGCAAAAATAAGGGCTTCCCGGCGAACCTAAAGGGTTCGGGCAAAAATTAGGGATGATAATGAAAAATTTACACCCGGCAAGTCGAAAACCTGAAAAGGCGGCTTGGGCAAAAAAGGGTATCCCGGTGGACTGAAAACCCGAAAGGGCGGTCCAGGCAAAAATTAGGGATCAAAGCGTACGACTATGTCTCGTTATCTCGTCACTGGCCTACCAGAAGAAGACTTGTCATTTTGATCGAAAGATACCAAGCACCTCATAGGGGGGGATAATACTCGATCCACAGGGCCTCCGCAGGCACCTTCTCCCGCAGAAACAGGGGCAATAAGAATTGTCCGAACTGTATAGTTACTTTATCCACCAGGTACAAAGTAAATTCATTTGAAGAATATGACCAAAGTACTTTCACTTTCCGCAGAGTAAGACAGTAACGGTAGCTCCCCCAGCTGAGCCTTGCAACTATGAACGAATCAGTAATGCTCTCCCCAAGCAGAGTTGATCTACCATTAGCACTAAAAAGGCTTGATATCCCCGGCAGTCTTAATATTCCCTAGAAAAGTATAAAAATGTTCCCCGACAGAATACAAGATACCCTCAGTGGATTCAATATTTCCCCAGTGTAGTCTAAAAAAGCTTCCCCAACGGAGTTAAAGCATCATCCCCAGTAAACTCTGGAAGTTTATCCCCAGCGGAGTACAAAATAAATCTCCCCATCCGAGTTCTAAGGATCATTCCCAGTAGAATTCAGAGGATTATCCCCAGCAAGTCACAACTGAAAGATCATCTCCAGCGAAGTTCTTTCCTTTCACAAACAGGAATTCAATCCTCAACAGATTCAGTATCACCAGCAACGGTAATCCATCCCCAGCGGAGTTTATCAGTGGAATCCTCAGCATAGTATCTCTTCCCCACAGAGTAATCTCCTCATCAGTTTATTCCCCAACGAATTTATCTTCTCCTGCAGGTTTATTCTTGCAATCACCTTCGTTCACCATCCCCAACGGAAGTGAAGAATTCAACTCTATCTCCAACAGCTACCCGGGATTTATTTTCCCCGACTAGAAACATTACATTTCCATACATCATGATACATGCATATACGCATCATATAACACAATCTCATTTATGTTGAGAACATCACTGCTTTATCCATATCATGCATTGCATATGATTGACCTTTACCTTTCAGGAAAGATGTAGTTAAATTCTCAACTATGTGTAAGACCTTGTTTGGTCCAGTTAAATTGATTCCTAAAGATTTTTCTGATGCCGATCCAGTCAAAGTTATTCCAATACCTTCTCTGGTCCAGTTAAATCGATTCCTAAAGATTTTTCTGATGCCGATCTAGTTGAAGTTATTCCAAGACCTTGTCTGGTCCAGTTAAATCGATTCCTAAAGATTTTTCTGATGCCGATCTAGTCAAAGTTAATCCAAGACCTTCTCTGGTCCATTTAAGTCGATTCCCAAAGATTTTTCTGATGCCGATCCAGTTGAAGTTACTCCAAGACCTTGTCTGGTCCAGTTAAATCGATTCCTAAAGATTTTTCTGATGCTGATCCAGTCAAAGTTAATCCAAGACCTTCTCTGGTCCAGTTAAGTCGATTCCTAAAGATTTTTCTGATGCCGATCCAGTTGAAGTTACTACAAGACCTTGTCTGGTCCAGTTAAATCGATTCCTAAAGATTTTTCTGATGCCGATCCAGTCAAGTTAATCCAAGACCTTGTCTGGTCCAGTTAAATCGATTCCTAAAGATTTTTATGAAGCCGATCCAGTCAAAGTTAATCCAAGACCTTTTCTGGTCCAGTTAAGTCGATTCCTAAATATTTTTCTGATGCTGATCCAGTTGAATTTACTCCAAGACCTTGTCTGGTCCAGTTAAATCGATTCCTAAAGATTTTTCTGACGCCGATCCAGTCAAGTTAATCCAAGACCTTCTCTGGTCCAGTTAAATCGATTCCTATAGATTTTTCTGATGCCGATCCAGTTGAAGTTATTCCAAGACCTTGTCTGGTCCAGTTAAATCGATTCCTAAAGATTTTTCTGATGCCGATCTAGTCAAAGTTAATCCAAGACCTCCTCTGGTTCAGTCAGATCGCCGATAAGATCTCCCTGATTCCTATTCCAGCCAAAGTTCAGACCATCTACCAACAGTCTCCAAATGGCATCTGTAAGCCCATTCCCGATATCATCACCAAGCTGATACCACTTCATGCCAGTGCAAATTTATGGGCACTCTGGTGTTCAATCATCTTCCACCTTCGGATTCCGAAAGGCTCGAAAGCCAATCTATATCCTCAGGTTTAAGAAAATTGAACATGGGCAACTGTTGTACCCAAAAATTTTCCCTCTCATATTTCCCAATACATTGCAAGAATAATCTCCAAGTTGCTCAAGATTGCTCAAGAATCGGACAGTCAAGTCATATCCTAAGGCAGTCATTCGCAAATTAGGGTTTTGTGTTGCATCAAGGTCCTTGCATCCAAATTACCTCAAGTTCTCCCCAATGTCCTAATATGTTCTCAAGTTCATCCATGTCAAACTTCAAGCCTTGCAGAGGAAGTTTGGTCAGTCAATTGCTCAAAGGACCCAAAAATCGATTGTGCTAGGGCAAAAGTCAACTGTGACCTACAAACAGTTAAACCTCAAGATTTTTTGTCAACGTTCTCATTTTGAAGGATATGTCATCATTTGATCAAGGTTTGATCATGATTCATCAAGGATTTCTCAAAATTCATCAAGACTCAAAAGTTGCTGAATTAGGGTTTTGTAGGAAAAGTCAAACCAACTTTGACTAAGCATAACTTTCTCATACTTTATGAGAAATGACCCATCCAAAGCTCATTTTTAATAGGATGCAATTTCCTACAATCCATCTTCATACCCCAAGATCAAGAAATGCACTCACAAAAAGTTACAAATTTGGACATTATAGGTCATTTTTGAAAGTCAACAAAAACACCTTTTTCCAAAGCTTATAACTTGAGCATGGAATATAAAAATGAGATGAGACTAAAAGGGTTGGTTAAAGGACATCTCAAGCTTTCTAAAAAGTCAAAGAACACCTCCAAAAGTTCAAAATTGAAGAAGTTATGCATTGTTGAAGTTGGGCATTTTTACAAAATTGCCAAAAGTCAACTATCCCCAAAACTTCAAATTTTGTCAAATTGGCCCATTCTTTTCCACTTGATTTGATCTTGTCACACTCCAAACGTGTCCTAGCTTCAACCTCATGACCATTCATCAATTTTATTATTTAATTTGATTTTTTAATGAATTATTATATTTTAAATCAATTTAAATCATATAAAATCCAAACATTGATTATTTGATTTCCTTTTGGCTATTTCAGGACCTAATCCTCATCATCAATTGGATCAAGTTCGTATCATGCATTATATCTACAAAAATATTGGATTTTGGACAAATTTGGAAGCTTTTCAATGGAGGATCAAATCAAATCCTAAAACATCAACGCACAAAGATTCAAGACCCAAAACTTGACTTAATCCAATGCTCATTACATATACAAGCTAGAGGCACACGAATCAGAGGTTGGAGGCTGCAAAATCATAAGAACAAAACTTGAGAAAACTTGGAAAAAGTGTGAATCTGAAATTGCGCATAGAGGTGTTTTCAAGACCAAATCTCATCACCAATCCATTGTTGGACATCCACTGAAGCGAAACCAACCCCTAACCAGTCTCCATACATGTTCTAAAGCGCTGTAAGTTTCTCTGAAAATCACTTTTCAGTTGAAATCGTATCCTCCTATTCTTGCATTTTTTGGCAAAATCTTTACATAATCATGCTTATCGTTCGATTTAGAAGCTTTTTGCATTATTTAATTGTGTTTATATGACCTGTAGTTCCATACCCGAATCTAGGGTTCTTGGTTCTTGTTTTTGGGCATTTTGTTTGCAGGAGAAATTGACGACATTGATGGACATAGGCATGTTCAGGAGGGAGAGACGAGCATGATTGTGGTTTTAGATTGTGTTTTCATGGCTTAGAAATCGTTTTAGGATGGACCTATGGATTTAGCTGCGGATGCAAATCCGCAGGTAAATAACCAGGGTCAAACGGAGAAGATGAAGACGTGGCCCTTTCCAATTGGACCATTCATAATTTCGCGCTTATTTTTTTATATTTTCTGGCATTTATTTATTTTCCCATATTATATTTAGTTTCCATTATGATAACAATTAGAACACGTTGGTTGAGTGGTGGACGTGTTGGCTAGTGAGCAGCAGGACCTGGGTTCAAATCCCAGATCCCCATATTATTTGTTATCATTTTCTTTCAGGTTATTCCATGCAAAGCCAGGTGTGTGGTTCATCATGCACCCTCATGCAATTAGTGGACAGATGGCCTCTAGGCCAAATCTGATGGCCCGGACGGGAGACCTACCATATGCCAAAGTCAATATGCATGCGTGAAATCCAAAAGTCAACCAGGCTTGCAGCGTTAATGGGCAATCAAATTGCAAATCGCACCCCTTGATCAGGCCCAAAACCCCCCTTTGAGTATTTCTAATTCTTTCTTTTTATTTTGTTTTGTTTATTTAATTATTTTCATTATTATTTTTTAACTAACCAATCACATTTTCTTCCTCATAAAACAAAAACACAAAAAATATTTTATTTATTAAAATTAAATTCAGTACTTTATTTTTGTAAATAAATATTAATTTAATTAATTTAGTTTTAATTAGGTATAACTTTTAATATTTTTTGCAATATTTAAAATTAATTTAGATAATTAGGTTTTACTAACTTTAAATCAAATTTATTTTATTTCCTTAAATATCAAAAACTCCAAAAAATATTTTTATTAATTAATTAATTTATTTATTTAATTTATAACTTAATTTAATTTCTTTTAATCCAAAAATAACCAAAAAATCACTTTCTTTCAAACAAAAGGGTTAAAACCCTAAGAAACTCGCACCCGATTTAATTTCCCGCACGCGATCCATTTTATTCAATATTGTATCTGTTTCCGGAATGTAATAGCTTAATAGGACTTTACTATTTTTACCGTTTTATTTATTTTCCGCATTTTAATTTCAAGGGTTGCTTTTGGCGATGTAAATACCCGACGCCTTGTAATAGTTGGTTTAATTTCCGCAATTTAATTTCCGCAACTTATACACTGTTAGATGTTTGATAATAGGGAATGCATGACAAGATTGAACGTTTAAACCTAAAATCAACATAGATCACCATTAACATGTACAAAGATAAAATAAACTGAAAACAACACACTCGCACATGCGCGCTCTTAGGGTACACCTCACTTGGTTGCCTTCGTAACGCGGTCATTAAGTATAGGTCACTTTAGAGGTCGCCCTCTTGTCCAAAGATCATAGTCGCCTCGAAACGGTTGCCTCGGATATTGTTTCCTCAAAACAAATGATCTAAGACATTAGGGTTACCGCTAAGGCATCCTAACATTTCTTTGGTGACCGTAAGTCCCTAAATTCGAATTGACCCTTAAACTCTAACGACGGTGCTACCTACTCATTCATAGTGGGATATCATTGTCTAAAGGAAGATAGCATAGAACGATTCCTTTTTCGAGTAGGTAGATGGTTCTTAAGTACTTGCTCTTTCAAAAAACAAAAACATTTCACACTTACACTTTTCGAACAAAGTTTTTTCAAAACACTTCATCCGATCAAAGTTTTCAAATAAAATCTTTTTCAAACCCACAAACACAAAGAAAGCAAATTTTGAAAACAATATGAGCAAGTACCTAAGAGCCCGTGGATAACCACGGATAGAAAGGGTGCTAACACCTTCCCTTTCTATAATCTACCCCCCGGACCCGAGAAACATCTCGAAAAAGGAATTTTTCTGTACTTTTTTCCTTTCCTTGTTGGATAAAATAAAAGACGGTGGCGGCTCTTGCTCACTGCGACATTTTGCGAAAACAAACGCAAAACGCAAACCAGCATTCCAAAAACAGTCAGTTCTCTCCCACCATATCACAACAATTAATGAGAAGTTACAGGATCTTAAAGGCACATTAATTAGTCCTTTATTATATATGTTTTATGACATTAATATGTTTAAAATAAACATATAAATGTTTTATAGTCCAAAAAACTATATGAAACATGTATTTTTAATTGTGGTGAAAGTTAACAACCAAAACATACAACTTAAAATTTAGATAATTGCAATATGTAAAAAAATTAGCATCTTTTTTCCATAATGCTTGCTTGATATAACACCATTATGAAAACTCATATCAAAAGGCAACGCATATTTGAACAATAAAAAAGGCAAAAGAGAATGAAGAAATGTTTTCTATACAGGAAGTTGGTATTCTGTTTGAGAAATCCAACAACCTCCTTTAACTGCAAAATGAGCACAACCAGGATACTTTCCCTTTCTTGAGTACAAATTAAGGTAGAGATATCCTAAGTCACCCTGAATTAAGTTTGAGCCTCAGTGATTTGAAACTGAATAAGAAAAAGCATAACAGTGTTGATATTAATTATCACTGACAATTACCACATTCTCTATGATCGAAACTGAAATATCATCAGTCTTATATCATCAATTTCGACACAACTACAATTATTACTATAACAACTAATCAAAATCATGGTAACAAAAATCATTTACAAAAATTTTATGCCTCATCATTGAAAAAAACTTCATCAATAACATTCCTAGATGAATCTCCTTTCTCTTATGATAAATCAATACACAAATCAGCAAATAACCAAACAAAAAACAAACAAAATGCGTAATAGATAAATTCCTTTCGAGAACAAAGCGCACAATTGATTTTCAGATATCACTGCATCCTGATTCACAAAATCAACATTATAAAATTAACAATTGATTTCAATCATAAATCTAATATTCATCACACATTTTCACATACACATACAAAACCTCAAACACATTTTCTTGAAACATATTTGAACACTATAATTGACCAATAATAAAAATCAAAAACAAATTTTGCACTAAACCAGAATGACATATATTGAAAATTAACCTGACGAGGAGTTCCAATGAGACACATAGCAACATATTTAAAAGAGCTACATGTAAGGCTATCTAAAGTAAACAATAAAAGCTTAAAAAGAAAGAAACATTATCCATAATAATAAATTTACTTCATAAATAAGGGAAAGAAACACTAAAAAGACCTGAAAATTCAATTCAAAAAAAATGTATGTGTATGAAACAAATTGCAGGGCCTTTAGCGTTATGTTCTTGGCAACACAATTCAAGGGCCTTAATCCTTCTGTTCTTAATTGTGAGCAAGATATATTTCCATCACCTTCAGATCTTAGACAAAATGCTTATTGTTTACATTTCTGACCTTAATTTTCAAAGGATATTTTACCCAATGATGAATTGTTGCATCTTCTGTAACAGTTGTTATTCAACCCAGCTATGAACAAATGGATGAAATGTAAAATCAATAGAAAGTGTGTGAAGATTCCATTTCATGTGTTGTCATGAAAAAGGGTAAGATAGAGAAGAAATCAACAATGAAGATGAATGAAGAAGATCAAATAAAAATAAAGGTCTAGCCATGAAGATCAAATATACATAATCAGAGGGAGAAGGTGTGGGTTCAATATAGATGGGTTCTCTTGGATGTACTGAAACGGAAATGTGAGACAAGATTGGGTCTGGAGGATTTAAGGGAGAAGGTGTAGTTTGTAAGAAAAAACAGAGCAAGGAGAAGGTGGGGGTTGATGGAAGAAGTGATGTTTTGGGTTCCCAAAAACACAATTGGTAACAAAAAAAGTAATGTTTTGGTTGTATTTGAATGATATGGCATCTTACTCATCCTTTTTGGGCTACAAAGCAAAACAACTAGTACCAGAGTTTGTGACAATTGAATCAAATAGACAATTAGTTAGCAAATACATTTTTTAGAGAACAATTATCCCTCAAATCCTGGAATGTTAAGATTTAAGCAAGGGACAAAAATAGATTAACTAGAAGTTAGTGTGTTCTTATATTATAGATTGAAAAAAAATGATCTAAAGGACAATGAGAGTTATTTGTAACATGTTTATTCAACCGGTAGAAAAATAAGTTTATAATCATAGATAACATTACAATGAGAATAATCTCAAACGTTAGTCTAGTTTTGCGCGTTATAAAATCTTTGTATCAGCGATTGAATACCCCTAACATACATGGTGATAAAAGATATAGTTGGATGCGTGAAGTTTATTAAAAATTTGGTATTAAAAACTAATGATAAAAGATAATGTTTTAAAAACAATTAGGACTATTAATCTCTTATGTTTCATTACTCGATGTTGCAATACTCCATATATATAAAAGTTGATCTTCCTATGAGAATAATATGTTAGTCGTAGATATTAGGATAAATTCCTTAGCTCATAATCTCATTTTTCTAATAGTGAGCCCTTATTTCATATGTGGACTAATGTTATCAAAATTGTGAATGAACTTTAGCTTTAATTAATCACATATTAATGATTTAATAATCCTATATAATTACTTCCTCCGGTTGATATTATAAGTAAATTTCACTTTTTAGATTCATTGAATAATTAGTGTATATAGACGAGATACATTAATTATTTAATGAATCTAAAAAGTAAAATTTACTTATAATAAGGGATAAAGGGAGTATCATCTAACATGAACAATATCCATAAATCTTATTAATACTACCTACTTTCTATTAGTGAAGTGTACCTAAGTTTAATTCATAAATGGTGAAAACATGAAAAACATTGAAATCAAGAGTTATTGAATAAATATATGAGCTACAGTTGCATAATTAGAATCAATAGTTATTGTTCTTAAGTTGATTCAAAGTGTTTCATCTACATTTTAATTTTAAAAAATTTAGCTACAAATAATAAAAATAAATCATGACTGTTATACCCCAATTTCCCCCCCTAAGATCCCTCATCATGCTCTGTACATCTCACACATGGCATTGATCCCATGGTTACAGGATCAAAGAGTTTTACATTAGGGTTTCTCTCTATGAATTAAGTTTGCTATCTTACTCAAAATTGATTCAACTGGTGCTCTCATTTTTCTTGGTATGAGATTAAGGTTTTGGATCTCAAGCAACATAGACGCCTTTGCTATCAGGTCTCCTTGAGATACAAATTTTTCTTCATCAAGGTTCTTTCGAGGAATAAAGACATTAGGGTTTAACTCAGCCAGAGAATCAGGATTTCTCTTCATGTTGTTTGAGTTTGGTGGTGATTATTCTATGGAGATTTATTGGATTAAAGTCTCACTTCAAGGCTACATTAAGCGCCACTCTTCCCTTACTAAAAGATTTCTTTGAGTTTTATCAAGTTTAGATATGTACAGTTGGGTAAGTTATGGGTTAGGAGCTCATTCAGCTCATTTCATCAAATGGAAGTTGGTCGCTTCAAATGCAAGATGACTCAAATCGGTGGATTTAATTGAGATTGAGGTACATAACCTTCATTAGGTCATCTGATGCGTCACACATCATTAGTCAATAGTTTGGCTTGGGATCAGGGATTTCGGGGAATTAGGGTTGTTGTATGGCTTTAAGGCTCTTATCTTCGCATAATCTTGTTTCATTTGATTTCTTCATCAATCATTTTTTTGAACTAGGATTTTATTTCCTGGACTTCTTTATCATCAAACTACAGGGATATTCTCTCTCCTCAGCATCAGGTTACAATCTTTCTTCAATGCTTAAGAATTAGGGTTTTCTTCTGTTATGCTTCAACTGGGGATCATTGGATTAGGGCTCGATCTTGTGGTTATCTTGAGCTTCTCCTTCTTCAACATTGTGGACTTGTTTTGAATGATACAATTTTTGGTCCTCATCAAATACTTGTTACTTCAATTGCAAGTTAACTTGGACTACTAAGAGAAATGACTATTGACTTGGATTCGTTGAAACTTCTAATCATGCTTAGAGTTAATATTGATTCAAGGTCTTATTAAGTTCATGACTTTGTTAGTGGTTGATTCAAGATAGGGTCGGGAGATTCATTCATATGGCTTCAAGGAAGATTCATTCATTCAAGCATTATTCAAGGAGGATTTAAAATACGAATTCGAGATTCATCAAATCATCAATCCAAAAATGTCAAGATTCATTCAAAAAAAATCAATAGTTCAAGGAAGAAATCAATATCATATTTCTAAATAAACCACTTAGTGCATTAGTTTGGATATTTTACTCGTGCAATAGTCATCATTCAAGAGGGAGTCACATTCAGAACTTAAAGCGTGCAAAAAAATGGATGAAATGGTAAAGGGACTTTATTTCTTAAATTTACAAGTCAATATGCAAGATACAAAAAGCCAAGACATGTTATGGGAGTGCATTACAGGGTTCAAAACGAGAAAGATACAAGGGAAATACAATTCCTTTACATAGTTAACCATTGGCCCTAATTTGGATCGAAACTCCTACAACCTATTTCACTTCAGCTTTGGTGTGGTCTTCGTCATCTAAAATTGCTCCATGTTTATTGAACTCCCATGCTCCATAGCCAACAAGATCTTTTGCCTTAGCTCCCCTCCATGCTTCATCTATCATCAAAACCATATTGCCTTCAAAATTGCCGCATATGGTTGGAATTTCTGAATCTTAAAATCAGGCCTGCATAAGTGTTTGACATAATTAGATCAAAACAAAAATGCAGAAAAGTTACAGCAGTCCAAAACAGTATTCATCTAACTGAATTTCCAAGCCCCTGTGAGTTCTTAAATTCCTAACCCTCACAATTAGCCATAACAAAATTCAATCAACAACTGTCCAAACAGAACTCTATCCAAAACATTCCCTAATTGAACCATAACAGAAAATTATAACCCTGCAAACTCTCATTAACAGAATCAATCACCAGAACAAAAAATAGAATTTCTAATAGCTCTGTAACTAACCAATCCCTAACTTCCTTTCCCAAAAACTAACTCTCTAACTATCATCCTAACAACCTCTAACAATTTTCAAAACAGAATAACAGAAAAAGGGAAGAGAAAGTGGAGAGGGCTTCGAGAATAGATGCATAACAAAAGGGAAGGATATAGGAGATTGGGAACAGAATGGAAAGAAGAAACTAACATATTCCTAATTTCTCAAACAAACTCATAACCCCCATAACATATAACAACAATAATAGAATGGAAAATAGTGGATAACAGAATTGAGAAAAGAAATAACCGAATTGGGGAGAAGGAACTCGGATTGAATCTCTAACAAATGCCTATTAGAATATAAATCAGATTCATACCTTTCAATTCTGATTTCTGAAATTCTGCAGAAGAATCCTCAGCCTTCACTTTCCCCTCCATTTTTCTTCCTCATCATACTCTCTCATTCTTCTCATCTTCTTCATAATATTCACACCATTCTTGAATTCTCAAAATAATCACCAAAAACACAAAAAATCTTTCTCTCGGCTCTCTTCATCACCATCACAAAAACTTCTTCACTCTCCCTCAGCATTTCATCTTCAATCTCTCAGCCTTCTGCACTCTTTAAATCTTAGATAAATCACCAACAAAACTTGACGCATCTCTACTCTCTTCTTCAATCCTCGATCATCATCATCATTCTGTTTCTCTCTACATACAACTTCACAACACATAGCATCTTCATCGATAATTCTGCGATTACTTCAAGATTCGATCATGACAATTCCATTCTTTAAATTTCATTGCTATTCCATCCTCCGTTGAATAATCATCACAATATCGTCCTCAACAATCTTCACGCATCACCTTTACTGCATCGATAATTCAACAACAACAACACTCAATCGCACCAAAACATAGTCAAGGAGGCAGTCGTAGAATAAGAATAGTAGAAAGGATATATACCTGTAATCAGAGCCAAAGTCTCTCCTCTGGTATTCACTTTTTCACATCTCCGAAAACGTTAAAGGTAAGCACTGAATCTTCTCTGATGCTTCATATCTTCATGATCCCATGTCACCAAGATGTAGTTTAGGACTTGTTAAGCTTCTTCCCCAAGTGTTTGCGCTGAATTCTTGCATAATCGTCGTTTAAATATGCTCCAAATAGTTTTAAGGTTTCTCTGTTTCGCGTTAGATGTAGGAAAATTAGAGAAAAATTGAAAAGAAAGTGGTTGGGGTTTGAATTAAGATTGATAAGAGGAATAGAATAAGGGAGGAGATCGGAAGAACAATAAGTTTTACCATCTCCGACACGATGAGGTTATGTCTCCGCCGAAGCAAGTTTGGGAGAAAGTTACGTGATATTTGAAAGAGACGAAGAGTCTTTGTTTCACATCTTTAAAACCCAAGGCGATGGAACGATTTTGTTTGTGTACAATTATTTCATAGATTTTAGGTAAAAGGCTTCATGGATTCGTTATGGGCTTAATGCCAGTATTTCTGATTGCTATTCAGTATCACTGTCTGCTATTTGCACCCCCTTCTGTTTGGTTATTTAGATTTATTTTCAATAATTACTTTTAATTTTGCTCTTCAATAATATTTTTTGATAGAAATGAAAGGGCGATATGAATGATGCAAAAAAAAATGTTAGAATTCTTTAGGATTTCTCTTTAGATTTAATTAGAGTTTTCCATTATTTTCATGTTTGATAATCATTTTCGTTGATATTTTTAGCTTAGATTTTGTGATAAAATGTTGATGCGACTTTTGCAATGTGGAATGCTTGGAGATTAACTCGTTTGATCGCTTGTGAGAAGTAGCTCCTGTAGAGTTTTTTCTTCACTTGTGTGGCTTTGAAGAGGAAACGGACCTACTCCGTTAGCTTGCGCGAATTATTCCTGGTTTCTTTTCTTTGGTTGTGCTTTTTGCGGACATTATTGTTCGTTCGGTATTATACTGCTTCCAAGTTATACTTCCGCATTTATTGCTTTCTAGATAACATGAGAAGTAGGAAATAAAGAGCGTGCACTCGAAGTCGCTGTTTAAAGACCTATAGCAGGCATCCCGCACTTTATTTATGTTAGGTGTTGTGCTTGTGTTTGCTTCCTTTCTTGTTGATAGATGAGTCACTCAATTTATCAATTGAGATCACGACTTCGCTCTCAGTGCATGCTCCCTATATGATTTTATCTCTTTCCCTTATTTTTTGTTTATCGATGAGTCACTCAATATAGAAATTGAGATCACGACTTCTCTCTCAGTGCATGTTCCCTATAGGATAGTATGTTAGAATTTCTTTGGCATTCTAACTTAGATAGAATCCCTCACTGTATGATAACATTAGATTAGCGATAGGTTAGTCTCCCTTAGATATTTTCTTCCCATTTTTGCATAATCACATTTGTGATACGGTGGCCAGCACCAGACTGTTTTAGGAATGCTGGTTTGCATTTTTTCCGTTTGTGTTCTCAAAATGTCGCGGTAAGCAAGAGTCGCCACCGACTTTTATTTTATCCAACAGGAAAGGAAAAAGCACAGAAAAATTCCCTTTTTCGAGATTTTGAGTACGGGGGGTAGATTATAGAAAGGGAAGGTGTTACCACACTTTCTATCCGTGGTTTTCCACGGGCTCTTAGGTACTTGCTCATCATTTTCAAAATTGCTTATGTGTTTGTGATTTGAAAAAGTTTTTGACTTCGATTTAACCCTTGCTTCTGTCTTCAAGAGTGTAACGAAGTGTTTTTGAAAACTTTGTTTGAAAACAGTGTAAGTGTGAAAAATGTTTGTTTGTTTGAGCAAGTACTTAAGAACTAATCTACCTACTCAAAAAAAGAATGTTTCTATTCCTATTTCCTTTAGACAGCGCTATCCTACTATTAGTGAGTAGGTAACACCATCGTTGGAGTTTTAAGGGTCAATTCGAAAGGGACGTAGAATCACTAAAGCAATGTAAGGACGGCTTAGTAATAACCCTAATGTCTTAGATCAGTTATTCGAGGCAACATATCCGAGGCAACCTTTTCGAGGCAACTTTTCCGAACGGGACTTTGATCTTTTGTTTAGACAAGAGAGCGACCACTAAAGCATCCTATACTTAATGACCATTTACCGAAGGCAACCAAAGTGAGAGTATACCCTAGGAGTGCGCATGTGCGAGTGATTCAATTTCAAGTTATTATCTTTGTATATTTAAGGTTAGCTAACCGTTTTAAAGTTAATCATACATTCTTGTCATGCAACCCTAATTATTCATACATCTAACAGTCAATATTTTACGGAATTTAAGATACGGAAAGTAAAGCTACGTTATTACAAGGCTTCGGGTATTTACATAGCCAAAAACAAACCCGTAAAAAAAACGATAAATGAAAGTAAAAGATCCTAATTAATCTATTACAACTTGTGAGCAATTACATTAATATGGTAAAAATAAAATAATAAAGAGCGCGCGATGAGTTAAGAACGAGAGAGCACTAGGGTTTTGACTCCTTCTAACCTAATTGGAAGAAAAAAATATTTTTGTTGTTTTCAATTATTTTTTAAGAAAAAGAATTAGGTTTTTAAATTAAATACAAAATTAATTAGTAATTAAATTAATTAAAGAAAATAATTAAATTTAACCTATTTTTGTGTTTTTGGTTATTTTTTAAGAAAAAGAAAATAAGAATTAAATTAAACTAAAACCCTAATTTTCTTATTGTTTTTAATTTATTTACAAAATAATTAAAGTCACCTAAAGTTAAATAACCTAATTAAATTAATTATTTTTTTGATAAAAAATAAACCTAAATCTAATTGGATGAAAAATATTATTTTTGTGATTATTTGATAAAAAGAAAAATTAATTTGTGTTAGTAAATATAAATAAATAAATAAAGAAAGATAATATAAAGAAAAGAAAGAAGAATTGGGCCTGGTTGTGAGTAATTTGGGGGGTGTGAGAATCAGATTATGGGCCCAAAATAGGCTGGTCCACGTTGACTTGCCCAGATTTCCCGTGATGCATTGACTGTGGTTGTTGGTGGTCCTTCAGATGATGGCCTTTAGATCTGGCCATCTAGAGATCCAAGGGTTAGATCCTGAGGGCATATGGTGATCCTTTGGCCTTGTATGCGGGCCTGAACATTTACAGAAAAATAATGTGAAATACATGGGGGACCTGGGATTCGAACCCAGGTCCTGTAACCTTTTCCAAACGCTCCACTACCAACTGCACTGCACGTTCCATTTGTATATAGAATAATAGTAAATGATAATATGGAATAAAGGGAGTTAGTGGAGTAAATAAAAAAACTCGCCACAGTTTTGAATGAACCAATAGGATGATGCCACGCTGGTCATCCCTGTCCTTGCTCTGTTGGTAAATGTTAAAAACTTTTACCTACGGACAACGTCCGTCACTACATCCCTGGCTTGTTTCAAAATCCTCCATGGGCATGATGAATGACATCTAATTCCATGAATCAACTTGTCTTGACATTCTGATCATCATGATGCCCTTCATGGGGGCTAATTTTTCCTGCACACAAAAACCCTAAAATGAAACGAAGAACCCTAACAATGGAAAATCTTGATATAGTCCACAAAAACGCAATTAAATTTTATAGAGAGCTTGAAAATGTGTTAAGGAACAATAATATGTGATTATTTCATGCTATAAGTGCCAGAATCATGCAACTCGAATTCAAAAAAAGTTCAAGGTCGTGACTGACTTACAGTGGTTTTTAGTGCCTGAAAGTGCTTGTTCTTGATTGGTATAGCTTGCTTGTGATCCCAGGAAGCGAATGGGATGGCTAGAGGGTCTTGAAAATGCGTGGAAGTGAAAAATTGAATCACCACTTTTCTTTGATTTTTTCAAGTTTATTCTGACTTTGTGCGCCTCTCTAGCCTTGTATTTTAGGTCTGCAAATGTTCACTATATACCAAGGATTGGATTAGGGTTGCAAACATGATCTCAATCTTTATCAATCATGACTTTTGATTTTTATTTGATTCCTTTGAATATCTTTCCAAAAATAGTCAAAACCAATCTTTTTGTGCACATAAAGGCCTTGCACGAATTCAATCTTTTGCTAGCTGGATATAGAACCTGAAACATGCACCATATCTTGAGATTTCAATGTTTTGGATTTTTTCATGATTTGTTTTGATTTAAATTGATTTAATTCAAATAAAAATCAAAATAAATAGTAAAAATAAGATAAAGACAAGTGGGGAGAGCTAGAACTCGTGGACCATGCTACCAACTCAAAACAAGTACAAACAATTAGGCCCATTTAGCAAAAATTGCAATTTGAGGCATAGTTGATTTTTGATAATTTTGCAAAAAAGGTCTACTTCACCAATGCATAACTTCCTCAATTTTGACTCTTTGAAGGTGTTCTTGGACTTTTTAGAAAGCTTGAGATGTACTATAAGAAATCCTTTTGGTCTCATCTCAATTTGGTATTCCATGCTCATGTATGAAGCTTTGACAAAAAAGGTGTTTTTGTTGACTTTTCAAAATGACCTATAATGTCCAAATTCATAACTTCTTGTGAGTGCATATTTTGAACTTGGTAGATGAAGATGGATTATAGGGCATTTCTTCCTCTTCAAAATGAGCTTTGGATGGGTCATTTCTCATAAAGTATGAGAAAGTTATGCTTGTTCATAATTGAGTTAACTTTTCCTGCATAACCCTAATTTAGCAACTTTTAGTTCTTGATGAATTGTGAGTAATCCTTGATGAATCATGATCAACCATTGATCAAATGATGAAGTATACTTCAAAATGAGGATGTTGACCAAAAATCTTGAAGTTTGACTGTATGTAGGCCACAATTGACTTTTGCCCTAGCACAGTCGATTTTCAGGCCTTTGAGCAATTGACTAAGCAAATTTCCTCTACAAGGCTTGAAACTTGACATGGATGATCTTGAGAACATATTATGACAATGGTGAGAATTTGGGATCCCTTGGACTCAAGTATCTTGATGCAACATGAAACCCTAATTTCAGGTAGGCTGCCTTAGGAGAGAGCTTGTCTGGTCAACCCTTGGACTTCCTTGAGCAGCTTGAGGATCTTTCTTGAAATATTTTGAGAAATATGGGAGGGAAGATTTTAGGGTACAACAGTTGTCCCTGTTCAATCTTCTTAAACCCGAGGATGTAGATTGGCTTGTTTGCCTTTCGTGATCCGAAGGTGGAAGATGATTGAACACTAGAGTGCCCAGAAATTTGCACTTGCATGAAGTGGTACTTGTCTTGTGATGTCGGGAATGGGCTTACAGATGCCATTTGGAAATAGATGACGGAAGAATGGCTTAAAGATGCCATCCAAAGGAGTGTCGATCACATAAGAGATTCCTTAGCGGGAGTCTGTATACCTGTTGTTGAGGAAGACTACGCTGGGGAATGCTGATTTTACATGTTATCCGATCGTGATCCAGGCTTCGCAATTTCTCGATTCTTATTTGGTCGTAATCCAAGCTTCAGAAGGAAATGAGTTGTTATCCGGTCGCATTCGGGCTTCAACTTGAATTTAGGGCACACTAATATCTGGTCGACTCCGGGCTTCTTAGTAATTGTCTAGGTAAACTGCTATTTGGTCGAAATCCAAAGCTTCGCAGTGTCTTGTACTGTTATCTGGTCGTAATCCAGGCTTCAGTCCTTTTATCATTATTTGGTTGTAATCCAGGCTTCAGTCCTTTTATCGTTATCTGGTCATAATCTAGGCTTCACGATGCTTTATACCATTATTTGGTCGAATCAAGGCTTCATGGTGTCCTGTACTGCTATCTGGTCGTAATCCAGGCTTCACAATACCTTACTTTTTATATGGTCGTAATCCAGGCTTCAGAAGAAATCAAATGGTTATCCGGTCGCCTCCGAGCTTCCCTTTGACTGTTGGGCCTACTAATATCCGGTCGAATCCGGGCTTCATAGTAATTGGCCGGGTTAAACTGCTATTTGGTCGTAATCCAAGCTTCACAATATCCCTCACTGTTATCTGGTCGTAATCCAGGCTTCAGTGTTTTTTACCGCTATTTGGTCATAATCAGGCTTCGCGATGTCTCATACCATTATCTGGTCGAATCCAGGCTTTATGGTGTTCGGAGAAAATCAAGATACTATCCAGTCGTAATCCGGGCTTCATAACTGGTATTAAAGATATACCATTATCTAGTTGTAATCCAGGCTTCGCGGTGTCTTTAGCTGCTATCTGGTCGAAATCTAGGCTTCACAGAAATTTTTATTGCTATCTGGTCGTAATCCAGGCTTCACAATAACTTGCTGAGATGTTATCTGGTCGTAATCCGGGCTTCACGGCTTGTGTTTATGATATACCATTATCTGGTCGAATCCAGGCTTCATGGTATCTTGCACTGCTATCTGGTCGTAATCCAGGCTTCACAATAACTTGTTGAGTTGTTATTCGGTCGTAATCCAGGCTTCACGGCTTGTGTTTATGATATACCACTATCTGGTCGAATCCAGGCTTTATGGTATCTTACACTTCTATTTGGTCGTAATCCAGGCTTCACAGTAACTTGTTGAGCTGTTATCCGGTTGTAATTCGGGCTTCACGGCTTGCTGGGGATTAAACTATTATTCGGTTGAATCCGGGCTTAATAGCTTAAAGATAAACCACTATCTGGTCGAATCCAGGCTTTACGGTGTTTGATACTGTTATTCAGTCGTTCTCCAGGCTTCACAATATGATGTAGAAATCAAGATACTATCCGGTCGGATCCGGGCTTCATAGCTTGAAATTTGTAAGAGTTTGATTGTATCTTTCCTGAAAGGTAAAGGGTTAATCGTATGTAATGCATGATATGTATCAAGCAATGATGTTCTCAAAATAAATGAGATTGTGCTGTATGATGCGTATGCGCATGTCATGATGTATGGACATGCAATGTTTTTATGATATTCTCTAGCTGGGGAAAATAAATCCCGGATTGCTGCTGGAGAGTGCAAGAAGTTGAACTATTTGTTTCCGCTGTGGATAGTGAGTGAGAATAATCCTGCTAAAGAATACCCTGACGAGAAAATGACTCTGTAGGGAAGAGATGCTCTGCTAGAGGATCTGTTGATTTGGAAGGATAACCTCGGCTGGGGATGAATTACCGTTGCTGGGGATAATGAAACCTGTTGGGGATTGAGTTTCTTCTTGTGGAAGAAATAATCTCCACTGGGGATAATCTTCTAGTACTGGTGATAGATAAACTCTGCTTGGGGAGAATCACTGTTTCTAGATACCTTTTGCTCTGCGGGGAGTGAATGTACCTTTAATCGTATTCTCCAGCTAGGTCTATCCCTATACCCGGTGGATAGAGAAACTGTAAGTGTTGTACCCCAAAATTTTCCCTCTCATTTTATCAAGATTTCCCCTCACAAGACTCTTTGAACTCCAAACAGGATTAGGGTTTGCTCTGCTCAAGACATCTCCTTGCACTGATGACCTAAATTAGGGTTTGAGTTTGCACAGGGATTTTTGGACTTTCAATGCTCAAAGTGACTTTCATACTTCATGTTGGACTTATAAGATTGCCTCTACCAAGTTTCAAGCATTGAATCAAATTTTTGCCCAGTCAATTGGATAATTAACCTAGAAATCAACTGTATTAGGGAAAAAGTCAACTGTGGCCAATTTACAGTCAAACCTCATAATTTTTTATCCAAATCAACATTATAGACTCCTATGGACCATTTGATCAAGTTTGGACCACAACTCCTCAAGAAATTTGATCAGATCATCAAAAGGGCAAAATGGTAATTTTTTGGGTTTTGATTGTATAAGGGCAATTTCTGATTTTTCACATAGCCAATGGCAAATTGGGTTCAAGAATGGATTCAAATACCCAATGGAATCATCTTGACCTATTCACAAGGTTCAAAAGATCTCAAATGCATTGGATTGACAGATGAATTTTTCAGTCAATTGATCAAAATTTGACTGTACAACTGAAAAGTCAAACTTTGACTTTTTGGTCAAAATCAAGTGCCAAGGGTCATTTTTCATCAAGATGTGTCAAAACATGAAACTTTTTCATCAAGAAACCTAATTTTGCAAATTAGGGTTTAAGATTGAAAATTTTCATAACTTCGAATTTTTCTAAGTTATGAAATTTTCTTATTTTTTCCCAACTTTGCCCAACATTTTCACCATGATGCAATTGGATTCAAACAAAACCTCCAACATGAAAGTTTTAGTCCTCCACAAAGTCTATAACTTTGATTCACAAAGTTTACCCAAAATAAGCTTGGATATGAAGTTATGAATTTTGGAACATGGGTCCATGAAACTTTTAACTTAGTGAAATTTTGCCCTAGTTTAGGCAGGATTTTGACCTATCTTCATGACCATTTTTAAAATAGTTCCACTTGGAATCTAAAAATTCATTTCAAATATGGATTGTAGAGAATGTTACAATCTTTCCAAAATGTCCAAGAACTCTCCAAAATCATTTGTGGTTAGGGAGAATCAAAGGTTTGAATTTGGCAAAAACTCACTTTTGATCCATGGCATTTTCATGTTGATACAAGTTGCAACTTCCATCCAGCATTGTTTGTACTTGATTACAGGTCCCTAAACCCTTTCATACTCAATAGTTAAATGCAAATACATTGGTTTTAAGCTTTGTTCTGATCATTAGAGGATTACACAAGAGATTAATCCAAAAATAGCAAAAATGCAACATTGTCATATTTGTCAAATTTGCTTTATGTCAAATTGCATTCTTGAGCCTTGAACCAAATCTTGTACAACAAACCAAATCCACAAACTTAAGGCCAAGCTCACACAATGTATGCAGGGTTAGAGCTAGACTGTACATGCCTGCTCTTTGTCACTTCTCATTTTTTGCTTCATAACCAAGAAACTTGCCAAAATCACATAACTTGCACATCTGTTAGAACCAACTCTGGCAAGCATTTGAGACAAGTTTTACACTTTGCCTTGAGCCAGAAACATGAGTTATTGAACCCTCAAACCTTCCCAAACACTAAATCACCTTCCTCTTGCAAAACAGGGCAGCTTCTGCACTTTGAGTTCCATCTCACAAACCCCTCGTGCGTTTTGCCCCAAACCTGCTCCAACACCTTCCATATAACCCACCTGAACTATCCCAACCATTAGCCATTAACTGTAACACCATTGGCAAGCTTCACCATTTCTGTTTTCAGCTTGACTTCTACAAGCTTGTTCAAGCACATCCAAAGCAAACTAAGCATTGAGGAAGGTCAGAGGAAGTTCAAGCAAGCTCCCAAGCATCACAGACCTCATTGAAAAGCTCCACATTTCCATACATGAGTTCATCTTAAACAGGTATTTTTCAACTTTCTATCTCTCTATTTAGGAATCATTAGGCTTAGGTTTGTGAATAAAAAATGTAGTACTCATAGCCCTTAAGTTGTACATATGCTCAGTTTTCATTTAAGTTAAGTGTGTTGAGAGAATTTGATTGATGAACATCCTGAAAAAGTTAGGTTAAAAATTAGAGCCAGAGAAATTCTCTCTGGTCTTTGAGAGTTAGATTAAGTTTCTTATATGGTTGGAATCGTCTTGAAAAATGCTATGACTTTGGTGTTATGAGTTTTTGCTTTAGAGCACGTATGCAGGATGTCCAGGTTTGTATAGGAAACGCGTGTTTTGTTTGAACAAGAGGTTAAAGATGAAGATCAGTGGGCTGGGCTTTGGCTTGGCTCACTTTTTGCACCCCCTGCCTTGCTGACTACACCCCCTGGCCCATTTCTTTATATTTTTGTATTTTTCTATTTATTTTTCATTTCTGATTTTATTCTATTTTTTTCTAAACATAAAAACTTACCAAAAATATTTTTATAAATTTTCACATTTATTTTTATATATTATTTTATTTTTCTAACATGAAAATAATTATTAATTAGTATATACTTTTATTTTCTTTAAACTTGAAAATAATACATAAAAATATTATATTTTTATTACTATTATTTACATATTTAAATAATATTTTTCTAATATATTTTCATTTTTTGACATTTGTCCATATTTCATTATTTTATTTTATTGTATATAAATAATATAATTAATATATACATTTTTCTTAAAGAAAATTAGGGTTTTTACCCTTGACAAAAATAATCTTTTATTTTTATTTTTTAATACATTAAATCTTTTATTTTTACACACATAAAAATAAACCAAAAACATTTTTTATATATTTATAATATTTTGCACACTTATATTTAAATTGCTTATTTAATTATTGTTTATTTATTATTTAATTCAAAGAATTCAATTTGGATGTAATAGTAAATATTAGGGTTTTAATTTCTTGCAAAATAATTCCCCCATTCAAAATTGTATCCCCCTCCCCATACCAATGTTGTAATAGCCTAGATTATTTTTATGCATTTATGCTTTCAAATATGTCATGATAGAGATTAGGGTTTGTATGCAATATCCAAAATCAAAACAAATAGTTAGACCTAATACAAAATAAAAATGCATGAAAATGACAACACAATGCACACATGCACCCCTAGGGTTTCATCCACTTGTTGCCTCTAAAAATGGCCATGTTATGCATGTTGAGTATCTTGGCAAAACAAAAATAAAACAAAAGATCATAGTCCCTCGATGACTCTATCTTGGTTTCCTATACAAAAATGATCTTGTCCCTCAAAAAATTGCTAAAGATACTTAGCACAATTGCTATCATGGTCAATACGATGATCCGCGCCTGTCCCGTTTAACATCCAAATACAAGGTTGTTTACCAAATTCAATGGTAAAACAACACTGTCAAAAGGGTTAAAAATGTGTAGGGAAGATCTTTGAGTAAAATAGGGTATACAACTCTTAGTTACTTGATCAAAACTTGCAAAAACATCCTTGCTATTTTCAAACACACATCATAACACAATTTCAAAACAATTTCCCAAAACAAATTTTCAAACATTCAAACATTGAAAAATCTTTTCAAAAAACAATACACCTTTGTATACATTCAAACAAGAATCATTACAAAGGTTGCCACAACGATGGCCTCTTTTCAAAACATTTTCAAAACCACACACAAAGCACCATTTCAAACAATTGGAAAAGCAAAGCAAGTGATCTAAACAAGTAACTACGAGCCCATGGATAACCATGGATGAAAAGGGTGTTTGCACCTTCCCTTTTCATAATCTACCCCCCGAACCCAAGAAAACATCTCAAAGGTCTTTTCTGTGCTTTTTTACCTTTCCTTTGGATAAAATAAAAGTCGGTGGCGACTCTTGCTAAATCGAAACATTTGCGAACACAAACGCAAAACCTCAAGTCAGTTCTCCGACCGTATCACAGAACTGGCGACGCTGCTGGGGAAAATTCTAAAAGTGGGGTTACCTTAGGGTTTAGATCACCTTTAAATGCTTACTTTGTTTGCTTTGATTGCTTTACACTTGGTTCTATTGTTTGGGTTTGAAATCCTCTACCCGGATTTGGGAAACATTCATAGGTAAATAGCAATACGTTGTTGAAACTATGCGGGGTATACTGACATGGTTGAAGCAATAGCTATATTAGTGCGACATATTTGTGAGTACCGGTAGCCTTTGAGTCAATCAAAGAGAATACGGGGCTGCTGAGTGATGTCATGAAGCACTAGTGAACTTTTAGAACCTTTACTTGACCATCTTGTCCTTTTTAGGGGTAGTGAGATGACCGGCTTTGGTGCAGTCCGAAGTTGGTAGATACTCGATACTACACTCATTGAGGGTTATTTTCTTGGAATATTTCGGTCGCCAGTTAAGTGGCTAAACTGAAACAATGAACACAGAAAATAATCCAGTGATATTGAGCTCCTTAGAACCCGGCTACTATTTATAGGACAGGTTGAGCCAACTAACTTCAAGAGGGTACTTACCTATGAAACTCATTGCAATCCTGAAACTAGGATCTTGTGTGATTTGTTTGTACATATACTTGTGCATACATCATGAACATCATAAAGCATCATATGCATCCACTAACCATTTCAAGGGTTTGGATCTTCATCTTTGTTCTTGTTTTGTAGGTAATGGAATCACTCCGCAGAAAAACAATTCAAGTCAACCTTGTGAGGATCCCTCCTCAACTCAAGGAGCTTGCTTCCAAGATTCCAGAGAATTCTCCCTTCAGTGAAAGACATGGTAGACTTCTAAACTTGGTTAACTCCAACATTGAAGAAGACATGGTGAAAGTTCTCTTCCAGTTCTTTGACCCCCTACACCATTGCTTTACATTTCCTGATTACCAACTAGTGCCTACTTTGGAGGAATTTTCTCAACTCCTGAGGATTCCTATTCTCCATCAACTACCCTACAACGGTACGGAAAGAGAACCAAAGCCTGAAGATGTTGCTCAAGCCTTACACTTGAAACCATCTGATATCAAAGGTCATTGGGAAACCAGAAGTGGTGTCAAGGGTTTCTTGGCAAAGTTTCTGTTTGAGAAGGCACAAGACTGCTGGAACTCTCTAGATCTGCAAGCTTTTGAAGGGATTGTAGCACTTCTCATATATGGGTTGGTCTTGTTCCCAAACCCTGATCAACTTATAGATGTGAATGCTGTCAAAATTTTCATATCTCGGAATCCTGTGCCTACATTGCTTGGGGATATCTGTTAGAACATAGTTTGATTCTACAACTCTTAATTAGAGTTTTGATGATAACAAAATACAAAGAATAAAATAAATTTAAAGATATATATATATAGAACAAATATGCTTCTTAAAATTATGTTTTATATATACAGAAGTTCTAATGGAATCAGCATCAGAAGATCAGTAATATGTCAGCATCAGAAGATCAGTAACATGTGCTACACGTTGAAGCCACCAGAATATACGCTGAAGCTTGATGACCAGAATCTGCGCATAAACATATACACTCTGACTCTGAGCAAATATCTTTACCAAGTCATCAGCACTCAGAAGCGTCATCATAAGTTAAGGTAGAACACTCTGAAGCGCTATCATAAGCAGAGAAGACTCTGAAGCGTTACTAAGTATTCAAGACAGAATTAAATGCTAACGACTCTCTTCAAGACAAGATCTTCTCAATAAGGAAAGTGCGTTATTATCATCGAAATGGCTTTATGGACAACGTATCTCTGCCATGCCTATTTAAACAAGTCTGTGTGAGAAAAGACGCACACACATAAACGCATGCACTCACATAATTTTCCAAGCTTTCAAAACCATGCTTACTCAAAGGCTTTAGCAAATTCAGTTCTATTCCAAGCTTAAATTGTGTATTATCACAGTTGTGATATATTGTTTTATTAGAAAATGTTAAACACGTTCCTGTTCAATTATTTGTAAGAGATTTCCTTGAGATAAACCGGTTTGTGGTTATACTCAAGAAGGCTTTAACAGTTGTTAAAGTAGCTATTGTAATCCTTTGAATATAGTGGATTAAGACCTCGTTGGAGAGAGGCGAAATCACCTTGACGGGTGGACTGGAGTAGTTTGAGATCAAACGAACCAGGATAAAAATACTGTGTTGTTTAAGCATTTGATTTAAGTTTTACAATTCAACCCCCCTTCTTGTGTTTTTCACATCTTCAATTGGCATCAGAGCGCCTGGTTCTGAGCTTATAACACTTAACCGTGTCAGTACAAGATCCAGCGTCAGAAAAACACAATGGCAGGACCAAATCAAAACATAAGCAATGACAACAATGAAGAAAGAGACAGATTCAGTGGCAAACCTCCAGTCTTTGATGGAGAGAAATTTGACTACTGGAAAGACAGAATTGAGAGTTTCTTTCTGGCCCATGATGCTGATCTGTGGGACATGGTGACTGATGGATACACGCACCTAGTGGATGGAAGTGGTCAGAAGATTGACAGGAAAACAATGTCTGATCAGCAAAAGCGTGAGTTCAGAAATCATCACAAGGCCAGAACAATTCTTCTCAGTGCCATCTCTTATTCAAAATATGAGAAGATATCAAACATAGACACTACAAAGAATATGTTTGACTCTCTGAGAATGACGCATGAAGGCAACATTCAAGTCAAAGAAACCAAAGCCCTTGCACTCATTCAGAAATATGAGGCATTCAAGATGGAAGAGAGTGAATCAATATAAACTATGTTTTCAAGATTTCAAATTCTTGTTGCTGGTCTAAAAGTTCTTGACAAAGGGTATTCTACTGCTGATCACGTTAAGAAGATCATCAGAAGATTGCCAAAACAATGGAGGCCAATGGTCACAGCGCTTAAGCTAGCCAAGGATCTCAACAAAATCTCTCTGGAGGAACTTGTCAGCTCCCTCAGAAGTCACGAGATAGAGCTAGAAGCAGATGAACCTCAAAAGCAAGGTAAGCCATTAGCTTTAAAATCTAACAGAAAATCTGACTCCAAAGTTTTGTAGGCTATGGAAGAAACCTCTGATGGGTCCTCATCAGAAGAAGATGAACTATCTCTCCTCTCCAGAAGGGTGAACCAATTGTGGAAGCAGAGGCAAAGGAAGTTCAGGAATCCCAGAAGATCAGAAAATCAGAATGAATCTTTCTCCAGATACAGAAGGTCAGAATCCTCCTCTGGACACAGAAGATCTGAAGGTTCTTCAGGAAACAGAAAGCCAAACAACAAAGATATCATCTACTATGAATGTAACGAGCAAGGGCACTACAAAAGTGATTGCCCAAAGCTTCAGAAGGAAAATCCCAAAAAGAAGTATGGCAAGGAAAAGAAGAAAAGTCTCATGGCTACATGGGATGATTCTGACACATCTGAAGCTGACTCAGAATCAGATGATGAAAGAGAAAACATAGCTCTCATGGCAAACATAACAGAAGACAGTAAAGCTTCTGAGTCAGAATCTGAATCAGATACAAAAGAGGTATTCCCTGACTTTACTATAAACTTTACTAAGGCTAAACTAGCTGAAAGCCTTAATGAAATTCTGGAAAGATATCAACAGATCAGAGTCAAATTCAGAAACCTGAAAAGGAATCCTGCTTCTGACTCTGATAAGACTGAGAGTCTCAAATTGGAGAATTCTGAGTTAAAAGATAAAATCTCAAAATTAGAAAACCAATTGCGAAACTCTGAGAAGGAAACAATCCCTGAAACTCCCAGCAATGCTGATGAGATCATCAAGGAGTATGATCACAGCTTTCAGAAGTTTCTAGCTAAAAACATAGACAGAAGCAAAATGGCTTCAATGATCTATGGAGTTAGCAGAAATGGCATAAAAGGGATAGGATATCAAGGTAAGGTACCTACACCAAAAAATGCCATGGATTTAGTTATAAAACGTACTCCACTTGATTCACACTTTATATATGGGCACACACATGACATAAAATATACAAGTAGTGATTACTCTGTCAAACCAAAATTCAACCAGAGTTTTGGTAAAACTAACAAATCAGGACCAAAGAAAATATGGGTACCTAAGGATAAAATAATACATGTGGCAGATATCTTTAGCAGCAAAGAAAAAACACCAATCATGGTACCTGGACTCTGGCTGCTCACGACACATGACGGGAAGAAGGCATATGTTCCAAAGCCTGGAACTTAAGCCTGGAGGCCACGTAGGCTTTGGAGGCAATCAGAGAGGAAAGATCATTGGCTCTGGAATAGTAGGTAATGGAAACCTTCCCTCTATAAGTAATGTTTTACTAGTTGATGGATTAATGCATAATCTGTTATCCATAAGTTAATTAAGTGATAACGGTTATGATATAATCTTCAATCAAAATTCATGCAAAGATGTTAGTCAGAAAGATGGGACTATCCTATTTAATGGAAAGAGGAAAAACAACATTTACAAAATAAAACTTTCTGAACTAAAAAGTCAGAATGTAAAACGTCTACTGTCTGTTAACAACGAGCAATGGATCTGGAACAGAAGATTGGGACATGTTAGTATGAGAAGAATATCTCAGATTAACAAACTCAATCTGGTCAGAGGACTTCTTAACCTGAAGTTCAATTCAGATGCTCTGTGTGAAGCATGTCAGAAAGGCAAGTTTGCAAAACCAACTTTCAAATCCAAAAACGTTGTTTCCACCTCCAAGCCATTAGAACTTCTGCACATTGACTTATTTGGACCAGTTAAAACTGCTTCAGTCAGTGGCAAGAAGTATGGGTTAGTAATCGTAGATGACTATAGCATATGGACATGGGTAAAGTTCTTAAGGCACAAGGACGAGTCACACTCTGTGTTTGTTACCATCTGCAACCAAGTTCAGAATGAAAAGGATCTTAGAATCGTCAAAGTCATAAGTGATCATGGTGGAGAATTTGAAAACAAAGATTTTGAGTTATTCTTTAATGACAAAGGCATTCTGCATGATTTCTCTTGTCCTAGAACTCCCCAGCAAAATGGAGTTGTAGAACGAAAGAACAGAACATTGCAAGAAATGGCCAGAACCATGATCAACGAGACTAACGTTGCTAAGATCTTCTGGGCAGAGGCAATAAACACAGCGTGTTACATTTAGAATAGAATCTCCATAAGACCTATTATGGAAAAGACTCCATATGAATTGTGGAAGAACAGAAAGCCCAACATTTCCTATTTTCTCCCATTTGGATGTACATGTTTTATCCTGAATACAAAAATTATTTGAACAAGTTTGACTCTAAAGCACAAAAGGGTACAAAGTATACAATACAGAAACACAGATTGTGGAAAAGTCAATCAGTGTTCGTTTTGATGATAAGCTTGACTCTCAAAACTCAAAGCAGAACGAATTCCTTGCAGGTATGGAAGTTGAACTCATAGGTACTGAAGACAATTCATCAAAAGCTCTCAACAGAGACACTCCCTCAACATCAGAAAGAGTAACTGCAAGCAATCCAGCACCTTCTGTTGATCAACTCCAGAAAAGACTATCCAGAAGCAGCATGGATCACCCAGAAGAAACAATCTTAGGAAGAAAGGAAGATCCAATCAGAACAAGATCTAGCTTCAGAAACTCTGAAGAATCCCTCATGGGACTGGTTTCTCTAATTGAACCAACTACAATTGATGAAGCACTTCTGGACAATGACTGGATTCTAGCAATGCAAGAGGAGCTAAATCAATTCACAAGAAATGACGTATGGGATCTAGTTCCTAAACCAAAAGGATTCAACGTCATTGGAACAAAGTGGGTGTTCAGAAACAAACTGAACGAACAAGGTGAAGTCATCAGAAACAAAGCACGACTGGTAGCACAAGGTTATAGTCAGCAAGAGGGGATAGACTATACAGAAACCTTTTCTCCAGTCGCCAGGTTAGAATCTATCAGACTCTTAATCTCATTGGATATTAATAAAGGCATCACTCTGTATCAGATGGATGTTAAGAGTGCATTCTTAAATGGCTATATAGAAGAAGAGGTATATGTGCACCAACCCCCTGGTTTTGAAAGTTCTAAAAATCCAGAATATGTTTTCAAATTAAAGAAGTCACTCTATGGTCTGAAACAAGCTCCCAGAGCTTGGTATGAAAGACTAAGTAACTTCCTGTTAGAAAAGGAATTCACCAGAGGGAAAGTGGACACAACCTTGTTCTGTAAGACAGTTAAGAATGACATTTTAGTATGTCAGATTTATGTTGATGACATCATATTTGGATCTACTAAAGCCTCTCTGGGAAGAAAGTTTGCTAAATGTATGCAGGCAGAATTTGAGATGAGCCTAATGGGGGAACTAAAATTCTTTCTGGGCATTCAGATTAATCAAACCCCAGAAGGAACTTACATTAATCAGAGCAAATATGTCAGAGAACTTCTGAAGAAATTTGATCTCTCAGAATGTAAGCCATCAAAGATTCCAATGCATCCCACGTGCATTCTGGAAAGAGAAGAGGTAAGTAAAAAGGTAGAACAGAATGTCTACAGAGGTATGATTGGTTCTCTTCTCTATCTGACGGCTTCAAGGCCTGACATTTTATTCAGTGTTTGCATTTGTGCTAGATTCCAATCAGATCCTAAAGAATCTCACTTAACAGCAGTTAAGCGAATTTTCAAGTATCTGAAAGGTACTACTAATTTGGGTTTGTTTTATAGAAAATCAAGTAATTACAGCTTAATAGGATACTGTGATGCTGATTTCGCTGGAGACAGAGTAGAACGAAAAAGCACTTCTGGAAGCTGCCAGTTTCTGGGAGAAAATCTGATCTCATGGTCCAGCAAAAGACAATCCATAATTGCTCTATCAAAAGCAGAAGCTGAATACATAGCAGCAGTTGGATGCAGTACACAAATGCTCTGGATGAAAAGTCAACTTGAGGACTTCCAGATATTTGAGAGTAACATTCCTATCCTCTGTGACAATACTTTTGCTATTTGTCTCAGTAAAAATCCAATTTTGCATTCTAGGGCAAAGCATATAGAAATAAAACATCATTTTATTAGGGACTATATTCAGAAAGGGATTTTAAATTTTAAATTTATTAACACAGACCATCAATGGGCTGATATCTTTACAAAACCTCTTTCTGAAGATAGGTTCAACTTCATTCTGAAACATATCAGCATGAAGCTCTGCCCAGAATAAAACTGTTTTGATTCCATATCTTAACCTTCAGAACTTTGTTTATTTTTTCGTGAACTACTGATCAATCTTTCTTCAGATCTTTAGAAGCACAGATTGTATCAGAATATATCACAATCAAGGATAGAAATGTGCTGTTCACTCAAGCAAACAAGTGTCATCCAGTCATCAGTTACTTTCTGAGGCTGAACATGCGTTCAAGTTTCTGAAAGGTCAAAAGTGCTGATTGGTTGCATTGAGACACATGTCATGGGTAACCATTCCAATATCTTTCTGAATCCCCCTAAATCAGCTATCATTAAATGCTAATAATCATTGTATTT
This sequence comes from Vicia faba, assembly GCA_948472305.1. Taxonomy (NCBI): domain Eukaryota; kingdom Viridiplantae; phylum Streptophyta; class Magnoliopsida; order Fabales; family Fabaceae; genus Vicia; species Vicia faba. Next base: position 700,074,089 of record OX451739.1, on the reverse strand, counting down.
AATTTCTCTCTCTTGCCGTTTATGTTTTCAAAATTGTTTAGAAATCTATTTAAACACATTTCTCACCATTTACACTCTTTTACCTTCACTTTCATTTTCTCTCAATCTTACTGATTTCAGTTTTCATACTTTCTCAAAACCCTTTCAATTTCTTCAAAACCTTCGTGTGAACATGGCTTCCTCAAGCATTCCTACTTCCAGTTCTCAGAAAACAGGTTCCTCCGAACAATACGAAGAACCCTACAGAACGCTTCTCACACAAATAAAAAATCTAGAAGTTCTGTCAGAATTGATCGTGGATTTCAACAGTATTCAAGAGAATGGGTTTAATCTCTATGAAGAGGTTAAGGCTCAAGGCTGGGAAAGATATTTTGACCGTCTGGTGGGTCCAACATTCCTAATTCTGGTAAAGGAATTTTGGATTCATGCTTCATCTTCCAACCATCAAGTTACTTCATACATAATGGGGAAGAAGATTGTTATTACTGAGGACCTCATTGCAAGATTAATAGGCTACAGTGGTGGTGGTGTTCGTTGCATTGACATGGCTGAAAGATGCGCTGATGTTGCCCTAATTGCTAGAGAAATCTTCACTCTGGGGCTTCCCTCCAGCAAGATAAGGGATTTAAAAGACCATCACAAAATATGGGCCAAGATCATTCTGGGATGCATAAACCACAGGAAGCCTACCAGCTCTCCTGATTACATCAATATTGATCAGCAATTTCTAATCTATTTCATCTCCCAGAAGGTTAAAGTGAATCTGGCTCATCTGCTGTTTAACCATCTAAGGACTAGTGTCAAGGAAACCAGAGAAGAGGAGCGCACAAAAAGGGACTGGATACCCCTAGGAAGACTTATATCAGATATTCTAACAGAGAATAAGCTGATTGATCATCTTACAAAGGCTCAGGAAATCAGCTCTTTGGAAGCTACTGTTGGTAAACAGCTGAATGCAAAGAATCTGAAGTTGATTGAGAACATCAAGAAGGAACCCAGCGTCACTCCTTTTGCAGCAATCTCCAGCAGAAGAGTCCCTCTGGATAACTTCCCTTTGTTCTCAGAGATTGATTCTAAACCAGATATAATAGTCAGATATCTGGATGCTTGCAAGGCGGATGGTACAACACCAAATTTGAACATTCAAGATCTGCAGCAGAAGGCTTTAGAAGTTGTGCTGAAGAAAACCAAGAAAAGGAAAGCTGTAGCAGAAGGATCATCCAAGCAGACTCCTAAAAAGAGAGGTAATCCTTATTCTGTAACTGTTTTAGATTCAATTTCTGTATCAACATCTATCCCAATTCCCACTCAATCTGAAAACCCAACACCACAAACTTTTGATGACTTTGACATTGATTTTGACCCCTCTGAATCCTTAACTCTTAGAAGATCACACTCCCAACCTCAAAATCCAATTATTGAAGCAACCCAGCAAGAACTTTCAAAAGTTCTATCTGGTATAGACCAACATACTTCTGCTCCCATGCCAGAAAATCCAAACCCTGAAACCACCACAGAAGCACAACCAGAAATTCCCCTCTCACCACAACCAGATATTCCCCTCTCTCCACAACCAGAAATCTCACTACCTTCATCTCCTCAACCAAAAATTAATCCACCTTCTCCTCAACCTGAACTATCTCACCCAGAAGTTCAAACTGCTGAGGCTCAACCTTCTGAATCCCCTGAACCAGAACATCATAACGATCATTCAAACCAAACTGTTGATTCTGATACCATTCCCATTCCTGGAATCACAGAACCTCTGGCCATTTGCATGCCCCTTAGTACCATTGTAAATATTCTCCAACTTCCCTCTTCACCAGAATTAACTCCACCAAACTCCCCATCAAGTCCAATAATAATTCCTGACTCTCCCACTCCCTCACCAAAGAACAATCCAGAAGACAACATCAAGACTGTCATTGACTTAACAGTTTTTGAACGTCTTGCTGCAATAACCCACGAAACAGCTATCCCAAAACCAAAACATCTAGATGTTGGTACCAGCTTATTGACATTTGAAACAGAAGTACAAAAGTGGATCACTTCTCTAAAACAAGATAGTCTTGAGCTGGTTGATCCTGCTGCATCAGACTGCCTTTGGACAAAGTTCAGAAGATGGGTATGCTCTGAAACTTATAAGTTGCAAGAACAGAGCTACGGACAAGCTCAATAGAACTTCAGCAATCGGCTGAAAGAAATTGAAGGTCCAGTTCTGAGCAAGCTGCTTAAGGAAGAAGTTCTCCCTCTGGACAATGCTCCCTGGTCTGAACATCGTCCAGCATCTAAAGTTCAAACTGATACTTCAGAGCAGATGATTCTTGCTGAAGCACTGGGTCAAGAAGAAGATATTGCAGAAAGCTCTGAAGCATCTTGCTTCTAAAGGTCCTCAAGCTTCCTCCCTTGACAGGCAGACTCTAGAAGACCTGAAAAGATCTGATATGTTGATGAATGAAAGAATGGATAAACAGGACAACAAAATTGACAAAATCAAGAGCATGTTAACCCAGCAACAGGAAACCAACACCCAGATCAAGAGCATGGTGGAGGCTTTGTTCACACGTCTTCCTCCTCCCTCTTAGAATTTCCTTGTTTTTAAACATGTTTATCTGTAATATTTTTACATTGTTTTGAACTTATCATTGCTTCTGGTTTTCAATATAAATGCATTTTGGCTCTGATTATTTGTTCTTTTTGATAACTGACAAAAAGGGGGAGAAAGAATGATATTTTTCAATAACGGATTACTGAGACATAAGTCTCAAACATTCTGATCTATTTAAATTTCTCTCTTCTGAAAAGCTTACAGGTACAAAACTCTGATGAAAGATACAGTAAAAGTTTTGATGCTCAAAGACTCATGGAATTAAAGGGAAGTAATAAACTCAGGGGGAGTTTTCTCTTCTTAATTCTATACTTTTTATTCTTTATTTTCAATTGAAAAATCTGGTTTTTGTCATCATCAAAAAGGGGGAGATTGTTAGAAGATAGTTTGATTCTACAACCCTTAATTAGAGTTTTGATGATAACAAAATACAAAGAATAAAATAAATTCAAAGATATATATATATATAACAAATATGCTTCTTAAAATTATGTTTTATATATACAGAAGTTCTGATGGAATCAGCATCAGAAGATCAGTAATATGTCAGCATCAGAAGATCAGTAACATGTGCTACACGCTGAAGCCACCAGAATATACGCTGAAGCTTGATGACCAGAATCTGCGCATAAACATATACACTCTGACTCTGAGCAAAGATCTTTACCAAGTCATAAACACTCAGAAGCGTCATCATAAGTTAAGGCAGAACACTCTGAAGCGCTATCATAAGCAGAGAAGACTCTGAAGCGTTACTAAGTATTCAAGACAGAATTAAATGCTAACGGCTCTCTTCAAGACAAGATCTTCTCAATAAGGAAAGTGCGTTATTATCATCGAAATGGATTTATGGACAACGTATCTCTGCCATGCCTATTTAAACAAGTCTGTGTGAGAAAAGACGCACACACATAAACGCATGCACTCACATAATTTTCCAAGCTTTCAAAACCACGCTTACTCAAAGGCTTTAGCAAATTCAGTTCTATTCCAAGCTTAAATTGTGTATTATCACAGTTGTGATATATTGTTTTATTAGAAAACGCTAAACACATTCATGTTCAATTATTTGTGAGATTTCCTTGAGATAAACCGGTTTGTGGTTATACTCAAGAAGGCTTTAACAATTGTTAAAGTAGCTATTGTAATCCTTTGAATATAGTGGAGAGGGGCGAAATCACCTTGACGGGTGGACTGGAGTAGTTTGAGATCAAACGAACCAGGATAAAAATACTGTGTTGTCTAAGCATTTGATTTAAGTTTTACAATTCAACCCCCCTTCTTGTGTTTTTCACATCTTCAATATCCTCCACTCATTTCACACACGAACAATGAGGAAAAGAGGTGTTCTCATGTGTTGTACTCCTCTCCTAGCAAGGTGGTTTATTTCTCACCTTCCCCAGTCAATCTTGAAGAATGAGCAAGGCTTGAGGTGGTCACAACGGTTGATGACTCTTACACATTCTGATGTTCATTGGTGTTCTCGGTCCAGAGAAAATGTCATCATCATTGATCATTATGGGGAATTCCCTAATGTCCCACTACTTGGCATTAGGGGAGGCATTACCTACAACCCCTGCTTAACTCTGAGACAATTTGGGTATGCCCGAAGGGATGGCCCTCATGACATGCTGATTCTAGACTTGGTTTTTGACTTCGACAACGACACTCAAGGACTTCGATAAAGGTTTATCCGAGCTTGGAGGATGCCCAACAAGGTGGACAGTAAGACACTGGGGCACAAGAATTCCATCCCCCTTGAGCCTTACCTTAAGTGGGTACGAACCCGCGCCTAGAATCTTATGATGCCTTACCCCTACATTCTACCTATGATCAAAGAACCTGTTATGGAAGGAGAGGTTCCATACACCCTCCTATATCCTGACATGCCAACATCATTGGAAGATTTGCAAAAGAGTTGGATACAGCTCAATGAGGAACGAAACACTTTTGAAGCCAGCTTCTACGCCAGTGAGAAGAAGGTTTTGGAACTTACTCGTCGACTCCATGAAGAGCAGACTCTCAACACCTACATCGCACCAAAGAGGATGCGCAATGTCTTTTTACATTAGAATTTTGTATTATTTTTGCCCATGAGGCACTTATGTACTAACAAATTATATCTTATTAATATGACGTGTGTTCTTTTTGTTTGCAACAACTTTGAATTTCTGAATCCTTGAATGCATTACATGAATACATATCATTCATCATATGCATAAACAGGTCTTCACACCAGGTTTCCTTATCTCTCTGCTGTTTATTTCAGCAAGATGGATATAGAGCAGACGGTCAAAGATCTACAGGCACATAATTCACAGTTCCAACAGCTACTCATGACCTTGGCAAAGGGTCAGGAGGAGCTCAAAGGTCTACTGGAAAAAGAGAAGGAGAAAAAGAAAAAGAAAAGAGTCGTTGTGGCCACTATGGGAAGAAGATTTGAGAACCAAGCTAGAAGAGTCCTGGATTTCCCCTCGATGTCTGATGAAGGGGTTGGAAAAGGAAAGGGAGCTGTAGTGCCCTCCGAGTCTGAGGCTGAAGAAGATGAAGAGGAGGATGAAGATTACTCTGAGCAGTAGTACCCTCCTGCAGACGACAAGTATAAGAATCTGGAAGATCGACTCGCAGCCATGGAGGTACAAAGAGTACCTGGGATGGATTTCGAAGAACTAGGGTTGGTTGCTGGGATTGTGATTCCCCCTAAATTCAAGGTGCCTACATTTGCTAAATACGATGGTTTGTCTTCTCCGAAAATGCATCTGCGGTCTTACGTCAGAAAGATCCAACCTCACTCTTCTGATAAGGATCTGTGAGTCCACTTTTTTCAAGATAGTCTTTCGGGAACGCAATTGGATTGGTTTTACCAGCTCGAGAGATCTGATGTACATAACTGGGAGGATTTGGCTACTGCCTTCTACCAACAATATCAATATAATGCAGATTTAGCACCTACTCGTACTCAGTTACAAAGTATGGGTATGGTCTCTAATGAAGGCTTTAAGGAGTATGCCCAGAAGTGGCGGAACTTGGCTGGAAGGGTGCAGCCACCATTGTCTGAGAGAGAGCTTGTGGATATGTTTTTGGGGACCCTGTCAGGTCCATTCTTTAATCACTTGATCGGGAGCTCATATGCAGGGTTCACTGAACTAATTCTGACCAGCGAAAGAGTCGAAGCTGTAATTAAGAGCGGTAAAATTCAGAAGGATGTGTCTGCTTCCGCTGCTATCAAGAAGACCTTTCCAGCCAAGAAAGAAGTTTCTGCTGTTTACACCTAGAGAATTCAAGGAAGAATGGAGCACCGACCAGCGGTGGGGGCTGTGATGATTCAGAATTCCACAGTCGATCAATTTCAAAGCAGTTAACCCAGAGCTAACCAAGCCAGGGTGGAAAGGCCTGCACGGAAATTCACCCGGATCAATATGACACCTGCTCAGGTTCTCCCTCATCTGTTAAAGTTAAACCTTACAAACTTGAAAGAGGCGCCGAAGAACCCAAATACCTCTTCTCCCTATTACCATTCAAATGCAATGTGTGCCTATCATTCGGACAGTGTGGGGCACGACACCAACAACTGTTGGGCCCTCAAAAATTAGATCCAAGATTTAATAGATGCCAAGGAGGTGGAGTTTGACGCAACTGAAAAACCTAATGTGATATCCGCTCCAATTCCAAAACATGGTCATAATGTCCATGCTGTTATAGAAGATCTTTATGTTACTGCTGTTGATGACTTAATAACTCCATTGCCAATGATCAAGATAAATCTGTTGAAAGCCGGGATTTTCCCAGGCTGTGAAAAAGATTGTTACCTTTGTTCGACCTTGCAATCCGACTGTCCGCTATTGAAGTCAGGCATCCAACGCTTGATGGATAATCAAGAAATCCTCTTCAAGAAAACTCGTGTTACTCCAATCAATGATGTTGCTATAATCACCATTTCCGACAATCTTTCCAAGGTCTCCAAAAGACCTATTAAGATTACACCCGATCCAAAGTTTGTACCTCTGAAGATAACAATGCCAGGGCCTATCACATACAAGTCCAACAAGACAATATCGTGGAATTATGGAGGAGAGATCTTCTACCACGATGTTAAGCAGATCGAATCAGTTGAAGAGAATTTCGATGAAGAAACTCCTGACGTAGGAAATATTGCAGGGACAAGTAAGATCACCCACAGCGGAAGAATCTTCTCTCCGGAGATTGCTCCTCCAAGGGCAGTCTTCGGACCCTCAAGTGCTCCTAAGGTTACTCTGGTGCCCGTCAACGCATCTGTACGAACTCCAGTGATTGAAGAAATCATAACACCCGAAGTTGTACCCTCTGCTGTTATTGCTGATAAAGGTAAGGGGATCCAAGAAGCGCCCGTCAGGACGAGGGCTCAACCTTTGGTCATCCCCGAGACCACTCAAAAGGAAATGGAGGAGATTTTAAAAAAAATTAAGAAAAGCGACTATGATGTCGTAGAACAACTGGGGAAAACCCCTTCAAAAATCTATATGCTGGCCCTATTGCTCTGTTCCGAGGCTCATGCCAAAGCCTTGATCAAATTCCTGAAGATGGCCCATGTGCCTCAAGAAACCTCTACGGACTAGTTCAGGAGTGTGTAGCCAGCCTAACCGCCGACAATGGTCTTGGCTTCTCTGATGTCGATCTAACATCTAAGGGGAGAAAGCATAACAACGCCCTGCATGTCTCGGTGGAATATAGAGGGACGACTCTGGCACACGTCTTGGTTGATACCGGGTCGTCTTTAAATGTCTTGCCTAAGAAAGCGTTGGACAGATTGGACTGTGAAGGATTGACCTTAAAGCCCAACAATATCATTGTAAGAGCCTTTGATGGTTCTAAGTGGATGGTCCACAGGGAGGTGGACATCCTAATTAAAGTGGGTACTGAAACTTTCCACTCCATATTTTATGTCATGGATATCCGTCCCTCCTACTCTTTCTTGCTAGGAAGACCATGGATTCATCACGCTGGGGCCGTTATGTGCACTCTGCATCAGAAGCTTAAGTACCCAGTTCAGGGGAAAATTGTGACAGTTCGTGGCGAGGAGGAGTATATGATAAGCCATCTGAATTCATTCCGCTATGTTAAATTAGATGGTGAATTCATCGAAACCCCCTTTCATCACTTTGAAGAGGTTTCCCCTGAAGTTGCGGTAGCCAAGACAATGACTTTTGTGCCCATCATCACCAAACTTGTGTCCTGGATGTCATCCCTTAAAGATGCGGAGGCTGTGATCAAGAAAGGAGGAAGCACGGTATGGGGTCAACTTCCAGATTTTCCTTACAAGACAGATAAGTTCGGCTTGGGTTTTACTGCTGCTAGTCAGAAGGTTGTGCGTCGCTCCCGGACTGGAGGACCGCCATTGAAAATCACTCATCATGGAGTTCATGCTTTAGAGGATGATTAAGAAGAAAGCAATTTTGAAGACTGGATCTTTCCAACTATTGAAGGAGGACTTAACAATTGGGAGGCGAAAGACTTCGTTCCCATTACTTTCATCAATCAGTAATTTATCTTTTGAACATTTCCTGTTGGTCTGTAATAATTATTAAACAAATCGTACACTCTTTTTGCCTTGTGCCTTACCCGGGGCATATAGGTCCATTTGTAAGGGTTTTGATTCTTCATTTTCATATGCCATTTTTAATGAATCATTGACGTTTTCATATATAAACTTTTGTGATCATTTTCTTTCTTTTTACATTTTATTTTGTTTAAAAGTGGCTATCCCTTACACACACCCACACTCACAAAATGCAGGTACCCATCCACTCCGGATTCCATGGGTAACAATTCTGCTATGGCCTTCAGTGACTCTGAAGATCTGGTCAATCATGCTGAATACGAAGGTGATGAAGACTGTGAAGTGCCTGGAGAGTTGGCCTGACTTTTGCAACAGGAAGAAAGGGTTATTCTACCTCACGAGGAGTTATTAGAGACTATCAACTTGGGAACAGAGGAAGACAGAAAAGAGGTTAAAGTGGGTGCTAACCTGGAGCCAAGTGTCAAAGAGCGCTTAGTTCAATTAGTGAATGAATATGTTGAGATCTTCGCCTGGTCCTACGAAGACATGCAGGGACTGGATACAGATATTGTGGTTCACCGTCTCCCTACGAGAGAAGACTGCCCACCAATTAAACAGAAAGTTCGCTGCATGAGGCCCGACATGTCTGAAAAGATCAAAGCTGAAGTAATGAAGCAGTTCAATACTGGCTTTCTTGCTGTTACTTCCTATCCGCAATGGGTTGCTAACATTGTGCCCGTGCCTAAGAAGGATGGAAAAGTAAGAATGTGCATGGACTACAGAGACTTAAACAGGGATAGCCCTAAAGATGACTTTCCACTACCGCACATTGACATCTTGGTTGACAATACAGCTCAACATAAGGTATTTTCTTTCATGGATGGATTTTCGGGATACAACCAGATCAAAATGGCCCCCGAAGACATGGAGAAGACTACTTTTGTTACGCGGTGGGGTACCTTCTGCTATAAAGTGATGCCATTCGGACTGAAGAATGCCGGGGCAACCTATCAGCGCGCCATGGTAGCTTTGTTTCATGACATGATACATCATGAGATTGAGGTCTACGTAGACGATTTGATAGCCCGTTCAAAGACAGAAGAAGAACACATCGACCATCTGCAAAAGCTGTTTGTCAGATTGAAAGAGTATAAGCTCAGACTGAACCCTAGCAAGTTCACTTTCGGAGTCAGGTTCGGTAAACTCTTGGGATTCATCGTCAGTAACAAAGGCATCGAAGTTGATCCTTCCAAAGTCAAAGCTATACAAGAAATGCCTGCCCCTCGTACTGAGAAGGAGGTCAGAGGCTTCTTGGGACGCCTAAACTACATTGCAAGGTTCATCTCTCACCTAACATCTACCTGTGAACCAATCTTTAAGTTGTTGAAGAAAGATCAGGTGATTAAATGGAATGATGACTGTCAAGTTGCTTTCAATAAAATCAAGGAGTATTTGATGGAACCTCCTATCTTGATGCCACCCGTCGAAGGAAGAATTTTAATCATGTATCTGACTGTCCTGGAGAATTCAATGGGGTGCGTATTAGGCCAACATGACGAGTCTGGCCGAAAAGAGCATGCCATTTATTACCTTAGCAAAAAGTTTACCGACTGTGAGACTCGCTACTCACTGCTCGAGAAAACTTGCTGCGCTTTGGTATGGGCTGCTCGCCGGCTAAGGCAGTATATGTTGACACATACCACTTTACTGGTCTCTAAGATGGATCCGATAAAGTACATCTTCGAGAAGCCTACTCTATCTGGAAGAATCGCTAGATGGCAGATGATTCTCACCGAATATGATATACAGTATACAACCCAAAAAGCCATAAAGGGGAATGTGCTAGCCGATCATCTGGCCCATCAAGCTGTCGAAGATTACCAATCCATGAGGTTCGACTTTCCCGATGAGGATATCATGACTTTGAGAAACATTGAAGAAAACAGACTGTATGACGGACCTGAACAAGGATCCCGATGGACTCTGTACTTTGATGGTGCCTCCATCGCACTTGGAAACGGTATCGGCGCGGTACTTATCTCTCCAGAAGGTTGCCATACACCTTTCACTGCTAGACTCTGCTTCAGTTGCACCAATAACATGGCCGAGTATGAAGCTTGTATCTTTGGTCTCAAGGCTGCTATTGACTTGGGAATCAAATCTTTGATTGTATTTGGGGACTCAACTTTGGTTATCAGTTAAATCAAAGGAGAGTGGGATACTAAACATCCAAACCTCATCACTTACAAAGAACATGTCCTGACATTATTACAACACTTCGAACAGATTACCTTCGAGCACTTCCCGCGAGAAGAGAATCAGCTAGCAGATGCGCTAGCTACAATGTCATCCATGTTTAAACTTAACTGGGATAATGAGGCTCCTCAAATCACCATTGAACGAATGGATGAACCTGCATATTGTCACGAGATTAATGCCGAAGAATTAGTGGACCGACCTTGGTTCCATGACGTCAAAAGGTATCTCGAAGCACAAGAATACCCTGAAGGAGCTTCTGTCAACGACAAAAAGTTCTTAAGGAGGTTCGCGGCTAAGTTCTTTATGAGTAATGGTATCCTATACAAGTGAAATCTGGATTGTGTCCTACTCCGTTGTGTGGACAAGGTTGAAGCTGAGCAGATCATGGCTGAACTACATAATGGCACCTTTGGCACCCACTCGAGCGGTCATACGATGGATAAGAAGATTCTACGGGCAGGCTACTACTGGTCTACCGTGGAAGCTGAATGTCATCAACATTCCCGTACTTGTCACAAATGCCAAATCTATGCTGACAAGGTACATATACCTCCAGTTCCTCTCAATGTCTTAACAGCTCCTTGGTTATTCGCGATGTGGGGAATCAACATGATTGGAGAAATCAAGCCTACAGCATCCAATGGACACCGTTTCATCCTGGTGGCCATTGATTACTTTACCAAGTGGGTCAAAGCAGCTTCCTTCGCCTCCGTTACAAAGAATGTGGTTGCCCGCTTCATCAAGCAGAACCTCATATGCCGGTATGGTATCCCTGACAGGATCATCACTGACAACGGTACAAATTTGAACAATACTATGATCACCGCTCTGTGCGAGCAGTTCAAGATTCAACATCACAATCCATCTCCCTATCGGTCTAAGATGAACGGTGTTGTCGAAGCCTCGAACAAAAATATCAAGAAGATCATTCAAAAGATGATAGTCACCTACAAGGACTGGCATGAGATGTTACCATTTGCTCTGCACGGGTACCGTACCACGGCACGCACTTCAACTGGGGCAACACCCTTCTCTTTGATAATCATGAAAGATGCTGGTTTGAGTGAAGACGATTGGATTCAAACCCGACTTGATCAACTTAACTTGATTGACGAAAAGCGACTTACTGATGTTTTCCATGGTCAGGCGTATCAAAAACGTATGATCAAGGCCTTCAACAAGAAAGTCAAGAGACAAGTATATCAAGTCGGGGACCTTGTAATCAAGCGGATCATCTTGCCACAAAGTGATCCCAGGGGCAAATGGACTCCTACTTACGAAGGACCATTTGTGATCAAAAAAATCTTTTCTGGTGGGGCAATGATCCTGACCACCATGGACGGTGTTACCTGCCACACCATGCGAACGCAAACATAGTCAAAAGATACTACGCATAAACGACTCGACCAGTTGAAAACCCGAAAGGGAGACTTGGGCAAAAATGGGCATCCCGGTGAATCGAAAACCCGAAAGGGAGGTTCACGCAAAAATTAGGGATAAATAAAAAAAATATGTACACCTGGCAAGTTGAAAACCCGAAAGGGCGACTTGGGCAAAAAAGGGTTTCCCGGTAGATCGAAAACCCGAAAGGGCGATCCAGGCAAAAGTTAGGGAATTAAAGCGTATGACTATGTCTTGTCGGATCACTTTAAGGACAATCTCTTCATGAACAAGCTCTAGGCTTCTGATCAATCTAATCATCTGCGAACGAAGCAACGAATGGACAAGATACTCAGAGTTACGAAGGCTATAGCAGAATGGGAACCCCATGGAATTGTTGCACATAGCCATCTTTCTTTGTATAATTTTTTCTCAATTTTGTGATAACATCCTCTTACTAGGATGCCTGTCTCCTTTGTACAAAATACTTACACAAAGTTAATACAAAGATACTTCAAAGTGTAGAAAATTAATTGCCTTTTCTTTCTTTTTTATGTTTTATTTGAAAACGTCCAATGATTTATTAAATGAGCATATGCATTTGAATATAATCACTACTTACAAATAAAACGAAATGAAAAAGAATAATTACTGACAGATTGAAAGTATGGGAAAACATATTTAGGATATTCCAGGAGAAATCCTCATCAGAACTAAGGCTTTGAAATACATATCCCCAGCGGAGTTAAGTTTCAAAATCCCCATCAGAACTAAGTTTCCAAACTCCCAATCCCCAGCGGAGCCAGAAAACTTTGAACTGCAAACCCTCGGCAATGATAAAACTTTCTTCCCCAAAGGAGTCCAAAACTTCAACCCTTATACACCATCCAATTTCCTCCAATTCCCCAGCTCTAGACACGGTTGCCATTCTGTCACTCATTCGGAATTTATCCCCAGCCCAGAGATGCTCCATACACAGATGTTTCTCTGTCGCCTATTCAGAATTCGGATACAATACAGATACACTCCAAACACAGCAGTCATTCTGATATTCATTCAAGAATCGAATACAGTTACAGCTCGGATACGCTCCAGGCACGGACGCCATTCCTTTGCTCATACGAATCCAATCTCCAGATACAACTCAGATACGTTCCAGATACGGATACCATTCTGGTGTTCATTCTCCTGATTTTCAACAAACATTCTTGGATGGCATCTCTAAGCCCATCTCCAGCAAGATTCTACCATCTCCAAATGGCATCTTTAAGCCCATTCCCTCATTTACATTTTGACGAGTGCAGATTTACGGGCACTCTAGTGTCCAGTCCTCTTTTACCTTTGAGTCACGAAAGGCAAACTCGCCAATCTAACTCTTCAGGTTCAAGAAGATTGAACAGAGGCAACTGTTGTACCCCAAAATTTTCCCTCTCATTTTATCAAGATTTCCCCTCACAAGACTCTTTGAACTCCAGACAGGATTAGGGTTTGCTCCGCTCAAGACATCTCCTTGCATTGATGACCTAAATTAGGGTTTGAGTTTGCACAGGGATTTTTGGACTTTCAATGCTCAAAGTGACTTTCATACTTCATGTTGGACTTATAAGATTGCCTCTGCCAAGTTTCAAGCATTGAATCAAATTTTTGCCTAGTCAATTGGACAGTTGACCTAGAAATCAACTGTATTGGGGAAAAAGTCAATTGTGGCCAATTTACAGTCAAACCTCATAATTTTTTATCTACATCAACATTATAGACTCCTATGGACCATTTGATCAAGTTTGGACCACAACTCCTCAAGAAATTTGATCAGATCATCAAAAGGGCAAAATGGTCATTTTTAGGGTTTTGACTGTATAAGGGCAATTTCTGATTTTTCACATAGCCAATGTAAAATTGGGTTCAAGCATGGATTCAAAGACCCAATGGCATCATCTTGACCTATTCACAAGGTTCAAAAGATCTCAAATGCATTGGATTGACAGGTGAATTTTTCAGTCAACTGATGAAAATTTGATTGTACAACTGAAAAGTCAAACTTTGACTTTTTGGTCAAAATCAAGTGCCAAGGGTCATTTTTCATCAAGATGTGTCAAAACATGAAACTTGTTCATCAAGAAACCTAATTTTGCAAATTAGGGTTTAAGATTGAAAATTTTCATAACTTAGAATTTTTCTAAGTTATGAAATTTTCTTATTTTTCCCAACTTTGCCCAACATTTTCACCATGATGCAATTGGATTCAAACAAAACCTCCAACATGAAAGTTGTATTCCTCCATAAATTCTACAACTTCGATTCACAAAGTTTTCCCAATAGAAGCTTGGGTCTCAAGTTATGATTTTTGGAACAAGGGTCCATGAAACTTTTAACTTAGTGAAATTTTGCCCTAGTTTAGGCAGGATTTTGACCTATCTTCATAACCATTTTTCACATAGTTACACTTGTAATATCAAATTGCATTTCAAATATGGATTTTAGAGCATGTTACAAGCTTTCCAAAATGTCCAAGAACTCTCCAAAATCATTTATGGTTAGGGAGAATCGAAGGTTTGAATTTGGCAAAAACTCACTTTTGATCCATGGCATTTTCATGTTGATACAAGTTGCAACTTCCATCCAGCATTGTTTGTACTTGATTACAGGTCCCTAAACCCTTTCATACTCAATAATTAAATGAAAATCCATTGGTTTGAAGATTTGTTCTGATCATTAGAGGATTACACAAGGGATTAATCCAAAAATAGCAAAAAGGCAACATTGCCATTTTTGTCAAATTTGCTTTATGTCAAATTGCATTCTTAAGCCTTGAACCAAATCTTGTACAGCAAACCAAATCCACAAACTTGGGGCCAAGCTCACACAATGTATGCAGGGTTAGAGCTAGCCTGTACATACCTGCTCTTTGTCACTTCTCATTTTTTGCTTCATAACCAAGAAACTTGCCAAAATCACATAACTTGCACATCTGTTAGAACCAACTCTGGCAAGCATTTGAGACAAGTTTTACACTTTTCCCTGAGCCAGAAACACGAGTTATTGAACCCTCAAACCTTCCAAAACACTAAATCACCTTCCTCTTGCAAAACAGGGCAGCTTCTGCACTTTGAGTTCCATCTCACAGACCCCTCGTGTGTTTTGCCCCAAACCTGCTCCAACACCTTCCATATAACCCACTTGAACTATCCCAACCATTAGCCATTGACTGTAACACCATTGGCAAGCTTCACCATTTTTGTTTTCAGCTTGTGCAGGTTGACTTCTACAAGATTGTTCAAGCACATCCAAAGCAAACTAAGCATTGAGGAAGGTCAGAGGAAGTTCAAGCAAGCTCCCAAGCATCTCATGCCTCATTGAAAAGCTCCACATTGCCATACACGAGTTCATCTGAAACAGGTATTTGTCAACTTTCTATCTCTCTATTTAGGAATCATTAGGCTTAGGTTTGTGAATAAAAAATGTAGTACTCATAGCCCTTAAGTTGTACATATGCTCAGTTTTCATTTAAGTTAAGTGTGTTGAGAGAATTTGATTGATGAACATCCTGAAAAAGTTAGGTTAAAAATTAGGTCCAGAGAAATTCTCTCTGGTCTTTGAGAGTTAGATTAAGTTTCTTATATGGTTGGAATCGTCTTGAAAAATGCTATGACTTTGGTGTTATGAGTTTTTGCTTTAGAGCACGTATGCAGGATGTCCAGGTTTGTACATGAAATGCGTGTTTTGTTTGAACAAGAGGTTAAAGATGAAGATCAGTGGGTTGGGCTTTGGCTTGGCTCACTTTTTGCACCCCCTGCCCTGCTGACTGCACCACCCTGGCCCATTTCTTTATATTTTTGTATTTTTCTATTTATTTTCCATTTCTGATTTTATTCTATTTTTTTCTAAACATAAAAACTTACCAAAAATATTTTTATAAATTTTCACATTTATTTTTATATTTTATTTCATTTTTCTAACATGAAAATAATTATTAATTAGTCTATACTTTTATTTTCTTTAAACTTGAAAATAATACATAAAAATATTATATTTTTATTATTATTATTTACATATTTAAATAATATTTTTCTAATATATTTTCATTTTTTGACATTTGTACATATTTCATTATTTTATTTTATTGTATATAAACAATATAATTAATATATACATTTTTCTTAAAGAAAATTAGGGTTTTTACCCTTGACAAAAATAATCTTTTATTTTTATTTTTTTAATACATTAAATCTTTTATTTTTACACACATAAAAATAAACCAAAAACATTTTTTACATATTTATAATATTTTGCACACTTATATTTAAATTGCTTATTTAATTATTGTTTATTTATTATTTAATGCAAAGAATTCAATTTGGATGTAATAGTAAATATTAGGGTTTTAATTTCTTGCAAAATAATCCCCCCATTCAAAATTGTATCCCCCTCCCCATATCAATGTTGTAATAGCCTAGATTATTTTTACGCATTTATGCTTTCAAATATGCCATGATAGAGATTAGGGTTTGTATGCAATATCCAAAATCAAAACAAATAGTTAGACCTAATACAAGACAAAAATGCTTGAAAATGACAACACAGTGCACACATGCACCCCTAGGGTTTCATCCACTTGTTTCCTCTAAAAATGGCCATGTTATGCATGTTGAGTATCTTGGCAAAACAAAAACAAAACAAAAGATCATAGTCCCTCGATGACTCTATCTTGGTTGCCTATACAAAAATGATCTTGTCCCTCAAAAAATTGCTAAAGATACTTAGCACAATTGCTATCATGGTCAATACAATGATCCGCGCGTGTCCCGTTTAACATCCAAATATAAGGTTGTTTACCAAATGCAATGGTAAAACAACACTGTCAACAGGGTTAAAAATGTGTAGGAAAGATCTTTGAGTAAAATAGGGTATACAACTCTTAGTTACTTGATCAAAACTTGCAAAAACATCCTTGCTATTTTCAAACACACATCATAACACAATTTCAAAAAAAATTCCCAAAACAAATTTTCAATCATTCAAACATTGAAAAATCTTTTCAAAAAACAATGCACCTTTGTATACATTCAAACAAGAATCATTACAAAGGCTGCCACAACGATGGCCTCTTTTCAAAACATTTTCAAAACCACACACAAACACAATTTCAAAACAATTTCCCAAAACAAATTTTCAATCATTCAAACATTGAAAAATCTTTTCAAAAAACAATACACCTTTGTATACATTCAAACAAGAATCATTACAAAGGCTGCCACAACGATGGCCTCTTTTCAAAACATTTTCAAAACCACACACAAATCACCATTTCAAACAATTGGAAAAGCAAAGCAAGTGATCTAAACAAGTAACTAAGAGCCCATGGATAACCATGGATGAAAAGGGTGCTTGCACCTTCCCTTTTCATAATCTACCCCCGGAACCCAAGAAAACATCTCAAAGGTCTTTTCTGTGCTTTTTGACCTTTCCTTTGGATAAAATAAAAGTCGGTGGCGAATCTTGCTAAACCGAAACATTTGCAAACACAAACGCAAAACCTCAAGTCAGTTCTCCCACCGTATGACAGGAAGGTTTGGACATTTCTTGTTTGCCCCTGTTCCTGATATTACGAGTAATCGTCTTTTGTTTCGCATGTAAATATTTATGAGCAGCAATTATTTTCAAATGCATATATCAAAATGAAACATTGGACATTCTTGCAAAACAAAACAGAAAAAGAAAAAAAATTGAAATTTCTTTGTGAAAATGAATTGTATTGATTTTGAAGTTGGCCTGTAAATAGGCGTTTTTGTACAAGAGACTGACGTCCTAGTAAGAGAACGCCTCTGAATGATAGAAATTATATAATTTGTTTAAAACAAAGAAAAAACAGTTATGTGAACAATCCCACTGGGTTCCAACTCTGCTATTGCCTTTATGTCTTTCGAGCATCTCATCACTTTGCTACTTGGTTGAAGGTAGATCAGACTGATTAGCGCCATCCGAGCTTGATAGTTGATACCAAAGTCTGGCGACAAAATGATCCAATGAGACATAGTGTTACGCTTCAATCCCTAATTTTTGCCTGGACCGCCCTTTTGGGTTTTCAGTCCAACGGGATACCCTTTTTTGCCCAAGCTGCCTTTTCAGGTTTTCGACTTGCCGGGTGTACATATTTTCATTTTCATCCCTTATTTTTGCCCGAACCCTTTTGGTTCGCCAAGAAGCCCTTATTGTTACCTAGGCCAGTCGACCTAGCGGGTCTTTGATCATGCGTAGTATTTTTTCACTATGTCTACATTGACGGGGTGAGGAAGGTCGTCATTATCCATGGTGGTTAAAATCATAGCTCCTCCTGAGAAAATGTTCTTACCCACAAATGGCCCTTCATACGTAGGGGTCCATTTTCCCCTGGGATCACCTTGAGGCAGTATGATGCGTTTGATCACCAGATCCCCAACTTGATACTCTTGTCGTCTGACTTTCTTGTTAAATGCCTTGATCATCCGCTTTTGATACGTGTGACCATGACAAATAGCAGTAAGTCTCTTTTCGTCGATTAAGTTCAGCTGATCAAGTCGGGTCTGGATCCAGTCGCCCTCGCTCAAACCTGCATCCTTCATAATCCAAAGAGAGGGTATCTGGACTTCAATGGATAAGACTGCTTCCATGCCATACACCAAAGAGTAAGGTGTTGCCCCTGTTGAAGTCCGCGCTGAGGTTCGGTACCCATGAAGAGAAATTGGTAACATCTCGTGCCAATCTTTGTATGTCACTGTCATCTTCTGCACAATCTTCTTAATGTTCTTATTAGCCGCTTTAACATCCCCATTCATCTTCGGCCGGTAAGGAGAAGAGTTGTGATGTTGTATCTTGAAATGCTTGCAGAGCTCGGTGATCATTGTATTGTTGAGATTTGTACCATTGTCTGTAATGATCCTCTCTGGTACACCATATCGACAGATTAAATTGTGCCGAATAAACCGCGCCACGATGTTCTTGGTTACTGTAGCAAAGGAAGCTACCTCAACCCACTTCGTAAAGTAGTCAATCGCCACCAGGATGAAATGATGCCCGTTGGACGCAGTAGGTCTGATCTTACCAATCATATTTATGCCCTACATTGCGAAAGGCCAAGGGGCTGTCAAGATGTTCAGAGGAACTGGAGGTATGTACACATTATCAGCATAGACTTGGCACTTATGACAGGTCCAAGAATGTTGATAACAATCATCTTCCATAGTAGACCAATAGTATCCCGCCCTTAGGATTTTCTTTGCCATGGTATGTCCACTGGAATGAGTTCCGAAAGTACCTTCATGTAACTCTTCCATAATCCTTTCTGCCTCGTTCTTGTCCATACATCGCAGTAAGGTTGAATCATGGTTATGCTTGTAAAGGACACCGTTGCTGATGAAGAACTTCGCCGCGAACCTCCTCAGAAACTTCTTATCATTAACAGATGCACCCTTGGGGTACTCTTGAGCCTCAAGATACCTCTTTACCTCGTGAAACCAGGGTTTATCTGCTACTTCTTCAGTCTCAATGTCACAGCAATGTGCGGGTTCGTCCAACCTCTCAATGGTAATCTAGGGAGCCTCATTGTCCCACCTGACCTTGAACATAGAAGACATGGTAGCTAGAGCGTCCGCTAACTGGTTCTCCTCTCTTGGGAAATGTTCAAAGGTTATCTCCTCGAAGTGTGGAAGCAACGTCAGTACATACTCTTTGTAAGGAATAAGATTTGGGTGTTTCATATCCCACTCGCCTTTGATCTGACTGATCACGAGAGCGGAATCTCCGAACACACTCAAGAACTTAATCCTCAGGTCAATAGCTGCTCGAAGGCCCATAATGCACGCTTCATACTCCGCCATGTTGTTGGTGCAGTTAAAACATAATCAGGCGGTGAACGGAGTATGACAGCCTTCAGGAGATATGATCACGGTGCCGATGCCATTATCCAACGCGTTTGAAGCCCCGTCAAAATACATAGACCATAGGGATCCTTCCTCAGGTCCTT
Source organism: Vicia faba (assembly GCA_948472305.1). Lineage (NCBI taxonomy): Eukaryota > Viridiplantae > Streptophyta > Magnoliopsida > Fabales > Fabaceae > Vicia > Vicia faba. The sequence goes on along the minus strand of OX451739.1, from coordinate 700,054,307 downwards.
CATCCGATCCAGGTTTTTCACAATCAGTCACCAACATGATGTTCTCGTCCGGAAATTCGAAATTCATAGAATAGTAATCATCCACTGCCTGATGTGCCAAATGATCTACTAACACACTCCCCTTGATTTCTTTTTGGGTTGTGTATTGGATGTCATACTCAGTTAAGATCATCTTCCATCTCGCTATTCTTCCGGACAAAGCAGGCTTTTCGAAGATATACTTGATTGGATCCATCTTTGATATTAATAGGGTAGTGTGGGTCAGCATATACTGTCTCAGCTGGCGAGCAGGACATGCCAAAGTGCAGAAAGTTTTCTCAAGCAGTGAGTATCGGGTCTCATAGTCGGTAAAATTTTTGCTAAGGTAATAAATAGCATGTTCTTTTCGGCCAGACTCCTAATGCTGCCCCAGCACACACACCCATCGAATTTTTGAGTACTGTCAAGTATAAGATCAAAGGTCTCCCTTCAACTGGAGGCATCAAAATGGGTGGCTCTTGGAGATATTCTTTGATCCTTTCGAAGGCGGCCTGACATTCATCATTCCATCTTACCACTTGATCTTTCTTCAGCAGCTTAAAGATTGGCTCAAAAGTAGCAGTCAGGTGTGAAATAAATCAGGCAATGTAATTCAGACGTCCCAAAAAGCCTCTGACTTCTTTTTTCGTTCGGGGAGCTGGCATCTCTTATATAGCCTTCACCTTGGAAGGATCCACCTAAATACCTTTATCACTAAGGACGAAACCCAGCAGCTTACCGGACCTTACCCCGAAGGTGCACTTGTTCGGGTTTAACCTCAGCTTGTACATCTTCGACCTATCAAATTGCCTCTGGAGATGGTCAAGATGTTCCTCTTCAGTCTGGGATCTTGCAATCATGTCGTCCACGTATACCTCAATCTCATGATGAATCATGTCGTGGAACAAAGCGACCATGGCGCGCTGATAAGTTACCCCAGCATTCTTCAATCTGAATGGCATGACTTTGTAGCAAAAGGTACCGCACTGTGTAACAAATGTTTTCTTCTCCATGTCCTTGGGAGCCATCTTAATCTGATTGTAACCAGAAAAACCATCCATAAAGGAGAAGACCTTATGTTGCACGGTGTTGTCGACCAGATTGTCAATGTGAGCAAGTGGGAAATCATCCTTGGGGCTTACCCTATTCAGATCCTTATATTCCACACACATTCGCACCTTACCATCTTTATTCGGCACCGGAACCACGTTTGCAACCCACTGCGGGTAAGAAGTAACTGCTAGAAAACCGACATCAAATTGTTTCATGACCCCAGCTTTGATTTTCTCAGACATCTCTGGACGCATTCGGCGAACTTTCTGCTTCACTGGAGCACAATCTTCTTTAGTTGGCAAGCGATGAACCACAATATCGGTATCCAACCCAGGCACATCTTCATAAGACCAAGCAAAGATCTCAACATAGTCACACAACATTTGTATCAACTGTTGCTTGACACTGGGCTCCAGATTTGTGCCGATCTTAACCTATTTCTTGTCCTCTTTCTTGTCCTCTTCTGTAGTAACAGTCTGGCAAGTTCCCCAGGCACTTCACAATCATCCTCACCTTCGTCCTCGGCTTGGTTTATCGGACTTTCAAAGTCATAATTGGCAGTAGCAGAGTCGTTATCAATGGGATCCAGAGTGGATGTGGATCTGCATTACGATATGTGAGTGTGTGTAAGACAATAGATGTTTTAATAAAGTGTAAAATAGAAAAGAAGAACAAGGAGCGTAAATTTTGTAATGCAAGAAAACGTCCAATGCTTTATTGATGATATATGGAAATCACAAACATTAAGCCCTCATAAACAAAACCATGGTGCCTCAGGCAAGGCGCCGGGCCGTAAAGTTTTAAATTGTTTATTATAAATCTCAAAAACAAAAGTCTATTACTGTGTAAAAAAGGAAACGGGCACGAAGTCCTTCGCCGTCCAATTGTTCAATCCACCGTCAGTAGTCGGGTAAATCCAGCTATCAAACTCTGACTCTTCTTCATCATCTTCAATTGGATTCACTACCTGATTACTGATACGCAGGGGAGGTCTTCCAATCCGTGCACGCCGAACAGCCCTTTGAGCTTCTGTAGTAAAACTCAAACCAAACTTGTCAGTCTTGTGTGAGAAGTCAGGGAGTTGACCCCAATTTGCACACCCACCTTTTTCAATAACAGCCCTGGCATCCTTGAGGGAAGCCTTCTTCATTGGAGGTTCTTCAACAGCAACTTCAGTTGACACCAGTCTGGGGGACTTCTTCAAAGTTTTTACACGGGGTTTCAATGAACTCTCCATCCATCTCCACATACCGAAAAGAGTTAAGGTGGCTCACCATGTACTCCTCCTCTCCTCGTACTGTAATCTTCCCCTTCACTAGATATTTTAACATCTGATGGAGCGTGGAAGTCACTGCCCCAGCTTTATGAATCCACAGGCGACCCAGCAAACAAGAATAAGATGGTCGGATGTCCATCACATAGAACGTAGATGCAAAAGTATGAGAGCCAACTTTAACAGGGAAATCCACCTCCCCGTGCACCATCCTTTTGGACCCGTCAAAGGCCCTAACCACAATATTACTTGGTTTCAGAACCAACCCTTCACAATCCAACCGGTCTAATACTTTCTTGGGTAAAACATTTAATGAGGACCCAATATCCACCAGTACGTGGGCCAGAGTAGTGCCCCTGCACTCGATCAAAACATGCAGAGCATCATTGTGATTCCTTCCTTTAGCAGTCAGATCTGTGTCGGAGAAACCCAACCCGTTGTCAGCGGTCAAACTAGCCACACAATCTTTGAATTGATCAGTAGATGTTTCCTGCGGCACATGCCCAATTTTAAGGAAAGCAATTAAAGCCTTTGCATGGGCTTCCGAGCACAATAATAAGAATAACATGGAGATCTTGGACAGGGTTTTCCCCAGCTACTCGACTACATTGTAGTCGCTCTTCTTGATAATCTTCAGAATTTCCTCTATCTCCTGCCTAGAGGTTTTTACAACAATCTTCTTAGGTGCCTCTGTCCGGGCAGGCTCACCTATAACTTCCTTTCCCCGAGTGTCAGACGACTCGGTGACAGGGAAGATAATTGGAATATGAACCGGGACAGTAGCTGATGTACTGGCAGATGGAAGAGAAACCGGCTTTCGAACAGTTGGAGGGGAAATCTCAGGAGAGAAGAGTCTTCCGCTTTGGGTGACCTTGCTAGACCCGACAATATTGCTGACATCAGTATCAGCTTCTTCAACCTTCAAGTCTTGTTTGATCCCATGATAATACACATCGGCCCCATAGTGCCACGGAACATCCTTATCCGAAGTGTAGGCGATAGAACCAGGAATAGTAATGATCAATGGAGCAACTCTTGTAACGGGTGTAATCCTAACAGGCTTTCTCGAGGAAGCCTTGGAAGGATTGGCGGAAATGGTTATGATGGAAATATCTTCAACATCAATCAACGGAATCAATGTTTTCTCGAACAAGATTTCTTTGTTATCCGTCAAGCGTTGAACAACTGACTTCAATAAATGGCAACCAGCATGCAGGATTAAACATAGGTGGCAACCTTCACCACATCCCGGAAATAAACCGGCCGATAATAGGTTCTTCTTTATTGTCATCAACGGAGTAGAAACGTCTTCCACAGAGGTCACAAATGAATCATCGTCCACAACATTTACTTTATGCTTGGGAATAGGAGCAGTCATGACATTGGGCTTTTCCGGCGCGTCAAACTCAATTTCTTTAGCTTCAATCAAATCTTGCACCTTATTCCTCAAGGCCCAGCAGTTGTTTGTATCATGCCCTGGGCTATCAGAGTGATAGGCGCAACGGGCGTTTGGATTATACAGCGGTGATGTAGTATTGGGATTCTTCGGGGCTTCCCTCAGAGTTATCAAGTTGGTCTTCAACAATTGCAGAAGAATTTGAGACAGGGTCATACTGAGTCGAGTATACTGTCTTTGCGATCTCTCTACCCTTTGCTGATTGTTGCATTGTGGGGCAACAGTGGGTCTTGATATTACTACCGCATTAACTACTTGGCGGAGTTCAGGTCGGTTTTGGCTCCTTGAGCTGTAAACTGCACTGTGATACGGTGGGAAGAACTGACTGTTTTTTGGAATGCTGGTTTGCGTTTGTTTTCTCAAAATGTCACGGTAAGCAAGAGTCGCCACCGACTTTTATTTTATCCAACAAGGAAAGGAAAAAAGCACAGAAAAATTCCTTTTTCGAGATGTTTCTCGGGTCCGGGGGGTAGATTATAGAAAGGGAACGTGTTAGCACCCTTTCTATCAGTGGTTATCCACGAGCTCTTAGGTACTTGCTCATAATGTTTTCAAAAATTTTCTTTGTGCTTGTGGGTTTGAAAAAGTTTTTGTTTGAAACTTCGATTTAACTCTTGCTTCTGTCCTCAAGAGCGTATGAAGTGTTTTTGAAAACTTTGTTCGACAAGTGTAAGTGTGAAAAGTTTTTGTTTTTTGAAAGAGCAAGTATCTAAGAACCATCTACCTACTCGAAAAAGGAATCGTTCTATGCTATCTTCCTTTAGACAATGTTATCCCACTATTGATGAGTGGGTAGCATCGTCCTTGGAGTTTTAGGGTTAATTTGAATGAGGGACATACGGTCACCAAAGCAATGTTAGGACGCTTTAGCGGTAACCCTAATGTCCTAGATCATTTGTTTTGAGGCAACAATATCCGAGGCAACCATTTCGAGGCGACTATGATCTTTGTACAAGAGGGCGACCTCTAAAGTGACCTATACTCAATGATCGCGTACGAAGGCAACCAAGTGGGGTGTACCCTAAGAGTGCGCATGTGCGAGTGTGTCATTTTCAGTTAATTTTGTCTTTGTACATGTCAATGGTTATCTATGTTGATTTTAGGTTTTAAACGATTAATCTTGTCATGCATTCCCTATTACCAACATCTAACAGTTTATAAGTTGCGGAAATTAAATTGTGGAAATTAAACTAACTATTACAAGGCGTCGGGTATTTACATCGCCAAAAGCAACCCTTGAAATTAAAATGCGGAAAATAAAAAAAGCGGTAAAAATAGTAAAGTCCTATTAAACTATTACATTCCGGAAATAGATACAATATAGAATAAAACTGGATCGCGTGCGGGAAATTAAATCGAGCGAGTTTTTAGCGTTTTGACCCTTTGATATTCAAGAAAATATTTTTTTTGTTATTTTGAATTAAGAAAGGAATTAAATCTAGGTTAATTATTAAATTAATAAAACTAATTAATTAATTAATGAAAATAATATTTTGGATTTTTTATATTTAAAGAAATAAAAAATAAATATATTCAATGTTAATAAAAACCTAATTGTCTAAGTTAATTTTAATTATTGCAAAAAGATATTAAAGTTATTCCTAATTAGAACTAAATTAATTAAATTAATATTTATTAACAAAAATAAATTACTGAAATTTAATTTAAATAAGAAAATATTTTTTTGTTTTTAATTTTATTAAGAAAAAAAGTTTGATTGGTTAATGATTAAATAAAAAAACAATAAATAAATAATCAAAACAAAAAATATAAATATGGAGATTAGAGAGGAGAGGGTTTGGGCCTGCTTTTGGGGGTCTGATTAGCAATTTTGTGGCCCATCTGAATTGGCCCCTTGTTGACTTTGCTGATTCTCTATGGCACTTTGACTTGATCCCACCATAAGCCATTATCCCTGGATTTCCAGATTTGGCCTTGGGCCATCTGGCGCTTGATATCTGATGGTGTATGATGTGCTTCAAGCGTTGGTTTGTACCTGATTACATGATAAAATAAAGGAAAATGCAAAGCGCTTGAGGCAGGGATCGAACCCCTGACGTCCAGCCAACAACACCTTGAGACCACTCCCCTTGACCACTGGATCACTTCGCTTCAATCGTTAGTAAAACACAAACTAAATATAATATATTAAAACGCATCATTATGCCAGAAAATAAAAAGAAAATGCGCCAAGTATTTGAATGGGGCAATCAGATGGGGACACGTTGTCGTCCGTGTCCTCAGGTTTGCACAGAAATTACCTGCGGATTTAGATCCACAGCTAAAATCGTAGGTCGTTTCAAAAACCCATCTCAGGCCATATAAACTCCATCCAAGGCCATGGTTGTGCTTGTCTTCCTCCTCCGGTCATGCCTATGTCCATCAATAGGTCTAATTTTACCTGTAATAAAAACCCCTAAAAAAACCTAGGAAACCCTACAATGGCGTTTTGCACCTCAGAGCAGATAAACACAATCAAATAATATGGAAAGCTTGGAAATTATCTAGTGATTGCAAATATACCATTGATTTCTTGTAATGATGCATAGATTTTGAAACACGAAATCAAATTCAGAGGGGGGCCGCGTATCACTTACAGTGTGTTTGAGGGCGTGTAAGAGCTTGCTAGCGGTTGGTTCTGACTCATGGATGGTCCAACAATTGATTAGTGTGGAGTTTTGCTCCTGAATTTGCCTCTAAGAATGATTTCAGTTTCACACTTTTTGGCAATTTTTAAAATTTGGTTCTTGGTGTTCTTGCAGCCTCTAGGTCTCAAATTCATGTCCTTTCACTTGTATATGTATGCTGCAATGTATTAGGTCAACAAATTGGTCTTGAATCTTTGCACATCAATGCTTTGAGATTGGATTTGATCCTCCATTGAAAACTTGCTTAATTTGCCAAAAATCCAATCTTTTTGCACATGGAATGATTGATACGAATTTGATCATGACATTGATGATGATTAGGTCCTGAAAATAGAAAAAGATCTCATGTAATCAAGTTTTTAGATTTTATTTGATTTAAATTGATTTAAAATGAAATAATTCAATAAAAAATCAAATAACATAGAAAAATTGATAAATGAACACAAGGCTGAAGATAGGACACGTGTGGAATGTGGAAAGCCCAAATCAATTGGAAAAGAATGGGCCCATTTGACAAAATATGAAGTTTTGGGGATAGTTGACTTTTGGCGATTTTGCAAAAAGGCCCAACTTCAAGAATGCATAACTTCTTCAATTTTGAACTTTTGGAAGTGTTCTCTGACTTTTTAGAAAGCTTGAGATGTCCTCTAACCAACCCTTTTGGTCTCATCTCATTTTGATATTCCATGTTCAAGTTATAAGTTTTGGAAAAAAAAGGTGTTTTTGTTGACTTTTAAAAATGACCTATAATGTCCAAATTTGTAACTTTTTGTGAGTGCATTTTATGATCTTGGGGTATGAAGATGGATTGTATTAAAATTCATCCCCTTCAAAATTAGCTTTGGATGGGTCATTTATCATAAAGTATGAGAAAGTTATGCTTGGTCAAAGTTGAGTTGACTTTTCCTACAAAACCCTAATTTAGCAACTTTTGAGTCTTGATGAATTTTGAGCAATCCTTGATGAATCATGATCAACCCTTGATCAAATGATGAAATATCCTTCCAAATGAGAATGTTGACAAAAAATCTTGAAGTTTGACTGTATTTGGGTCACGGTTGACTTTTGCCCTAGCAAAGTCGATTTTTGGACCCTTTTAGCAATTGACTGAGCAAACTTCCTCTGCAAGGCTTGAAATTTGGCATGGATGATCTTGAGAACATATTAGGACATTTTGTAGAACTTGAGGTCATTTGGATGCAAGGACCTTGATGCAACATAAAACCCTAATTTGAGGTTGACTGCCTTAGGAGATGACTTGTCTGACCCATTCTTGAGCAATCTTGATCCACTTGGAGATTTTTCTTGCCATGTATTGAGAAATATGAGAGGGAAAATTTTGGGGTGCAACAGCTGCCCCTGTTCAATTTTCTTAAACCTGAGGATGTAGATTGGCTTTCGTGCCTTTCGTGATCCGAAGGTGGAAGATGATTGAACACTAAAGTGCCCAGAAATTTGCACTCGCATGAAGTGGTATCAACCTGGTGATGTCGGGAATGGGCTTACAGATGCCATTTGGAGACTGTTGATAGGAGCTCTGAACTTCGGCCGGAATACGAATCAGGGAGATCTTATCGTTGATCTGACTGACCCAGAGAAGGTCTTGGATTAACTTTGACTGGATAAGAATCAGAAAAATCTTAGGATCGATTTAACTAAACCAGACAAAAGTCTTGGAATATCTTCAACTGGAATACGAATCAGGGAGATCTTAGGGTCGATTTGACTGAACCAGAGAATGTCTTGGGTTAACTTTGACTGGATAAGAATCAGAAAAATCTTAGGGTCGATTTAACTGAACCAGACGAAAGTCTTGGAATTTCTTCAAATGGAATACGAATCAGGGAGATCTTAGGGTCGATCTGACTGAACCATAGAAGGTCTTGGATTAACTTTGACTGGATCAGAATCATAAAAATCTTAGGATCGATTTAACTGAACCAGAGAAGGTCTTGGATCAACTTTGACTGGATCGGAATCAGAAAAATCTTAGGATCAATTTAATTGAACCAGACGAAAGTCTTGGAATATCTTCAATTGGAATACGAATCAGGGAGATCTTAGGGTCGATCTGACTGAACCAGAGAAGGTCTTGGATTAACTTTGACTGGATCGGAATCAGAAAATCTTAGGATCGATTTAACTGAACCAGACGAAAGTCTTGGAATAACTTAAACTGGAATACAAATCAGGGAGATCTTAGGGTCGATCTGACTGAACCAGAGAAGGTCTTGGATTAACTTTGACTGGATCGGAATCAGAAAAATCTTAGGGTCGATTTAACTGAACCAAACGAAAGTCTTGGAATATCTTCAACTGGAATACGAATCAGGGAGATCTTAGGGTCGATCTGACTGAACCAGAGAAGGTTTCGAATTAACTTTGACTGGATAAGAATCAAAAAAATCTTAGGATCGATTTAACTGAACCAGACAAAAGTCTTGGAATATCTTCAACTGGAATACGAATCAGGGAGATCTTAGGGTCGATCTGACTGAACCAGATAAGGTCTCGGATTAACTTTGACTGGATAAGAATCAGAAAAATCTTAGGATCGATTTAACTGAACCAGACAAAAGTCTTGGAATATCTTCAACTGGAATACGAATCAGGGAGATCTTAGGGTCGATCTGACTGAACCAGAGAAGGTCTTGGATTAACTTTGACTGGATCGGAATCAGAAAAATCTTAGGATCGATTTAACTGAACCAGAAAAAAGTCTTCCATAGCTGTAGTTTCATTTTGAGGGGACTACTAGGTCATATGAGTAGTCAACGGTGTTTACTAATTCGTCTTTCCCTGAAACCGTAAAGGGTCAGTCATATACAATGTCATGATGTATGAAATGCGTGATATATATCAAGCAATGATGCTCTCAACATAAACGAGATTGTATGGTATGATGTGTATATGCATGTATCATGATGTATGTAATGTTTTAGCTGGGGAAAATAAATCCCGGATAGCTGTTGGAGACAAGAGTTGAATTCTTCGCTTCCGCTGGGGATGGTGAACGAAGGTGATTGCGAGAATAAACCTGCAAGAGAAGATAACTCCATTGGGGAATAAACTGATGAGGAGATTACTCTGTGGGGAAGAGACGCTCTGCTGAGGATTCTACTGGTAAATTTCGTCGGGATGAATTATCGTTGCTGGTGATATTGACTCTGTTGAGTATTGAATTCCTGTTTGTAAAAGGAAAGAATTCCGCTGAGGATGATCTTCGGTTGTGACTTCCCTGGGAATAACCTGTTAGACTTTTATGGGGATAATCCTATGAATTCTGCTGGGAATGATCCTTTGAACTCGGCTGGGGAGGTTTATTTTGTACTCCGCTGGGGTTAAACTTCCAGAGTCTACTGGGGATGATGCTTCAACTCCGTTGGGGAAACTTTTTCAGACTGCACTGGGAAAATTTTAAATCCACTGGGGATATCTTGTATTCTGCCGGGGAACATTCTTATACTCCGTTGGAGAATATTAAGACTGTCGGGGGTATCAAGCCTTTTTAGCATGGATGGTAGATCAACTCTGCTTGGGGAGAGCATTGTTGATTCGTTCACAGTTGCAAGTCTCAGCTGGGGGAGATCTACCATTACTGCCTTACTCTGCGGGGAGTGAAGGTATCTTAGCCATATTCTTTAGATGAATTTACCCGGTACCTGGTGGACAGAGAAACTATACAGTTTGGACAATTTTTATTGCCCCTGTTTCTGATATTACTCGTAATCGTCTTTTGTTTCGCATGTAAATATTCATGGGCAGTAATTAATGTCAAATGCATATATCAAAAATGAACATTGGACGTTCTTTGCAAAAAAAACAGATAAAGGAAGAAGAGTTTGAAATTTCTCTGAAAATGAATTGTATTGAGTTTGAAGTTTGGCTTGTAAATAGGCATTTTTGTACAAGAGGCTGACGTCCTAGTAAGAGAACGCCGCCGAGCAGATAGAATTTACACAAATTGTGAAAAACAAAACAGTTATGTGAACAATCCCACTGGGTTCCAACTCTGTTATTGCCTTTATGTCGTCGAGCATCTTATCACTTTGCTACTTGGTTGAAGGTAGATCAGATTGATTAGTGTCGTCCGAGCTTAATAGTTGATACCGAAGTTTGGATGCTAGGTGATCCAATGAGACATAGTGTTATGCTTTAATCCCTAATTTTTTCCTGGACAGCCCTTTCAGGGTTTCAGTCCGTCGGGATACCCTTTTTGCCCAAGCCGCCTTTTCAGGTTTTCGACTTGCTGGGTGTACAGATTTTTTTCATTTTCATCCATTATTTTTGCCCGAACCCTTTTGGTTCGCCGGGAAGCCCTTATTTTTTCCTAGGCCAGTCAACCTAGCGGGTCTTTGATTATGCGTAGTATCTTTTCACTATGTTTGCATTGACAGGGTGAGGAAGGTCGTCACCATCCATGGTGGTTAGAATCATAGCTCCTCCTGAGAAAATGTTCTTAACCACAAATGGCCCTTCATAAGTAGGGGTCTATTTGCGCCTAGGATCACCTCGAGGTAAGATAATGCGTTTGATAACCAGGTCCCCAACTTGATACTCTTGTCGTCTGACTTTCTTGTTAAATGCCTTGATCATTCGCTTTTGATACGTTTGACCATGACAAATAGCAGTAAGTATCTTTTCGTCGATTAGGTTCAGCTAATCAAGTCGGGTCTGAATCCAGTCATCTTCGCTTAAATCTGCATTCTTCATGATTCGGAGAGAGGGTATCTGAACTTCAATGGGCAAGACTGCCTCCATGCCATAAACCAAGGAATAGGGTGTTTCCCCTGTTGACGTCTGTGCTTAGGTACGGTACCCATGAAGAGCAAATGGTAACATCTCGTGCCAATCTTTGTATGTCACCGTCATCTTCTGCACAATCTTCTTAATGTTCTCATTAGCCGCTTCTACAGCTCCATTCATCTTCGGCCGGTAGGGAGAAGAGTTATGATGTTGTATCTTGAGTTCCTCGCAGAGCTCAGTGATCATCTTGTTGTTGATATTGGTACCATTGTCCGTAATGATCCTCTCTGGTACACCATATCGACAAATCAGATTATGCCGAATGAACCGTGCCACGACGTTCTTGGTTACAGTAGCAAAGGAAGCTGCTTTAACCCACTTTGTAAAGTAATCAATTGCTACCAGGATGAAGCGATGCCCGTTGGATTCCGTAGTTCTGATCTCGCCGATCATATCAATGCCCCACATTGCAAAAGGCCAAGGTTCCATCAAGACGTTTAGAGGGACTGGAGGTATGTGCACCTTATCAGCATAGACTTGGCACTTGTGACATGTCCGAGAATGTTGATAACAGTCGGCTTCCATAGTGGACCAATAATATCATGCTCGAAGGATTTTCTTTGCCATGGTGTGTCCACTGGAATGAGTTCCGAAATTACCTTCATGTAGCTCGGCCATGATCCTTTATGCTTCATTCTTATCCACACAACGCAGTAAGGTCGAATCATGGTTGCGCTTGTAAAGGATGTCATTGCTGATGAAGAACTTTGCTGCGAACCTCCTCAGAAACTTCTTCTCATTAACAGATGCACCCTCGGGGTATTCCTGAGCCTCAAGATACCTCTTCACTTCATGAAACCAGGGTTTATCCGCTACCTCTTTAGTCTCGAGATCACAGTAATGTGCAGGTTCGTCCAATCTTTCAATGATAATTCGGGGAGCTTCGTTGTCCCAATTGACTTTGAACATAGAAGACATCGTAGCCAGCGCGTCCGCCAACTGATTATCCTCTCTAGGAAAGTGTTCAAAGGTTATCTCCTCGAAATGGGGAAGCAACTTCAACACATACTCCTTGTAAGGAATAAGATTTGGGTGTTTCGTATCCCACTCGCCTTTGATCTGACTGATCACGAGAGTGGAATCTCCGAAGACACTTAGAAACTTAATCCTTAGGTCAATTGCTGCTTGAAGACCCATAATGCATGCTTCATACTCCACCATGTTGTTAGTGCAGTTGAAACATAGTCAGGCGGTGAACGGAGTATGAGAGCCTTTAGGAGATATGATCACGGTGCCAATGCCATTGCCCAAAGCGTTCGAAGCTCCATCAAAGTACATAGACCATCGGGATCCTTCCTCATGTCCTTCATCCGGTCCAGGTGTCTCACAATCAGTTACCAACATGATATTCTCGTCCGGAAATTCAAAGTTCATAGACTGGTAATCATCCACTGCCTGATGTGCCAAATGGTCTGCCAACACACTTCAATTGATTGCCTTTTAGGACGTGTATTGTATGTCATACTCAGTCAAGATCATCTGCCATCTTGCTATTCTTCTGGACAAGGCAGGCTTCTCGAAGATATACTTGATTGGATCCATCTTTGATATCAACAGAGTAGTGTGAGTCTGCATATACTGTCTTAGCCGGCAACCAGCCCATGCCAAAGCGCAACAAGTTTTCTCAAGCAACGAGTATCGGGTCTCGCAGTCGGTAAACGTTTTGCTAAGGTAGTAAATAGCATGCTCTTTTTGGCCAGACTCGTCATGCTTACCCATCACACACCGTATTGAGTTATCGAGCATTGTCAAGTATAAGATTAAAGGTCTCCCCTCAACTGGAGGCATCAGAATGGGTGGCTCTTACAGATACTCTTTGATCCTTTCGAAAGCGGCCCGGAATTCATCGTTCCAACGTACTACTTGATCTTTCTTTAGTAACTTGAAGATTGGCTCACAAGTAGCAGTCAGGTGCGAGATGAATCGGGCAATGTAGTTCAGACGTCCCAGAAATCCTCTGACTTCTTTCTCTTTTTGGGGAGCTGGCATCTCTTGTATGGCTTTCACCTTTGCCGGATCCACTTGAATACCTTTATCACTTACGACAAAACCCAACAACTTACCAGATCTCACCCCGAAGGTACACTTGTTCGGGTTTAACCTAAGCTTGTACAACTTCAGCCTGTCAAACAACTTTTGTAGATGGTCAAGGTGTTCCTCCTCGGTTTGGGACCTTGCAATCATGTCGTCAATGTATACCTCAATCTCGTGATGGATCATGTCATGAAACAAAGCAACCATGGCATGCGGATACGTTGCCCCAACATTCTTCAATCCAAAGGGCATGACCTTGTAGCAAAAGGTACCCCACTGAGTAATAAAAGTTGTCTTCTCCATGTCTTCGGGAGCCATTTTAATCTGATTATAACTGGAGAAACCATCCATAAAGGAGAAGACTTTATGCTGAGCGGTGTTGTCAACCAGAACGTCGATATGAGGTAGAGGAAAATCATCCTTGGGACTTGCCCTGTTCAGATCCCTATAGTCAACACACATTCGAACCTTACCATCTTTCTTCGGTACATGCACCACGTTGGCCACCCACTGTGGGTAAGAAGTAACTGCTAGAAAACCGGCGTCAAATTGTTTCATAACTTCAGCCTTGATTTTCTCAGACATATCTGGCGCATTCGGCGGACCTTCTGTTTCACTGGAGGACATTCTTCCTTGGTAGGTAATCGGTGAACTACAGTATCGGTATCCAACCCAGGCATATCTTCATAAGACCAGGCAAATATCTCAACGTAGTCACGCAGCATCTGAATCAACCGTTGCTTCACACTAAGCTCCAAATTTGCACCAATCTTGACCTCTTTCTTGTCCTCTTATGTACCCAGGTTCACTGATTCCACTGGCTCTTCATGTGGTTGTATAGCCCTCTCCTCTTGGAGTAACAGTCTTGCAAGTTCACCAGGCACTTTGCAATCATCTTCACCTTCGTCTTCGGCTAAGTTGATCGGATTTTCGAAGTCATAACTGGCAGTAGTAGAGTCGTTACCAGTGAGATCTAGAGTGGATGTAGACCTGTATATGTGAGTGTGTGTAAAATAGTTGTTTTGCAATATGTAATAAAAGAAGGGCAAGGAGCCCAAAATTTGAAATGAAAGAAAACGTCCAATGCTTTTATTAATGATATATGAAAATGACACACATAAAGCCCTCACAAATGAAGCCATGGTGCCCCGGGTAAGACACCGGGCCGTAAAGTTTAAAACATTGTTTGTTACAAATTCAAAACAAAAAAGTCTCATTACTGGGTAACAAAAGAGATTGGGATGAAGTCCTTTGTTGTCCAGTTGTCTAGTCCACCATCAGTAGTAGGATAGATCCAACTGTCGAACTCAGACTCCTCCACATCGTCTTCAATGGCATTCACTCTCGAATTGCTGATGAACACGGGAGGTCTTCCGATTGTGCATTGCGAACAGCCCTTTGAGCTTCTGCAGTGAAACCCAAACCAAACTTGTTAGTCTTCTGTGCAAAATCAGGGAGTTGGCCCTAATTTGCACACCCACCTTTCTCAACAACAACCCGGGCATCCCTTAAGGAAGCCATCTTCATAGGAGGATCTTCGTTGACAGTTTCAGCTGATGCCAGTGTCTGGGGAACCTCTTCAAAATGCTGAAATGGGGTCTCAATGAACTCCTCATCCATCTCTACATATCGGAAAGAGTTGAGGTGGCTCACCATGTACTCCTCTTCTCCTTGCACTGTCACAATCTTCCCTTTGACCGGGTACTTCAGTTTCTGGTGGAGCGTAGACGTCACTGCCCCAGCTTTGTGGATCCTTGGTCGACCCAGCAAACAAGAATAAGATGGGCGAATGTTCATCACATAGAATGTAGATGCAAAAACCTGAGAACCAACCTTAATCGGGATATCAACTTCTCCATGCACCATTCTCTTAGACCCATCAAAGGCCCTAACAACAATGTCGCTTGGTTTCAACTCTAACCCTTCGCAGTCCAACCGGTCTAGAGCTTTCTTAGGCAAAACGTTCAATGAGGAACCGGTATCCACTAATACATGAGCAAGAGTAGTGCCCCTGCATTCAATGGAAACATGCAGGGAATCATTGTGATTCTTCCCCTTAACGGTCAAGTCGGCGTCAGAGAAACCCAACCCATTATCGGCAGTCAGACTAGCCACGCAATCTTTAAACTGGTCAGCTGATGTTTCTTGTGGTATGTGTGCAGTCTTCAGGAAAGCAATCGGATCCTTGGCATGGGCTTCTGAGCATAGCAACAGTGACAACATAGAGATTTTGGACGGGGTTTTCCCCAACTGTTCAACTACATTGTAGTCACTCTTTTTGATGATCTTTAAAATCTCTTCCATCTATTGTCTAGAAGCTTTAATAGTGATCGTCTTCGATGCTTTCGTCTGGGTAGGCTCACTGGTGATCCCTTTTCCCCGAGTGTCATATGACTCGGCAACAGGGGTGAGAATGGGAACTTGAACAGGAATAGCAGCAGGTACACTGGCAGGTGTAATAACAACAGGTTTCCGGGCAGTTGGTGGAGAGATATCAGGTGAGAAAAGTCTTCCGCTGCGGGTGACTTTAGCAGGTCCAACAATATTGCTGACGTCGGTATCGGCACCCAAATCTTGTTTAACTCCATGAAAATAAACATCAACCCCGTAGTGCCAAGGGACAGCTTTATCAGAGGTGTAGGGGATAGGCCCAGGAATAATGATGATCAATGGTGCGATTCTTGGAACAGATGTAATTCTAACAGGCTTTCTCGAGGAAGCCTTGGAAGAATCGTCGAAAATGGTAATAATAGCGACTTCTTCAGTATGAACTAAAGGAACAACAGTCTTCTCAAACATAATTTCTTTACTATCCATCAGGCGTTGGACATATGACTTCAAAAGATGGCAACCGGTAGGTAGAACAGAACACATACGGCAACCTTTGTCACAGCCCGGAAATAAACCGGCTAGCAAAAGGTTCTTTTTCACAGTCATCAAGGGAGTAGAAATATCTTTCACAGAAACCACGAACGAGTCTTCTTCTATAGCATTTACTCCATGCTTGGGCATAGGAGCAGTCACAACATTAGGTCTTTCGGGCGCCTCGAACTCAATCTCCTTAGCATCAATTAAATCCTGTATTTTGTTCTTCAAAGCCCAACAATCATCTGTATTATGTCTCGAGCTATCAGAATGAAAAGCACAGCGGGCATTAGGGTTATACTTTGGTGATGTAGTGTTGGGATTCTTTGGGGCCTCCCTTGAAATCCCTAGATTGGTTTTCAATAACTGTGGCAGAATCTGGGATAAGGTCATGTTGAGATGGGTGAATTGCCTTCAAGGTCTCTCGGCCTTTTGTTGATCGTTGCACTGAGGAGCCCCAGCAGGTCTTGAAATAACAACCGCATTAACAGCTTGGCGGAGTTCAGGTCTATTCCGGCTTTTCGAACTGTAAACAGCACTGGACTCCTTCTTAAAAGGCTTTTTCTCGGTGCTCAATGAAGCACCCTTTTGTATCTTACTAGCTTTAATACCATCCTCAATCCTCTCACCGGTCATAATTAGCTCTGTAAACCCAGACGAAGAGCTTCCAATCAAATGGTTGAAAAATGGACCAGACAAGGTCCCCAGAAACATATCCACAAGCTCCCGATCAGCCAAGGGTGGTTGCACTCTTACGGCGAGGTCCCTCCACTTCTGAGCATAATCTTTAAAACCTCCGCCCATTCCCATTGACATACCCTGGAGTTAGGTATGCGTGGGAGCGAGGTCGGTGTTGTATTGATACTGCCTATAGAAAGCAGAGCCAAATCTTCCCAACTGTGGATACTGGCTCCGTCTAATTGGTAAAACCATTCAAGCTGAGTCCCTGAGAGACTGTCTTGAAAGAAGTGGATCCATAGGTTCTTATCAGCAGTGTACGGCTGAATCTTCCTTACATATGACCGAAGGTGCAACTTCGGACAATAAACTCCATCATACTTAGCAAAGGATGGTGCTTTAAATTTGTGGGGAATCACTACCCCAGATGATAGACCCAGATCACCAAAGTCCAGACCAGGCACTTTCTAAACTTCCATCGCACTCAATCGATCTTCTAGTTGTTTGTATCTATCCTCAGTTGGAGGATATTGATCTTTGTCGAAGTCCGTCTCATTGTCTGAAACCACAGGGCTAGGAGCCCTCCTTTCTTCCGGACTATCTTTCCCTCCAGATGAGGTAGTCAAATCAACTTCGTCCCGTAGCCTGTTTCCAAACCTGTGACCTGTGTTAAACAGGATTTTCCTCTTCTTCTTCTTCTTCTTCTCTTTCAGAATCAGTGTCTTCAGATCTTGCTGACCCTTAGCTAGATTCATGAACAACTCTTGAAATTGGGCATTTTGAGCTTGCAGAGCCTTGATTGGTTGCTCAGTTGATGGTTCAGCAGACATGATGCTGAAATAAACAGCGAAGAAGATAAGAGACCTGTAAGGGTACCTGTTATGAAGTGCATGGAATGAAATGTGTATGCTATGATTTCAAAGACATTGAGAGATTCAAATTTTTAAACAAGAAATGAAACACACTTTTATTAGATAAACTTTGAAATTCAAATTTTTCAACAGATGCCCTTAAGGCGTTACAAGAAAGGAAATACTGAAAAGTAAATAAAAACTGGAAAAGAAATAATCAAAGGACAATCAGTGCTCCCATGGTCGCTTCTTGTCGGTGCGTACATAGTCATTGAGGATCCGCTCGTTCTCCAGCTGTCTTGTCAACTTCTGAATCTTCTATTCTTGCTCGTTAAACTTTTCTCGGTAAGCATCCCGCTCTTCTCTCAGCTGCATCCAAGACTTTTTCAGTGCCCTAATGTCAGTGGGCATATGAGGATGGAGGATGGTAGGAAGAACCCCCTCTTCATTAGCAACTTCAACAATGATAGGCAGGACGGCTTCATATGGCATACCCAGCTTTTGGGCACGAATATGAACCCATATGAGATATGGCTCCATTGGAAGAGAAGTCTTTGGACCCAGCTCATGTGGATCAGATCTGTGAACTCTATCCCAAGCCCTTATGAACCTGCGACGTTGCTCGTCGCTATCCCCTTGAAAATCAAAGATGATACTAGGCATTAGTAGCTCATGAGGTCCTTCTCTTCTGGCTCGCCCAAACTGACGTAAGGCCAAGCATGGATTATAAGAAATTCCTCCATGGGTTCCTATCAGTGGAACATTGGGGTACTCCCCACATCGATCAATAATAGCCACCTCGTCCATACCCTTGATAGTCCAGATGATGTCATTATGAGAGAGAGACATAACCCTATAGGCCCAACCCATGCCTTCTTTGTTCTTCAGAACTGATTTGGGGAGGTGCGAAATAAACCACCTCGCCAATAATGGGGCACATCACATCAAGGTTCCCCGCTTACGAGCAGTACGGGCATAAAGCTGATGAAGAATGTCACCCAAGAGAGTGGGTACAGGGTTACGAGAGATGAAGATTTTCACCGCATTCACATCAAAAAAGGAGTCAGGATTCAGAAACAATACCAAGCCATATATCAGAAGAGCCAGAATATGTTCGAATGCCTTGAAGTCTAGACTATCCCAGAAATAATTAGCCTTACCAACCAAGAACTTAGTCAGAAAGCCCTTTGCTCCACTTCTAGTCTCCCAATTAGCCATTACCTCATCCTTGGTCATATGAAGGGTTGAAGCAATCTCTTCTGGCCTAAGGATCTTCTCCCAACCAGTAAACAGGGTCTGCTCCAGAATAGAGATACCGAGCAGATCAGAGAATTCTTTTAAGGTGGGAACCAACTGGTAGTCCTGAAAAGTAAAGCAATGGTACAGCGGATCATAGAACTGGACCAGGACACTCATCATCTGTTCGTCCAATTTGGAGGTAACCAAAATGAGAAGATATCCATGTATTCTGATGAAGGAGGTAGTATCAGGCATCTTTGCAATCAATTCTTTAAGCACAATGGGAACCTGGACAAAGTTGATCCGGGTGGTATTCCTATGCATGGGCATCATGACCTACAAAACAGAACAAAGGTGAATCCCTCTTGTCTTTGAAATAGGTTAGTCCAATGCAATATGTATGCAATGTTATGATGTCATAATGTCATGATAGAAAGCACATCACAAGTATCCACAAATAGCAAACATGGTAAAGGCACACAAGTCACACAGAGAGCCCTTAGATTTCAGGCTGGCAAGGAGCTTAGGTACTACCCTCTTTCAGTTCAGTTGGTTTAAACCTGTCCTAAAAACAGTAACCGGGTTCTAGAGGATCTCAATATCACTGACTACCCTCGATCGGTCATAATTCCATTTTAGCAACCTTTTCTTGTGGCCTAAATCATCGCGAGAGTTTAGTCTCAATGAGTGTAGCATACTGCTACTGTTCTATGGCCAAGTTGGTCAATTTAAAGGTTCTAAGGTCAGTTGGTGCTTAATGACCCCTTCGAAGACCCATATTCTCCTCGTTCCAACACAAGGTATATCGGTACAGATTAAAGTGCCACACGAATGTAGCTACTGCTTCAACCGTATTGGTCTACGCCGTACAGTTCCCTCACAGTTTATTGCTACTTACCTAAACGGTATCCCCAGATCCGAGTTAGGATCTATAGCAACTCCGATACAAGCCCACAAATATAAAGCATACAAAGCAAACAATTGAAAACACAAAGATCTAATCCTAAGGTAAACCCCACTTATTAAGCGTCCCCAACAGAGTAACTAGTTCTGTGATACGGTGGGAAGAACTGACTATTTTTTGGAATGCTGGTTTGCGCTTTGCGTTTGTTTTTGCAAAATTTCGCGGTAAGCAAGAGTCGCCACCGACTTTTATTTTATCCAACAAGGAAAGGAAAAAAGCATAGAAAAATTCCTTTTTCGAGATGTTTCTCGGGTCCGGGGGGGGGGTTAGATTATAGAAAGGGAAGGTGTTAGCACCCTTTTTATTCGTGGTTATCCACGGGCTCTTAGGTACTTGCTCATAATGTTTTCAAAAATTTTCTTTGTGCTTGTGGGTTTGAAAAAGTTTTTGTTTGAAACTTCGATTTAACTCTTGCTTCTGTCCTCAAGAGCGTATGAAGTGTTTTTGAAAACTTTGTTCGACAAGTGTAAGTGTGAAAAGTTTTTGTTTTTTGAAAGAGAAAGTATCTAAGAACCATCTACCTACTCGAAAAAGGAATTGTTCTATGTTATCTTTCTTTAGACAATGCTATCCCACTATTGATGAGTGGGTAGCATCGTCGTTGGAGTTTTAGGGTCAATTTGAATGAGGGACATACGGTCACCAAAGCAATGTTAGGACGCTTTAGCGGTAACCCTAATGTCCTAGATCATTTGTTTTGAGGCAACAATATCTGAGGCAACCATTTCGAGGCGACTATGATCTTTGGACAAGAGGGCGACCTCTAAAATGACCTATACTCAATGACCGCGTACGAAGGCAACCAAGTGGGGTGTACCCTAAGAGTGCGCATGTGCGAGTGTGTCGTTTTCAGTTAATTTTGTCTTTGTACATGTCAATGGTTATCTATGTTGATTTTAGGTTTTAAACGATTAATCTTGTCATACATTCCCTATTACCAAACATCTAACAATTTATAAGTTGTGGAAATTAAATTGCGGAAATTAAACTAACTATTACAAGGCATCGGGTATTTACATCGCCAAAAGCAACCCATGAAATTAAAATGCGGAAAATAAAAAAAGCGGTAAAAATAGTAAAGTCCTATTAAACTATTACATTCCGAAAACAGATACAATATAGAGTAAAAATGGATCGCGTGAGGGAAATTAAATCGGGCGAGTTTTTAGGGTTTTGACCCTTTGATATTCAAGAAAATATTTTTTTTTGTTATTTTGAATTAAGAAAGGAATTAAATCTAGGTTAATTATTAAATTAATATAACTAATTAATTAATGAATGAAAATAATATTTTGGATTTTTGATATTTAAAGAAATAAAAAATAAATTTATTCAATGTTAATAAAAACCTAATTGTCTAAGTTAATTTTAATTATTGCAAAAAGATATTAAAGTTATTCCTAATTAGAACTAAATTAATATTTATTAACAAAAATAAATTACTGAAATTTAATTTAAATAAGAAAATATTTTTTTGTTTTTAATTTTATTAAGAAAAAAAGTTTGATTGGTTAATGATTAAATAAAAAAACAATAAATAAATAATCAAAACAAAAAATATAAATATAGAGATTAGAGAGGAGAGGGTTTGGGCCTGCTTTTGGGGGTCTGATTAGCAATTTTGTGGCCCATCTGAATTTGCCCCTTGTTGACTTTGCTGATTCTCTATGGCACTTTGACTTGATCCCACCATAGGCCATCATCCCTGGATTGCCAGATTTGGCCTTGGGCCATCTGGCGCTTGATATCTGATGGTGTATGATGTGCTTCAAGCGTTGGTTTGTACCTGATTACATGATAAAATAAAGGAAAATGCAAAGCGCTGGAGGCAGGGATCGAACCCCTGACCTCCAGCCAACAACGCCTTGAGACCACTCCCCTTGACCACTGGATCACTTCGCTTCAATCGTTAGTAAAACACAAACTAAATATAATATATAAAAACGCATCATTATGCTAGAAAATAAAAATAAAACGCGCCAAGTATTTGAATGGGGCAATCAGATGGGGACACATTGTCGTCCCTGTCCTCAGGTTTGCACAGAAATTACCTGCAGATTTAGATCCACAGCTAAAAGCGTAGGTCGTTTCAAAAACCCATCTCAGGCCATATAAACTCCATCAAAGGCCATGGTTGTGCTTGTCTTCCTCCTCCGGTCATGCCTATGTCCATCAATAGGTCTAATTTTACATGTAATAAAAACCCCTAAAAAAACCTAGGAAACCCTACAATGGCGTTTTGCACCTCAGAGCAGATAAACACAATCAAATAATATGGAAAGCTTGGAAATTATCTAGTGATTGCAAATATACCATTGGTTTCTTGTAATGATGCATAGATTTTGAAACACAAAATCAAATTCAGAGGGGGGGGGGGCGTATCACTTACAGTGCGTTTGAGGGCGTGTGAGAGCTTGCTAGCGGTTGGTTCTGACTCAGGATGGTCCAACAATTAATTAGTGTGGAGTTTTGCTCCTGAATTTGCCTTTAAGAATGATTTCAGTTTCACACTTTTTGGCAATTTTTCAAGTTTGGTTCTTGGTGTTCTTGCAGTAAAAAATCAAATAAAATAGAAAAATTGATAAATGGACACAAGGCTGAAGCTAGGACACTTGTGGAATGTGGCAAGCCCAAATCAAGTGGAAAAGAATGGGCCCATTTGACAAAATTTGATGTTTTTGGGATAGTTGACTTTTGGCAATTTTGCAAAAATGCCCAACTTCAACAATGCATAACTTCTTCAATTTTGAAATTTTGGAAGTGTTCTTAGAATTTTTAGAAATCTTGAGATGTTTTCTAACTAACCCTTTTGGTATCATCTCATTTTGATATTCCATGTTTAAGTTATAAGCTTTGGCAAAAAAGGTGTTTTTGTTGACTTTCAAAAATGACCTATAATGTCCAAATTTGTGACTTTTTGTGAGTGCATTTTCTGATCTTGGGGTATGAATATGGATTGTAGGAAATTGCATCCTCTTAAAAATGAGCTTTGGATGCGTCATTTCTCATAAAGTATGAGAAAGTTATGCTTGGTCAAAGTTGAGTTGACTTTTCCTACAAAACCCTAATTTAGCAACTTTTGAGTCTTGATGAATTTTGAGCAATCCTTGATGAATCATGATCAACCCTTGATAAAATGATGAAATATCCTTCCAAATGAGAATGTTGACAAAAAATCTTGAAGTTTGGATTTATTTGGGTCACAGTTGACTTTTGCCCTAGCACAGTCGATTTTTGGACCCTTTGAGCAATTGACTGAACAAACTTCCTCTGCAAGGCTTGAAATTTGGCATGGATGATATTGAGAACATATTAGGACATTGGGGAGAACTTGAGGTAATTTGGATGCAAGGACCTTGATGCAACATAAAACCCTAATTTGAGGTTGACTTCCTTAGGAGATGACTTGTCTGACCCACTCTTGAGCAATCTTGATCCACTTGGAGATTTTTCTTGCCATGTATTGAGAAATATGAGAGGGAAAATTTTGGGGTGCAACAGCTGCCCCTGTTCAATTTTCTTAAACCTGAGGATGTAGATTGGCTTTCGTGCCTTTCGTGATCCGAAGGTGGAAGATGATTGAACACTAAAGTGCCCTGAAATTTGCACTCGCATGAAGTGGTATCAACCTGGTGATGTCGGGAATGGGCTTACATATGCCATTTGGAGACTGTTGATAGGAGGTCTGAACTTCGGCCGGAATACGAATCAGGGAGATCTTATCGTTGATCTGACTGACCCAGAGAAGGTCTTGGATTAACTTTGACTGGATAAGAATCAGAAAAATCTTAGGATCGATTTAACTAAGCCAGACGAAAGTCTTGGAATATCTTCAACTGGAATACGAATCAGGGAGATCTTAGTGTCGATTTGACTGAACCAGAGAAGGTCTTGGGTTAACTTTGACTGGATAAGAATCAGAAAAATCTTAGGGTCGATTTAACTGAACCAGACGAAAGTCTTGGAATATCTTCAATTGGAATACGAATCAGGGAGATCTTAGGGTCGATCTGACTGAACCAGAGAAGGTCTTGGATTAACTTTGACTGGATCGGAATCAGAAAAATCTTAGGATCGATTTAACTGAACCAGAGAAGGTCTTGGATTAACTTTGACTGGATCGGAAACAGAAAAATCTTAGGATTGATTTAACTGAACCAGACGAAAGTCTTGGAATATCTTCAACTGGAATACGAATCAGGGAGATCTTAGGGTCGATCTGACTGAACCAGAGAAGGACTTGGATTAACTTTGACTGGATCAGAATCAGAAAAATCTTAGGATCGATTTAACTGAACCAGACGAAAGTCTTGGAATATCTTAAACTGGAATACGAATCAGGGAGATCTTAGGGTCGATCTGACTGAACCAGAGAAGGTCTTGGATTAACTTTGACTTGATCAGAATCAGAAAAATCTTTGGGTCGATTTAACTGAACCAGACGAAAGTCTTAGAATATCTTCAACTAGAATACGAATCAGGGAGATCTTAGGGTCGATCTGACTGAACCAGAGAAGGTCTCGAATTAACTTTGACTGGATAAGAATCAGAAAAATCTTAGGATCGATTTAACTAAACCAGACAAAAGTCTTTGAATATCTTCAACTGGAATATGAATTAGGGAGATCTTAGGGTCGATCTGACTGAACCAGAGAAGGTCTCGGATTAACTTTGACTGGATAAGAATCAAAAAAATCTTAGGATCGATTTAACGGAACCAGACAAAAGTCTTAGAATATCTTCAACTGGAATACGAATCAGGGAGATCTTAGGGTCGATCTGACTGAACCAGAGAAGGTCTTAGATTAACTTTGATTGGATCGGAATCAGAAAAATCTTAGGATCGATTTAACTGAACCAGACAAAAGTCTTCCATAGCTGTAGTTTCATTTTGAGGGGACTACCAGGTCATATGAGTAGTCAACGGTGTTTATTGATTCATCTTTCCCTGAAAAGGTAAAGGGTCAGTCATATGCAATGTCATGATGTATGAAATGCGTGATATATATCAAGCAATGATGCTCTCAACATAAATGAGATTGTATGGTATGATGCGTATATGCATGTATCATGATGTATGTAATGTTTTATCTGGGGAAAATAAATCTCGTATAGCTGCTGGAGACAAGAGTTGAATTCTTCGATTCTGCTAGGGATGGTGAACGAAGGTGATTGCGAGAATAAACCTGCAAGAGAAGATAACTTCGTTGGGGAATAAACTGATGAGGAGATTACTCTGTGGGGAAGAGATGCTTTGTTGAGGATTCCACTGGTAAATTCCATCGGGATGAATTATCGTTGCTGGTGATATTGACTTTGTTGAGGATTGAATTCCTGTTTGTAAAAGGAAAGAATTCCGCTGAGGATGATCTTCGGTTGTGACTTCCCTGGGAATAACTTGTTAGACTTTTATGGGGATAATCCTCTGAATTCTGCTGGGAATGATCCTTTGAACTCGGCTGGGGAGGTTTATTTTGTACTCCGCTGGGGATAAACTTCCAGAGTCTACTGGGGATGAATCTTCAACTCCGTTGGGGTAACTTTTTCAGACTGCGCTGGGAAAATTTTAAATCCACTGGGGATATCTTGTATTCTGTCGGGGAACATTCTTATACTCCGTTGGAGAATATTAAGACTGCCGGGGGTATCAAGCCTTTTTAGCATGGATGGTAGATCAACTCTGCTTGGGGAGAGCATTGCTGATTCGTTCACAGTTGCAAGTCTCAGCTGTGGGAGATCTACCATTACTGCCTTACTCTGCGGGGAGTGAAGGTATCTTAGCCATATTTTTCAGATGAATTTACCCGGTACCTGGTGGACAGAGATACTATACAGTTTGGACAATTTTTATTGCCCATGTTTCTGATATTACCCGTAACCGTCTTTTGTTTCGCATGTAAATATTCATGAGCAGCAATTAATGTCAAATGCATATATCAAAAATGAACATTGGACGTTCTTTGCAAAACAAAACAGATAAAGGAAGAACAGTTTGAAATTTCTTTGAAAATGAATTGTATTGATTTTGAAGTTTGGCCTGTAAATAGGCATTTTTGTACAAGAGGCTGACGTCCTAGTAAGAGAACGCTGCCGAACAGATAGAATTTACACAAATTTGGAAAAACAAAACAGCTATATGAACAATCCCACTGGGTTCCAACTCTGCTATTGCCTTTATGTCGTCGAGCATCTTATCACTTTGCTACTTAGTTGAAGGTAGATCAGATTGATTAGTGTCGTCCAAGCTTAATAGTTGATACCGAAGTTTGGATGCTAGGTGATCCAATGAGACATAGTGTTACACTTTAATCCCTAATTTTTGCCTGGACAACCCTTTCGGGTTTTCAGTCCACCGGATACCCTTTTTGCCCAAGCCGCCTTTTCAGGTTTTCGACTTGCCGGGTGTACAGATTTTTTTCATTTTCATCCCTTATTTTTGCCCGAACCCTTTTGGTTCGCCGGGAAGCCCTTATTTTTGCCTAGGCCAGTCAACCTAGCGGGTCTTTGATTATGCGTAGTATCTTTTCACTATGTCTGCATTGACGGGGTGAGGAAGGTCGTCACCATCCATGGTGGTTAAAAACATAGCTCCTCCTGAGAAAATGTTCTTAACCACAAATGGCCCTTCATAAGTAGGGGTCCATTAACCTCTAGGATCACCTTGAGGTAAGATAATGCGTTTGATAACCAGGTCCCCAACTTGATACTCTTGTCGTCTGACTTTCTTGTTAAATGCATTGATCATTCGCTTTTGATACGTTTGACCATGACAAATAGCAGTAAGTCTCTTTTCGTCGATTAGGTTCAGTTGATCAAGCTAGGTCTGAATCCAGTCATCTTCGCTTAAATCTGCATCCTTCATGATTCAGAGAGAGGGTATCTGAACTTCAATGGGTAAGACTGCCTCCATGCCATAAACCAAGGAATAGGGTGTTGCCCCTGTTGACGTCCATACTGAGGTACGGTACCCATGAAGAGCAAATGGTAACATCTCGTGCCAATCTTTGTATGTCACTGTCATCTTCTGCACAATCTTCTTAATGTTCTTATTAGCCACTTCTACAGCTCCATTCATCTTCGGCCGGTAGGGAGAAGAGTTATGATGTTGTATCTTGAATTGCTCGCAGAGCTCGGTGATTATCTTGTTGTTGAGATTGGTACCATTGTCCGTAATGATCCTCTCTGGTACATCATATCGACAAATCAGATTGTGCCGAATGAACCGTGCCACGACGTTCTTGGTTACAGTAGCAAAGGAAGCTGCTTCAAACCACTTTGTAAAGTAATCAATTGCTACCAGGATGAAGCGATGCCTGTTGGATGCCGTAGGTCTGATCTCTCTGATCATATCAATGCCCCACGTTGCAAAAGGCCAAGGTGTCGTCAAGACGTTTAGAGGGACTGGAGGTATGTGCACCTTATCAGCATAGACCTGGCACTTGTGACATGTCCGAGAATGTTGATAACAGTCGGCTTCCATAGTGGACCAATAATATCCTGCTCGAAGGATTTTCTTTGCCATGGTGTGTCCACTGGAATGAGTTCCGAAAGTACCTTCATGTAGCTCCGGCATGATCCTTTTTGCTTCATTCTTATCCACACAACGCAGTAAGGTCGAATCATGGTTGCGCTTGTAAAGGATGTCATTGCTGATGAAGAACTTTGCTGCGAACCTCCTCAGAAACTTCTTGTCATTAACAGATGCACCCTCGGGGTATTCCTGAGCCTCAAGATACCTCTTCACCTCATGAAACCAGGGTTTATCCGCTACCTCTTCAGTCTCGAGATCACAGTAATGTGCAGGTTCGTCCAATATTTCAATGATAATCCGGGGAGCTTCATTGTCCCAATTGACTTTGAATATAGAAGACATTATAGCCAGCGTGTCTGCCAACTGATTCTCCTCTCTAGGGAAGTGTTCAAAGGTTATCTCCTCGAAATGGGGAAGCAACGTCAACACATACTCCTTGTAAGGAATAAGATTTAGGTGTTTCATATCCCACTTGCCTTTAATCTGACTGATCACGAGAGAGGAATCTCTGAAGACACTTAGAAACTTAATCCTTAGGTCAATTGCTGCTCGAAGACCCATAATGCATGCTTCATACTCTTCCATGTTGTTAGTGCAGTTGAAACATACTCGGGCGGTGAACGGAGTATGAGAGCCTTTAGGAGATATGATCACGGCGCCAATTCCATTGCCCAAAGAGTTTGAAGCTCCATCAAAGCACATAGACCATCGGGATCCTTCCTCAGGTCCTTCATCCGGTCCAGGTGTCTCACAATCAGTTACCAACATGATATTCTCGTCCGGAAATTCAAAATTCATAGACTGGTAATTATCCACTGCCTGATGTTCCAAATGGTCTGCCAACACACTTCCCTTTATTGCCTTTTGGGTCATGTATTGTATGTCATACTCAGTCAAGATCATCTGCCATCTTGCTATTCTTCCGGACAAGGCAGGCTTCTCAAAGATATACTTGATTGGATCCATCTTTGATATCAACAGAGTAGTGTGAGTCAGCATATACTGTCTCAGCTGGTGAGCAGCCCATGCCAAAGCGCAGCAAGTTTTCTCAAGCAACGAGTATCGGGTCTCGCAGTCGGTAAACTTTTTGCTAAGGTAGTAAATAGCATGCTCTTTTCGGCCAGACTCGTTATGCTGACACAACACACACCCCCATTGAGTTGTCAAGCACGGTCAAGTATAAGATTAAAGGTCTCCCCTCAACTGGAGGCATCAAATTGGGTGGCTCTTGGAGATACTCTGATGGTGTATGATGTGCTTCAAGCGTTGGTTTGTACCTGATTACATGATAAAATAAAGGAAAATGCAAAGCACTGGAGGCAGGGATCGAACCCCTGACCTCCAGCCAACAACGCCTTGAGACCACTCCCCTTGACCACTGGATCACTTCGCTTTAATCGTTAGTAAAACACAAACTAAATATAATATATAAAAACACATCATTATGCCAGAAAATAAAAAGAAAACGCGCCAAGTATTTGAATGGGGCAATCGGATGGGGACACGTTGTCGTCCCTGTCCTCAGGTTTGCACAGAAATTACCTGCGGATTTAGATCTTCAGCTAAAAGCGTAGGTCGTTTCAAAAACCCATCTCAGGCCATATAAACTCCATCCAAGGCCATGGTTGTGCTTGTCTTCCTCCTCCGGTCATGCCTATGTCCATCAATAGGTCTAATTTTACCTGTAATAAAAACCCCCAAAAAAACCTAGGAAACCCTACAATGGCGTTTTGCACCTCAGAGCAGATAAACACAATCAATTAATATGGAAAGCTTGGAAATTATCTAGTGATTGCAAATATACCATTGGTTTCTTGTAATGATGCATAGATTTTGAAACACAAAATCAAATTCTGAAGAGGGCCGCGTATCACTTACAGTGCGTTTGAGGGCGTGTGAGAGCTTGCTAGCGGTTGGTTCTGACTCAGCGATGGTCCAACAATTGATTAGTGTGGAGTTTTGCTCCTAAATTTGCCTCTAAGAATGATTTCAGTTTCACACTTTTTGGCAATTTTTCAAGTTTGGTTCTTGGTGTTCTTGCAGCCTCTAGGTCTCAAATTCGTGTCCTTTCACTTGTATATGTATGCTGCAATGTATTAGGTCAACAAATTGGTCTTGAATCTTTGCACATCAATGCTTTGAGATTGGATTTGATCCTCCATTGAAAACTTTCTTAATTTGCCAAAAATCCAATCTTTTTGCACATGGAATGATTGATACGAATTTGATCATGACATTGATGATGATTAGGTCCTGAAAATAGAAAAAGATCTCATGTAATCAAGTTTTGAGATTTTATTTGATTTAAATTGATTTAAAATGAAATAATTCAATAAAAAATCAAATAAAATAGAAAAATTGATAAATGGACACAAGGCTGAATCTAGGACACGTGTGGAATGTGGCAAGCCCAAATCAAGTGGAAAAGAATGGGCCTATTTGACAAAATTTGATGTTTTGGGGATAGTTGACTTTTGGCAATTTTGCAAAAATGCCCAACTTCAACAATGCATAACTTCTTCAATTTTGAACTTTTGGAAGTGTTATTAGACTTTTTAGAAAGCTTGAGATGTCCTATAACCAACCCTTTTGGTCTCATCTCATTTTGATATTCCATGTTCAAGTTATAAGCTTTGGAGAAAAAGGTATTTTTGTTGACTTTCAAAAATGACCTATAATGTCCAAATTTGTAACTTTTTGTGAGTGCCTTTTCTAATCTTGGGGTATGAAGATGGATTGTAGGAAATTTCGTCCTCTTAAAAATGAGCTTTTTATGGGTCATTTATCATAAATTATGAGAAAGTTATGTTTGGTCAAATTTGAGTTGACTTTTCCTACAAAACCCTATTTTAGCAACTTTTGGGTCTTGATGAATTTTGAGCAATCCTTGATGAATCATGATCAACCCTTGATCAAATGATTAAATATCCTTCCAAATGAGAATGTTGACAAAAAAATCTTGAAGTTTGACTATATTTGGGTCACAGTTGACTTTTGCCCTAGCACAGTCGATTTTTGGACCCTTTGAGCAATTGACTGAGCAAACTTCCTCTGCAAGGCTTGAAATTTGGCATGGATGATCTTGAGAACATATTAGGACATTGGGGAGCACTTGAGGTCATTTGGATTCAAGGACCTTGATGCAACATAAAATCCTAATTTGAGGTTGACTGCCTTAGGAGATGACTTGTCTGACCCACTCTTGAGCAATCTTGATCCACTTGGAGATTTTTCTTGGCATGTATTTAGAAATATGAGAGGGAAAATTTTGGGGTGCAACATGCACTAGCTTCTTTTCTGAGAGGCTTATTTTTTATACTTGATGAAGCACCTTTCTGTATCTTGCCACTTTTGATACCTGCTTCCACTCTCTCCCCAGTCAAAATCAATTCAGTAAATCCAGATGATGAACTGCCAATCAAATGATTGAAAAATGGACCAGACAAAGTCCCAAGAAATATATCCACCAACTCCCTATCAGAGAGAGGGGGTTGGACTCTTCCAGCCAGATCTCTCCATTTCTGAGCATAGCCTTAAAGCCTTCGCCTGTACCCATAGACATACCATGAAGTTGAGTACGCGTGGCAGCAAGGTCGGCGTTATACTAGTATTGCTTGTAAAAAGAAGCAGCAAGGTCCTCCCAGTTACGGACGTTAGCTCCTTCCAATTGATAGAACCATTCAAGTTGATTCCCTGACAGACTATCTTGAAATAAATGAACCCACAGGTTTCTATCAGCAGTGTAGGGCTGAATTTTTCTGACATACGAGCGGAGATGAAGCTTTAGACAAGATACTCCATCATACTTAGCAAAGACAGGAGCTTTAAACTTGTGAGGGATCACCACCCCAGATACTAGTCCCAGATCTCCGAAGTCCAACCCAGGTATCTTCTGAATCTCCATTGCACTCAGTCTGTCTTCGAGTTGCTTATACCTATCCTCAGCAGGAGGATACTGGTCTTCATCAAAATCAGTGTCATTATCAGAGACTACAGGATTAGGACCCTTTCTTTCCTCTTGATTCTCTCCTCCTCCGGATGAATGAGACAGATCAGCTTCCTGTCGCAACCTATTCCCAAATCTGTGACCCATGTTCAGGATAACCACCTTCTTCTTCTTCTTTTTCTTATCTTTCAGGATGAGAGTCTTCAAATCATGTTGTCCTTTAGCCAAGTTCAGGAACATCTCCTGGAATTGAGCATTCTGTTCTTGAAGAGCCTTGATGGCTTGATCGGTAGGTATTTCAGAAGACATTTTGTGCTGAAATAAACAACGAAGAAGATAAGAAACCTGTAATGGTGCATGTGATGAGGTGCATGGTGATGGAATGCATATGAAATGATTTCAAAGACTTTGGGAGATTTAAATTTGCAAACCAAGAAATAAACAAACTTTATTAGATTCAAACTTGTAAAAATGTTTAACAATGCCTTCAAGGCGTTACAAAAGAAATAACTGAAAAACAAATCTAAACTAGAAACAATAAAAGATATCAGAAATCCCATGGTCGCTTTCCCTACGTGCTGACATAATCATTGATTGTCCTTTCATTCTCAAGCTGCCTTGTAAGCCTCGAGATCTTCCTCTCTTGATCATGATACTTCTCTCTGTAGGTATCCCTCTCCTCCTTTAGCTGAATCCAAGATCACTTTAATTCCCCAAGATCAGTAGGCATGTAGGGATAAAGCATGGTATAAGGAACACCTTCTTCATTAGTATGCTCCACAATCACCGACAAAACAGCTTCATAAGGCATCCCCAGCTTTTGAGCACGGGCTCAAACACACTGGAGATAAGGTTGCATAGGGAGATAAGTCTTTAGTCCTAGCTCTTGAGGGTCAGACCTGTTCACCATGCTCCAGGCTCGTATAAACCTTCAGCGATGCTCTTTAACATCCTCCTTATAGTCAAAAACAACGTCTGTAAGAAGTAGCTCACGAGGACCGTCTCTTCGAGCGCGACTAAACTGTCTTAAAGCCAAACAAGAACTGTAGGTTATTACCCCTCTAATTCCAAGCAATGGGACATTAGGGTATTCCCCACATCGATCAATGATAGAAACTCTTTCCATATCCTTAGAACTCCAAAGAATGTCCGTATGAGCAAGGGACATGATTCTATAAGCCCAACCTACACCTTCCTCATTCTTCAATACAGACTTGGGGAGGTGCGAAATAAACCACCTCGCCAGCAATAGCGTGCAACACATGAGGGCCCCCCTTCTTCGCACAGTACGAGTATAGAGAGCATGTAAAATATCACCCAGAAGAGTAGGCACTGGATTACGAGACAAGAAGATCTTGACCGCATTCACATCTATGAAGGAATCTGGATTCAGGAAAAGCACCAATCCATAGATGAGAGAGCTAAGATGTCTTCAAAAGCTTGAAAGTCCAAGTTATCCAAGAACGGTTGAGCTTGATCCATTAGAAACTTGGCCAAGAAACCTTTAACCCCGCTCTGTGTCTCCCAATTAGACACTACATCAGCCTTTTTCAAGTGTAAAGCTGAAGCAATGTCTTATGGCCTAGGAGTCTCTTCTAAACCTGTGAAAGGCATCTGCTCGAGGATGGATATACCCAACAAATGAGAAAACTCTTCCAAAGTAGGAACTGGCTGATAATCCGGGAAGGTGAAACAATGATGCAATGGATCGAAGAACTGGAATAACACACTCATCATTTGCTCATCAAACCTGGAGGTAACCAAACTAAGAAGCTGACCATGTCTTCTAATGAATGAAGAAGTATCAGGAACTTTTGAGACTAACTCTCTGAGCTGAGCAGGCATTTGCACAAAGTTAACTCGGATGGTGTTTCTGCGCATAGAAGTCATGATCTGCAAAGCATAACAAAGATGAATCCCCTCGGTCTTTGAAATGGTTAGTCTAATGAAATATGCATGCTATGTTATGATGCATGATGTCATGATAAAGCACACAACAGGTATCACAGATAGCAGACTTGGTAAAGGCAAACAAGTCATACAGTAGCCATTAAGTTTCAGGCTTGCATGGAGTCTAGGTATTACCCTCTTGAAGTTCAGTTGGTTTCAACATGTCCTAATAATAGTAACCGGGTTCTAGAGGTTCTCAATATCACTGACCATCCTCCATCGATCATGGTTTCAGCTCACGCAATATTTTCTTGCAGTCGGAACTATCTCGAGAGTATAGTCTCAATGAGTGTAGTATCGAGTATCAACCAGTTCTCATCTCTATGTGGAGGCCGGCTATCTCACTAATTCCTATGGCCAAGTTGGTCAATTATAGGTTCTAAGGTCAGTTGATGCTTAACGACCCATATAGCAGCCCCGTATTCTCCTTGTTTCTCCACAAGGGATATCGGTACCAACTAATGTGCCACATCAACGTAGCTACTGCTTCAACCATAGTCGTCTACGTCATACAGTTCCCTCACAGTTTATTTCTACTTACCTAAAAGGTGTCCCCCAGATCTGGGTTAGGATCTATAGTAACTCTAATACAAAGCCCACAAAGATAAAGCAATCAAATCAAACAATAGAAGCAATATGATGAACTAATCCTAAGGTATACCCCACTTATTAACTCCCCAGTAGAGTCGCCAGTTCTGTGATACGGTGGCCAGCACCTGACTGATTTAGGAATGTTGGTTTGCGTTTTTTGCGTTTGTGTTCGCAAAATGTCGTGGTAAGCAAGAGTCGCCACCGACTTTTATTTTATCCAACAGGAAAGGAAAAAAACACAGAAAAATTCCCTTTTTCGAGATTTTGAGTACGGGGGGTAGATTATAGAAAGGGAAGGTATTATCACCCTTTCTATCTGTGGTTTTCCACGGGCTCTTAGGTACTTGCTCATCATTTTCAAAATTGTTTTTGTGTTTGTGATTTGAAAAATGTTTTGACTTCAATTTAACCCTTGTTTCTGTCTTCAAGAGTGTTACAAAGTGTTTTTGAAAACTTTGTTTGAAAAATGTTTCTATTCTTATTTCCTTTAGACAGCGATATCCTACTATTAGTGAGTAGGTAGCACTGTCGTTGGAGTTTTAAGGGCCAATTCAAAAGGGACGTACGATCACTAAAGCAATGTTAGGACGACTTAGTAATAACCCTAATGTCTTAGATCAATTATTCGAGGCAACATATCCGAGGCAACCTTTCTGAGGCAACTTTTCCGAACGGGACTTTGATCTTTTGTTTAGACAAGAGAGCGACCACTAAAGCATCCTATACTTAATGATCGTTTACCGAAGGCAACCGAAGTGAGAGTATACCCTAGGAGTACGCATGTGCGAGTGATTCAATTTCAAGTTATTATCTGTGCACATTTAAGGTTAGCTAACCGTTTTAAAGTTAATCATACATTCTTGTCATGCAACCCTAATTATTCATACATCTAACAGTCAATATTTTGCGGAATTTAAGATGCGGAAAGTAAAGCTACGCTATTACAAGGCTTTGGGTATTTACATAGCCAAAAACAAACCCGTAAAAAAAGCGATAAATGAAAGTAAAAGATCCTAATTAATCTATTACAACTTGTGAGAAATTACATTAATATGGTAAAAATAAAATAATAAAGCGCGTGCGATGAGTTAAGAACGAGAGAGCACTAGGGTTTTGACTACTTCTAACCTAATTGGAAGAAAAAATTATTTTTGTTGTTTTCAATTATTTTTTAAGAAGAAGAATTAGGTGTTTAAATTAAATACAAAATTAATTAGTAATTAAATTAATTAAAGAAAATAATTAAATTTAACCTATTTTTGTGTTTTTGGTTATTTTTTAAGAAAAAGACAATAAGAATTAAATTAAACTAAAACCCTAATTTTCTAATTGTTTTTAATTTATTTACAAAATAATTAAAGTTACCTAAAGTTAAATAACCTAATTAAATTAATTAATTTTTTGATATTAAATAAACCTAAATCTAATTGGATGAAAAATATTATTTTTGTGATTTTTTGATAAAAAGAAAAATTAATTTGTGTTAGTAAATATAAATAAATAAAGAAAGAAAATATAAAGAACAGAAAGAAGAATTGGGCCTGGTTGTGAGTAATTTGGGGGGTGAGAATCGATTCTGGGCCCAAAACAGGTTGGTCCACGTTGACTTGCCCAAATTACCTGTGATGCATTGACTGTGGTTGTTGGTGGTCCTTCAGATGATGGCCTTTTGATCTGGCCATCTAGAGATCCAAGGGTTAGATCCTGAGGGCATACGGTGATCCTTTGGCCTTGTATGCGCGCCTGAACATTTACAGAAAAATAATGTGTACATGGGGGACCTGGGATTCGAACCCAGGTCCTGTAACCTTTTCCAAACGCTCCACTACCAACTGCGCTGCATGTTCCATTTGTATATAGAATAATAATGATAATATGGAATAAAGGGGGTTAGTGGAGGAAATAAAAAAAACGCGCTAGAATTTTGAATGAACCAACAGGATGATGCTACGCTGGTCATCCTTATCCTTGCTCCGTTGGTAAAAGTTAAAAACTTTTACCTACGGACAACGTCCGTCACTACATCCCTGGCTTGTTTCAAAATCCTCCATGGGCATGATGAATGACATCTAATTCCATGAGTCAACTCGTCTTGACATTCTGAGCATCATGATGCCCTTCATGGGGGCTAATTTTATCTGCACACAAAAACCCTAAAACGAAACCAAGAACCCTAACAATGGAAAATCTTGATACAGTCCTTAAAAACACAATTAAATTTTATAGAGAGCTTGCAAATGTGTTAAGGAACAAGAATATATGATTATTTCATGCTATAAGTGCCAGAAAGTGCTTGTTCTTGATTGGTATAGCTTGCTTGTGATCCCAGGAAGCGAATGGGATGGCTAGAGGGTCTTGAAAATGCCTGGAAGTGAAAAATCGAATCACCACTTTTCTTTGATTTTTTCAAGTTTGTTCTGACTTTGTGCGCCTCTCTAGCCTTGTGTTTTAGGTCTGCAAATGTTCACTATATACCAAGGATTGGATTAGGGTTGCAAACATGATCTCAATCTTTATCAATCATGGCTTTTGATTTTGATTTGATTCTTTTGAATATCTTTCCAAAAATAGCCAAAAACAATCTTTTTTTGCACACAAAGGCCTTGCACGAATTCAATCTTTTGCTAGCTGGATATAGAACCTGAAACATGCACCATATCTTGAGATTTCAATGTTTTGGATTTTTTCATGATTTGTTTTGATTTAAATTGATTTAATTCAAATAAAAATCAAAATAAATAGTAAAAATAAGATAAAGACAAGTGGGGAGAGCTAGAACTCGTGGACCATGCTACCAACTCAAAACAAGTGCAAAAGATTAGGCCCATTTAGCAAAATTTGCAATTTGAGGCATAGTTGACTTTTGACAATTTTGCAAAAAAGGTCAACTTCACCAATGCATAACTTCCTCAATTTTGACTCTTTGAAGGTGTTCTTGGACTTTTTAGAAAGCTTGATATGTCCTATAAGCAACCCTTTTAGTCTCATCTCAATTTGGTATTCCATTCTCATGTATCAAGCTTTGACAAAAAAGGTGTTTTTGTTGACTTTTCAAAATGACCTATAATGTCCAAATTCATAACTTCTTGTGAGTGCATATTTTGAACTTAGGAGATGAAGATGGATTGTAGGGAATTTCATCCTCTTAAAAATGAGCTTTGTATGGGTCATTTATCATAAATTATGAGAAAGTTATGCTTGGTCAAAGTTGAGTTGACTTTTCCTACAAAACCCTAATTTAGCAACTTTTGGTTCTTAATGAATTGTGAGAAATCCTTGATGAATCATGATCAACCCTTGATCAAATGATGAATTATACTTCAAAATAAGGATGTTGACCAAAAATATTGAAGTTTGACTGTATGTAGGCCACAATTGACTTTTTCCCTAGCACAGTCGATTTTCAAGCCTTTGAGCAATTGATTGAGCAAATTTCCTCAGCAAGGCTTGAAACTTGACATGGATGATCTTGAGAACATATTAGGACAATGGTGAGAATTTTGGATCCCTTGTACTCAAGTATCTTGATGCAACATGAAACCCTAATTTGAGGTAGGTTGCCTTAGGAGAGAGCTTGTCTGGTCAACCCTTGGACTTCTTTGAGCAAGTTGAGGATCTTTCTTGAAATATTTTGAGAAATATGGGATGGCAAATTTTAGGATAAAACAACATTTAAAACTAAAACTTCTTATTTTTCTTAGAAAATGTATAAAAAATGCTAAGCATACAAAAAAAATTCTTTTCATGGTAAAAAAATACCAACTAATCCATTTCTTTTCGCCATCCGGCTTTCCTCTTCTAAGAGCATGTTAGCTCCTTTCCACTACAGGTCGTAAGTCTCCGAAGGTCGAGCAGAGGTGGAATGATCTAATGCAACATTGTTCATTTAGAAAATACAAACAAACAAAATATATGAGCCAAACTACGGTAGCTCTGATTCCTCAAAAATGATACGTAGGCATTGGGGTAGGGCCCAAGCGAGTACAACTTTATTTTTCCTACATTATTTATCCTTTCTTTGCATGCATTACCTCTTAGTTTACAACCCTTAAGCATTAGATTGAACACACCCTTTGATTAGAATAACGAGAGTGGATCCCGTAGAGTACTATGGACGTGTGGGGTGCTAATACCTTCCCCTCGCGTAATCGACTCCCTTACCTAATCTCTCGGTCGCAAGACCTTGATTTCCCCCTTTAGGTTTTTCTTAGATGATTTTCCTTTCCATTTCATATGGGATAAATAAATACTCGGTGGCGACTTTATTGATTTTATCG
The DNA here is from genome assembly GCA_948472305.1 of Vicia faba. Classification (NCBI taxonomy): domain Eukaryota; kingdom Viridiplantae; phylum Streptophyta; class Magnoliopsida; order Fabales; family Fabaceae; genus Vicia; species Vicia faba. The sequence continues at coordinate 700,016,127 of OX451739.1, read as the reverse complement.
CTATAGAAAAATGGCGACTTCATTGGGGATACATGTCGACCAATTGCTGGTCCATCCGGTGAGTCACTCCTAGCTCCCGTTTTTATTTTCTTAGGGTGTTTATCATTATGATTTTATTGATTATTCATTTGTATATGTTTGAGCATATGTTTGAATTGCATATTTATTATTATTTGTTATATTGTTGTTGTGTTGGTTTCTCTATTTCTTTGATGGGTGGGATGTTACTATGAGGTAAAAGGCCCAATACCCAGGCCAAATGGAAACAATAGTAACACTAGGAATAGAGTGTAACATGAATGGCTAGTTGACTTAGGTTTCACTATGCCGCCATGTCGTCCAAGCTCAGATGAGGTACAAATGAGGGGCTATCTTTTTCACGTAGGTGATATGGCGATAGTTTTTCAGGAGTACCCTTGATTATGAGTTACCATTGACCTTACTATGACCTAGTCTTTACCCGTGAGTGGGGAGGGAATAATCTTTACAGGTACAGATGGTGACTATACATGTTCTGTTGGAGACTCTGATTATACTGATGACTTTGATCCTTGATATTTCGAATTGGTCCGGACCTTTGATCGTGTTACATATGACAGTGGTTCTGTTATCAGTTTAGCAGTTATCCAGTACCACAGAAGCTTTGATCCCACATATTTGAATACATAGCATGTTAATATAATTATCAGCATACATGTTCTCTTTTTTTGTTTCCAAACATTACTTCCTTGATTCCAATTGTTAAGATGAAAAATAAACATAAAAAATTATATAATAAATACATGAAAAAATATATAATAATATTATGGCTTAATAACTGGAATCAAAGCGTAGAAAATTTTGGAAACAAAAGTGTGGCATTTGTATTACATATTATGTATCATGTTACATTTGACTATGCATTTCATGAGTTTCCCAGAAGTCTTACTCAAGATCCTTTGGTCTTCAGAATCAATTTGTCTCATCAGTACAACACTCGTGCTAAGGGAAGATGGAAAGAATTAAGCAAGAGATCTTTGAACTTTGTAAAGAGGTAACTACTTTGAAGGCTAATATGGAATATCTAACTGCTTTGGTTAAAACATTGGTTGCCGCCCAAGTCAATCCTTCTAGGAAGGAAGAATAGATGGAAAAAGTCTTCACAGAAACTCTGAAATCATTCTTTCATGAGAAGGTGATAGTCAACGCACCCGGTGAGTTCCCAGAAAAGGTGAATGTGAGAGTGCTTCTAGAAGAGGATGTCCGAAAGGAATGCTTATCTGAAGACAGTGGTACAACTAGTGGTGTGAATAAGTTTGATAATAACTTTTCCAAGAAGAGAACTAGAAGTAGAAACAATCAGCGTCATAATCAGCATGTTCCTTTTGTCATCCTTGTGTTCAATTTACCTCCAGCCGCTCCAGTTTGTCAACAAAATTAGCAAGTTCCTGATTAGAAGAAAGCTCAGTTCTATCCAATTCCAATGACTTATACAGAGTTGTTTCCTATCCTAATTCATAGGAATTTGGTTCAGACTCGACCTCCACCGAAGATTCTTGAGAAGATACCTTGGTACTACAAAGCTGATTTAACTTGTGCTTTTCATCAGGGAGCCCATGGGCATAATATTGAACAATGTTATCCATTGAAAGCTGAAGTCCAGAAATTGGTCAGAAGTGGTATCTTATCACTTAAGGATACTTGTATTGAGGTTCAAGCCATGTCTTTGCCGAAGAATAAACGTGATTGAAGAATTCCCTGAAATTTAAGGATGATTAGTATTCTCATGTTTACTAGCAATTTTACTGATTTCTCATTTGTAATTATTCTTATTAATCATCATACTGTTTGTGTGTAAGAACTTGTTTACATTTGAATGATTATCTTAATACAATGAATATGCTTGTCTTGAAGAAATCCATTTGTTTCACTCGTATTTATTTTTTATTTTAAATTGATTTTTGCATTATGACACCAAATTGTTATCCATTCTCTTGCCTAGGCATGGTTTGGGGAGAGGATGATGAATTTAAAATGCAAAATTTCTGGTTGTATGCTTTTGAATAAAACTTTGTTGACGATATACATGAATTGTTTCAAATTCCCAAACACCGGAGATATAAGGGAGTGAAACCCTCGTTAACCCCTTTGAGCCTTGAAGCAGGAGTTTCTTATCTATTCAGAAAAATCCTCATATTTAACCCAGGGCAGGGTAGTGTTCAGTTAATTTGATTGAGCGTTCGGAACTCATCAAAAATGTACATCTAAGGATACAATAAAGGTTATCCTTCAAAAGGTTGATGAAACCCAATATCGTAATGGCTAACCTTCACTTATCAAGAGTGGGCGTCACTTGACGATAGCCCAATGTGTACATCTCACACATCATAAAGTCAATAGACGATGATACAACAATAGTTATCCCTCATCTTCCAAGAACTAGGGCAGTCACAATTCTTCCAACAAATCGAAAATGACTCAACATCACGCGACATGTTCAAAAAGAAAGAAAAAGTAATATAAAAATGAATAAAATAATAATTGAATAGAGAAAAAGACGAAAAGCCCCGCTAATTCGAAACTCTTAGGCAAAAGTCATGGCATCCCACTGGGCTTCATAGTCAAATTCAAAAAGAATTTGTCCAGGAAAAAGTTAGGGAAAATGATGGAAAGCCTGAAAGGCGAAAAAGGATTACAAAATGGATATCCTTAGCAAGGAAATATGTTGCGTGATCAGACAATAAGAGTAAAGATAAGTGATTGTCGTATCCAAAGAAAACCTTGGTTGGTTCCTCAACCATCTCGAAATTTCTTTTGAGAGATGAATGTTTAGGTCGAGTTAACTGAACTTAGGACTGGAGAACATCATGAAGGGGATGGGCACCAAATAACCTTGAGCCTTAAAATCTGTTTTTTCTATAAAAAAACATGAACCAGGCCACGTTACAACCCTCAAAAGTCCTAATTGAAACAAGGTTTATTTCGAAAGCGTACTTCAATGAGATAGCATTTTCTGACTCATGAATTTTGCTAAAATTTTTGTGTTGATATCATATGCTTTTGTTATCTTTGATAAAAATAAAAATATAAAAAAATCAATTTTGCGTCCTGGCTAGTGATTCACTTACAAGGTTTTGCGAAATATTTTCAATAAAATCTTCAAGACTTACAAAATTGTTGCATTAGAATTATCATTCTTAGAATAAACATTATTCTGCCTGTAAAACCACTGCGTGATATCAAAGAAGCTTACATTTGATTATCAGCAAAGGGAACGTAGCTAAGAAGAAGTTTTCGAGTAAAGAAGATGCAACATTCAGCTAATCTAGGGCAGTTACGTCTCTCTAGGAACTTTTGGGTCAGACAGATTATCTTAAAAGCAGATAACCAAGGGCAAGTCGGGAAAAATATCTCGACCAGTACGGTAAACTTGGGACACCAAATTTGTTTCCAAGGGCATTTACAGATTTTTTGTCAAGATGATTACTATGTTCTCCCCAAGATGAAGATCTTCCTCAAGCAGGATTATTTCTCATAACTTGCCTTGTAGAGAGGTGCATGATTCCCTCTACAATAACTGACCAGCTAGTGGGTGTCTTCCAGGTTATGGTGTGGTAGTGGGTTTGCAATCCCATTTTCTTCCCCAGTTAAGACTTCGTTCAAATTTTCTTCAAGTTAGTATCTGATGGTGGGTTTGTAATCCCTTCCTCTCCAGTCAGGTCCTGATTCAGATTTCTCCGACTGAGTGTAATTTCCTTCCATGGTCAGAAGGTGACCAAGCATAGGTTGCAAAGTTACAAAGCATTTTCTTAGTTATTAAACTCTTTCTCCCTTCGTGTTGAGAAGTAATCTTTAGCAGGATATTACGCCCTTCAATTATGATATTATTGTTGTACTGTGCCTCTAAGCAACCAGACAAGGGAAATATACATTCTAAGAAGTTTTGAGATAAGTGTCTACTCCTTGGGTTTTCTCTTGATATGCGCTGAGTTTGATTTAAAATCCCCATGAGCTGACCTATTACTGTGATGATAATTTCTTAATTCTCCAGATGTGTCGAGTATGATGTTTCCCTCTGAAGTTGTTATTCCGTGAAATTCCATGATCTCTCTCTAGAGAATTTTACACAACTATTATGCCTGATATTGAAGAATGTATCTAGGCTCTCTTTGGTGTGTGTGGATTCTTTTTCCCCAATGAAGTTAGCATAACAATCCACAGTTGAAGTATCAACGATGTAGTTTTGCATCTTCTCCGGTAAAGTTTGTATTTACATCCCCAGTTGAAGTCTCGACGACATGGTTTTATCTTTCCCTAGTCAAGTTAGTTTTGGAATCTCCAGTGAAGCCTAGACAATAAAACTTCCTCTTCCCTTATCGAAGTCCGTATTGGTATTCCCTGGTGAAACATAGAAGATTTAATGATATTCCCACAACTTTATTTGTTGTTAGTCAGGTGGTTCTTTGATTATTTTCAAGCCATGTTTTTCCCAGTGAAGTTAAGTCGTGAAATAGGACTTTGTTTCCTCTGTTGATGCTTACTCTCTCGTGGAATCTAATCTTCGTCCTGCATGTGACTTAGCCGAGTGTTGTCTCTACCCAAGATTAGATTTGTCCGGTTATCCCCAGTATATTATGGTTGTTTTGTCAGCATGCGCATGATAACATCCATACATTCATACACGTCATGCATAGATGAATTTAAAATTCATCACTCATTTTCATTCATTGATGCTTTGTCAGCATGTTATCCTCTTTGCAAAGTTATGTTACTCTCTCTCCAATAGAGTTGTCAACTTTAAACAGAAAGTGTATATCCTTTTAATTCCCCCCACTGAGTTATCCCTCGTGGAAGATCTTTGCTTCAGCCTTCCCATTCAGTTCATTATCTGGATGGAATGTGATCCCCTTTTGAGTTTATTTCTCATCGGGTGCTGACTTGGTTGATTATTTCATTCCAGTTTATTTCTGGTTTGAGTCTGTAGTCCCCGACAACATTATTTTTCTGATTTCTGCAGGCTTTGAGCCTTGATTTGAGAATGTGCATTTATTTTGCACGCAAAGACTTTTTTCTCCTCAACAGGAATGTATTGGTATTTCCCCAGGAAATCAAGCTTCTTTTCTCTCCAGTCTTATTATAATTCCTTTTTAAAACAGCAAGCGGCAGTTCTCTTTATTCGAGCAACATGTTCCTTCCCAGTAAGTCTGTTAACGCGAGAAGATATTTTTCCAATGAATGGTAGCGTCGTCATTATGGGATATAGTTCGTTGATGAAGATTATTTTTCCAATGAATGGCAGCTTTGTCATTATGGAAGGTAGTTCATTGCTGAAATTTGTTACTCCAATGAATGGTAGTCTCGTCATTATGGGAGATAGTTCGTTGTTGAGTTTGGCTGTACTTCAATAATAAAGACATTTCGTTGAAAGATTCCTACAGCTGTATTTTTACCCTTTCTAGGTGAAATATCTTGGTTAAAGAAGAAATTGAGACCAATTCGTGGCTTATAGTCAGGATCGAGGGGAAGTTTATCTGATTCTCCATCAAATGGTATCTCTTCGAGGAAGTTTCGCAAGAGAAGTTTGTTGAGAATTATTTACAATTGGCAGTCTCTTTATTTGAGATAGCTTGTATTTTTACCCTTTCTAGGTGAAATATCTTGGTTAAAGAAGAAACTGAGACCAGTTTGTGGCTTATAATCAGGATCGAGGGGAAGTTTATCTGATTTTCCATAAAATGGTATCTCTTCGAGGAAGTTTTGCAAGAGAAGTTTGTTGAGAATTCTTTACAAGTGGTAGTCTCTTTATTTGAGATAGCTTGTATTTTTACCCTTTCTAGGTGAAATATCTTGGTTAAAGAAGAAACTGAGACTAGTTCATGGCTTATAGTCAGGATCGAGGGGAAGTTTATTTGATTCTCCATAAAATGGTATCTCTTCGAGGAAGTTTCGCAAGAGAATTTTGTTGAGAAATTTGTACAAGTGGTAGTCTCTTTATTTGAGATAACTTGTATTTTTACCCTTTCCAGGTGAAATATCTCGATTAAAGAAGAAACTGAGACCAGTTCGTGGCTTATAGTCAGGATCGAGGGGAAGTTTGTCTGATTCTCCATCAAATAGTATCTCTTCGAGGAAGTTTCGCAAGAGAAGTTTGTTGAGAATTCTTTACAAGTGGTAGTCTCTTTATTTGAGATAGCTTGTATTTTTACCCTTTCCAGGTGAAATATCTTGGTTAAATAAGAAACTGAGACCAGTTCGTAGCTTATAGTCAGAATCGAGGGGAAGTTTATCTGATTCTCCATCAAATGGTATCTCTTCGAGGAAGTTTCACAAGAGAAGTTTGTTGTGAAATATTTACAAGTGGTAGTCTCATTATTTGAGATAGCTTGTATTTTTACTCGCTCTAGGAAGAACGTCGGGATTTTGGGAAGTTTGTTATTGCTCTTTGAGACATCACCTTCAGTAAAAGCTAGTGAATTCTCTTTTCTCCACCTTCACTAAACGTCGGTGTATATTCTTTTTCTTTACCTTCAACAACATTAAGTATTGTCCTATGTTTTTTTCTACCTCCATTCTTGAGTGGGTAGTTCATTACCATTCTTAGGCAAGATTGATCTCTGCCTCATCAGACCTTACTCCGATTGAGTCGAGTTGTTTCTAGCCATAAGTGTTAATGCCAAATCTTTGATTGCCAGACATAAGCACTGATACCAAGCATTCATTTACTAATCTAGGTGTTGATGGTTATCGTCGTCTTTGAGCCGGTATTCCCTTCATTGTTCCTGTTTTTGATTTTCTGATTAGCGATTGCCGATCCCCTGTGTTGATATTACTATTTTTTTGATATATCCTCTATGAGTGGATAGTTCACAGCTATCAGTTTATTGTTGTCATCCACTATTTTTCCCTCAGTTTTGGAGTTTATGCTACTTTGTCTCCTCTCGGGAACCTACCCCCAGTGAAGTTGAGTTTTCTTTTCCCCAGCAGAGCCAATTCATCTCTAGCATATCTAAATTTCTATCCCCAGATTCGTGTTATTCTCCAGAGATTTATTATCCTGGTTGATTTCTTTTTGTTAATCTGTTGATTTTACTATCGCATCTCCAGTGTGTGTCTGGCCCATCTGCATGAAGTTCATATGTTACATCCATAATCATAAGCATCACATGGCATCTTAGGGACAAAAATATGGTTTGTTTTATATTTAAGTATCTTCAATCGCGGAGAAATGAAGATTTTAATCTTCGTATCTCCGGATAGAAGACACTTAAATAAGGGTAGCTGTTATACCCCAATTTTCCCCCTAAGATCCCTCATCATGCTCTGTACATCTCACACATAGCATTGGTCCCATGGTTACAGGATCAAAGAGCTTTGACATTAGGGTTTCTCTCTATGAATTGAGTTTGCTATCTTATTCAAAATTGATTCAACTAGTGCTCTCATTTTTCTTGGTATGAGATTAAGGTTTTGGATCTCAAGCAGCATAGACGCCTTCGCTATCAGGTTTCCTCGAGATACAAATTTTTCTTCATCAAGGTTCTTTCGAGGAATAAAAGCAATAGGGTTTAAATCAGCCAGAGAATCAGTATTTCTCTTCATGTTGTTTGAGTTTGGTGGTGATTCTTCTATGGATATTTATTGGATTAAAGTCTCACTTCAAGGCTACATTGAGCGCTACTCTTCCCTTACTGAAAGATTGCTTTGAGTTTTATCAAGTTTAGATATGTACAATTGGGTAAGTTATGGGTTAGGAGCTCATTCAGCTCATTTCATTAAATGGAAGTTGGTCGCTTCAAATGCAAGATGACTCGAATCTGTGGATTTAATTGAGATTGAGGTACATAACCATCATTAGGTCATCTGACGCGTCATGCATCATTAGTCAATAGTTTGGCTTGGGATCAGGGATTTCGGGGAATTAGGGTTGTTGTATGGCTTTAAGGCTCTTATCTTTGCACAAGCTTGTTTTAGTTGATTTATCCATCAATCATTTGTTCAAAATAGGATTTTATTTCCTGGACTTCTTTATCATCAAACTACAGGGATATTCTCTCTCCTCAGCATCAGGTTACAATCTTTCTTCAATGCTTAAGAATTAGGGTTTTCTTCTGTTATGCTTCAACTGGGGATCATTGGATTAGCGCTTGATCTTGTGGTTATCTTGAGCTTCTCCTTCTTCAACATTGTGGACTTGTTTTGAATGATACAGTTTTTGGTCCTCATCAAATACTTGTTACTTCAATTGCAAGTTAACTTGGACTACTGAGAGAAATGACTATTGACTTGGATTCGTTGAAACTTCTAATCATGCTCAGAGTTAATATTTATTCAAGGTCTTATTAAGTTCATGACTTTGTTAATGGTTGATTCAAGATAGGGTCGGGAGATTCATTCATATGGCTTCAAGGAAGATGCATTCATTCAAGCATTATTCAAGGAGGATTTAAAATACGAATTCTAGATTCATCAAATCATCAATCCAAAATGTCAAGATTCATTAAAAAAATCAATAGTTCAAGGAAGAAATCAATATCATATTTCTAAATAAACCACTTAGTGCATCACTTTGGATATTTTACTTGCGCAATAGTCATCATTCAAGAGGGAGTCACATTCAGAACTTAAAGCGTGCAAAAAAATGGAGGAAATGGTAAAGGGACTTTATTTATTAAATTTACAAGTCAATATGCAAGATACAAAAAGCCAAGACATGTTAGAGGAGTGCATTATAGGGAGAAAAACGAGAAAGATACAAGGGAAGTACAATTCCTTTACATAGTTAACCATTGGCCCTAATTTGGATCGAAACTCCTACAACCTATTTCACTTCAGCTTTGGTGTGGTCTCTATCATCTCAAATTTCTCCATGTTTATTGAACTCCCATGCTCCATAGCCGACAAGATCTTTTGCCTTAGCTCCCCTCCATGCTTCATCTATCATCAAAACCATATTGCCTTCAAAATTGCCGTATATGGCTGGAATTTTTTAATCTTAAAATCAGGCCTTCATAATTGTTTGACATAATTAGATCAAAGCAAATCAAAACAAAAATGCAGAAGTTACAGCAGTCCAAAACAATATTCATCTAACTGAATTTCCAAGCCCCTGTGAGTTCCTAACTTCCTAACCCTCACAATTAACCGTAACAGAATTCAATAAACAACTGTCCAAACAGAACTCTATCCAAAACATTCCCTAACTGAACCATAACAGAAAACTATAACCCTGTTAACTCTCATTAACAAAATCATTCACCAAAACAAAAAACAGAATTTCTAATAGCTCTGTAACTAACCAATCCCTAACTTCCTTTCCTAAAAACTAACTCTCTAACTATCATCCTAACAACCTCTAACAGTTTTCCAAGCAGAATAATGGAAAAAGGGAGGAGAAAGTGGAGAGGGCTTCGAGAATTGATGCATAACAAAAGGGAAGGATATAGGAGATTGGGAACAGAATGGAAAGAAGAAACTAACAGATTCCTAATTTCTCAAACAAACTCATAACCCCCATAACATATAACAGCAATAACAGAATGGCAAACAGTGGATAACATAATTGAGAAGATAAATAACCGAATTGGGGAGAAGAAACTCGGATTGAATCTTTAACAGATTCCTATTAGAATATAAATCAGGTTCATACCTTTCAATTCTGATTTCTGAAATTCTGCAGAAGAATCCTCAACCTTTACTTTCCCCTCCATTTTTCTTCCTCGTCAAACTCTCTCATTCTTCTCAACTTCTTCATCATATTCACACCATTCTTGAATTCTCAAAAGAATCACCAAAAACACAAAAAAGCTTTCTCTCCGCTCTCTTTATCACCATCACAAAAACTTCTTCACTCTCCCTCATCATTTCATCTTCAATCTCTCAGCCTTCTGCACTCTTCAACTCTCAGAGAAATTACCAAGAAAATTTGACACATGTCTACTCTCTGCTTCAATCCTCGATCATCATCATCATTCTGTTTCTCTCTACATACAACTTCACAACATGTAGCATCTTCATCGACAATTATGTGATTACTTCAAGATTCGATCGCGACAATTCCATTCTTCAAATTTCATCACTCTTCCATCCTCTGTTGAATAATCATCACAACACCGTCCTCAACAATCTTCATGCATCACCTTTACTGCGTCGACAATTTAACAACAACAACACTCAATCACACCAAAACACAGTCAAGGAGGCAGTCACAGAAGAGGAATAGTATAAAGGATATATACCTGTAATCAGAGCCAAAGTCTCTCCTCTGGTATTCGCTTTTTCACATCTCCGAAAATGTTGAAGGTAAGTACCGAATCTTCTACGATGCTTCCTATCTTCATGATTCCCTGTCATCAAGATGTAGTTTAGTACATGTTAAGCTTCTTCCCCAAGTGTTTGCGTTGAAGTCTTTCATAACCGTCGTTTAAATATGCTCCAAAGATTTTTAGGGTTTCTCTGTCTCGCGTTAGATGTAGGCAGATTAGAGAAAAATTGAAAAGAAAGTGGTTGGGGTTTGAATTAAGATTGATAAGAGGAAGAGAATAAGGGAGGAGATTAGAAGAACAATAAGTTTTACCATGTTCGGCACGATGAGGTTATGTCTCCGACGAAGCAAGTTGGGGAGAAAGCTGTGTGATATTTGAAAGAGACGAAGAGTCTTTGCTTCACCTCTTTAAAACCCAAGGCGATGGAACGATTTTGTTTCTGTGTACAATTATTTCATAGCTTTTGGGTAAAAGGCTTCATGGATTCGTTATGGGCTTAATGCCAGTATTTCTGATTGCTATTCAGTATCATTGTCTGCTATTTGCACCCCCTTCTGTTTGGTTATTTAGATTTATTTTCAATAATTACTTTTAATTTTTCCATTCAATAATATTTTTTGATAGCAATGAACAGGAGATATGAATGATGCAAAAAAAAGTAGAATATGTTAGAGTTCTTTAGGATTTATCTTTGGATTTAATTAGAGTTTTCCATTATTTTCATGTTTGATAATCATTTTCGTTGTTATTTCCATTGTGGAATGCTTGGAGATTAACTCGTTTGATCACTTGTGTGAAGTAGATCCTGTAGAGTTTTTTCTTCAGTTGTGTGGCTTTGAAGAGGCAACAGACCTACTTTGTTAGCTTGCGCGAAGTATTCTTGGTTTCTTTGCTTTGGTTGCGCTTTTTACGGAAATTATTGTTCATTTGGTATTATATTGCTTCCAAGTTATACTTCCGCATTTATTTCTTTCTAGATATCATGAGAAGTAGGAAATAAAGAGCGTGCGCTCAAAGTCGCTGTTTAAAGACCTGTAGCAGGTATCCCGCACTTCATTTCTGTTATGTGTTGTGCTTGTGTTTGCTTCCTTTCTTGTTGATCGATGAGTCACTTAATTTAGAAATTGAGATCACAACTTTACTCTCAGTGCATGCTCCCTATAGGATTTTATCGCTTTCCTTTATTTTTTGTTGATCGATGAGTCACTCAATTTAGAAATTGAGATCATGACTTTGCTCTCAGTGCATGTTCCATATAGGATAGTATGTTAGACTTTCTTTGGCATGCTAACTTAGATAGAATCCCTCACTGTATGATAACATTAGATTAGCGATAGGTTAGTCTCCCTTAGATATTTTCTTCCCATTTTTGCACAATCACATTTAAAACTAAAACTTCTTCTTTTTCTTAGCAAATGTATAAAAAATGCTAAGCATACAGAAAAAAATCTTTTCATGGTAAAAAAATACCAACCAATCCATTTCTTTTCGCCATTCGCCTTTTCTCTTCTAAGAGCATGTTAGCTCCTTTCCACTACAGGTCGTAAGTCTCCGAAGGTCGAGCAGTGGTGGAATGATCGAATGCAACATTGTTCATTTAAAAAATACAAACAAACAAAATATATAAGCCGAACTACGGTAGCTCTGATTCCTCAAAAAGGATACGTAGGCATTGGGGTAGGGCCCAAGCGAGTACAACTTTATTTTACCTACATTATTTCTCCTTTATTTGCATGCATTCCCTCTTAGTTTACAACCCTTAAGCATTAGATTTAACACACTCTTTGATTAGAATAACGAGAGTGGATCTCGTAGAGTACTATGGACGTGTGGGGTGCTAATACCTTCCCCTCGCGTAATTGACTCCCTTACCTAATCTCTCGTTTGCAAGACCTTGATTTCCCCCATTAGGTTTTTCTTTGATGATTTTCCTTTCCCTTTCATATGGGATAAATAAATACTCGTCAGCGACTTCATTGATTTTACCGCTATAATGACATAGAGTTATGGAAGTTACACATTAAAATATTAAATGAATAGTTGAATTCATCACTTTTTTCTCAAATAGGATGCAAGTTGTTCCCCTCAGGTGTCAGAGCAAAGAATCATATATTTCTTAGCATGTTTTCGCTTATATAGTGCTACATTTTCCCTAAAGGGTAAATGTTAGTTGTAATTCAAATTCAACTTGTTAGTTGCGTTTGGTATTTTGCAATGTGTATACTAACTTAATTTACATTCAGTTAGTTGTAATTGATTTAATGACCCTTTTTTTTAGTTTGAGAAAGTTAGTTAGAAATTTTTTTACACTCTCCTTCTCTCTTTGCAATTCCTCATCTTTATCTTCTTCAATTCTTGTTCATCAATGGAGGTGTAAACTCCAACAATTTGGTACCAAGAGTTCTGATTTTTAACACAGGAAAGCACAAATATACGTGAGGTGTGTAATTAATTTTGTTTCTCAAATTCACACTCAATAGAAGTTCTAAATCAAAGAAGAATCATATTCCTTGATTCTTAGGGTTCGGAAAACACGAGTGTTTGTTAGATTTGAGTGATTGGCACAAGAACGAAGATGAACAACAAAAATGGTAGCTTGAAAACAAAGCTTCCAGTATTCAACAGAAAGAATTAGAATTAGTGATCAATTCATATGTGTGTGTTGTTTGGAGCTCGTGATGTTCTGGATATCGTCAATGAAGGTTACATGCTGGTTGCAGAAGATGCTACAGACGCGCAAAGAAACACGCAACATGATATGAGGAAGAAGTATCAGAAGGAATTAATCTATATCCACCAATGTATGGATATGAAGGTGTTTTAGAATATTTTCGATGCGACGACAACGAAATCAGCGTGAGATACAAATGTGAGGTGCTATAATGATGTTGCATCTGTGAAGTTGCAGTCCTTACACAAGCAATACGAGAATGTCAGCATAAAGAACAATTAGAAGATACCAGATTACATCTCTAGAGTAACTCTGATCAATAATGAGATGAAGGCTTATGGAGAAACTCTCTTTGAACAAGTAATCATTGAAAAGGTACTCAAATCCCTTACTCCTCAGTTTAATTACACAATTGTATCTAAAGAACATTCTAAAGACACTAGCACTAAGAGAATTGAAGAAATTCATAGTAATTTAAATGCACCTGAGTTATATCTAACTGAAAGGAAATCTTAAAGGGAGTCATAACAAGATTTGGAGGCTTCTTTTGTTTAGAAGAACAAGAAGCAAGAATGGCCAAATAACAAGAAAAAGAATGTCCGGAAGTCATAAAATTCTTCTTCCGAAGAGAAGAAACATAAGAATATTCAAAAGGGAAAAGAGAAGTTTGATAAGAGAAAGGTCCAATGCTACAACTGTAATAAATTTGGCCATGTTACCTCGGATTACTAGTTAAACAAAGAAAACAAATGTGAAGAAGCCAATAAAGCTAGAGGATATTAAAAGGATGAACTTGTGCTCTTGATGGCATCTGAGAATGAAGGTGAAAGATGAAAACTAGTGGTATATGGACACTGGCAGCTCAAATCACCTAACTAGAAAGAAGCAATGGTTGATTTATTTTGACTCTGGTAGAAAGACCAAGATCAGGTGTGTTGATGATAAGTATCTGAATGTTGAAGGAATGGGAAATGTCAAAGGGAAATTTCAGAATGGGAAATGTCAGAGTGAAATTGCATAATGGCAAAACTTCTCTAATTAAGGATGTATGGTATGTTCCTAGCATGAAGATAAGTCTAATGAGTGTAGGTCAGCTGATCAGAAAAGGTTTTTCTATAACCATGAAGGAAAATCTCTTGAAGTTGTATAAATTTAATCAAAAGTTGATTATGCAATCTGAACTACAAAGAAATAAGACATTGAAGGTGAATGTTGAAAAATCAGAGACTCGATGCCTTAGTGCAACAAGTGTTGCAAATGAGAGTGATTTGTGGCACAAGATATTGGGGCATCAAAAATTCAGAAGCTTAGGGCATCTGAGTTCAAAGAATATGGTACTTAGAATTCCTAAGATTATGGCACCAGAGAAATCATGTGACATATGCATGAAAGGCAAGCAATCAAGGCTTCCTTTCTCATCAGAATTGCCTTCAAAAGCAACTCATGCTTTACGTGTGGTACATTATGATATATATGGTCTATTTGATGTATCTTCACTTGGAAGAAACAAATACTTTGTGTCATTTTTGGATGAGTTCACAAGAATGACATGGGTAACTGACCAGTAGTTTTTACACATGAATTTAGAAGTTATTTTAGTTATTGTTTTGTTTAATTGATTGATATTTTATTTCATTTTACCGCATTTTATGCTTTGGTTTTGTATTTTAGTGTTTTCAGGTACAACCAAATAAAACAGGACGAATCGGGATATAAAGTGCAGGATTCAGAGATTTGGAAAAAGTTCAGATTCTAGCAAGGCCGAAGGCGACACGAGCGCCCATGTCACAGGACACGGCCCGTGTCAAGTCAAGCTGAATTATAAACGTTGGATGAAGAATCGCAGGAGCTGACACGGGTGCCCGTGTCCACTAACACGGCCTGTGTCAATTCAGCTGGGATAAATTCAGGTACAACGCAAAGCACAGATTCTGACACAGGTGCCCGTGTCCGTTGACATGGCCCATGTCATCTTAGGCATGTGAGAGTCCAATTTTGAGGTTTTCCTGTATTCTTGGATCATTAAGGGTACTTTGGACATTTGGCATCATAGAGGGATGACCTGACATTATAAATACATGATTTGGAGAAGACGATAAGGACTTTTTGGATGACTGGAGAATTGGATGATAAAATATTGAAGTCTATGCAAGTTTTGGGAGAACGAAGACCTTTCATGAGAGGAAGTAATTGAAGATCAGAGTTCACCATTAATTTGTGTAATGTCTATCGTTATTATTATTGAAATCTATTTGAATATTATGTACGGCTAAACCCCTCAATGGTGGGGGGTATCCCTGATTTACGAATGTATTGACTATGAATTATTGATTTTAATACAATAGTTTCCTTTCAATTTAATCATTCAAGGTTTCTAATTCTTTCCTGATCGGACCAATTAGGATTGAGTTACGGTTAACAACCAGTTGGACCGTGGTTGTTAATGTTTTTGTACAATTAGGCTATAGTAGATATCACCTAGGACTAGGGATACCATATAGTGACCATATTTAACCCTTGATAAGATAAAGGCTTGACTCTATCAGATATTTCTAAGGACTTAGGATTGAGGATGGATGATTAAAGGTTTTCTCACTAAGGACTTAGGGGAAAATAATCTAAAGGGATGGTAGTTGAAGGTAATGAACTTTTAAAAGAGATCAATAGTAAAGGTCATTACAAGGCAAACCACACACTTACCCCTAGCATAGTATTCACACTAGTAATAAAGTCATCATTTACCTTTGCATATTTTTAAGTATTGTTAAATACAATAACCAAACCAAACCCCATATTGAGTTTTGTTTAATTGAACCTTGCATTAAACTCGGTCATTCTGTGCAATCCTTGAGATCGATGTTGTACCCCAAAATTTTCCCTCCCATATTTCTCAAAACATTTCAAGTGAGATCCTCAAGTTTCTCAAGAAAGTCCAAAGGTTGACCAGACAAACTCTCTCCTAGGGCAGTGTGATACGGTGGGAGAACTGACTTGGGTTTTGCGTTTGTGTTTGCAAATATTTCGGTTTAGCAAGAGTCACCACCGACTTTTTATTTTATCCTAAGGAAAGGTCAAAAAGCACAGGAAAGACCTTTGAGATGTTTTCGTGGGTTCGGGGGGTAGATTATGAAAAGGGAAAGTTCTAGCACCCTTTTCATCCATGATTATCCATGGGCTCTTAGTTACTTGTTTTAGATCACTTGCCTTTGTTTTTCAATTGCTTGAAATGGTGTTTTGTGTGTGTGGTTTTGAAAATGTTTTGAAAAAGATGCCTTGTCTAGGCAACCTTTGTAATGACTCTTGTTTGAGTATATACAAAGGTGTATGTCTTTTTGAAAAGATAATTCAATGTTTTGAAAGTTGTTTGGAAATTGTGTTGTGGAGTGTGTTTTGAAAAATAGCAAGGATGTTTTGCAAGATTTTTGATCAAGTAACTAAAAGTTGTCTACCCTATTTTACTCAAAGATCTTTCTCATGTTTTTAACCCTTTTAACAGTGTTGTTTCACCATTGTATTTGGTGAAAAAACTTGTGTTAGGATGTTAACAGGACAGGCGCGGGTCATCGTATGACCATGATAGCAATGTTGTGAAATGACTTAGCACTTTTCTTTAGGGACTAAGATCATTTTGAAAGGCAACTTTGATAGCGTCATCAAGGGACTATGATCTTTTTTCAATTCGTTTGTGCTAAGACATCCCACATGCATAACATGGCCATTTTTGTAAGGCAACAAGTTGAATTAGCCTAAGGGTGCATGTGTGCAAGTGTGTTTGATTGCGTGCATTTTGTCTTTGATTTTTGGGTTTGTCTACTTGTTGATTTTATCTTTCCATACACACCTATTTACTAGCATTTGTATAAAGCAATACAAATGTAACAAATAAATATCCTACACTATTACAACCATATTGAAGTGCAGAAGAATATAAGGAAAAAAATAAGATAAAAGTAAGAAAAATGAGTGTCTTTCGACCCAGGCAACAGCAGCCTTCAATTTGCATTCTGCTGGCCTCCTTCGATTGGGGGCTGGCATCAGTAAGTTCATGTCCTTCGATTGGGAATTCGCGCTAGTGAGGTCATGGCCTTCGATTGGGCTTTGGCACCAGTCAGGTCATGTACTTCGATTGGAGGATGGCATCAGCATGGAAGTGTCTTTCGTCTGAGCCTGGACTTAGTGCAAGTGTGCCTCTGGCTGGGCCTTTCTGCCTTGTTGCCTTCTTCGATTGGGCCTGGAATCTATGCAAGATGCAATCTGCCTTTTTGTCTCCTTCGATTGGGTCTGGAGTCAGTGAGGAAGCCTGGGGCTTCGTTTCATACTCCTGTCTTTTGTTTATTTCGTTTGAGATATTAAATAGTAACATGGCCCCAAGGCCATGTTATCATTACCTCAGGGCCAGGTTAGTTCTTAGGGCATTTGTAACAAACCAAAGATCAAAACCAAAAGGAGAGACAATAAAAACAAACTAAAATAGTAGAAACGAAAAGGTAACAAGCACTATGTACATGTTTGAAACGTAAAGGAAGCTTATTTACATGTTACGCTAGAAATGAAGGGTTCAAGGTTAAGAATGACTTACCTTGCTTGAGGCTGGAACGTGTGCTGGGCCTTTAAGTGATTTCTTTGAATGCTTCTGGATTCGAAGGGAGGAACCAGGAGTTATGTCTTTGATACTGGATAAGTGTGAGGTTCTTCCTACTGGATTCAAAGGGTAACAAGGTATAGGGATGTTTCAGATTCTAAGGGGATAAGTGTTTGCTCTTTGGGTTTGATACAGGCAGGTCTGAGTTTTTGTTAGTTTTGATACAGGCTTGCTTGCAGTTGCAGTTGGAGTGGCTTTAGGCAGGTTTGTTTGCAGTTGCAGTTGAACTGGCTTGAGTTTTCTGGCTTTGGTAAGGAAGGCAGGTTTTGAGGTTATGCAGGCCTCAAGGCTTGTTGTGCCTTAGGCTTGTATTTGTAACACAGGTTGATGTTCTGGTGTTAGGCAGGAGGATGCAGTTCTGGATTTGTTGTTTGGATTCTGGGTATGTGTTTGGTGAGTGTTTAAGTGTTTAAGTGTTTAAGTGTTTAAGTGTTTGAGAATTTTGTGGTGTGTGAGAATTTTGAAGATACGTTCTCCTCTCTCCTCTGCCCCCTTTGCTGTTGCAAATGTTCCTCTATTTATAGAGAAAGAATGGACATGTTGTCCAAAGCCAGCCTTGCAAATAAATGATAAAATAGTACATGTAGGGGCCTCTTGGCAGTTGGGGTGCAGAAGATGATAATAAAATAAAGCCCAGCTGGAAAGTAAATGTCCATTTGTGCCACAAAAACAAGATGAATGGTTCAGATGGGGTTGCTTCATGCTGAAGGAAAATAGCGCAAGGCTCAAGACAGACTTTTCTAAAAGGTAGTACTGTGCTATTAAGTGCAAGTGGTCTTAGACAATAAATGGGTGCAGGCCTAAAAATGGAAGACACGTAGCCTATCCTATGGGTCTGAATGTTCAACTTGATCTTTTGAGTCGAATCCTCCATCTTTCTACACCTTTCAACCAGACTGGAACAAAACAACATTCATTTTCACCAGCTGTGTGTCCTTCGAATGGACCAACTGTGTGTTCTTCGAATGGCCCTTTTTAGAAGGTTATTAACTTCTGAATCGAAAGAAGCTTTCAGAACATTATTGACTCTTTGAATTGAAGAAAACCAGAATGAGGCCTTTACTTCCTGATTCGAAGGGCATTCCTGAGTCGAAGGACATTCCTGAGTCGAAGGAAATTGTTTCAAAGGGAACCAAAAACTCAATTGAAACTTGTATGGAGATCATTTCCTTCTGAATCGAAGGAGTCCTATTTGAATTTACATTGCCCAGATGAAACTTGTATCGAAGAAAACATATTGCCAAATCGAAAGCTCATGCTCGAAGGAAGCATATTGCCCAAATAGAAAGCTCGTGCTCGAAGGAAGCATATTGCCCAATTGAAGCAGGCTTGCAAGCAGCATATGCCCAATCGAAGCAGGCTTGTAGGCAGGGAACTTGTCCAAATCGAAACAGGCTTACAGGCAGCTAAAATAGGATTTCAAAGCAAACATGCAGGAAACATGCTTGGTGAATCAGAGGGTTTGCCTTGCAGGGGGCACTTGTGGCCAGCAAACATGGTTTTCAAGGCAAGCAATGTAGGCAGCAAAAGTCACAAACGAAGCCTGCAATAAGAAGTCACATGCCCATGAGAAAGAGGCACGCTAGAATCCATTTTGAGCAATCGAAGGAGGCCAAGAGTCAATCAAAGGATGCTGGTCGAAAGATGCCTAAAGGCCAATCGAAAGAGCTGAAACGAAGAACACTTGTATTTCTCCAATTTTTGTCAAAATAATATTTTTATCTGTTTTCTCCCCTTTTTGACAGTTTCCTTTTAATTTTGGTATTGAAAAATTCCAAAATACTTGTGCAAGCCTGAACCTTGAGAATACTTGTGAGAAAGGCCTTGAAAATTGAGAGGGAAAATTTTGGGGTACAACAGCTGCCCCTGTTCAATCTTCTTACACCTGAAGAGTTAGATTGGTAATTCTGCCATTCGTAACTTGAAGGTGGAAGATGATTGAACACTAGAGTGCCCAGAAATTTGCACTCGGTGATGTGATGGTAGAGGGAATGGGCTTAAAGATGCCATTTGGAGATGTGACAGAATCTTGTCGGAGATGGGCTTAAAGATGCCATCCAAGAATGTCTGTTGTAAGTGCAATGTTGTAGGTCAGAAGAATGAGCATCAAAATGGTATCCGTGTCTGGAATGCCATTGAACTGTATCTGGGGACTGAGTTTATATGAGCCAAAGAATGGCGTCCGTGTCTGGCGCGTATCTGAGTTGTAACTGTATTTGGTTTTTGAATGAATATCAGAATGACTGCCGTGTCTGAAGTGTATCTGTATTCTGAATGGGTAACAGAGAAAAATATGTGTATGGAGCAACTGTGTGCTGAGGATAAGTTCTGAATGAGTGACATAATGGCAACCATGTCTGGAGCGTATCTGGACCGTATCGGAAGTTTGAGATCTGTATGAGTAGAAGAATGATTTTCGTGTCTGGGGCGTATCTGAAACTGTAACTGGGATCTGAATGAGTGACAGAATGACATTTGAATCTGGATCGTATCTGGACTGTATCTTGGAGTTGAGATCTGTATGAGTAGCAGAATGACTTCCACGTCTGGAATGTATCTGGACTGTAACTGGGATCTGAATGAGTGACAGAATGACATCTGAATCTGGATCGTATCTGGACTGTATCTTGGAGTTAAGATCTGTATGAGTAGCAGAATGACTTCCGTGTCTGGAGTATATCTGAAACTGTAACTGGGATCTGAATGAGTGACAGAATGACATCCGAATCTGGATCGTATCTGGATTGTATCTTGGAGTTGAGATCTGTATGAGTAGCAGAATGACTTCCGTGCCTGGAGTGTATCTAAAACTGTAACTGGGATCTGAATGAGTGACAGAATGACATCCGAATCTGGATCGTATCTGGACTGTATCTTGGAGTTGAGATCTGTATGAGTAGCAGAATGACTTCCGTGTCTGGAGTGTATCTGAAATTGTAACTGGGATCTGAATGAGTGACAGAATGACATCCGAATCTGGATCGTATCTGGACTGTATCTTGGAGTTTAGATCTGTATGAGTAGCAGAATGACTTCCGTGTCTGGAGTATATCTGAAACTGTAACTGGGATCTGAATGAGTGACAAAATGACATCTGAATTTGGATCGTATCTGGACTGTATCTTGGAGTTGAGATCTGTATGAGTAGCAGAATGTCTTCCGTGTCTGGAGTATATCTGAGACTGTAACTGGGATCTGAATGAGTGACAGAATGACATCTGAATCTGGATCGTATCTGGACTGTATCTTGGAGTTGAGATCTGTATGAGTAGCAGAATGACTTCTGTGCCTGGAGTGTATCTGAAACTGTAACTGGGATCTAAATGAGTGACAGAATGACATCCTAATATGGATCGTATCTGGACTGTATCTTGGAGTTAAGATCTGTATGAGTAGCAGAATGACTTCCGTGTCTGGAGTGTATCTGAAACTGTAACTGGGATCTGAATGAGTGACAGAATGACATCCGAATCTGGATCGTATCTGGACTGTATCTTGGAGTTTAGATCTGTATGAGTAGCAGAATGACTTCTGTGTATGAATCGTATCTGGACTGTATCTTGGAGTTGGGTTGTTTGAGCTGGTCGAGTAGATAGTTGTCCTGTCTGGTTTCAGGTATTAATCTCTGACCTAAGAAAGAAAGATAGTTTTCCTGGCTTGTTACAGGTGTTAATCTTCAATCTCTTCATGTAGATAGTTTTCCTGGCTTGTTACAGGTATTAATCTATCGTCCACAGATAGTTTTCCTAGCTTGCTACAGGTATTAATCTGGAACTTGAAAAGGTTGGCCGATGAGATAGTTGTCCTGTTGATTGACCTTTTCCTGAAAAGGTAAAACGTTAGCTGTATGCAATGTCGTGATGCATGAAATGCACGATGTCATGATGTTCTCAAAATAAATGAGATTGTGTTGTATGCACTTATCATGTATGTAAATAGGATGTATGAAATGCGAAATGTTAATGAATGTATTTTTCTCTGGGAAAATAAATCCTTGACAAAAGTTGGGGGGTCATTAAATCCTGGACTGCTGTTGAAGAGTATGTGTGTCTTCAAACTTTGCTTAGAATTTTTCCAATGGATTCCTGTTTTGTTGTTTGAGGAGAACTCCGCTGTGGAAGTTGAAAACTCTGTGGGGAGTATGTTTATTTCTGCTTGGGAAAAGAGTTTAGGAGTCTTAGTCGTCCGTTGCTCTACTGGGAAGTCGAAGTTGAACTGATATCTGGTCGGATCCAGGTTTCACAGTAACTTGCTGGGGATTGTAGAGTAGTCTACTGGGGAAGAGGAGTTGTGGTCCTTTGATTTGTAGTAGTCGGAGAGGCAAACTCAAGTTGGGGAATCCTGGTGTTGTTGGGGAAATAAACCCTGTCGTCAGTCCGCTAGAGAGGTGACATCTTCGTTGGGGGAAGTCCTCGAGGATTCTTGAGGTTGATTCAGCTGGGGAAAGGGGGTCAGAGATTATACTCTTGCTGGGGAATCATCCTATGAGAAGGACTTTGGGGAGACTTGTCATTGCCCCTAGTAGCAAATGTTTGTGGCATTGCCAAAAAGTTTGATTGTATGTAACCCTTTGTCGGGGTTGACGTTCAATGCCCCAAGTGACGGAGATGGAGACCTGCCCCTGGTTACTCTGCACTTCTTTGAGAGATTTCCTGGAATCTTGACTAGACTGCCCCAGGTGTGCTGGATAGTGACATGTCATGCCCCCATGTTTATAGGAGACTTGTCAATGGAAGTTTCATCCTTCTTGAATTGATTTTGTTTACTGAGAGAGCTTTTGTTCACTGGATATTCATTGTGTGAATTTCTCCGCTGTCAAACAAATAGCCAAATGCAAACAGTGATATTCAAGTAATGCAAAGTTTATGCTTATCTCGAAGTTTTGAAAAATGCATTTTTTAGCAGAAAACGTTTTATAAGACAAATTCAACACAAGATTTAGGGCAAAGCCTTACAGGAGTCAGGATACCTTTTGTAACAGTATGCTTTCGAACTAACCCATGCTTCAGTTAGGACTTTTGAAGGGTTGTAACGTGGCTTGGTTCACGGTTTAAGAAACAAATGATAAAGGCTCAAATGTATTTGTACCCACCCGTTCTTCGTGATGTTCTTCAATCCTAAACTCAGTTAATTGTGCGTCGAACTCTATTCGAATTTGGAACGACGTTTTGGTGATGATTCACACAAGTTGGATTTTGGAAGACAGTCATTTTTGCAACATTTTTCATGTTGTTGGGGATTTGTAGCGACCTCGTTCTTTTGATTTGTTATCCCTAACTTTTGCCTGACTGTTCCTGTTTTCGAGATTACAGTCAGCGGGATGCCCCAACATTCTTAAGCCTCCTTTATAGGTTTTGGCTCAGTGGGCTTTTCTCTTTTGAGAGATTGACTGCCTATGAGATAAGGAACCACCACTGTCTTTTGATTCCAGAGGAATGCTTTTGATTTCGTTCGTTGTATTATGAACTGAGAGTTTTGTGACTTAAAGCACATTTGAATTAACTGAGAGACTACCCTGCCCCAGGTTTAAAGGTTCCAATTTGTGTTTAAAACAGCAAACTTCTACTTCTTTGGCTCGAAGGGGTTGACTAGGGATTATCTTCCTTATAACTCCAGTGTTTAGGATTTGAAAGAAACGCATGTACATCGTCAGCAAGGTATGTCCAAAAGCATATTGTATGAGATTATGGCATTGTTTCGCCATCCTCCCTCTAAAGGCTTGTAACTTTTATCAAGAGTTGAATGTCATAAAGAAAGCATAATTATAGTGAAAACGAATGGATGAATTCAAGACAAACATATGCAATGCATTAATGAAACAGAGTTTGACATTAACAGATAATTGTCTGAATAACAAAAGAAATTACAGCTTGAAAATTCAAAAGGGAACAAAAGTCTCTTGGTTCGAATTTTGTCATTTCAGGTGGAGAACCCTTAACGGAAGATTTTCATCTCGCCATCCGGCATGAATTCCAGCACTCCTTCGTCAATCAAGTCTTGGATCTTGTTCTTTAGAGTCCAACAGTCGTCGGTGTCATGTCCAGGACTATGGGAGTGGTATACACAAAATGCATCGGGACGATAGCCAGGAGCAGAGGTGTTGGGATTCCGAGGAGGATCCTTTAAAGTAATCAGATTGACCTCCAACAAGCGTTTCAGTATTAGAGATGATGGTATATCAGTCTCAGAGAAATGTCTTCTAGATGTATTCAGCCTACGCCGATTACCCTGTTGACGCTGACGAGGTTGTTGCTGGGCTTGTGACCCTGAAGCAAGTTGAGGAGTCTTTCCCTTGTCTTCTTGTCTCAAAGGAGGTTGAATGATGACTTGATCTTCAACCCTATATGTTTGCCCCACTTGGTTGTTTTGAAGCAGATTGTTGACGAGAACTCTGAGCCCTTCTTGTCTTTGAGCTAGGTTTTGGATGAGAGCCATCTGGCCCACCAACTGTCCCTTCATTATGGCTATCTCAGTTTGTTGCCTTTCCAACTGGTCATCTTTGTTTCCATCAGGATTTCCCATGATCATGCCCCTGGTGAGGAGCGCCTTGACCTCTTCTTGTCCCTTGGATAGGTTCAAGAACATCTCTTGAAGTTGAGAGTTTTGAGCCTGGATGTCCTTGATAGTCTGCTCTAGAGCCATCTCTACTGAAATAAACAGTAGGAGAATAAGGAAACCTGAAAAGGAAAACCTGTCATGATGCAATTCATGATATGTGAATGCATGTTTTCAAGAATCTCGCGGGGTAAACACAAAAAAATGTTAGAGGTCGAATTTTGATCGACATCTTTGATTGGATAACTTTGTATCGATGGATGTCTTTCCACGAGAATCAAGCTCACCATGTCGAGTGGGTCATAGCCCCTGATTCAAGTTGTTGCACTTGATCTTTGACGGCGTTTGTTTAGAGTAAAATGAAACCTCTTGCCCTTTGGTAGACGTCTGGTTCAATGTAACCCTGCATCAAAAGACCCTCGAGATCCTTGAAATGGTTATTGAGAATGCCATGGTATGATGTTATGATGTTATGTACATGTATGCAGAAGTAAGCAAGTGTATATACAGACAGTCATATTCACACAGAGCAAACAAGTCCTTCGGTTTAGGCTTGCATAGGGTTTGTAGGTAAGTACCCTCTTGAAGTTAGTTGGCTCAACCTGTCCTAAAATAGAAACCGGGTTCTAAGGAGCTCAATATCACTGGACTATTTTCTGTGTTCATTGTTTTGGTTTATCCACTTAACTGGCGACCAAAATATTCCAAGAAAACAATCCTCAATGAGTGTAGTATCAAGCATCTACCAACTTCGGACTGCACTAAAGTCGGTCATCTCACTACCCCTAAAAAAGGCCAAGATGGTCAAGTAAGGTTCTAAGAGTTCGTTAGTGCTTCATGACATCACTCAGCGGCCCCGTATTCTCCTTGACTACTCAAGGGCTACCGGTACCCACAAATATGTCACACTAACATAGCTACTGCTTCAACCATGTCGGTATACCCCGCACAGTTCCCTCACAGTTTATTGCTATTTACCTAAAAAGGTGCCCCCAAATCCGGGTGTAGGATTTACAACAAACCCAAACAAGGAACCCAAAAAGTAAAGCAATCAAAGCAATCAAAGCAAACATGTAAAGGTGATCTAAAACCCTAAGGTAACCCCACTTTTTAGAAATACTCCCCAGCAGAGTTTCCAGTTCTGTGATACGGTGGGAGAACTGACTTGGGTTTTGCGTTTGTGTTCGCAAATTTTTCGGTTTAGTAAGAGTCGCCACCGACTTTTTATTTTATCCTAAGGAAAGGTCAAAAAGCACAGGAAAGACCTTTGAGATGTTTTCGTGGGTTCGGGGAGTAGATTATGAAAAGGGAAGGTGCTAGCACCCTTTTCATCCATGTTTATCCATGGGCTCTTAGTTACTTGTTTTAGATCACTTGCCTTTGTTTTTCAATTGCTTGAAATGGTGTTTTGTGTGTGTGGTTTTGAAAATGTTTTGAAAAAGATGCCTTGTCTAGGCAACCTTTGTAATGACTCTTGTTTGAGTATATACAAAGGTGTATGTCTTTTTGAAAAGATAATTCAATGTTTTGAAAGTTGTTTGGAAATTGTGTTGTGGAGTGTGTTTTGAAAAATAGCAAGGATGTTTTGCAAGATTTTTGATCAAGTAACTAAAAGTTGTCTACCCTATTTTACTCAAAGATCTTTCTCATGTTTTTAACCCTTTTAACAGTGTTGTTTCACCATTGTATTTGGTGAAAAAACTTGTGTTAGGATGTTAACAGGACAGGCGCGGGTCATCGTATGACCATGATAGCAATGTTGTGAAATGACTTAGCACTTTTCTTTAGGGACTAAGATCATTTTGAAAGGCAACTTTGATAGCGTCATCGAGGGACTATGATCTTTTTTCAATTTGTTTGTGCTAAGACATCCCACATGCATAACATGGTCATTTTTGTAAGGCAACAAGTGGAATTACCCTAACGGTGCATGTGTGCAAGTGTGTTTGATTGCGTGCATTTTGTCTTTGATTTTTGGGTTTGTCTACTTGTTGATTTTATCTTTCCATACACACCTATTTACTAGCATTTGTATAAAGCAATACAAATGTAACAAATAAATATCCTACACTATTACAACCATATTGAAGTGCAGAAGAATATAAGGCAAAAAATAAGATAATAGTAAGAAAAATGAGTGTCTTTCGACCCAGGCAGCAGCAGCCTTCGATTTGCATTCTGCTGGCCTCCTTCGATTGGGGGCTGGCATCAGTAAGGTCATGTCCTTCGATTGGGAATTCGCGCTAGTGAGGTCATGGCCTTCGATTGGGCTTTGGAACCAGTCAGGTCATGTACTTCGATTGGAGGCTGGCATCAGCATGGAAGTGCTTTTCGTCTGAGCCTAGACTTAGTGCAAGTGTGCCTTTGGCTGGGCCTTTCTGCCTTGTTGCCTTCTTCGATTGGGCCTGGAATCTGTGCAAGATGCAATCTGCCTTTCTGTCTCCTTCGATTGGGTCTGGAGTCAGTGAGGAAGCCTGGGGCTTCATTTCATACTCCTGTCTTTTGTTTATTTCGTTTGAGATATTAAATAGCAATATGGCCCCAAGGCCATGTTATCAATACCTCAGGGCCAGGTTAGTTCTTAGGGCATTTGTAACAAACCAAAGATCAAAACCAAAAGGAGAGACAATAAAAACAAACTAAAAGAGTGGAAACGAAAAGGTAACAAGCACTATGTACATGTTTGAAACGTAAAGGAAGCTTATTTACATGTTACGCTAGAAATGAAGGGTTCAAGGTTAAGAATGACTTACCTTGCTTGAGGCTGGAACGTGTGCTGGGCCTTTAAGTGGTTTCCTTGAATGCTTCTGGATTCGAAGGGAGGAACCAGGAGTTATGTCTTTGATACTGGATAAGTGTGAGGTTCTTCCTACTGGATTCAAAGGGTAACAAGGTATAGGGGTGTTTCAGATTCTAAGGGGATAAGTGTTTGCTCTTTGGGTTTGATACAGGCAGGTCTGAGTTTTTGTTAGTTTTGATACAGGCTTGCTTGCAGTTGCAGTTGGACTGGCTTTAGGCAGGTTTGTTTGCAGTTGCAGTTGAACTGGCTTGAGTTTTCTGGCTTTGGTAAGGAAGGCAGGTTTTGAGGTTATGCAGGCCTCAAGGCTTGTTGTGCCTTAGGCTTGTATTTGTAACACAGGTTTGATTTTCTGGTGTTAGGCAGGAGGATGCAGTTCTAGATTTGTTGTTTGGATTATGGGTATGTGTTTGGTGAGTGTTTAAGTGTTTAAGTGTTTAAGTGTTTAAGTGTTTGAGAATTTTGTAGTGTGTGAGAATTTTGAAGATACGTTCTCCTCTCTCCTCTGCCCCCTTTGCTGTTGCAAACGTTCCTCTCTTTATAGAGAAAGAATGGACATGTTGTCCAAAGCCAGCCTTGCAAATAAATGATAAAATAGTACATGTGGGGGCCTCTTGGCAGTTGGGGTGCAGAAGATAATAAATAAAATAAAGCCCAGTTGGAAAGTAAATGTCCACTTGTGCCACAAAAGCAAGATGAATGGTTCAGATGGGGTTGCTTCATGCTGAAGGAAAATAGCACAAGGCTCAAGACAGACTTTCCTAAAAGGTAGTACTGTGCTATTAAGTGCAAGTGGTCTTAGACAATAAATGGGTACATGACTAAAAAGGGAAGACACGTGGCCTAGCCTATGGGTCTGAATGTTCAACTTGATCTTTTGAGTCAAATCCTCCATCTTTCTACACCTTTCAACCAGACTAGACCAAAACAGCATTCGTTTTCACCAGCTGTGTGTCCTTCGAATGGACCAACTGTGTGTTCTTCGAATGGCCCTTTTTAGAAGGTTATTAACTTCTAAATCGAAAGAAGCTTTCAGAACATTATTGACTCTTTGAATTGAAGAAAACCAGAATGAGGCCTTTACTTCTTGATTCGAAGGGCTTTCCTGAGTCGAAGGACATTCCTGAGTCGAAGGACACTGTTTCAAAGGGAACCAAAAACTCAATTGAAACTTGTATGGAGATCATTTCCTTCTGAATCGAAGGAGACCTATTTGAATTTACATTGCCCAGACGAAACTTGTATCGAAGAAAACATATTGCCAAATCAAAAGCTCATGCTCGAAGGAAGCATATTGCCCAAATCGAAAGCTCATGCTCGAAGGAAGCATATTGCCCAATCGAAGCAGGCTTGCAAGCAGCATATGTCCAATCGAAGCAGGCCTGTAGGCAGGGAACTTGATCGAAACAGGCTTACAGGCAGCTAAAATAGGTTTTTTAGCAAACATGCAGGCAACATGCTTGGTGAATCAAAGGGTTTGCCTTGCAGGGGGCACTTGTGGCCAGCAAACATGGTTTTCAAGGCAAGCAATGTAGGCAGCAAAAGTCACAAACGAAGCCTGCAATAAGAAGTCACATGCCCATGCGAAAGAGGAACGCTAGCATCCATTTTGAGCAATCGAAGGAGGCCAAGAGTCAATCGAAGGATGCTGATCAAAAGATGCCTAAAGGCCAATCGAAAGAGCTGAAACGAAGAACACTTGTATTTCTCCAATTTTTGTCAAAATAATATTTTTATCTGTTTTCTCCCCCTTTTTGACAGTTTCCTTTTAATTTTGGTATTGAAAAATTCCAAAATACTTGTGCAAGCCTGAACCTTGAGAATCCTTGTGAGAAAGGCCTTGAAAATTGAGAGGGCAAATTTTGGGGTACAACAGGCAGCCTACCTCAAATTAAGGTTTCATGTTGCATTAAGATACTTGAGTCCAAGGGATCCCAAATTCTCACCATTGTCCTATTATATTCTCAATATCATCCATGTCAAGTTTCAAGCCTTGCAGAGGAAGTTTGCTCAGTCAATTGCTCAAAGGCCTGAAAATCGACTGTGTTAGGGCAAAAGTCAAATGTGGCCCCCATACAGTCAAACTTCAAGATTTTTGGTCAACATCCTCATTTTGAAGTATCATTCATCATTTTATCAAGGGTTGATCATGATTCATCAAAGATTGCTCACAATTCATCACAAGCAACAAGGAAGAAATACAAGGCTCCCTAACCATCTCATTCACTTTCTGGGATCACAAGCAAGTTATACCAATCAAGAACAAGGATTTTCCTGTGCTAAAACCCCACTGTAAGTCAGCCACGACAATGGTTTCTTCTTGAAATCGAATTGCATGTTTTTGGCATCTATAGCATGAAATACTTATATATTCTTTCTCCTTAAAACATTTGCAAGCTATCTATAACATTCAATTGCATTTTTATGGACTGTATCAAAATTTGCCATTATTAGGGTTTTATGCTTCGTTTTAGGATCTTTTGGTACAGGTAAAATTGGCCCCCAAGAAGGGCACCATAATGCTCAGCAGGTCAAGACGGTTCGATTCATGGTCTTAGACTTCATTTATCATGCCCATGGAAGATTTTGAAACAAGCCAGGGATGTAGCGACGGATGGTGTCCGTAGGTAAAAGTTTTTAACTTTTACCAACGGAGAGAGAACAGGGACGACCTGCGTGGCACCATATTACTTGTCCATTTGAATTTTGGCGCTTTTTTCCCACTAACTTGCATTATTATATATTATCATTTATTATGTTTCTATGTACAAATAGAACGTGCGGCTCAGTTGGTGAAGAGGTAGTGGAATAGGCTTCGGGACCTGGGTTCGAATCCCAGGTCCCCCCATTATTTCATATTGTTTTTCTTTCAATAATCAGGCGCGTGTATAGGTGGGAGGACCACCATGGTCCATCATCATCCAACCAGCCAGATGCCCAGGAAGCCAGATCTGATGCCTATCATATGAAGGTCCACCAAAGGCCTTGGTCAACATGCAGCAGGGGATCCAAGAAGTCAACGTGGACCAATTCCTTTTGGGCCCAGAATTGCTAGCAACACACCCCTCCAAATTAATTTCTCAGACCCATTTTCTTCTTCTTTTCATTTATACTTTCTTTTATTTAATTTATTTAATTATTTTTACTAACACAAATTAATTATTTCTTTTTATAAAAAAAATCACAAAAATAATATTTTCATCCAATTAGATTTAGGATATTTATTTTTTATACAAAAATTAATTGAATTAGGTTATTTAATTTTAGGTAACTTTAATTTCTTTTGTAAAATAAATTAAAACAAGTTAGAAATTAGGGTTTGTTTATTTTTAAATTTTCTTTTCTTTTTCTTAAAAATAACCAAAAACACAAAAGTAGGTCATGTAAATTATTTTCTTTAATTTAATTATTAATTAGATTTGTATTTAATTTAAACACCTTATTCTTTTTCTTAAAAATAATTAAAAACAAACAAAACAATAATTTTCTTTTAATTAGGTTAGACGGGGTCAAAACCCTATTTCTCTCTCGTCCTCGATTCATTGCGTTTATTTATTTTTACCATATTAATGTAATTGCTCACAAGTTGTAATAGATTAATTAGGATTTTTCTCCTTTTCATTTATCGTTTTGACGGGTTGTTTTTGGCTATGTAATTAATACCTGAAGCCTTGTAATAGCGTAGCTTTACATTCCACACTTTAATTTCCGCAAAATATTAAACTGTTAGATGTATGATATTAGGGTTGCATGACAAGAATGTATGATTAACTTTAAAACAGTTAGCAAACTCTAAATGTGAAAAGATAATAAACTTGAAATTGAATCACTCGCACATGCGCACTCCTAGGGTATACTCTCACTTCGGTTGCCTTCGGTAAAACGATCATTAAGTATAGGGTATTTTAGTGGTCGCTCTCTTGTATAAACAAAGATCAAAGTCCCGTTCAGAAAAGTTGCCTCGGAAAGGTTGCCTCGGATACGTTGCCTCGAATATTGATCTTAAGACATTAGAGTTATTACTAAGACGTCCTAACATTGCTTTGATGATCGTGCGTCCCTTTCGAATTGACCCTCAAAACTCCGACGATGGTGCTACCTACTCATTAATAGTGGGATAGCGCTATCTAAAGGAAACAAGAATAGAAACATTCTCTTTTTCGAGTAGGTAGATTAGTTCTTAAGAACTTGCTCAAACGAACAAACATTTTTTCACACTTACACTCTTTTCAAACAAAGTTTTCAAAACAACTTCGTAACACTCTTGAAGATAGATGCGAGGGTTAAATCAAAGTAAAACAAAAACTTTTCAAATCAAACACACACAAGAAATTTTGAAAATGATGAGCAAGTACCTAAGAGCCCGTGGAAAACCACGGATAGAAAGGGTGCTAATACCTTCCCTTTCTATAATCTACCCCCCGTACTCAAAATCTCGAAAAAAGGAATTTTTCTGTGCTTTTTTTCCTTTCCAGTTGGATAAAATAAAAGTCGGTGGCGACTCTTACTTACCGCAACATTTTACGAACACAGACGCAAAACACAAACCAACATTTTCCTAAAACAGTCTGGTTCTGGCCACCGTATCACAATCGACATTCGGGGAATTTTCCCTATTATTACAAGAGGAAAAATAGTACACTTGCTATTTTACCGATCAAGTTTTTGGCGCCGTTGTCGGGGACTGCCTAATCATTGAGTTTATTTGGAGTTCAACTAAAGTTTTATTGCTCTGCAAATAAAATTTCTTTTATGTATTTCCATATTTTTGTTTACTGATTTTTCCTAACCTTTGCATGCGAGGAAAGTCCTCAACTGAATTTTTGTTTGACGGAAAAATAGAAAGAACTTTATACGCGAGGAAAGACTAGCTCGGTTAGATAGACGTGAGTCAGCAGGTTCTTCAGATCCTTCAGATTCAGAGTCTAAAGAGTTAAAGCCAATGGCTGAAAATCCGTCCCCAGAGAGACTCCTTGAGGACTACGGAGGAGCAAATGCTCCAACAGGTCGGTTGACTATTGTGAACCAATCGGTCAATGTTGCAAACTTTCAACTGCATCCTTCAACTATCCTCCAGCTCGAGAACAGATCTTTCACCGGAAAGATCAATGAAGATGCCAATAAGCATTTGCAGCGATTTCTCACCATGAGCATTACTTTGAAGATTGAGGGGCACTCTGAAGAAGCTAAGAAATTAAGGATGTTCCCGTTCACACTGTCTGAAGATGATGAAGAGTGGTTCTACTCATTTCCTATTGGAAGTATCACCACTTGGGAACATATGGAGTAGACTTTTCTTGATGAATACTTTCCTACCTCGGTTTACATTCGTAAAAGATATGAAATTATGAATTTTAAGCAGAAAGAAGGAGAATCACTATGTGAAGCGTACAAGAGGTTCAAGAGATTACTAGTAGCCTGTCCCATGCACAACATGAGTCAAACTGAGCAAATGAAAATGTTTGTAAATGGCCTCCGAATAAAGACAAAGCAGCTTATTGATACAGCAGCCAGGGGCTCGTCCAACTTTGCAACAGCCACTAGTGTGAAGAAGATCATTGAAGCAATTGCTGCAAATAAGCACCTCGAGCTATATGAAAGAGTTGTAAGCAAACCAGAGGAAGTGATTAATTTAAAGCTGGAAATTAATAGGCAATTAAAAATTGAAGAAGTCATTGCTGCAGGAGTAGAGAAGAAGCTGAAAGCAATGAATATGGGTACTCAAAAGGTAGCTCAGGTTCAACAGGTAGCTTTTGAAATTTGTAGTGGACCACACAGTAGTGTACAATGTTTGGCAACACCATAAAAAATTGAGATAAAACTCTTGAGGCAAAAAAACCCATATTCTAACACCTAAAATCCTGGGTGGAAGAATCATCCTAATTTCTCCTAGAAAGATCAGCAGCAACACACTCCTCAAAAGGTAGAGTGGGAGGTAGCAATTGAAAATATGGCTGCCCAAACCTCTCAATTTCAAGAAGAGACAAGGAGTAATTATATAAATACAACAGTTGCAATAAAAAATTTGGAAGTTCAAATGGGACAGATTACTCAACAGGTAGCTCTGCAAGCATAAGAAAGACAGAAAAGTCATGAGAATGTGAACGCTGTCAAAACAAGGAGTGAGAAAATGGAGATAGAAAAACCAGATAAGGTAATGTTTGACAACAATATCATATAAGTAGAATTGGAAGTGAGAGAGAACATGAACAAACAGGAAGAAGTGATATCACCTGTAAATCCAGTTGAAGAAAAGACTAAACCAATGATCAAGTTGTTGTATCCGTCTCGAGTAGCAAAGAAGGACACAAAAGAAAAAGATTTTGAGAAATTTGTCAAAATCTTCAAAAAACTAGAGATCCACACACCGTTATTTGAAGCGCTCGAAAAAATGCCTTTGTATCTGAAATTCATGAATGAGGTATTATCAAAGAAGAAATCCTTAGGAGAGGGATCGGTACTCGTTGATGAGAAATTATGTACAATTGCGCCTGAGAGAAAATTACCTGTCAAGAAGAGGGATCTGGGGTCTATTGCAATACCATGCACAATAAAAGACATGGCTTTCAAGAGACTTCTGGTTGATTCTGGCTCGAGTGTGAGTTTAATGCCATTATCAATTTTCAAGAAGCTCGGTATTGAGAAAATAAGCAGGAGTGGAACAAAATTGAAATTTGTTTATCACATTATCAAACAGTCATATGGGATAGCTGAAGATGTCCAGGTGGAAATTGATAATTTTGTTTTCCCAGTTGATTTTCAGATCATGGACATACCAGAAGATGAAGAGACTCCTATCATTCCGGGTCGACCATTTATGCTGACGAGTCGATGCAATTTTGATATCGAGACATGTAATATGAAATTAAAATCATTTGATGAGGTGATAACCTTGAAGGTGTTGGAAATCAAGAAGCAGGTTGCAGGTGGAAAGGATAAATCTTCAATCGGAATGATCAGAGTTGAAGAAGAAGACAATAGTTTACAGTCACTCCCAGAAGAGGTCTCAAATTTTTTTTCAAGTGGCATCAATAAAAATTCCTAAGCACAGTCAACAAGGAAAGAAGAAGGAATACCGAGCTGAAAAGATGGAAGTTGGAAGTGGCTGGAAGCACAAATGAGTTGAAACTTTTGATCTGAATGAGTTCTGGTTTGCGGAAGAAACATGCTACAAGGTGTGGAAGAGGAAGTACCCCCCATAAGGGGATGACCCGTCGAGCCATGCGATGTTAAACGCAACGCTTCGTGGGAGGCAACCCACGCTTTTACTAACTTAATTTTTATTTTTGTTTTATTTGCATTTAATAAAAAGGGAGTCTTACTGGTGAGAGCTAGGAGGCCGCAGCATGTGTTGCATTACCCTCTATGAGTCACCTTCTCGAGCTTGTTCCGACACATTGGGGTAAATGTTCAGTTCAAGTTTGGGGGGTTTTATTGCTTTTATTCTTTTTGAATCCGCGAATTGTTGTGTAAATCCACGAGTTGAAGTCCTTCAAGTTGGCCAAAAAAAAATTTGTTATCAATAACTTGAGTCTCATAGAGTTCGAGAATTGTATATAGAGACAAAGGAATAATTATTTGAGGGTAGGAAGTTCGGAATAACGTGACAGGATACGAGTCTAACGTGTAGATTTGTACCATAGTACTTAAATCTTGAGAAGTACTCCTAAAGTAGTTTATCCTCACAGTATGGCATAACATAGATTCACACACATGTATGATTGAAGGAGAAAGAAATAAATGTGGAACCAAATGATGAAAAGGCGGTAAAAGGTAAATGGCTCACTAAGTTGGGTAGCCTTCACCAGGTTATTCAACCCAAAAGAGGGTTGATCCCCAAAATTCGTCCATAAAGGACAATATATAAACTGAAAAGTTTTGAAAATTTCATCTGAATTTATAAAGGAGCAAAAGCTCTTATTTGGTGCCTGAAAAAAAATTCTCTCTTAATCACTCTTGTGTGTTTGATGATCATCTGTAATTATAATTGCCTTAATTTGACTGTCTGAATGAAAAAGGAGGAAAATTGTAAAGAGACTTAAGTACAAAGCATAGTTAGAGAGGTATTTGAAGAAGTAACTCTAAAGTTAAAGATGCTTAAGCAAACTCTTCGGGTTATGTGAACATCAGATAGACTACTTTTTGATCAATTTAAACAGAGTCTCGCGTATAAGTATCGGGCTACAGTGATCTTCATGAGTACTTGTAATGGTCATTTGAGTTCAAGCAACAGTTTAAGTTTGGGGTAGTTTGACCAGTGGTTTTTACACATGAATTTAACAGTTATTTTAGTTATTGTTTCGTTTAATTGATATTTTATTTCATTTTACCGTGTTTTATGCTTTGGTTTTGTATTTTAGTGTTTTCAGGTTTAACCAAATAAAACAGGATAAATCCAGATAAAAAGTTTAGGATTAAGAGATTTGGAAAAAGTTCATATTCTAGCAAGGCCGAAGGCGACACGGGCACCCGTGTCACAGGACACGGCCTGTGTCAAGTCAAGATGAAGTATGAATGTTAGATGAAGAATTGCAGGAGCTGACATGGGTGCCCGTGTCCACTAACACGGCCCATGTCAATTCAACTGGGCCAAATTCAGGTACAACACAAAGTACAGATTCTAACACAGGTGTCCGTGTCTGTTGACACGACTTGTGTTAGCTTAGGCGTGTGAGAGTCCAATGTTAAGGTTTTCCTATATTCTTGGATCATTAAGGGTACTGTGGACATTTGGCATCACAGAGGGATGACCTGACATTATAAATACCTGATTTTGAGAAGAAAATAAGGACATTTTGGACGACTGGAGAATCAGACGATAAAAGATTGAAGTTTATGCAAGTTTTGGGAGAACGAAGACCTTTCTTGAGCGGAAGAAATTAAAGATCAGAGTTCACCATTAATTTGTGTAATGTCTATCGTTATTATTATTGAAATCTCTTTGAAAATTATGTGCGGCTAAACCCCCCAATGCTAGGGGGTGTCCCTGATTTGCGAATGTATTGACTATGAATTATTGATTTTATTACAATAGTTTCCTTTCAATTTAATTGTTCAAGGTTTCTAATGCTTTCCTGGATCGCGGTTGTTAAGGTTTTTGTAAAATTAGGCTATAGTAGATATCACTTAGGAGTAGGTATACCCTATAGTCACCGGATTTAAACCTTGATAAGATAAAGGCTTGACTCCATCAGATATTTCTAAGGACTTAGGATTGAGGATGGATGGTTAAAGGTTTTCTCACTAAGGACTTAGGGTAAAATAATCTAAAGGGCAGATAGTTAAAGGTAATGAACTTGTAGAAGAGATCAATAATGAAGGTCATTATAGAGAAAACCACAAACTTACCCCTAGCATAGTATTCACACTAGTAATAAAATCATCATTTACCTTTGAATATTTTTATGTATTGATAAATATAATAACCAAACTAAACCCCTTATTGAGTTTTGTTTAATTAAACGTTGCATTAAACTCGTTCTTTTTGTGCAGTCCTTGAGATCGACATTCGGGGAATTTTCCCTGTCATTACAAGAGGCAAAATAGTACACTTGTTATTTTACCGATCAATAACACTCCTAAATTTCAAACATGAGGTGTTTAATGAGTTCAAGAAGTTCAAAGTGAAGAATGAAATTCAGAGTGGACAAAGGTTGAAGATCCTCAGGACCTATGGTGTTGGTGTGTTCAACTCTTACGAGTTCAGAAGTTTTGTGAGGAAAATGGTTTTGAGCATGAGGTGACTACTCTATACACTCTACAACATAAGGGTCTTGCTGAAAGAAGAAATAGAACTTTGCTTGACATGATCAGAAGCATGTTGAAAGAAAATAATTCACCTCACACTTTTTGGGGTGAAGTTATTGCTACTGCATCTTACCTACTCAACATATGTCCAACTAAGAAATTAAAGGAAATATTTCCTCTTGAGAAGTGGATAGGAATAAAGCAAAGTGTAAGCCATCTTAAGGTGTTTGGTTATGTTTGTTACAAACATGTACCAGATTCTACTAGAAGGAAATTGGATGACAGAAGCAATGTCATGTAACTTATAGGTGCTTCTAAACTATATTTCATAGTCACCAATAGCGTTGTTGTTAGTAGAGATGTGATAGTGAAAGAATCAGAAATATGAGATTGGATCAAGTCTCAATACAACACTGGTGTAGTGCCAACACTAGAATATGATTTTTCCTCTGAAGGAAAATCTTCCTCTGAAGGAGATTCTGCCTCCAAAGGTGACTTTGACTCTGAAGGAGATTCTAAGTATGAAGGTGATTCTGAGTCTAAAGGTGAGTCTGAAGGTGAGTCTGAAGGAGATTCTATCTCTGAAGGAGATTCTAACTCTGAAGTTGATCATGAGTCTAAATATGATCCAACATCTGAAGTTGATCTAGCCTCTGAAGGTGTACCTGACTCTGAAGGTGAACTTGTGTAGTTCTAGAGGCCACAAATAATTAGACAAATACCAAGGAGACTTGCACACTTTGGATTGTTATATGACACTGCAATTGACTCAGAAGGTGAAGTTATTCAGTGTGCTATGATGATGGATGTTAAACCATTCAATATTGATGCAAATCTCAAGAAGAAGGTGTGGATAAATGCCATGAAGGAATAACTTGAGGCAATTGAAAGAAACATGACATGTGAATTGATTGTTCTACTAAAGAATAATAAATCCATCAGTAACACCCAGACTTATTTTACTTAATTATTTGTAATTGATTTGTGTGATGTTGTGTGTTATTCGGTGTTTTGGTGTGTTTGGGGACTCTTCGGTGTAGAGGTGTTGGGGGTGTCTGAGTAAAAGGTAGAAACATAGAGGTGGTGAGAGAATATTGTTACTAGCACTATTTAAAATTATATTTTTAATATATTAAATAATAATAGTAATAATAAAATTAAATAATTATTTAGTTTTTACTTTAGTGGTTTTATTTAGTTGGACCAATAATAATAATATAATAAGGGAATTAGAGTTAGTGAGGTTAGAGAGCAGAGCTAGGGCTTGGAGAAGAAGAGGAAAACTCTATTGTTGAGGTCAACAACTTTGCTAGGAATTCCAAGGTAATGGGGATTCCAATTTTCTAAGGGATTGTATAATGATATGTAGGTTGGGGCTATGAATTGCCATGGTTGTCATGTTTGTTTATGTTTATGATTTCCCTTTTTGTATGTTTGAATTAATTGGATGAATGTTGGTGTATTGTGGGTGAATCGATTGAATTGTTATTGTTGGAATGATATGATGTGTTGTTGGTGAAGGTTGTGATTATCTATGTTGATAGGATTGACTCTGTAGAATCTAATTGCTCAATATTTCAAGAAAATTTGGGCTTTTAGGTGGGAGAATGTCTGATTTTCATACACTGACATAGCAGAAAACAACTTCTGTCGCAGTGTTAATCGATTACCACTATTGGCTTAATTGATTACAATTGCGGTGACTTTAAATTTTTTTTTGGAAAACACGAAGGCGTAATCGATTACTAGTATGGGTGTAATCGATTACGCAGTACAATTTTGTAAAACACTAGGTTCTGGAAAATAGGCGTAATCGATTACAACTCTGGGCGTAATCGATTACTGTTTCAAAAAATTAAGAATCAGACCAAATTGTGAGTGTGTAATCGATTACCATTTTGGGTTTAAACTATTACCACCTGTTTTGGCAGAATTTTATAGAAACTTTAAAAATTTGTATCTTGAGTTTTGAGTGTATGTTTTATGCACCGTTTGAACATGTGGAGAGCTGGTACAATGTACTTTCTTTTAAAAATGGTCTCATATTTTTGGAACCAAATTTAATTGGTGTGAAATGATGTTTCGCGGGTGTCTGTGTATGTCGCAGTATGATGTCTGTTTTGGAAATATGCGTTGTGTGCATTATTTTCGCTTGCTATTTTGTAAATTGTTGTTGCAGATTGTATAGTAGGTACTTGGTGTGTAGTGTCCAGAATTGGTAGTGCATAATTGCCAATGGTTAAAGGCAATGTACTTGTTGTTGCTGCATGTTTAATATGCATCATGCATCATTGGTGTTAGACAATGGTCCGTATTGGTGAGCCTCAATCCCATTGTGCGGTTTGCGTGTGCTTTGGTGTTCTCCGTGCCTATGGTGAGGATAAGAGTGATGAACCTGAGTGTTCATAGAGGATTGGTACCACGTGAATTTAGTCTCGGTGCATTTGTATAACTGATGTTACATGAACGTTGTTATTATATAATTGATGTGCAATTTGGTGTTTTGGTTTGCATGGATATGTGAATGGTGAACTGGGTGAGTATGCATGAAATAATTTGTTATATACTTATTATTATGCATTCCTTTATATTATTGCGATATCTCACCCTTTCTGTTTGAATGTTGCCTCTACGTGGGTAACACGCAGGTGATCCGTAGTGAAGGTGTAGATGAGTTTAGAAGAGAGTGTTCTTCTTTATTACTTACGTCGGTGTCATGGTCTGCTTTGATATGTAACACTGGGGGTCGGACGCCAGTTTTGTTATACTATGTTATTAGAGATTTTGTGATATCTCTTATGTTACAATTTTATAATTAATTTATGACATGAATTGTTTTGAATAAGTATTTCAATATTTGGTTGATGTTTTCGCTGCAATAAAATGAAGTTAGACATGATGACATTTATTATAGTTATTGTTAATAATTTCAAAAGTTGTATGTGTTACATATTTCTATAATATGAGCAGGTTGTTGTTTAATGAATGTGATATCCTAATTGGGTGAAGTTTTTAATTTACTCTGATTTTATTTATAAATATTTCAGGGGGGAAATTAGGGTGTTACAACATCGGCGTGAGATGGGCTTTCAAGATAAATCTAGAGCCAGATGGGTCAATTGTCAATCATAAAAGAAAGGTTAATATCTCGAGGATTTCTACAAAAATATGGTTTAGACTACTTTGAAGTGTTTGCACTTGTAGCTAGAAATTAAACAATTAGACTGGTGATTGATATGGCTGCAAGTAGGAATTGGCCTCTGATATATTTAGATGTGAAGTAAGAATTTTTGAATGGTCCATTGCAAGAAGAAGTGTATGTGTTACAATCTCCTGGATTTTTTATAGAGAACAAAGAAGGGATGGTGTAAAAGCTGCATAAAACTTTGTAAAGGCTGAAATAAGCTCCAAGAGCTTGGAATTTGGAAATTGTTTAATTTTTCAAGCATCAGGGATTCAGAAAATGTGAAATTGAGTATGGTTTATATGTGCAACATACCTCTGATGGCAATGTGATTATGTTGTGTCTTTATGTAGATGCCATATTTCTAATAGGGAGTTGTATCTCTGAGATAAACAAGTTCAAAAGGGTTCTGATGAATGCTTTTGATATGACTGAACTTGGAAACATGGTT